>CM060630.1:12737500-13337500 GCA_030578275.1 Meda fulgida
CTCTCTCTCTCTCTCTCTCTCTCTCCTCTCTCTCTCCTCTCTCTCTCTCTCTCTCTCTCTCTCTCTCTCTCTCTCTCTCTCTCTCTCTCTCTCTCTCTCTCTCTCTCCCTCTCTCCCCCTCTCTCTCTCTCTCTCTCTCTCTCTTTCTCTCCCCCTCTCTCTCTCTCTCTCTCTCTCTCTCTCTCTCTCTCCCTCTCTCCCCCCTCTCTCTCTCTCTCTCTCTCTCCTCTCTCTTTCTCTCCCCCCTCTCTCTCTCTCTCTCTCTCTCTCTCTCTCTCTCTCTCTCCCCCCCCCCTCTCTCTCTCTCTCTCTCTTTCTCTCCCCCTCTCTCTCTCTCTCTCTCTCTCTCTCTCTCTCTCTCTCTTTCTCTCCCCCCCTCTCTCTCTCTCTCTCTCTCTCTCTCTCACACACACACACACACACACACACACACACACACACACACACACACACACACACACACACGTACAAATATACGCAGACAAACCTTCATAAATATCAGAGCTGACCCCAGAATTGTGTTATTTGTACGCTCACTGTTTTTTATATTTTAAATTTGGCTGCATCATAATAATAATAATTAAATAAAAAACAGCCTGCAAAAAATGATTTCCAAGGTTAACCTGAATCAAGTATATGACAATTAGAACAAGACATTGTCTAAACGTGTTATCCGCATTCGGATCCTACCTCATCTCTCCAGACGCAATAAGACAATAAAGTCATCAATATTAATGGCGTTTTCTGCCCCATTCTTCTTCCTTCTCTTCTCGGTATTTAACTTTGCTGATTTCTCTGAATGCCTGTTTTAACTACTGTATAATTTACAAAAGAAAAAGCAGCGGGATTGAACAGGTCTGCTGCGGGACACGAGCTGGTCTGTTCGGCGTTAGGCTGAGATATCTCCTGTGACCGCAGATCTCGGTGTGAATGACAGTCGGCTGCGGCTCCCCCTGTAAACCAAACCCTCCTCGGCTCGGGCTGCGCAGAGGGTGGGCGTCCATTTGCTGAAGAACAGCGGCCCCTGCTGGACATTCATAGAAATGCACTGTGGACGCCTGTGAGAAAAGAATAGGTTAAACGAAGTCTGTGGGAGAAATACGTAGGCATACTAGTTTATACTTTTCACCCAGCTAAATGCATCCTGGTGCCTACAATCTATTATTTCAATAGATTTTACAGCCGCTGTTGTTCCTCACTACATTACTTTCACATCTACCTGCTTATGGTGTAGTTTCAGGCTTGAGTCGCTAGAGGGAAGGCAAGATAAATGATTACACCATGCACGCACGATCTAACACACATCGGTCTACTGTTTGTATATGCTGTAATGTACTAGGGAGCTAATGAGGTTTACATGTTTAATAAGATGGCAATGGATTTTTTGACATTGCACATTTCCACTATTATTGCCCAGGGAAAAAAAGATTTTGACAATAATGGGGCATGTTGTCACTCTTTGGAGCCTTCACCTGGGCTTTCAAAAACGATTACGAAACACATTACACTTTATGAAACAACTAGGCAGCAGCAACATATGAATAAAAATACATAGGCTACATACATAGACTACATAATATTTTTAAATGTGACAACTTGCCCCGTCAGATATTTAGGCTACATGACATACTTGTCACCTTTCAGGTTAGCTGGAGTCTACATTCAATAACACCTCTCGTCGTTGGAATACTAGCGTGTTCACTTGATTACCAAACTGCACAATCCAAATTAATTTGGAGTTCAGAATGTCTTAAGAATTGTTTAAAACCAACATACAGAAGAAAAAAAAAAAAACACTGCAACTCTTGTGACATTGAGGTCTGGCGGAAATGCACCTTAAAGTTGGTTTGCCAACCAAGCTCCATTTTTTAAACGCCCGTGAGTTTAGTGACGGAAGTAGTTTTGTCAGCGAAACTTCACTCAGGTGAAGCGATGAGATGAGAGAGAGGACGCCGCGGTACTCACTGGATCAAACTCTGAACGGTCCACAAACAACTTTTACAATTTGAATATTTCGCCCAAGACGCAGGAAAAAGCGCCTGGATAGACTGATCCGAGTTTCTGTTTGGTGTCTGTTTGCTGAAGTAACATGAGTTCCGCCGCGTATGTAAGTGTTTTTTTATTTTATTTTGTATCTTCTTTTTTAAATCTCTTAACCTTGACTGAAGTGCCTTTGTTCTTTAATGTTCGCAATGTTAAAAGTTCCCGTGTCAAAGAAAAATGACAACACAACTTGAATAGGCTATGCAAATTTAAAATTGTATACGGTTGATGCGTGATGTTGTATTCAGGTAAGTCGATTTTAAACTTTTCCTCGGTTTGTTTAATTGTTTCACATCAATAATGTGTTACATTTATTTAGCGCTTTATCTGGGACCTCAAAGCGCTTTACATGGAAGGGGGAAAATCTCCACAACCACATTGACACCTGTGCGAGTTTTGGGTCATCATTCATCGACCACTGTTGTTGTTAGTGGTAGGGCTTTTGATTCATCCCACTGACTCAAACACATGAACGAGGTCAGTTCATTGGAGGTGAACGAGAATGATTCGTTCAAAATTCTCTTAACAAGAGTCAAGACTAACTCTTGAGTCAATGTCAGTGAATGTTTAGCAGTGTCCAGATGCTCCTACCACTGAGTAAAGTGGGACATTTTGATATTTGAGTGAAGAAGCTTATTTGTGTGAGTAAATGTGTGTCTGTGTGCAACTGAACACAGTAGTGGTTCAATCTTCAGCTGGCTGGCAGGAGCCGCCATTGGCAGGTCACGTGACCTGTCAGTTGCTGGCTGGCAGCTGCATGGCTGCCTTATGGCTAAATTTTTTGGCAGTTTTGTGTTTTCTGTTCCTCCTTCGCTATCTCATGTAATAGGCTATGCATCTGTTGATAAGGTTATGTTCTTTTGTATGATTGAAGTTTTGGGGCTGGTTATCCCAATTAAAGCAGTCAAATGGCCCTGATCAGGACTGGTTGCGTACTGACGCTCAATCCACCCAGCCGCGGTTGAACTGCGAGTATAACGCGTTCCCTGTCACCCTCGCTGCAAGGAAATGCATTGTTTTCTTTTTATGAATGTACTCTCATGCATTTATTAATTCGTATGATTGATGTTTTGGAGAATTTTAGCCCAATTAAAGCAGTCAAATGGCCCTTATCACGACTGGTTGCTTACTGACGCTACTGGTTCCAAAATCAATCAATAAATCAATGATATCCTTATAACAGTATAGCAGAATACTTTCTTAAATATAAATATCAGTTGTCACTCTATATCTCCCAATAATTTGTTCTTAGTTTTTAAGTTAATAACTAGTCTAAGCTTTAAATGGGTAGTTTTATGGTCAAAGTTGCTTCAGTGCTGTAAATGTTCATCTTTAAATAAAAAAAAATCTTTTTACTTTTTAAAAGTCATTAAAGATTTTGCAGCAAAAAGACACATGATGTGCCACAACCTGGCGGTGGACATTTTACTTATTAATCAGATAATAGAAGGCATGTAGAAGATTGTGTACAGCTTATGGTTTTGATCATGTTGATAATTTGGAGGACTAAATATGAGTGTTGTACTGTAAACTTTATGGGGTTAATGACTGACATTTGCATTTGGAATTCAGGGTATAAATTGTTTGTGTTCCCTAGAAATCAATCCCTTGACTTTGATGTTTGGTGACCATTCAGGTTAGCAGGAATGTACAATAATTCTAGCAGAAACATTCCCCTGAAAGGAAAGTTTGAGATCCATTTACTGTCACCATGGCTTTTTAATGTTGTCTCTCTCTTGTGTCTGGTTGTGGCAAAGTGTAAATTCTTGTCATAAAGTTTCAAATGGAGACACATCAGGGTTTGGGCTTGGCTCTTTATGGCCACCCACTTCCTTGTCCTTAAAGTGCGACGCTGTGGTCCGAGTCACATCCACAGATTGTTCATTTCAGTTACCCTTAAACCCTATAAACCCTAAACCTACAGCAACACAGTGCCTGTGGAAGCAAAAACCAAGAGACATGCCCAGTTTTGACACATTAAGTAATATAATCCATATTTATGTCTTGTTCTGAATCCCTTGTTGAGAAATCTAGATGCATTTTCCATGTGATTCATATACATTATTTTCAAAGCCCAAATAACACTGGTAGTTTCTTAAAGCCAATTATTTCCCTTGTGGTTCTTGTCTTGCCATCACAATTTAAGGAAAGACGTTATGGATATCCATGCCCTATATATAGATTAGTGAGGATGAATCATTTCTTTGGTTATTCTCTCACTTGATGTATTGGCTGTCTGTATCATTTAACCATGGCAACCAAACTACCAAAATATGTTGACTCGAATTAGACGGATGTAGCCATATATGATCAGACATAAGACCTTCGCTACATTAGGGGGAGGTAATGTGTTCAGATGGGCTTTTTTCCTGCTAAAGCTAAACACACCTACATTTCCAAGTATTTGCATTCTCTTCTGCTCCTCAGGCCTGTTTCAACTTGATAGCCAGAATCCTCATGCATTTTGCAGCACCTATGCATTTTGTCTTTTTTCAGGCTTCCACAGACAAGCTTATTTCAGTAACGGTAAGGTTTTAATGGACCACAATGTAACTTGTCCAATAATTGAATGCTTCATTTACAATTTCAAAACATTTACAAAGTTTTTCAAGAGAAGGAAACACCGTGTCATGCTCTCATACTTTATAGGCAAAAAGCCAAATTCCTGAGATGCCTCATTAGTGTTTTACGATTATAAATATGTTCTGTATTTTACAAGTGCAGTAGCCCATGTATTTAATGTTTAAAATGCAGTTGTTTGAGATGCCGTTATTGGAAAAAAATGTTGCATCTTGTCTGTTCAACATTATAGATTAATATAGCAGATTTGTTCTTTTGATAGATTTCCTCGTATTTTCCCCTTTGTGCCCAATCTTCAATGGCATTTTGACTAGGTTGGCTTTAATGTGTTTATTTGCTGTGATGTGGATTGATGATACTGAGGCCCACAGTATTGTGTAGTACATTTTCAGCTGTTCGCAGTCTCCCTAGACATGCGATTATCTGCTCCATTTGAGAAAAACAGATACATAGAATCTACATGTATTAAGAATGGATGGTATTTCCTCTAATTTGTTACACAGACTGGAATCAGTGGTTTTAGGTGATGTTCAGATATGAATGCACATTTGTGCTATGTTGTAGACAGTAAATAGCTTTTGATCTATTTCTAAATAATAGTTTAATGTTTCAGTCATTAGTTTATTGAAACAGGCATTGTGATGTAAGAGGCTTGTTCTCTTTGGGTTTGTGTTATGAAAGTTAGAAAGGCTTCTTGAGTTGAAGTTTTGTTGCTTTTGGTTCTTGTGTTCGCTTTAAAGAGGTCCTGTTATGCTTTTCCACTTTTGCTAGTATGTAATGTTGCTGTTTGCACATAAAAAGATCTGCAACGTTACAAAGTTCACTTCAAAGGGAAATAGGCTATTCTAGCTTTGTGAATTCTTTTATCCACACTTGAATGTGGGTAAGTGTCATAACAAAAAGAAAAATTTTGAGCAAAAAGCTGATGAATTACATTTTCCTTTTGTTGTTGGCAAAGACTACATCTGGATTGGATTCAGAACAGTGATACAAACATAGAGTAGATTGAGTTCATCAACACCCCCAAAGCTTCAGTCCTGCACCCCTTTATGGATTTAACATTTCATTCAGTTACGTTTGGCAGTTTTGACTTGCTGTTCAGTGTTTGATGATCAGGATATTTTACATGTGCGTAAGCAATGCTTCTTTCACTTGATTCTACTTCCAGAGATGCTGTACTATTTCAGAAGGTGTGTAATAATAGTGCCCCCTACCTTATAACAGTGAATACACAGATTGCTGGATAATTCTGTCAACAAGGGAAGCTTTGTGTCACAAATGATGTAAAATTATGTCAATGGAACGAGTTAATATATACAATAAAACAAATAATTTTTTTACTTTAAACAATAACAACAACCTCTGTTAGACCTATCTTTGTATTTGTCAGCTTAGTTGTATGATGATCAGACTTCTATTACAAGGATGTTTGTGAATCCAAATGACCTCATGTCCAGGACCATTACTTACACATTGCATTCCTTTCAATCCAGTGTGACCGTGTCATACCACCCTAATCTCATTCAGCACTGATTCATCTTCTGTCTTGCAATTTCACATTTATTAACCTGAGGAGGTTATTGGCCTGGTGTGTCTGGCACTTTGTTCCATGTAACCTAGTTGAAAAGACATTTTGTTTGGGGTTTATTGAATAGGGACCTTTGTGACAGTACACCTTAGTAATAAGAAATGCTACAGCAAGACTAAACATGACCACAGACAGACATTTCTATACTACTTGTGTACATCCTGTATCCCACCATCCCTAAAGTTATTCTGACACAAAAAGTTGTTGGGTTTGATTAGTTGAGGTCAGATGTCAAGCAGTGTCAGGGAAGTGATGTGTATTTTAAACTATTTAAAAAACGATTTTTAATTTGTTGTTTTTATGGCATCATATTAATTGAGAAACTGTCTGGAATGTATGTAAAATTAGTGTTTTTCAGCCCTCGAAGTCTTCATTATTTCAAGCCAAAAACATGCTATCTGGAAAGACATATTGAGGGGTATGATATCTTAGCAATGGTTATATCTGGCCTCATATGAATGGGTAGATTAAAATCCAAATGCTTTAGCATCTGTTCAGGATACAAATATTTGCATCACTGGCACATTAAGTTAGTCATAGTGAATCATATTGATATGGGTAATACTTTGGTCTTATTTATGTATGTATACAACAACAGCTTGGACTGACTTCCTGTTCATTTGAAATTCCCTATCATGAGAAAATTGTAAGATATTAACAGAATATTCTTGAAAGTCAAGTATTATTGTTAGTGAGGACACATAGTTTATTTTCTACATTTTCATTAATGATTATCATTTCCTGTTATTCTGGGTGTCATGCTTTATTAATTAACAACCAAGACAACTTAATGAATAGCCTACATCATGACTGTTGGAAGGATTTTCATTAGATGGTAATGTTCATGTAATTCCTTATTTAAATTCCAACACAACCTAAGTTTTTTTTTTTTTTACTGTCCAGGAAATGTTTATTTTTTTTAAATGCTTCACAGTTGTTGTCATAACTCAACATTTACTAGTAGTTTTCTGCTATATGTTTCACAATACGTCTCTAAAAATCCCAATACAGTACAATTATCTGCTGCACTGAGGGCAAACTAATCAACTGAATCATTTGCTCAACCGTCCTGTCTCAGGAGCCGTCTTTAAATTGCCTGAACGTATATCTTTAAATATTCTGTTTTGTCTTGGGAGGATTCATTCTTTAAGGTTTAATTGCTACGGTGTTACTACGGAGGCTCCTCAGTGTCTTGAACTGTCTTTTCCAGCTGACTGACCAGTCAGTGATTACTGGCCTCTGGTACGAGTTGTCAGAAGTCCAGACAACTGGACTTGAGCTGAAATGTGGTGTGCTTGCTTGGGTTTACAGATCATATACTATAGCAGAGGAAGAGCTACATGAACATTGCTCTCTTGCATTCTGTTTACAGTTTCTTACATCTTTATATTTTTATCTAATATGTTATATTAACACAAATTATAATTTTTTTTATCAATCAAAATTGTATACCAGTAACCAGCCAATATTTAATTGCATGCTCATTTACCCCATGTATATCCCATCATCTAACACTAACTTAAAGTTGATTTTTAAAACACTAATAATTTAGTTCACACTTGGCATGTTTGGTTGGATTTAAACAAACCCTGATGCAATTGCTCTGTTAGTGCGGTTCATTTGAATAAGTGTGAATACTGCCATTCGAACACTGGTGTGCACCAAACAAGCGGACCGAGGCCTCTAAGGGTGCTTTCACACCTGCCTTGTCCCCCTTGGTGTGGTTCATTTGGGCAGGTGTGAATGCAGCAATCACACTCTGGTGCGCACCAAAAGCGGACCTCCTCGAAGAGGTGGTCTCTGTACGCTTTTAAACGGACTCTGGAGTTGTTCATTTGTGGTGAGAATGTGATCCGACCTCGAACAGACCGAACTGCCAAAGGACTGTACATTTTTGGACTAAACCAGCTGCCGTAGTCAGCTGCGCTGTGCATTATGGGATGAGGATTAATGTTTGTTGACAGTTTGCACTTTTAGCCAAGGGGGTAATCCATCCGCCGGACACTGAAGCCTCCCTGGGGGCCGCCACTGTAGCAGACCATCTCCTGCTGTTAGCATTCCATTGACTCCCATTCATTTTGGCGTCACTTTGACAGGGAATAACTTTACATCCGAGGCGTCAAAAGACTCTTTTATCCATTATTTATTTCTAAAGAAACACGACAATGTATAAAAGGCTCCTTTTAGCATGCGAGCTCACGGACAAACTTGGAGTTGTGAGGAGGTGCGGAGCCTCATAGAAATTTGGTCTGATGACCATATTAGGTCCCAACTTTCAAAAAACTCACAAGAACAGTGAAATCTTCTCTTTGTTTTGCAAACAGCTCAGGGAAAGGGGGTTTCATAGATCTGTGGAATAGTGCAGGGTTACTTTTTCCACATGTTAATTCTGACCAATCGGAAGTGCAGTTATGGATATACGTTCAAGACACATCTGGCCAACCAGTGATGTGGATGTTGTCACGTGACTGCATTTTTGGTTCGTTTCATCAACTGGTTCGGACCAGAGCAATCAGTGTGGTGTGAAAAGGAACCAAAACGCCTGAAAAATGCTACAAAGTATAATTTTTCGCCCTTGGTCCGGACCAAATGAACCGAACTACAGATGTGAAAGCACGAGTCTTGGTCGGCTTCCAAACGAACTCTGGTGTTGTTCGAATTATATGAACGCAACACGGACAAAAGAAATGGAAACGAACCAAACAGGAAGATGCGACCCTAAAAAGGAAAGAATGCTAATGCATACCTGTTTTTTCTTTCTCATCATAGCTGCGAGTTTGACCATCACAGTTCAGTACAGGCAGAACCGCTTCTCACAGCAGATCTTCCGTTTGTGTTTGACGGAGGGATTTCTGCCGCTGTTTTGACTTCTTTTACACATTTTATAAGCTCTTCACAAGTTCCCAGCTGGTCAAAATACCATCGTAATAGGCTACATGCATACAGCAAGCACATTTAGCCCAGCACACAGCATTGTTTTGGATATTCTGTAAGTTCTGTCGCGAAATATACATAATAAAAGCTGACCAATCAGGTTGTGAACATATCCCTATGTCCTACCACAAAAAACAATAACACATCCGTTCAGTTCCCCTTTAGGGTTCATTATCTTTAGGTTTGGTATTAAAATGCCAATGTGAATGTTAAGCAGGACTAATTAGACCAGGACTAATTCATTTATTTTTTGCTCTGGACCAAACAAACCAAAATACAAATGTGAACACACCCTAAATAACTGTTAAATGTAGACTAATCTGTCATATTGTCATATCTGTCATAAAATCATATTGTCATCTTTTTATATTGTACATTATAATGTTATGGTGCCTAAATTCACTTGTAGCATTTAAATTGTGGTTTTTAGTGATTTGTAATTTTTATATACTTTTTTAATATATTGGCCATTTATTAGTTATTGGCAATAAAATAAACATAGGCTAGATATTGGCTTATTGTATCTGCCATCATTTTTAATATCAGTGCCTGAATGTTTTATTCAGCTTGCAGATTTTGCTCCAGTATGACTTGTTTTCACGTGTATAAATGGCAAATCTAACTTATTATTGTCAGGTTCAAATTCTGACCATGATTTCAGCTGTTGGTTTGGCTGCACAATAGTGATTCATTCGCATTGTATGGTCTTGGCAGATAGCTAAGGATATACAAAGGCTAAACATTTAGTTCCTAAAGAAACAATATAACAGAAATATAACAGAACAAACACAAACAGTGCCGATATGTTGCAGTGCAAGATTAAAGTCATATAGAAATATGAGTTGAGTCAATAGCCTGTGATGTTTCCTGTAAGAGAGATAACATAAGACTGTAACAGCATTTAACATGAAGAATTCATGAAGAATCTTAAATACGATCTGAGCTATTAGCTTTTAAAAAGTATGTTTGTTTCTTCTATTTTGATCATTGCTTTTTATGTCTTCAGAGTTTTTATAAGTTTGTGAACAGGTTTGGGTACGTTTGCCATAAGTCATGACAAAACAGAAATGGCTTGAGGCAGTCAGTCACGTCTCGGTTCAAGAGCTCCACACCTTAAAAAGAGGTAACAGGTTAACATAGCTAACACCCTCTGCTGTGGGAAATCCTCACTGCAGGATAGTGCTGGATGTGTAGAATGTATTCTGTGATTTGTCACATTTGAGGTAGACCTTTTTTAATGCTAAAAATGTTTTTGTGTGTGTATCAAAGTAAAGTTGAATACATTTTAATTCACTTTCATTTGAGATAATCAGATTCGATTACATCATGAGATATTAAACAAAGCATTTTTTTCTAAAATGGTATTTTGGGTAAAATGTTGCTGAATAAGTTGTGATAGTGGCTTAAAGTGTAACTTCGCTGATTTTCAACACACTTTATATTGTTACAATGTCTGTAGTATATGTAAATGAACAGTTACCCATTCTCTGTGTTACCTAGACCGTGAAATTTACGTTTATTTGTCAGAAAAAGTCCGCCGGATGACGTAAAGCCAATTTCAAATTAGGGTTGTGCATTAGTACTTTTTCTTCTGTCATTTATGTTGAAATTTTTATTCAAACCGTGATTGGGTCACATCTTCTCTATTGATTCCGCATCAACTTGCTTACAGCAAGTTGTCATTGGAAACACTTGATATTTTTCATATTTTTATCGCCCAATGATACAGACGTTTTCATCTAATTTGATAAAAGACATCCTGACATTAGAGTATTAATTTGACCACTGTCTCATCAATCCTTCCCTAGGGGACAACTTAAGTAAAAAGCAGCTCAGCTTTTTATTGAATTAAATGTATTGGAAAAGCATAGGAAATATCTGTAAGAAACATTATTTATTTGTAGTTTATTGGTCAAACAGTGTGGGGGACAATTGATCAATTTTTATAGATAACTATTAATAGCTTTCAAAGATCAATGCACCTATAGGCAAGTAAATTAGCTTTATTTTGCTTCAATATAAAGTAGTTTTCTTTTGTTTCTGTTTGTTCTATTGTAAAGCATCACCCACACTTAATCTTTAATTGCGGTGTTATTGCTCCATTTTCTAAGCAATCCTTAGTTCAGAGAACCAACACGCACTGGCTTTATGCGGATTACACCTGTGGAGGCGCGTCTAATTAGATTTGTCTACCCTGGCTGAAAAAAGTGAGAGAGACGGTTCTGTTTTGCTGATGGCTCTTACTGAGAGTGATATGTCTTCAGTATGGCGTTTTGCAGAGGGTTATGGGTAGAGTCACGGCGTGTAATTCTGTTATTAGGCTGTGATCAGGATGACTGATAACAGAAGCCCACAGCAGCAAGTGACCTGCATTCCCCAATGATTCTCTTGATCTTTTGCCATGATGGCTATTAAACAAATTCCAATTTAGGCAGCTTGAGTGCCAGGCGGGCTACTGTAAGAATGGCTTTAATTGCGATGAGTTACCGCACTCGCTGTTGTAATCGGGCCCAGATCTTGAAAGGAGGGTTAGCACGTCTGACAAATTGATTTAATACCAATGTGATTCTTTCTCCCTAATGATCTCCTGATTCCTCTTCTCCCAGGGTGTAGGCACTCGGATTTCTAACCACTTTTTAATTGCAACCCCTTCCTTATTGTGTGTGCAATGTGCATGCTTTTTCAGTTAAAAACGTGCGCAATGTACTGAGTCTCTGGCTCATTCCACAGTCCCAGTTTAGCTTCAGCGTGATACCGCTGCGGTAGGGAACGGGTGATTTATGGACAATTACAGCATTTTTTTGTGGAGTCAACAGTGTGTGTGGAAGAAAGGAGGAAATGAAGGAAGAGGCCGGTTGGTCCCTTAAATGCCTTACTGTAGATGTCTGTCAGTGCTGTTATTTAGTACCTCTGCATCCTTTGGGATTCTCCATACAGTGCAGCCCATCCAGATATCTCACAGCAGTACACTAACCACATCTTGCAAAATCAAGGCATAATATGAACTTTCTCACACATTTAAGCAATTTTTCCAATGTAGCTCTTCTGTCTCCTCTCTAAATAAATAAATGTACAGTACGAATTTTGGCATCAGAATATTATGTACAGTGTTAAAAATGGATATTCATTTTGAGATTTGCTGAATATTGCTTTTACACTCTATAAATGTAATGAATTATTATTATTATAGCGCTTTTCTGGGTACTCAAAGTGCTTTACATGGAAGGGGGGAATCTCCTCAACCACCACCATTGTGCAGCATCCACCTGGATGATGCGACGGCAGCCATATTGTGCCAGAACTGCCCACCACACGAGAGGAGACAGTGATGAAGCCAATCAGTATATGGGGATGATTAGGAGGCCATGATGGACAGAGGCCAAAGGGCAAATTTGGCCAGGATGACGGGGTTACACATCATTGGAATCGCTTTCAGAAAGACTTTTTCCTTCTGACAATGAATGATGAAAACATTAAAAGCGAATCAGAATCATCTAGAAGCCATCCTAGAGCTCAAGCATTTCATGCGGCAGATGACAGAACTGCTGCGCATGTTTATAGTAACCAGAATGTTACTGTGCATTGGTGTGTGTATAGTAATATAGCTATCGTTATAGTGTGTAATAAATAGTTATAAAGAGTTAGCTCAAAGGGGAAATGTTAATAACTCATAACTTGTTATGATTAATTATGAATATTTGGGTCAGTTAATTGAACTTCCCTGGTTAGTCTGACTCTGTTGGGAGAGTGAAGGCATAGTCGTCGATTAATGACTGCAGGAAAGTCTGTTTTAATGTCTGTTTCTGTCTTGAACACGTGACCACATTTTTAACAATAAAACCAACTTATCTGATTGTAGTCAGGGTAATCAAAGACCCTTCTTGCTCTTGTTGGGGGATGGGACCACAGGTCCCAGAGTGAGTTTTAAATATTACAATAACAAATGATTGTCTGATTGGTCTCAGTCGTTACATAGTAAATAAAGTCCCACCCTACATGTGTTACTCTTTAATATTTGTGGGTTGCAAATGCATTTCCTGTTGACTCAGCAGGGACTATGGTACATTCAGGATTCTTATCCATTCAGCTACCAGCTACAACATATTTACCTCCTGTATTGGACACAGGACTTTTAAGATATATCTTCAGAATCTCCAATCCTTCTTAGATATATTGACTCACACCTTACACTTTAAACCTAGGCATGCAAACAATGTAATACTCTAAACCAGAACTGGATGATCGAGTATGTCATATAACTGTTTGTGTTGTGTGTGGTCTGTGTAACAGGCCTAACCAGTTTTGATCCCGCAATGTACGGGCCATTGAAACCAGTCTCGGCATGTTTGGATTCAAAGAACAGTGCATTTCCATTTACATGATGTTAATTATTGCAATTTAAAAATGCTTTTTCAGTTTGGAGCATTCAGTACTGGTAGGACTTGTTGCAGCACATACGAAAAGCTTGGTTTATCTTTATCTTTCAGCTCTTCCTGTACAGTTTGGGAAGTGGGTTTGGTGTGTAGGCAGCATACTGCGCCTACTCATGCATAATTTGCGACATGCTTAAGTCTAAATTGTATGAGATTAAATAAAAATAAGTGGTACTGAAATATATTTTTCATTAGTGGCTAGTTTGCATTAAATATTCTTACAGATGCTGCACCTTCAGAGGCTACTTTAATTTATTTTTCTAACAAATGTGGTGGTTTATATTAACATTTAATGTCATTTAATGTTTAATGTGTTTGTGCTTTCATGTTCTCTAAGCAAAGCAACTAACAAGAATTATCATATGCAGTGTGCTGTTTTTTTTCAGTAGAGCAGAATAACACAGCAGGATAAACAAAAGGAGTTTTAAACTGGTCGCACTGCTCTTTTTGATACAAGGAAAAAACCCCAAATGACAAAATAAGCCTTGCTCTATGAGCCTTATGCTATATTTTAAGTCTCAAGTAGACCAAAATGAATGTTTTTACGTCTTAAACCTCTTCTCTTTTGCTTTTGGTGCTTTGTGAGCTTTAAAGTCATAAAGCTAATTTAAAGTGAAGCCAATGGAATTCATGTGCCGTTTCTCAATATGCGTTCTTGTCTGTTCTTGTGGACTTTTGAAACGTCATCATTCGCTGCCCAAGTACTGTTCCAATTCAAAGTCCACATCTAGCCAAGTCCAGTTCAAATCCCCGGATGTGTTCTTGATCTGCCCCTTTTACCGAGGATGCATCGAGAGGTGACTTGTGCGGACTTGAGACAGCCAGGTATCCCAGAATGCATCTCGCGCCAACCAGCAAACGTCAATAGCAGAGGACACAACCCGCGTAATATCAAAATACTACTGTTATTGTGCCATGAAATGTCATATTAAGACTGTTTCAGGCGAGAATGTAGTTGAATAAAGCTCAAATCTGTGGTTTTATTTATAAAGACAGCGCTTATTTGAAAAATGTATCTGACATTTTCGGTGTTGTGAGATCCAGGCGATCACCGGGTGTTCAACGCTCATTAACCCCGACTGGAACAGCTTTTCCTCGGCTAGTGCTTCTGACGTTTGCCGCTGGCTCTGATGTCTCTAGTCTAGTGGATAAACATGACGTATAATTCGTCTTGTGTATAAGTTGATCTTTGGTCTAATTAATCTATAGTTTGTTCCATGGCAAATCGTTTTGGCTGAGGGCAAAGTGAAGTTTCATAACTTTATATATTTAGGCTATTAGAGAGCTTACTTACTGAATTGTTTGCTTTATTTCTCATTGTAGCTTCTTCTACCTTTTAGGCTACTTATACTTTTATATTGGATATTATTGATCATTAAAACATTTAACAAGAAGAGACAGGGTTGTGTAATTTTATTTTATATAGGCTACTTTATATATTTTTTTATTATTTATTTTAACATTCTCTTCACTATATGTACAATGAAATAAAATGACACAACCTTGTCTCTGTTTGTTAAATGTCAATAAAAATCAATGTTTCATATTTTTAAATGAAATCAAAAAGAAGCAGGGTTGTGTTTTATATTTCATGTTGTTCTAAATCTATGCAGTGAAGATTATCCATGTACGCGTTGCCTGAACCATATTTGTGTGGCCATTAGGCTAATATGTTTAAGAGTTTTTAAATGAAAAGAGGCAGAGTGGTGTTTTATAACATGTTTCGTTTTATTGTTGGCTAAAATATACATAAAGAGATAACCGGTGTAGCCAGAGCGTGCTGAGTGACGCGATCAAGAACGCCGCTTTTCCATTTGCAGAATAATCGGACTTGCGTCCTCTGGAGTTCGTTCTCCTGAGTCGAACTTGGCAAGTCCGAACTACGAAGGACACAAATCCGAAGTTTGCGTACTTGGTATTGAGAAATGGCCCATGATTCACTCTGAAGGTGCCATTTTGTATAATTTGCTTGACTGAGAAGCTAAATGTTTCCTTTTGAAGGACACGCTCACAGAAGAATACATTAATTTCTGTTTTAGAGAGGGAATGGGCCACATGAGCAGGTCACCTTCCTGACGAATGACCAGAAGATGACATCAGTACGGAAGACGAGCATTGCCGCGGGGGTCGTCGTTTCCCTGCTGGTAGTGGGCGCAGTGGTCGGATTTCTTGTGTGGCTCTTTGTTGGTAAACCGCTTCACCAATTGTCTCTAGGGAACTTGCTCTTAAATCAAGAAGGTTGCACACTTATACTACCTTTCAGACGTTTGGGGTCTCTTATGCTCAACCTTTATCAAAAACTTCATCATAAACTAATCTGAGTAAAAAAAAGAAAGAACTGCATTTATTTGAAATGGAAATCTTTTGTAACATTGTTCATTTAATCAAAAAAATGTTTACTGTCCCCAAACATTTGAATGGTAGTTTACAATTCCTACTTTTTTAATGAATAACATCTTTCCATCTCTCAGTCAGAAGCAAAGAATTGGAAAATGAGTCCACCACTCTGAAACCCAGCTCATCCACGCTGGTTTACAGCGGACACATGAAGCTTCTCAAACCGGAGTACAGCCCAGTATATGACAACCCTGAAAGTACGGAATTCCAACAAGTGGCAAAGGACCTGGAGGGAATTGTGAGTGTTTTTGTTCTTCTCAGACTTTTCTCCATTGACAGTGTTTATGAGTGTTCTGGAAACTTTGACTTCCTTTTGAGATCCTTTATTCTAAATTGAAGAGTGATTCAGTTTTTTTGGCCTCTTCATAATGAACACTAGAGGTTCACCATAGAATCTGTATTTTGATCATTTTAAAAAATCAGTACATCAACTTTCAGTCTTTGTGTCTTTACACTGCAAAGATGCTATAAAGCCTCATCTGAAGTGGCATATATGTCACAAAAGTGGCATTTACACATATTGTTGGGATGGAATTACCATATATATTGATTTTGGTCAATGTAAATATAATATGTAAATTTGTCTTTATTCTCATGGCAACCTGTTGTTGTTTTCTGTCATGGTATATTTATTTTCAAAGACTCATAACAAAGTTACTGACTATATTCTGGCAAGGCAGTCAGTATGCATGTTCATTAATTTCTGTTGACTCAACATGCAAGGTTGTATACTGTTTACTGTTATACTGTTCTTTCAAATGTGTCTATTTCTTCCGTATCATCTTGAAAAGCACAAGACGGCACTCCTGAGCTATGTCTGCCTCAAAGAAAGAACTTCCTATTGCCCTGCAGAGCCAATGAACAAAGCTTGACTCATTAGGTTCACATTACATGCTGAATGCCACAAGACAGACCAGTGTCAAATATTTTATTGTGAAAGCAAAACTTTGCAAAGCCTATTTTATGAACTTTTAGGATTTATCTTGACTTTTTTTTGTTATTAAAGATTTAAAATGTAAATATTACTAATACTTTTAGACATTTGTACAAAGGTGTACATACATGTGCTGCCAAATCGATTAATCATATACACAAAAAACGTTTGTTAGATCCGTCTATATACTCTTTTTGTGTACACACACACACGCACACACACACACACCATATATATATATATATGATATATTTATATATTGAAATTATTGTATTGTGAAAAGGGTTGTTTCATGCTGTGCTGTTACTGCATATCATTGGCCATTTATTTCTTAAAATAATAATTATTCTAAATAATCTACTGTTTCTTTTTCAGATGAATGATACATTCGCCAGAGATCCTTTACTTTCCAAATACTACACCAAGTCTGTCATCACTGCCTTCAGGTACAGCTGAGCCAAAGAGCACTGATCTAGACAAAGCTAGATTTATAGCACACTCTCTAAATCTAATAGTTTTTACATTAAAGGATAGATCATTCTTTACGTCTTGATTTTAATGCCTAGTGGTTTCGCTGATAGAGATAAATTACAAGTCTTGTAGAATCTGGGTAAAAAAAAACAACACCCTAATAGAATACAAATTATTAATTTCCAGTTCAACTATTACTGATGCTAAAAATCTAATTGTTTTTACTTTCATTCAATAATATGTCAATATCATGCATTTGCAGTGAAGGAACCTTAGCGTATCATTGGTCTCAGTTTGACATTCCTGAGAAGGACCAGGAGATCGTCCTACAGCTGACAGAGCAGCGTGTGATCGAGGCTCTGCAGAAGAACATCCAACAGGAGGGCAAACGCATCGGGAGAGTCGCAATCACTTCCAGGGACATCACCGCTTCATGTAAGATGATTGCTAATTACAAAGAAAGAGCATATTTGCTCCACACAGTCACAGTGCAGTAATTAGGGTGAATAAAGGAAGATTAAATTGAAAACGGTTGTGGAAAACTACATTATGACTCTGTTTGTAGCAAAATACCACGACTAACATGTATATAAATATATTTAAATAGCTCCTTTAGGAGTGCTGATGCTTTTTAATTACTTTCTATATAACAGTAGGGACTTGCCTCCAAATGTGCAGCTTAATGCAACAGAGTAATTCTCTGTTTCTACAAACAACAAATGTTACTCTCTGTCCTCCAGTCCCCATTTGCATTATATACTCGAGAGCAGGAGGCCTGAGTGACACCTCAGTGCCCTGCTTAAAATGATATCTCTGTACGGAGACTCATGTCGCTGTAGTGAGGTGAGAGAGACTGGTATTTGTGAACGTCGCAGTCAAGGTGAGGGGTGGAGGAGGAAGAACAAGAAAAATGGAAGGAAAGAGGACTGAAAAAAGGACAACATGCATCATATTTTCTGTCTGTCTGTCTGTCTGTCTGTCTGTCTGTCTGTCTGTCTCCCTCTCTCTCTCTCTCTCTCTCTAGCCACAGACCCTCGGATGGCAAGGGACCCCAGATCCAGTGAGTAAACTGTGTCCCATTTCAGTCACCGCTGCACTGTAATTTTCCACCTGGGTTGCCGTGCTCTCTCCTGTCACTCACTGAAAAATGCCTTCCCGCCTCCATCTCACGCTCATTCTGTCTCTCACTCGCTTTCCCTTCCACTTACCTTACTGTGCACAACACACAAGATCTAAAAAAAAAAAAGAAAAAAAAAAGTTTTTCAACCACAGAAAGCAAATGTACAGCTCTTCAACAGCACTTATATACAAATGTCTTAACAATCTGCATTAAACTGCAAGTGCATTGACTTTTTTTATGGCTTTATAGTCAACATGAAAGCAAAACAGACCCATTTTTACTTCAATTAAAGGCTGGCCTGGCTGGATTTTTGAAATTTGAGCGACCAAAAACAATGCAAAAAAAACAACAACATAGATTTAACAGTTTGGAGTGCCACAATGTGACTGTTCTCGATTGAGAACGGGAAATCTCGCAAAATCTCTTGTGGTCAAACTTGACTTTGGAGTAAACAAACATGGTGGACGACGGGCAAGAAAATTTCTGATCTTCCGTCAGCTCGCTTTCTGATTGAGTGTCGTTTTATTCCACGTGACAATCTACATATTTCTTGGGGTTCCCACCACACAACAGGATTTCTGATCCTAAATGTTCAACATGATGACAATAATTAACAGCACCACAATGATTTCAGAACATTCAATTTTTTTATTCTGTGTTTATGGTGGCATTTTGGGTGTTACTTTGTGGTGTGTTTGGTTAGAGTTGGGACATTACACAGTGATTGATCAAATATGCTTTCATTTCGTTTTGCAACGGCCACTTTCTATTGATCAATTCCAGGTTGACAACATCAAGTCCCGTCCATTGATAAACCAGACCCGAAGCCAAATAGCTCTTACCACAAATGGGGGGGGGGGGGATAATTGATGAAGATTGCAAAGAGTCAGAGTCATGACAAAAGAGAGAAAAATGCACAAATCCCTTGAAAGAATGTATAAAAATAGCATGATTTAAAAGGTTACATGTTTACTTCATTATGATTGATTGATTTCATATGTCTGCTGAGCATATACCCCTCTGTTCCCAAGCAGATATAATGTGCTTGGTCCAATTTTCTCCATCATCAGCAAGAGGCTGTATTATGCACTCTTGACCTTCCCCTCAATATACTAGAACTTTCACTGTGTATTTCCACATACTTTCAACATATGCAAGTATATGACTTTTTAGAATAAGAACGCAAATTCCATTTCCATAAAAACATTGCATTGTGGGATCTGCATCTGTTGTATACTGCTCATTTAGGGAAATACAAGTACACAAGCACTTATCTGAAGTATCTGTCGAGTACATGGTTTAAATGTAGATACCAGCATGCAGCAAAGATCTAATCTTTCTACTTTTTCTGTTGTTGTCAGAGAATTGCTTTTACAGTCTTGTTGCTGAAACCACCGGCAAAGAATTTATGTCTCCCGGACACCCTATGAAATACCCAGCTCAGTCCCGATGTCAGTGGCAGATTCGCGCCCCTAAAGGCTATGCCATCATTGTCAAATTCAAGACCTTCCACACTGAGGATGACTGTTTGAATGACTATGTGGCCATCTACGACTCTCTCAGTCCTGACAGCACTCGCGCCATCACAAAGTGAGTATATGCAGCTTTCAAACCTCAGATTTGACTTCCTGTCATAACATATACCAGTGTTGCTTATAGGAATATTCTATCTATTATATTCTAAATACCAGCTATCCTCTATTAAAGAATCTGACATATTTGATTTAACAAAAAATGTAGCATAATTTAACTCTGAATATTGTAACACACTTACGCATTTTGACCAAGCATTGAGAAAGTTTCCTCATATTGAGCAAAATAAACCGTTTTCCCACCTTTCTTAAAAAAAATTAAAAATACACTTTTAGGGACCTCAAAGCATAATTTTGTTTCAATTTTTTTTAATCTCTTCTGCTCACCAAAGCTGTGTCAAAAATACAGAAAAAACTGTAATATTGTGAAATATTATTATGATTTAAAATAAGAATTTTATATTTTTAAATGTAACTTATTTCCGTGATGGCAAAGCTGAATTTTCAGTATCATTACTCCAGTCTTCAGTGTCACATGATCCTTCAGAAATCATTCTAATATGATGATTTGCTGCTCAAGAAACATTTCTGTGCTATTTTGTTTTTGTGGAAACCGTTTTTTTAAAGATTCTTTGAGAATAGAATGTTCATAAGTCTTTAATGTCACTTTTGATCCATTTATTTTGTCCTTGCTGAATAAAAGTATTATTCATTTAAATAAATATGAATTTATTAAAAAAAAATAATACTGACCCCAAACTTATAATCCGTAGTGTATAGGATATATAGCACTATCTTCTCTATGTCAAGGACGAAGCCCCCTCAACGCTGGGCAGCGTTCCTTGAATTTTTTCATTTTTCATGGTCGGCCTCAGGCTTCTAACTGAAGATTGGCTTGTTAAGACCCCTCTCTAGCATCCAGTGGCGGTTCTACATTGAATTACACCCTGGGCGAGACCCCCTTAGAGACCCCACCTTCAAAGTTGTACTTTGCATATTATAGGCTGCTGTAAAAACACATAATTATAGTTGATTTTAGTTGATCATTATGAAAATTTTCATTTCATGAATATAGTGACCAAAATGATCATGGTTAAACACAGAATCTTGTTAAAGTAGGCCTATACACAATGAAATCAATTCACCAAGTTAATAACATTAAAGATTTTAAAGGAGTGTCTTTTATGTTATCTACTAACATGTAGCCTACACGTTCAAATAAAGTTTTGACAAAAAAGGTTTTTTTAAAAGAAACCTCACATATTTCAGCATTTAAATCATTTTTATAAAAAGAATGAGTCAAAAAAGATAAATTACTGACATTTACAATGCACAGTAGCTTATCTTTTATTAATAGTAGTAGTAAAATTAGTAAAAAAAGTAAAATTTGGTCCGATTTTCCCGTGGAATCTGTCCATGCACTGCGCTCTCGACAACGACAAGGAAGTTTTAGTAGCTAATGGATTTCCACCACAGAAAAACGCTTGCTGTAGCTCTGCTACAAGATTTATTCACGGAGAAGAGAAAAACACCCATGTGTTTGGTTGCACCCCCAAACTAAAAAAAAAGTTTACATTTTGTCTTCTCGCTGCCCCTGGAAAAAATGAGCGCGTCGCTTCATGAGTGCGCTAACTGCGCTTCCCGCGCGCCTACATTTGAAATAACGAACTCGAGAACGCGATATGTGAACGGTCCCTTGGTGAGCTTCCTCCAATCAGGAGACCCCCTTGACATTGCTTCTGTGCACTGCACCTTCTCAGCAAGCAGGGGCGCCATTACTAATAATTGAATTGAGGTTATAGAGAATAGAAAACCGCTTTGCGCCACAGGAGAGGATTTTTTTTAACTGCTTGTGCCGCCCCCCATGTGACATGAAAAAATGCCGCCCCGGGCGACTGCCCGGTTCGCCCGTGCCTAAAACCGCTACTGCTAGCACCTTACATACATGCCAATTTTAGTCACCTTATCACAGGCTTTAGTAAAGGAGCACTTATTTTTCTTTTCTTTTCTTTGTGTATTTATGCTACACAACAAATCACCTGACGTGTATAGGTCGCAAACTGTATCTTGAAGCCAGTGGGCTCTGAACATAATACTCACAACACTGCTCAGCCTCTGCCCCATTTCTAAGGTGAGACAAGAGTTGCTGTGCATCTCAACCATACAGCTCTTAATGATGTTCTTATGCCCCAGGTATAACTCTTGATTTTAAAGACCCCATAAATTCAAGTTTCAGTCCATATCTTAAAGGTCATATCTGTCATATACAGGCTTGCATACTCCTAAAGGCTGACAAAATGCACTTGCAGCAGCACATATTTTTATTTTATATTGTCTTTCATTTTTGGAACAAACATATTGATAATACTCTTCATGGGTTATAATCCACACTAGTATTTAATAATACAATGTTCTTCCATACAGTTGTCACAGTTCTAACACCCTTTCCATCACAGACAGTGTGGACTTCGCCCTCCTACAAATCCTCTTGAGGTTGTTTCTTCTGGTAACATCATGCTTGTGAACCTGGTCACAGACGTGGTCCGGAAATTAGGATTCAAAGCGGTTTACTCTGCCATTCCTACTACTACTGGTAAAACTTGTAATCATTCTGTACAAATGCTTTAGCATTTTATAACGTCATCATCCAGTTCAGATTAAGTCTTTTTATACAACAGTTCTTTCTGGTTATCGAATTTGATTGGCTGAGAGCCGTGCAATATTTCCCCAGGCCAGTATCGGCACCATTTGTTTCACTCCGCTTGCTGCGACTGGCGGTCAAGCAAATCCACCATGTTTTTTACAAATACTACTGTTGTTTTGTGACGAAATGTAGTTTTAAGAATTTTTTAGGCTAGAGTGTAGTTATTTAGACCTCAAATATGTGACTAATATATAAACATCTATATATTTACCGTCTGTTTAGACGTTCGCAGATGCGAATTCCAGGCGTCTCTTATGTAGATAGTGGTTAAACATGAGGTATAATTCATTTTGGGTATATCAAACAGGCAATCCTTGGTCTTTAAGTTTTGGTACGTTTGACTGAATTGTTTGCTTATTTCCTATTGTCTTTTATAATGGCTTTTGTCATTCAATTTAAATATTGTTGTTCAATAAATTATTATTTTTATTATTATTTTCTGTAAATAAAATGCTGTTTAGTATTGAGATATGGTCAGTTAGTGATCGTGATTTGGACTTGAAAGTTACATTAATGTACATTAATATTTTGCCATTAGATGGTAGCAAAGATGCAGGTAATAAATTTGTTTAGTCGATCTCTCTCTCATAATACCATAAAACTCTACATAATTCAATAAGCTTCAATGAAACAACTCAACGTTCCTTCGTTACTAGTTCTAAAGTGACGTTTTAGAATTGGTAACTGTCAAACTCAATTTGAGACATGGCGGAAGGAAGTAGTTCTGCACAAAAGAGTCATGTGCTCATGTAAACACTTGCAGTGTCTGACTTAAAGCAGCCTTGAAACTTGAAAAAGAATGTTGAATTGACTAGAAAGTGTTTCATGTTGGTTTCTTAATAACTTTTTCCCATTTATTCCCCCTCCCCTCATATTCATTTCTAGCTGGGAGCTGTGGATCATATCTGACTGCTTCCACAGGAAACTTCTCCTCTCCGTATTACCCTAGTTTCTACCCTCCTTTGGTGGACTGCATTTGGAACCTCAATGTAAGCCTCACAACACGGTTTCACTTTTTTTTGTGTACTAACAGATTCCCCTTTTCCACCAACACCGTTCCAGTGCGGGTTCCCGGCCTGTGTCTATTCTCGAACCACTCCACGCATTTCCTCTTCACAATAGGGGGTTCCAGGCCAGTTCCGGTGCGGGCTCCTAGTTGTGTCTGTTCTCGAATTGCTCCACGCATTTCCACCACAATAGGGGGTTCCGGGCCGAAAGATGTGTTCAGCTCCGGCCTTAAAATCTTTTAAAAAGCAGAGGAGCGGGGGCGGAGACATGCTGCTGCTGTCTCGCGCGCGAGAGAAACCAAGTGTGCAAGAGAGCGAGTGAATCTAGGGTTTCAATTTAGACAGATGAGAGCACGGGCAGGTTATGTGAGCTGCTGGTACGCTAAAATCACTCTCTGTACTTTGAACAACAAAACAGAAGTGCAGCACTGCCTGCACAAACACTGGGACACCGTTTTTTTTAGACTGGTTATATTCAGATAAACAACACATAGTAGCGATACATCACCGTCCGTTCCTCAAGGACACGTGCAGCCTGGCCGAGAACATTTTCTGGCTCCAGAACGAGAACCATTCTGGTGGAAAAGGGTTAGAGTACTCATGTTTTAAAATTAAATGTATGTTTGAGTTAAATTTTCAAGTATTTCTTCATTCGATGTAATATTGGTTCCTAACATCCTTGCCTAGTGTTTCTGCCTAACATCTCATTTTGTGTTTCAAAAATAGAACGGAAATAATATGCGATTAGAACATGTATGATAATAATAATATGATGGTGATGAAATGAAGACAACATTTTCATATTTCGATGAACTATATGAAAATAACCCTGAATAATATCATGTGGATTCTGCAGGTTCCTGTTGGCAAAAAGATAAAGATTGTGTTCAGTATGTTCCGTTTGAAAGAGCCGGGGGTGGACACTAACAGCTGTCACAAAGACTACGTAGAGGTGCTGGGAAAAAAGTAAGTTCTGTCATCTGTCCCGCCATGACAGCCAGAAAGATATCATTTGTTTCGTTTCAGCTGTCTGACAATATATAATATGGCATAAAGCTCAATTAACTGTATCTGAAAACCAGCTGGAGCAGTCTGTTGGCCATTCTTTTTGTTCTTGTTCTTGTTATTCTTGTTTAGTTTTTGTTGTTGATTTCTTAGCCTTCTTTTTATTAACAGCTCTTTCCTTCCTCGATTTTTGAAGGTATTGTGGGGAGAGACATAGATTTGCGCTCTCTAGCGCCACCAATTCCTTGGAAGTGAAGTTCCATTCAGATGAATCCTTCACTGATAAGGGATTCAAGATCATGTACACCGCATTTGACCCTGTAAACCGTACGTAAGCCCAGTGTTTCAATACGACCATCTAAATGCAGTGATTAATTTTTGATCCAGGAACATCTAAAACAGACAGATCATATTATTCTATCATTGGAACTCTCCTTCTTCTTGCGTTGAGTCCTGGCTGTCTTCCTGTTTTCTTCTCCAGCTTGCCCTGGTCAGTTTGCATGCACCTCAGGCTTGTGCATCACACAACAGCAGCACTGTGACGGGTGGAACGACTGCGAAGACATGAGTGATGAGAGAAACTGCAGTAAGTCTCACCCCAGTCAGGATGTTGTAACATTTAGTTTAAACCTTTAAATTTATTAATTAGAGCTTGAATTGGAATAGCCCTGTCCGGCGGGATATTGATTCGGAGTGACAGGAGGATGCAAAGCACAGACTATTCATCAGTCAACATTAATGATAAATAATTGCATCAATAATTTAATTATGTTGATCTGTTCCGTAATATATAGATCAGTATCTATTATGGTTTACAATTACTGATACAACCGTGTCTGTTGTTTTCTCCAACCTGTTTGGACATATTCCTCCAAATTAAGTTTGGAATAAACCAATGAATATATTTTATTTTTACCAAACAGAACCTTTTTTAATCTTGTATTTATTACATTAAATATTATGAATTAAATTTATATTACAAGTATTAAATTAAATTATAAGTAATTATAAATCATAGCATTCTGAGAAATTAAGTGTTTTTGGTTCATAAAATGAACGCTATGTTTTGATCATTTTTGAAATCATTAAATGTTTCTGGAAATAGGAAGCATGGTTATGGTTAATTCATACTGAAAATAAATACTGTTTCCTTAACTTCTTATTTGAATTATAATTCTGCATCCTGTTTGCTACCCATCATTAGCCATTGAAATTGGGAATACTTGGAAATCTGTTTATTTTGAAATAACCTTTTCAGGACAGTATACATTGTACTAATATCTGACAAGCTTAGGTGATGTTTCACACAAATGTTGCATTATTCAGTATGTGTTTTTAATGTTTCAGCCTGTGGTGAGGGCCAGTTCCGTTGCAGTAATGGCCTCTGTAGGCCTCAGATCTTTGTCTGTGACCGAGTGAATGATTGCGGCGACAACAGTGATGAGAAACGTTGCGGTGAGTTTCTCCTATTACATTTCACCAAACATAACTGTTAAATTTTTTTTTATTGCTCAGTTCGGCATTTACTTTTCAGCAGTGAACCCTGTTGAGAATACCTGCTCAAAAGGAAGCCAATTTAAATGAAACCAACACTAAGCATTCACACAGATAAAGCAATGGCCTAGTAAAGCAGGACCTTGATGAGATCACGCGACCAGCTGTTTTCTGGGATTCAAATAAACACTAGCTTAAGACAAATTTACCTTAAACTGGGATTTTCTTTGAGAACTTCAACATATGTATACCTTTAACACTTGCTTCGTTGTTGCATACTTCAAAAGGCCACTTTCGTTTTTACCATTGAAGGACATTTCAAAAGGCATTGTTTTGTTGTTCCTCCTAGATTGTGGCAAGGCTCAGGAAAGGTGTGGGGATGGCACCTGCATCCCACAGGAGTCTGTATGTGATGGGAAAAATGACTGTGTTGATGGCAGCGATGAGGTCTCCTGCTTAGGATGTGAGTGGATTTAACTTACTGATCACTTACTGCCTTTCCATAGAGCTTAACACTAGGTTGGTCAAGTTTGTTTTGTAACCTTATCTGCATTGCATAATGCCTATTATGAGAACCGGGCTTGTTCACATGCAACAAACTAACTGATCGTTCATCGTGGCATCATGGTTCAGTCACTTGAACGTGACTTCAATTAAAATAAAAATAAATCCCAATTTAAAATAAAATAACAATGAATGAATCAATATATCAATCAATCCACAGAAATGGTACAAAGTGGAGAAAAGGAATACAGATACAATTGAATTAGCCATTATAGGTCACACAGTTATAGCTTATATCCGTGTTTTATATATATATATATATATATAAGTTTTAGGACATTTCAGAATGCTTTAAATTGAACTTTAATCCGAGTTTTTCAGCCATTTAGCTGCTGTATTTGCATCTTCTTTTTTCTGTGGCTATCAAATTGACATGTTCATTCACACTAAATACTGAGTACCATTACATACATTATTAACCTGCTTTTAATATCTCTCTTGTGATGGCAATAGCTTCAACAATTAGGCTGAAATGGTAGTGAAACCACACATGTTGGTCTTTTCCAACTTGTTCAGCCCTTATTTACCTCTCACTCTTTTTCTATCCCAAAGTTGTTCATTGTTTTTGTATCCTTCAGCAGAGATGAGTGACCTATCCCACAATCAATAGGCCTGATCAATAGCCTGGCTCTTGCATGGTCTTTCAGGTCTTTGATGATAAAAAGAAGCTGCAATTGATGGTTTATTTCCCTCGTTCAAGTTTTACTTTATGCTCTGTTCCTCTCTTAGTGCCTGGTATCTGCAATGATTTCTCCTTCAAGTGTAAAGACAAGCAGTGTGTAAACAAAGTGAACGCAGAGTGTGATCTCGAAAACGACTGCTCAGATGGTTCGGATGAACAGGGATGCAGTAAGTCACATTGTTTAATGTATTTGTTTTCACTCAAACAAAAGTGAAGATGCTCTTTTAGTCTGGGCAAAACATGGGCAGTAACCATTCAACACACAAAGTTATTCAATATTAAGAACTTTTTGATTAATTTGCTGCTGTGATATTTAGAACAGCATGTTAAATGCATAAATGAACTGCAGTGCTCAGGTGTGTAATTCAGCTATTTCACAATGATTTAAAATGTGGCTCATCCAGTCATATATTTGATATTATTTTATATTATTATATTATATTATAATTTAAACCACTTGTCATCGAATTCCCAGCAAAAATAAATAAAATTAGGGATGCACAATTAATTTGCATGATATGGATTATCTGTGTTGTTGTTTTATGAATCAGTATCAGCCAATATTTGAGATTTAGATCATCATCTTGTGCTGATTTAAAGCCACATCAGTTATGGCAAAGATTTTACCCTTAACAACAGACTGTTTTGAAGTGATGTGCTACAGACTTTTACATTTATTTTAAGATTTAAGTCATAGCAGCGATTTAGATTATAGCAAAAAATAAGTACAGCAGCTTTTATTAATATTAATTTGAAATACACAGAAAAACTATTTTATGAGACCGAGCTAATGGTTCAAATCACTTACAGTAGTTATAGATTTAGTTATGAAATATCATTATACATTATAAATCTATACGATGTAAGAGAATACAATTACCACCCATGCAGCTCTAGTCTCTTTATTGCATAATTATTTGAAGATCAAAAGCTTGTGAAAACACTGAGAAGCTCATTGTTTCAGCTCATTTAGAAACTATCGTCTTTTCCAGAAGTTGCTGAATAATCGACAATGTTGTAATTACTGTGAAAAAAATTCACATTAATGCCTAAAGCCATTATACTTATTTTATGAAATCTTACTTGACATTTCTTCATTCTTTCTACTTCTTTTATATGCCTCAGGGTTTCTAGTTTCTTTTTCCTTTTCTCATTGTGTTTTTATCAGCCAGCACGGTTCCTTCCTCCATGTATCTGCCTTGTTATGATTCTGCTCGAGTCCCGCTAAAGGCCGACGGTCCTGTGAGTCAGAGCAGATGTTTCGAGAAACTCGAACTTTCAGAGCTAACATTTTTTGCAGCTAGCCCTCTGATCTTATCCCTGCAGTTCTCGAACAAGACCTCCTTAACCTCCCATCTCAGCATGCCAACGATATCTCTTCCGTTGTCTTTCTTGAAGTCTCTCTTTGCGTTTGAACCATTCCTACAATTTGGTTTCAGACTGTGGAATCCGGCCATACAAGCACAACCGTATTGTGGGTGGGCAGAACGCAGATGTGGGTGAATGGCCGTGGCAGGTCAGTCTACATTTCAAGATCAACGGACACACTTGCGGCGCCTCAATCATCTCCAACAAATGGCTGCTTTCTGCTGCCCACTGCTTCATCCAGCCTAGTCCAGAGTGAGTCGGTTTATTGCATCTCTGCATGGCTGTGTTTTATTTGGTCTGCTTAATTTAGTCTGTTAGCTGTAGTTGATATTATCAGAGGCATGAATTAAACATTTGCTAAGTATCTTTCTCCATTCAATTTGTGCTCAAACATTTTGGTCAAAGACTGAGCGTGTATTTATTCTCATTGGCCAGCAGGTGGAGCACAAGACATGGCATAAAGTCATATTTTACCTTAAGTTATTCCAACATGTTTCTGAGACTGAAACACGAAAGCTGAACTGAAAGATAATTCGCTCTCCTGAGCTATGCTTTCACCATGAAATCAAAATTGACCCCATTTTACTTTCTTAATAAACGTTTCTGGTCTTTTTTTTGTGAATGATACATCAATGGCACAAATGTCTTTCATCAAAATGTAATAACTTGTTCCACCTCCGAATTGACTTTGCTTTTTGGCTGAAATTACCAAGCCCTCTTATTTTTCAATCCCTCTTCATTTACACTACCGATCAAAAGTTTAGATTAATTAGGATTTTATGTCTTTGAAAAAAAGAAAAGAAAAAGTCTCTTATGCTCACCATGGCAGCGTTTATTTGATTAAAAACACTGTAAAACAGTAATTTTGTGAAATATTCATTAAAGAATTCCACAAAAATAGTAAGCAGCAAAAACTGTTTTTAACATTGATAATGAATGATAAGAACCATTATTAAAAATTGAGCACCAATAATAAGTTTGATAAGTGAGCACAAAATCATCATCATTTAGAATGATTTCTGAAAGATCATGTGACACTGAAGACTGGAGTAATGATGCTGAAAATTCAGCTTAGACATCACAGGAATAAATTCATTTGAAAATATATTAAAATAGAAAACAGTTATTTTAAATTGTAATAATACTACACAATATGACTGTTTTTACTGTATTTTTGGTCAAAAAAATGCAGCCTTGGTGAGCAGAAGAGAATTCTTAAAAAAAAACAGGAAAAAATCAAACGGCTTTTTGCAATCCTGACTGTACTTTTTTTTTTTTTTTTTCTCAAATCCAATTTCCTCTGATTTCCTGTCAAAATTTGAATGCCATTTCATGTTGACCTTTCAAAACATCTGATTTAAACAACTAACCTCCAAACAACATGTTCATTGTCTCTTTCAACAGCTACAAAATGACATCCAGCTGGCTGTCGTACAGTGGTCTGCGGGACCAGAGCATCCAGGACGTCTCTGTTCAGCAGCGTACTTTAAAGACCATCATCACCCACCCAAGCTACAATGAAATGACCAGCGATTATGACATCTCCTTGTTGGAACTGAGCCAGCCATTGAACTTCAGCAACACCGTGCGTCCCATCTGCCTTCCAGCATCGACACACTTTTTCTCGCCCGGCAGTTCCTGCTTTGTGACGGGCTGGGGCGCGATCCGAGAGGGAGGTGAGACAGCTTGTGTGCCTGAGGGCTGCTCTTTGCGTTTAGAGTTCTGCTTTTTCATGAGATACCTTTGGAATTGTGCCTCACAAGTTTGACATTTATCAATCCCTTGTTTCAATGTCACTTAGCACAACTTTGTTATTTGTGGAATCACATAACTAATTCTAATAAATGTTTCAAATTATGACTGTGTGATATGCTTCTTGGTATTAGAATGGTTCTTTTAGGACTAATGATTTATGTATGTTTTTAGGAAGTGTTGCACCAATCCTGCAGAAAGCAGAAGTTAAGGTGATTAATGATACAGTATGCAACACGGTGACCGAAGGTCAGGTGACCTCTAGAATGATGTGTAGCGGCTACCTCACTGGAGGTGTGGACGCTTGTCAGGTAAAAAAAAAAACATTCACATGTTGCTTTTTTATGAATTCACACTGAATCTGATATTTTCATTTAGATCTGGGTTACTTGCAGTATATGGTCCGGTCAAAAGTTTAGAAATATTACTTCTTTTTTTTTCTTATGTTTTTAAAAGAAGTACTTATGCTCATCTGGCCTGTGTTTGTTTAAAAATATAGAAAAAAAAAGGAATATTGTGAAATATTATTACAATTTAAAATTATGGTGTTCTATTTAAATTTACTTTAAAATATAATTTATTTCTGTGATGTAAAGCTGAATTTTGAGCATCATTTCTCCAGTCTTTAGTGTCACATGATCCTTCAGAAATCATTCTGATATCTGATTTGATACTCAGTTGTTATCAACGTTGGAAAAAGTTGTGCTGCTTAATATTTTTTTGGAACCTGTGATACTTTTTTCAGGATTCATTGATTAATAAAAAGTGTATAAAGAACAGCATTTATTCAAAATAGAAATAAATGCATATTAAAAACAAATTTTAAAGAAATGCTGTTCTTTTTTGAAACTTTATTCATCAAAGAATCCTGAAAAATTATCACAGGTTATAAGAATATTAAGCAACTGTTTCCAGCAATGGATCAGCATATTAGAATAATTTCTGATGGATCATGTGACACTGAAGACTGGAGTAATGATACTGAAAATTCAACTTTGCATTACAGAGATAAATCATATTTCACAGTATATTCAAATAGAAAAACTATTTTTTTTAATGTTTTCAATCTAATGTAACATCAAATACTGCAAATAATTATATTAATAATACAAATAATAATAAAATATTTGTAAATGTTTGATGGTATTTTTTAGGAAAAAAAGAATCATGTCTATAGGTGGCGTCACATTGGAATTTTGCGGGGGGGGGAAAGGTCCACTGGTAATAGTGCAGTGATGTATAAAGTTTCTGTTGGTCAATGTGGTGAACTGAACGATGCGAAATCTACGTGGCGAAATTGTTCATCCTCAATCTTAATTCCAAATTGTGTGGATTACTATTGAAATAACTAATTCAGCTGTGAAAATGTGTCAATGTGACCGCACGTTATCCCAATATATTTCCAAAATTAGCATTTACAGATTTACAATAATAACACCCTCAATGCAGCTAAAAAGCTTTTAAACTAAAACATGCACAAAGATTACACATTTATTGAATGGTAATGAATTCAAGGTGGCTTAATAGCCATTTAGATGCATTTTCTTAAGGCTTTTTTTTATCCTGTTCTGTTCATTCAGAAACACCTACAGTACAAATATGACATGAGCATAATGCCGTCAAAGTGTTCAGCTAATGTTGTTGTCTTCCTGCAGTGTGTGTACACCCTCGTAGTGGAGAAGATTAATTATTCTACCTTGTTCCCTGATATTTAAATGAGCTGATTTCCATAATTTCTACTTCTATCTCACTTGTTATTCTTCTTGCTTTCCCCTTCTGAACGCTCTGTGCGTCTCTCTTATTGTTGGGTGTAATCTTCTTAGTGTGCTTTTTTCCCTCGCACAGGTTCCAGTCCTGGTCTTGTGACTCCTTTCTGTGATATCTATCTCTCTCTCTATCTCTCTCTCTCTCTCTCTCTCTCTCTCTCTCTCTCTCTCTCTCTCTCTCTCTCTCTCTCTCTCTCTCTCTCTCTCTCTCTCTCTCTCTCTCTCTCTCTCTCAATTCAAATATGCTTTATTGCCACGTCTGTTTACATTGCAATATTGGCAAAGTAATTAAGAGGCGAATTGTATTACACACAAAACAAATCATTCAGGAATAATAGTAATGGAATGAAATGACACAGTAAATGAGCAGCTTAAATTAGAGGTACAAAATAAGTGATTACAATAATAATTAAAATGTTTGCAATTGCTTCACACACCTTCCTTTTTTCTTTCTATTTTCTCACATACATAATCATCACTTCATCTCCTCTTTTTAATTTCAAGCAATTTATTTGCATGATCGTTTTATACAATATTGCCAAAGCATTGATATACACAATACAAAAGTATCCAGTAATACTAAAATAAATAACCACAATAAATTAAAATAATATAAACATTCATTAATGAACATTCTCTTGAATGGATCAACAGGCAACTCTTGAATATGGTGATCAAATATGTTTTGTTACATAAGTCCTCCATGCATTTTGGTCTTTTTCAAACAGTTTTGGAAAACGTGGAATGATATTTTAAAGTGTCTTTCTTTTGGCTTCCGTAGGGAGACTCGGGCGGGCCTCTTGTGTGTTGTTCCGATGTTGGCAAATGGTTCCAGGCTGGCATAGTGAGCTGGGGAGAAGGCTGCGCTCGGCGGAACAAGCCTGGCGTCTACACGCGTGTCACCAAACTACGGGACTGGATCCGTGAAATCACATCCGTATAGTGGAGCCTGGACCTGCAATCATGCGACAACCAAAGCAGAAGAACAGACATGTTCAGCTCCGTGAATATTTAGTACAGTATGTGAGCAGTACTCGCACAATACAGCATTGGTTGTTATCATTTGTGAGAGAAAAAAACTGCATACGTTTCAGACCACCTGGTTGTTTACGTAATAGCATTTGTATTCAGTGTGACTATTCGGTTGGCTTATCAGTGAGGTTTTCTTAGCTGTATCAATCTAAAGTTGAGTTCATCTTTAGTCAACCAAATAAAAACCATAAAAATACATGCAGATAAAACTATAATGAGGATATATATATTACTGTGATGCACTGTTACACTCATTTACCAACCTTCATTTGTTCGAATCTGATTTCTTGAACAGTGTCTTCATAAATGGCACTTAGAGATCAAAACCATCCTTTAGTATGATTGCCAGCAACTTCTGACCCGGTGGAATTCATGTTGTTATCTTTTTGAATTATGTTCTGTTTTATACAAATCTTTTAACTTTTTTCTTATGCTCAAAACGTGCCTTTATTCCAGAGACTGGACTGACTCTTCTCAGAAACAATGACTCGAGCTTCAGTCCCTACAATGTTTTTTTTCTTTTAGTGAAGGTCAAAAGCTTCTTTGCAATCTAGAAATTTCTGTAAGCATCCCACTCAGGCTGACCTTCTTTCCTCACATCTGTGTGATCTCGGGACCTCAGTGGCAAAGCTCTAAAATGGTGGATTAGGTAAAAATAGGATATTTCCATCATCCATTTGCCAATACAACCAAGGCCAACATAGGTCACTCACTTCTGCTGCATGTTAAAGTTCCAGCCAATCAGTGTCAAAGCAGTTTGCCAAACCAACGTAGCAGGATGGTCTGCTTCAAAGAGTCCTGAACGTATTGAGGAATCTATAATGCCGCATCCTCAAAGACTTGGCAAGTTTCTTTCCCATGGAAAGTCCACTTGCTTAAGAATTTCAGGCTTTGTAGTGTAGTGATTTAATTTTTCCAGGAGGTACCAGAGACGTAAGCTGTGTTTTAAGAGATGTCAAGCAATGGATTATATATTTATGTTCTACTCGAGTTTCATTATAGCATAATATATGTATAATTTGACCTGTGAAGGGCTGTTTTTAACTGGTGAAAATTTCAAACAGCTTTTTAAATTGTTTAACTGCCTGGGTGACTAACATTTGTAAATATTTAACATGCTTTTTAAATGCAAATGACTTTTTCTGTTTAGTTTCATTGTGTTTTTAATTTAAACACTATGCAAATGTTTTAATGTATTCAAATTTACGAAGAGTTTACAATGTTCTCTTTACAATAAAATACATGGTGGTTTTACATTGTCATATCTTTTTTTTTTTCTTCTCACAATTCAACGTTTGCTTAATTTCCCCCTTAAAATGCAAATGTAGTAAAAACAACCGAAAACTGTTTTATCAATATTACATTAGCTGGCCTTGGCATAAATAACCAACATCACATCAACATTGCATTCAACAATTATTTGCCCATAAATCAGTGGTCTCCTAATGGAAAAGGAAACATATATGCTCTTTTCAGTTGATACGATCGAGAACCCAAAGCGTGACTTTGTTACAGATGCGAATGTACTTAGTTTTGACCTTTCACCAATTAAAAAGATCTAGGCTTAATTAAGCTTTGCACTGCACTGCAACAGTTGTTTTAAATGGTTGGCAGAGTATTGAACTTAAGCTAATTACATGTCATATTTGACCTTGTATGAGCTTTAGATTGCTGCTCAACCTTTTATATTATCTCCAATTGATGTCATAACTCTTGCACTTAGCACATTGCACAGTAATATGGTATCTAGGCAGCCAATTAGGTCACTATCACTTGATTGAAACAAAGAATTTTGGTAAATAAAATTAATGAATGAAATCCAGCTAACCGTTAGTTTAACCAACTTGTCCATACTGTATTTCCGTTAGCTTACTGTTTATGTACAGCCTGACAATAATTCATGTCGTTTTAATGGTGAGGTTCATCTTGGGTCATAAATATTCTAATTAATGAAATTAACGTGAAGGTTGAGGTGGGCATCCAGCAGAGCTGCGTGTTCGGTGAGTAGACTTTTTTTTTAGCGGAATTGTTTGGTGTTTTTGATCAATTTCATTGTTTTTAATGGAGAAACCACGAAATATGTAAATTTGAACTAACAAGACGTTAATAATTTGCCGATAAAGCTCCATAACAGGTTTGGGCTCTAGTCATTTCAATTATAATAAAAATCTCTACGGTAGAGTGGATGCATTATATTAATTATATTCTGAATTTCTGTCATATAAAATCGTTCTATGAACTTCTAGCAAGCTCGTTTAAACCGAGTAAATGCCGAAATGAAGGGATGCCAAACAAATATTAAACTAGAAATAGTAGTAGATGGCGGCACTGTTCTATTTAGATTAGGCCTACTGGTTAATGTTCAACCTATTCTTTCAAAAACACAAATATTTAAAAGGGTGGTTGATTATGATTTCACTTTTTTAACTTGAGTTAGTTTATAATGTTGCTGTTTGAGCACAACATCTGCAAACTTATGACGCCCAAAGTTCAAAGCGAAAGTAGATTGCTTTTAAAGAAACGGCTGGCACGGACCACACGACATTTCTCCCGGGTTAGTGACATCACTAACCCTAACATTTACATAAACCCCTCCGCGGGAACGTGATTTATAGATTATCATGACAGAATATGCTAATCAGTGACTAGAAGATAACATGAGCTGCATAAATTCATCAACTAACCATTCAGAAATGTCCTTTAGCATTTTACGATGTCACTTCTTTCTTGAGTCTCTCCATTATTGTCTGACATTTAATTAGTTGCTTAACGAACAAGGTCTACTTTTAACATTTGAATTTCTCAATACATTTTTGATTCCTGTGAGGCCAAAATAATATGCTATGATTTTTGATGCTATCCCTGGCAGAGTTGTATCACTATTACGAAATCCTGGATTCTATCCTAAATGTTGATCGTCAAACCAGTTTTTGTAGTGATTCAATATTTATTGGGGATATTAATATATTAATAGATAAATGCAGTAACAAATATATTAGAAATACTTTAAAAACAAACTATTTGCCTTGCTCAATAGGGTTCTGCTCTACTAAATTTGAAAATATTAACTGGAAAATAGTATGGTCTATACCAAATAAGTTTTTTATTAATAATAAAATTAGAGAGGTATCCTATAAAATTGTACTCAGAATTTACCGTCAAGGAGTTACTTCTTGAACGTTTCCATTTGAATATTGAAAACTTATGTGAATTGTGTGACAATGCCAAAGAATCTGTGACTCATCTTTTTTTTATTATTGTATATATTCAAAAATGTTTTGGTTGGATGTTTCAAATTTCACTTCTAGGTTATTTGAAACATGTTTACAAATTGATCTGTATGATGTAGTAGTTTTTTTTTTTTGTGCAGGACAATGTTGATTCCTAAAGTACGATGTACTTCCTTATTCAACTTTTAATTTTACTTGGAAAATATCACATTCATGTAAAAAAATGGACTAAAGCTAAGCCAAGTTTTGAACACTTTATAAAATTGCTTAAAATATATGGTAATACATTAGATAAAATTAAGAACAAAAAAGCAAGAAAGACATATGAAGCTTTTTGTCACTTTAAATTATTGTAAATTTACCCCTGGCATGACCTATTTTCCTTCTTTTTTTGTTTAAATATTCTTATGCATGTTATTTTCTACTTCTTGTTAGGTGTATATTCATGTACAAATCTTTGTATATTTTTTGTTTAAATAAAAAAAATTATTGTCTGACATTTTCAGCAAGTCTTTGTGAGGTAAAAGGACACAAGCTGTTGAAACTCCGCCCCCTTTGCTGAGAGCAGCAGCTCATTTGCATTTAAAGGGACAGACACAAAACGGTGCGTTTTTTCTCACCCTCAAAAAGTGATAATTTAAACATGCTATATAAAAATATCTGTGGGTTATTTTTAGCTAAAACTCCACATACACACAATGGGGATATCAAAGACTTATTTTACATCTTGTGAAAAGGGCATTATACCACACAACTACTCCTTTTAGACAATTGCAATTGTTCTGCTGTGGTGCTGTTTGGAACTATAATTTTCATTGACTATTGTGTGCAATGCCATTATTGTTTATTTACAGGCATTCTGGTTTTCTAATGATTCTTTTTTTTAAAAGCTAAAAACTTTTTGTCTCAATTGGCAGTTCATTTTCATTATATTAATATATTAATATATATATATATATATATATATATATATATATATATATATATATATATATATATATATATATATATATATATATATATATTCCAATTTCTGTTATCCAGAAGTTAAACAGTTTGTGAATTTATAGTGGCTGCGTTATAAATAGAAATATAGGTAGCCTAAATGTATGTGCCGCTGTTGGTTCCCATGACATGCTACATTTTAATGTTTTAATGACAGCAAAAAAAAATTGGCTATACATCTTGCATTTCACTAATGAAGGGGAATGTAAAGCATTAAATCAACCAATGCATCAAGAGGTGCATCTCATGAAGCTTCATTTGATAAGCATATACAGGCAGAGCACAACTCAGTGTTACAAGTTTAGATACTGGAAGAACAACAAGGAAACAAACAGGGTCAACAGCCATGAAGAAGAAGAGTAAGGATGCTCCTCAGCTTCCACCTTAAGGGGTGGTAGTGGCTCAGTGGTTCATGTAGGTTTTCTATAAACCCCAGATGCTCCTGATGAGCTGGATGGCGCCTTGCATGGCTGACACCGCCGTCGGTGTATGAATGAGTGAGTGAATGGGTGAACGTGAGGCAATATGTAAAGTGCTTTGGTGGCCATTGGGTCCATATAGAAAGCGCTATATAAATGCTGTCCATTTACCTAATGATTATAGTGGTAATCTCATGTCATTTTTGTTTTAAGTGTTTGTTTTTCCTGCAGATGAAAACAAGATGCATTCATTTGCACCTCTTACTTTATTGGGCTGTCAATTGTTTTGCCTGACTTGGGCGATATTTTTGTATGCTCTCAACATAGTAGCAAAAAATGTGTAGTATGACTAGGCTATATTTAATAGAGGCTTTATAACATTTTTAGTGTAGCTCTATTTAATAGTACATTTATGTTAAACAATTTTAGTCAAAGCAATCAGATGTAGGCTAACTAATTTTAGTTTAGTTTAGCTCTAAAATGGTTTCCGAATGGTAATTAATGCTAAATGCAGAATCTATGAGTGGACTTGAGGCATGCAGACCGTCTGCTGCCGAGCATTAACAAATCTTAAACAAACAAATAAATAATGACCCATTTTTTTCTGAATTTTACTAGCCAATTTTATTTGTCTCTCAGAAGATCGTAATCAATGACAATAGAGTTTTATTACAAAGTTACATCTATCATCGGGATACCACATGTATGGTACATTAACAGACATTCAGCATTATAGAAATAAGTATATCAAATGTAGTCCTACATAGACTGTGCCAAAATAAGATTATCTATGATGATGTCTATAACAGTAAATGTATGTAGAAATAGATAGCTCCAGACGTATGGTAGACGCACGTTCTCCAGACGTTCCTTGGTCGCTGTTGTGCCGAATTCTGTGACCCACCGAATTATGTGGCCCTAGGCGCTGTACTGACAAATTGCTGATTACTTACTCACTACCAAATAACACATCATCCGTGGATAAATAACACACCATCCACAACTGTAAGTTTTGGTTTATCTTGCTCTAGCCAGTTACACTATACTGATACCTGTCGCATATGTGTGCATGCAGCATCGTGCAAAAGTAAAGGTTTAGTAACTGACGCGACTGTCAGTTACATTTATTTCATGTGTTTCCTAGAATTGGCGATTTTCGTGATCAACAACATTCAGTAAGCACACTAACATTCACAGGCCACTCAAATACAGATATGGCACAAACTGACCACATGTTTGAAAAAAAAAATTACCGATTTGTAACGTTTAACTGTTTTTTTTAAATCACTAAATTAGGCTATGTATTTAGGACCTCATGTCACAACTACACCAGTATAGCTGCTCAACTCATCTGTTAGTCACTACAAGAGGTAAGCTACCACAGCATACAGCGACACGTTCCGCATCACTGTCAGTGGCACATGGTGCAATCCATCGGCACGTCACAAGTTGTAGTGGTCCATGCCAATGGAAACCGGATGTGCCACTAAGCATAGCGACATGTGCCTAAGATTCTATGCCACTGAATGTTAATACCTCCTCTCTCCATTATGTATCTATGCACTCTTGTACACTCTGTTGGGTTAATAGTGCATTTTTTGGCAGTGATAGTTGTTTACAAGGGATGATGACAGCTGATGGAAACATGACCCGGAATTTACCAGAGTAGCCATTCGTTGTTTTTTTTTTTTTCTTGTTTAGCCATTTGTTTAATGCTGAGTACGTGTTTATGTCTTCAACACTCCCTGCGGTGAAGCTCGGCATGACATGATGAAATCTGAGAGACTGGGTGACATGACAAGATAATGTTGTCACACAACACCCGCTCCGTCAGCGCAATATTTCGTTGCGTTGGGGGAGACGGCCTGTCCCTGCTATGTTTGATACGCAGACAGCGGGAGGCTTGGGAATCTCATCCGTCTTTATTAAAAACCCTGCTGTCGCTGCGGGAATAAGAGAATCAACATAGGCATCACTGCTAATTTATGTATTCATCAACTCGGCAGCCCGGTATTGTTTGTCCTCATTCCCTCATGACATTTGACGAGACCCAGCGATGTGTGCCAAACTCACTCCAGTCAGAGCAGATATTATTTGAAATGGTTTTATTTAAATATAAATATGTGTACAAAGTTACAAGCAACAATAGCTCATTTTTTAGCAAATAAAATCATTTGAACATTATTAAAAAAGAAACGGAAGAAAAAAGTCAATTAGTTGTGTAACACTTTACACCTCTCCAAAAACTGATAAGTAACATGGGGTAAAAACCGTTGTGAACCAAATAAAGTCAACTCAAAGATATAGATATATGCATTTTAGAATATAAAGGTACTTTACAGTAGAGCAGCTTACACGCTGTACATTAAGGCTTATATAAAATATAAAAATAAAGACAAGCAATGTTTTGTTTCACGTATCTTACAGTTCAATTCAATTCAATTCAATTTTTTTTTATCTTTCCAAATGGAGCCAACCATTCAGGCTTAAAGGAAAATGGCAGTATGGAAACCTCCAAATGCAAGTCTCCATGATCGAATTGACGAAGTAAGCGGTTTCTCACACAAGGAACAAACAGATGAGAAGAAATGCTGAATACGTTCACGTACACACATCATCTGCATGCAACAGACAGGAGTGAATTTCCCAACAATTTGTACAGTCATTGAAGTGGCTCTAAGTGGATATGGACAGCTACTGCATTTTACTTGTTATTTCTTTCTCTGTTTTTTTTTCTTCTTCTATGTAAACATGTTGGTGCTACCTGAAGGTGTCAGCAATGTCAGCATGACATAACAGTCACCTTGGCACACTCTGTATTTAATAACATACAGTGGTCACGTAAGGAACATTACAATAGTATTACTGCACGGCACACTGCAAGGCCGTGTGGTAATTTAGGTTTGCCGTACATGGCTTGGCTTAAGAAATCATGGTCCCGAAATGGGCTCTACTCTGAACTTTGCAGCAAATTCTTGAGAGCATAACTTAAAAACACCGCACCTCTAAATTAGCTTCTTTGGGGATTGGCCAATCCTGGTTCCATCAAACAGACAGAAATACATTTTATGGATTTTGTTCTTTTTTTTTCTTTAATTTTTTTTTTTTTTTTTTTTTTACCAAAGCATTCCAGATTCCAGTTTCCTGCACTGGTCCATTGAGGCTTTACATAAACACTCTCTTGAGAGCCCAACAGCAGTGCAGACTGCAGATAGAGCTTCTGAAGAAATATCTTAGGGTGAGCACATGCGCATCGGCTTCTTCTGCTTCCCTGCTTTGTGGATTGAACTTTGAGCCACTTTGTGTAGGCAAGACATGTTGTCATTGATACACAAATGTGCTTACAATTCCATCAGCATGCCAAAAAACACATTTTTTTATTTATTTTTTTACCTTTTATTTCATGTAATTTTGATTGTTTCAGCATAGTGTCATGGGCTTGTCCCCATTTACAAATGTTAGTTCATGAGCGCACTTCTCCACAGTACTGCTTTCTCTCCAAGATCTAGAAGAGTTAGTGCTGGAGAAATTTTGCAGAAATACAGTGCAACAAATTGACGGACAGTGTTCATATCCCCTAAAGTTCAACATTTGGGCGAAGAAAATCAGTAGCTTGAAGGTGACTTCTGAGCTTGAGTGGCACGTCGTAGTTCTTTCGAAAGAAGTTTCTCATCGATCCAACATTCACTTCAAGACAGCAATAAAGCTTTTCCGCCTCTTGTATCTCAGTTTAAAGTTTGCTTAATCCCTCCTGAAGCCAATTCAGAAGTATGTCCTTGTGACACTGATCATGCCAGACCCTCATTGGGTCTTTATGGAGCCTTCACACATGAGTCTGCATGCGTTGCTGCGAGGGCCGCCCATAGTCTGACTGCTGTGACGACACCTGCGAGGATGCGTATGAGAAACGGGAGGAGCTAGATACTTTGCTGGCCTGGTCTGAATGCTCGTATCCGTCAACCTTTTCGAAGGAGGCGGGTTTGACGTAGCTTGTGAAGGCGCGGCCGTAGGTAGCGGGCAGGTAGGCAGAGCCTGCATAGACTGGCTCCTGGGGGTAGATGGTTGGAGTTTGCTGTTGTTGCTGTGGTTGTTGTGACTGCTGTTGCTCATAGGTGGTGCGTGTGGCAGGGGTTGTGGCGTAACGCTGGGAGAAGTCATAAATCCGAGGCTGAGTGGACTGTTGGCCGTATAAGGGGCTCGGCGAGGGAAGCTGAGAGGGAGTGTAGACTGGGCGAGCATTGGGGACATATTCGGAGAAGCCAGTTCTCGTGATGTTTCGGTCCTCGTGAGCCCGCACATTGTAGTAGCCATTGGTGGGGTCCTAGGAAAAAAAAAAAAAAAAAAAAAACCTTGTCAGAAAAATGTAACATATTGTACTGAATTAAACACATGCAAATTATTTCAGTTAGGTGCTAGCTAGAAGTTTGTAATTGACCAATAAGTGTAGGCTTTCTTGAACATGATCCAAACTTGTAGTGTAATACAAATATGTTTTCAGCAAGCGTTATTAAGTATAATAGTTTTCTCAATTCTTTGAAACAACCTTTTGCTTTTATCAGATTAACCATCGGATTCATGCTTTGTGAAATGTAATACCTTGATATCTGATCTCTCATCCTCCTCCTCCTCCAGTAGGTCGCTGTGCTCTGTGCGAGAAGTTCCTGGAGACTCACTGCTGTTGGGAGCCTGAGAAAAGAACAGAAATTTGGGTTAGAGACTTTTCAGTGTCTATGGTATGTTAAATGTCATACACTCATAATGAATAGTGTCCCTAGCTCCTGGTCTTATTGTAAACAAATTATCAGTAGCCATTTTTAATAAATAAAATATAATAAATGACTTCACATTTTGGCTGATGTCACTGTAAGGCCTCTCGTTTTTCTCAACATATTGTTTTCAAGACAAATATTGCCTAACATTTTGTTTTCTTATTGCATATCCAATTTCCCTTGGAAATATGCAACTATATTATTATAGAATTAAAATGGGCTGAGAACACTGTTCTTGTTTTTCCTACAGTATGGCACTTGAAAGGAACATGATGTAAAAGCTATTCCTATCTATAAGAATATTCTGAGCATTTCTGCATTGTTTTGAGAGGGGCTTACCATAGGCTCCTTCACATCCTCTTCATCGTCATTTCCTCTTGCTGCGTTGTGGTCACTGTGTACGATTTGTACGCGGATGTCGCTCTTAGACAGACGTGTGCCCTTTTTGCCTGGGTGAGGAAATAGCGCAGTGTATAGAGATTAATGAGGTGAACGGTGGGAAGATTTCCAGAGAGGTGAAAAGGTCAACACTGCTCCAGGCAAAGAGGAGGCCCCATAATTAACCTCTGTCTAGTTAGTTCGTTTGATTTCTACTGTATCATGTTTTTTGAGGAGAGAATAAGATCTCTCAGATAACATCTGACCTTTGACCTCACCTTTAGCAGTGTGGCGGCAGCAGAGGGAAACCAGGGTAATGACACAAACGATGAAGACGCAGCCTCCGCCCACCGATGCTCCAATGATGATTAGCAAGGGGAGGGCCTCTATAAGGGAAACAGGTATTCTATTAACCCACTGTCTCTCAAATTGCAGGGATTGAAGACAACCCAAATTTAGGCTGCACATGCATTTCACAGCATTACAAGGTCAGTTACAAAACAAGTGGGTTTAATGATTTTATATTTCGATTCTATTGGTCACATAGCTTAGTTTGTCCTTCTACACTTTTTGTCCTGCCATAATCCTATTTAGAGGTTATTAAAAAAATGTCACCATAGATTTTATAGATCCTAAATATGGTTCATTTTCTTTTATTTTCTTTTTTTGCTTTAAACTTTGGGGCTAAAGTGATTCAGACATGTTCTTGACAGTTATTTGTGAGATGATTTAATTTTCATATTATCAAAAGGTATGCCAGTTCTCCAGGTGATTCAAGAAAGGCTGTCTGCTTGACAAATGCGTTCTACCAGGAACTCTTTCTCCAAGCCACGTCCAAACTCAAACGCAACATATAGAAATTCATCTAGTGTGATCCGCAGTGGCATCACAGGACCCAGCTATTGTCTCTAATCTCCGGTGGAAGAGGGGTAACCAGACCTGACATGCAGCGAGGCAGCCGACAGTAATCTAATTAGAGATTCCAGGAGATAGCACTGTCTGCCTCTCCAGAGACTTGGCTCCGCTGCCTTGATGCAAATTGCTGGCGAAGACCTTATTTTTGGTGTCTCCCAGTACAAAGGCTCAAGCCGTCTACCACGCTCTTAGTCTTATTTAAGCAAATTTAAGATGGTGCACTGTGCATACAAAATGTAACGGCCAGTGAAGCGTCACATACCCATGTCGTACATTAGGTCTTGATTTAATTCATTCAGGCTCAAAATCTATATCTTTGTTATGGAACTAATGTATTCATTAAGTCGACCATCTCCTGATTAAATGATATTGATTTGGTGGTGTATAATTAAGATTAGCACAGGGTTGCAGGGTGTTTTGAGATGCAATCCCTGCATAGAGCTGACTTGAACTGGATTACAGCTTGTCATGACTAATCTTAAATAAAAGGCACAAACTCTAAGGTGAACAAACCCTACAACTTACTGTCAGTGTTTCAAAATCAACTGTCCTTCAATGATTAAGGCATAGGTGCCAAACAGAGCTTGGCCCATACCCAAATCTAAATCCCCATGCCACTTTTCTCACTTTCAGTTGTTTGCTTCTCACCCCTCCATTTTGACTCTCCCGACCCAATATTTCTCAGAAAATTCCCCCAAACAAGCACTACCAGTCAAAAGTATGTACACACTTGACTGAATTAATGATTCTCACAGTTTTCATAACTTTTTGAAGCTAAAATGCATAAATGAAGAAGCTTAAATGCATACAATTATTTTTTAGACAAATATAAAGTGTGCCTGTGCAAAACTTTCTTAACAAAAAAACAATCAATACTAATTTCAATTCAATTTTTTTTAAAAGCATCTCAGCTCAGAGATGCAAAAGCATGGGCTGTCCACTTCAAAGACGCTAAAATATAAATAGTTTTGATTTTGAACATAAATAATTCATTTGTTTGATCATTTCCATACTTAATTTGATGTCATTTCATAATTTAATGACCACTACCATTCTGAAAGGTGGAACATAGTAATAATATGGAATTAGGTGTGTCCAAACTTTTGACTGGTACTATATTGCTTGATGAAAGGATGTTTTACACAGGATAATTTGGCATGAGGACCCATACCTTGCTCTTCAAGGGTGACCAGTGCTGTGCCTGTACCGAAGCGGTTCCAAGCAGTGCAGTTGTATCGAAGCTGGAAATCTTGGGCCAGAGTCTCTGAGAGGATTAGCGAAGAGAGGACCCCTTGGTCACTGTTTACTGTCTGCACGGAGAAACGACCAGAAGAGCCAGATGACAAGATCATGTCGCCAAATGTCCACACCTGAGGAGGAAAGACAGCAAGGTGTAAGGTACAGCGACAATCTTTTTCTCACACTTTAAGCAAGCATGATATGTTTACAACCGCTTACAACAGTTACAACTGATTTTATTGATCTGATCATGAAAATGTAAGAGGGATTCTTGATGTCAAGCAGAAAGTTCATAATTTTTATTTATAACACGCACTATTGAATAATTTACAATATGACCAGGGACATGTATTAAGTAGGGATGTGCAGGGCCCGTGCAGGGCCATCCCCATCAGGGCCGATTAAGCATTTTTTTAACTGATCAGTATCGGCTATCCTAAGCCTGATCCTTTATTTTAAAACGGATGTCAATGCGGTGCAATTTGCTCCAAGCACTAAGAAAATACAAGTATCCGATCGGAACTCTATATCGGCAGACATCTAATATTCTGATTGGATCAGGGGCACAAAAGACCTGATTGGGACATCCCTAGTATTAAGTGAATGGGGTCCATTTTGATTCCAGGTTGACTTAAAACGTCATTATAAATTCAAGCCTTGTCCAACCAGCACAGCAACAAAAGTGGCATTTTGAGCATAAAAGAATTAAGGACATGCATATGATTTTCAACCCAGTACTAGACATTCAGTGTCTTAAACTCAGTGTCAGAGATTAGAATTTTTCTTGTGCTCGCTGTCATGTCGAGTTGGTTTACCAACAGTGTTGTGCCTCGGCTTGCGAAAAAGAGCTTTGTGAAAAAGCGTGCAGGGAAGACAAGTAGCTCCTGTCTAGCAGAAGGTCAGTCTGAAATCTCAAAGCTACTCAGAGAGAGAGAACAAGCCATTGTTTCTTCACTTCACCTTTCTGGCAAAGAGGTGAAATAGCATGTCAGAGAAGTCCTCCCTTGACTAGCCTGAGGTGAAGGAATAACAGGCAATAACACCCTGAATCCCCACCTGTCACTGTTTCCAGGATCAGATTTTTTTCTTCCTCTCTGATTCTTTCTTTGCATCATTGCTTTTAGTTACCCTTGCTTCCATCTGTCTCTGTGTATCTCTATGCTTCCCCATTCTTCTCACTGCTTCTCCAACTTAGACCCTAATTATCCACTGAAATGCCTTCCCATGTACTATGAGGTCATGAGAGGTCAGCGGTGCTATGCACTAATTGCTCGTCGTTGGAAAGGAGCCTAGAGGGCCGGAGGTCTTCTCTGCAGACCCTGGCATTAGTGCAGTTCGCCTCTGCACGCTTGAGGGTGGAAGAGGTGAGATACAGGATCAGCCCTCTCATCGAGTGCTCTCTAATAGGGGAACGGGGCTGTGTAGCTGCGCAAGTGTATGTTTGTGTGGGTGTCAGATATGGAAAGACAGGAAAAGAGAAACAGGAGCAAGGAAAGAGAAGATTCGCATGAGATATTGGTGGAGGGAGCGGGGAAGGGAGCTTGAGCGTGTGATGTGCACACACAGAAAGCACCTGCTCATGGGAGAGGCTCACAAACAAGCTTGTCAGGAATAAGGCTAGACTAAGCATCAGATAGAAGGCAAACACACACAAACAGAAATAGGAGAAAGTGTACTTACAATCTTGTCAGGAGGAGGGCTGCTGCCCACCAGACACTCCAGCTTGCCCTTGGAATGCTTGATGGCCTGCTGCGTGGCCTCAGCCTTGATGATGGGAGGGCCTGAAGTGTTTGTGTGAGAAAGAGAAACAGAGATGAAGAGAAATCATACTTACAAAGGGGGCTAATGAAAGCAAAGAAGACACAGAGCTGATGGTCCGTGTGCACTCAAGACTAACTGAATGAGTCATGCACATAAATACAAAGCTCATAAATTAAGGAAGCAATTCACTGATTAATAGTAAAAATTACAGCTTTTGTTCCAAACCCTAGTCAAAAAATCCAACTGATGGTTTTGGAACAGAGCATATCAGGGATAAAATATGGAAAGTACGAGAGAGAAAAAAAACAAATGAAATAAAAAGACAGCATTTGGTTACCATTGACAGTTAGTGTTACATCTCTCTCGGCCACACCAATTCGAGGGACGATGGCTTTGCAGGTGTACGTCCCAGAATCCTCTTGGGTGACTGCCTTCAGCTGCAGGGTGTTACTATTGCTGAGCACCTGTTAAATAAAATGAACAAGAATAGCCTGTGTTCAGATCTGTTGCTATACCAAGACATTTCTCATCAAGTGACCACAGATATAAACATCAGATAAGAGCTTGCCACAAACCACATGTCAATAATTTATACCAACAGATTACCTCATTCCAAATATAACTACACACTTTCTATCAAAAGTCTGTATGACAGTGCCTGTCTATATGTGTTTGTAATATTGATGGTTTTCACTTCCTGTTAAAAGTCTTATCTTTCTAGCAAGTTGTGAAATGAAAATCATTACAGCATGTCAATATTTCCCCAGGATGATTGGGAAGATTGTGTAGACACACAGCATGTTTTTTTGTTCCAGACAGATCAAGCCATGGCCCTCAGAGATGGCCCCATTAGCACCAGTCATCCGTTTTGTAGTTTGTGGCTCACACAAGAGAAAGACCAATGCCACCAATACCAAGGGGAAAGCATTGACTCCGCCTGCAATTTCGTCTGCAGCAATCTTAATTACTGTCTAAAGCGCTCCAGCCTGGGTCCTCTGAGTCAACCCACTGCTCTAATTAAACCTACGACAATGGCAGTGCAAAAATTTCCGGAGTGTGAGCAGATACTTGTGCTCCTTCGCCTCTAGTGCACACACTGTGGTCACTTGTTAGAAGCCATTGATCATTAGAGCACCCTGTTCCCCTTCCCCTCCTTCCCCTCTCGACGCCGCCAAACTTTGATTAATCCGTTTAGCACTCGCCTGGATTTTTCATTCACCGGCACTCATCGAATTAGCCAATTAATCCATATCTTGTGGCGATGCAGTAAACGCTCTACTTGTGGATCAGATCGGCCCATACTGAGGAAGGGCAGGGTGGAGGGATGTAGTCATGGCAAAATTAACTGATTACCTCATCAGAACCTTCTGGCTTTTCAGCCTTAGCCTCCCACTCTTTCTCTCTCTTTTTCCTTCCTCTCTCGCTTTTTGTTTGCTTTCTCAGGCTCTTTATGAAATCTGATTAAGCAGCAGCAGAGAAACACTTACAGCAGAATAGGCTGATGGATTTCACACCCCTTCTGGAGCTAAACTTTCATGTTAGGCTAGCAATCACTTTATCCATTTGCCATATTCTTGTAAATGCACCATAAACAGAAACGCCATCCATTAACCATCCAGCTCTGAGTAGAAAACCATTTGATCGTTTCTGTATGGAAAGGGGTTAAATTGGGATTTTGGAGGTGGGGGAAATCTGGTGTTGATTCTGGTGCCATAAACAATTAGATATGACTTGAATATTAATATACATGTTAATGTAATGAACCTTTTTTTGAGTTAATAACTTGCTAAATGGAGATGAAATATGTGTACTTGGATCAAACAAAAACTGCGCTGGAGAAACAATGGATTGTCAAACGAAACAAAAGGCGTTCTGAATCATTGCGACCCAATCATTCTATATCCTAATATAAATGCAATTAAATCTAAAACTTGTAGAATGATTCAAACAGGATTGCTGTGGCAGTTGTTGAACAGATGTTATGCCATATTTAGAACGAAGAAGAGAAGAGGTCACCATACCACACTGGATCCTTGTTTGGTCCAGGCCAGAGTGAGGGGAGGGTTGCCCGTCCATGAACAAGTGAAAGCAGCATCCATCCCTATGTCCACTGTCTGGGGTTTTGGTTCTGTCAGCAACCTGGGACCAACTGCAAGTGAAAGATGTGGATTCATATTGTGTTCTTGTACATTTCATTACAGTGTGTTTTTGTGTGCACAAAACAAGAATGAAGCCCATTACACTGTTCTCATCTGCAGTCTTATTAGGGAAATATGCTAGAATACAAGTAGGAAGTAAAGGTCATTCCAATAAAGATTGTGGGAGGTACGCATGTTTCTATATTTTTGAAGGAAACGATATGACTGTGTATTGTTTACCTCTTGTATATGAACATGTATCATGCAGTGCCACATTTACAATATTTAGGAGTTTGATTTATGCCTAACACTGCCGGTAGACTGTACTGAATGAAAATCTATCTTATTTAACAGACACTTCTAAAACATCCACATGAAGACCAAAATACATGGCCAAAACAAAAAAGATGAGTAGTTTATCTAGCACTCTAATACAATGCTACGTCTACATCTCTAAGAAAAAAATCATTTGCTTCCTATAATTTGAGGGGAAAAAGACAGAAATAGAGATTTAAATGTCATTACACGGGGTGGCTGACCAATAGAGCTGTTTTCTTTGGCAGAAAAGTACTTACATTGTACATCCACCAAGGTGCTGACATTAGTACTTCCAACTGAGTTGGACACCTCACAGGAAACTGGGTCTGTGAAGTAAGAGTGATCTACGGTCACCTCCAGGCTGTCACCATTGGCCTCTGAGATAGGAATCCCACCTTTGGACCATCTGTTTGAAACATGATGATGAAAATGTATTCATTTATTAGATTCACCATACATCTTCTTAGTGATGTTGCTACCTTTACAATGAAAACTATTATTTAACACCAAACATTGAAACAACTGTGCACAAAGCATTTGATCTGTAATTTATATCCAATTTGGGGTTTACCCTCAAACCCAAATCTGATGGAGTGGATAATCTGGGATTATGCAGTGAGTCTGTTGTGATATTAAATGTGCTTACCTGTAACCTGTGATCTCAGGGTTGGCAGAGGCAGAGCAGATGAACAACACTTTTGCTCCCTCCATCACCGTCTGAGGCTGAACAGACAGAGTCACAGACGGAGGATCTGGAAGGAAACATGCAGGATTAGATTCACTGCAGCAATAGAGGCTTTACAAATCCTTCCCAGTGACTTTACTGCCAAGCAGTAAAGGTGTGTAAATCTAAGTCACAATCCTTTTTTTAAATCCATTTCCCCGTCCAATTACACATATTTTTTACCATAAAAAAACCTGCTTATGTATAGACAATTGCACAGTTCCTTGCAAACATATTCAAACCCACTCTCACATTTATTGAATCACTAATCTTATTCTGAAATATTGCTCTCCATGATATTTTTAATGTGACAAAAAAAATGTACGTGTTAAACTTTTTCACATAAGAAAACACTTAGCCATTGTTGTTTTCAAGTATTCAGTTTACAAATAAAAAACATGTGGCCTCTACCTGCAAAATTAATGCACCACATGTTCTGCATCACAGACAAGACTATTTAAAAAAAAAAGAATATATAAATAATACTCACGCTGAACAGTGATGGTAACCGAAGTTTGGCGACCTGCAGGGGCGGCTGAGTTTAGGACCCTGCAGGTGTAGGTACGTCCAGAATCGCTGTCCTCAGGCACCATGGGTAGCAAGCTAACCGCTGTTTCTCTCTTTCCATCCTCCATCAAAGTCTGAAAAGACAGTATTACAGTGTGAAAACAGTTAAAAAACTGAAAAAAAGACCGTTTCAGTGCTGTTGGAACAAATTGCTGTAGCGCTCTGAAAATAGAATGCCTTCATAAAATATTCTGAAAATAATGTCATAGGCACCTCTTAGCACAACTAACTGTAATTTCTATTACATGCGACAGTCTTTGAGTTCAAATAAGAAGAGGCATTTGACAGACAGGATGGCTACTGAAATGTTATTTCACCCTAATGGACGGTGTACTTCAGATACAAAACACAGCTGTTACTCTCATCTTGTTATCACTGTTAAAATCACACAGACATGATAATCCTAATCTAATTGTCCTATATTTCCTGATGCAAGTCCTAATTTAATAAGGAATTCCCATGATGCCAGTAATCCCATTTGAGCTCAAGTCTGTGCCAGCACTGTAGGTTGAGAATTGCAGAGAATTAAAGCCGCCATCAGTTTAGCGAGGCAGGTGTGCGTTTGTGTTTTACAACGCTGCCGGGACCATTCTGCCGTTAGCTCATTTTCCCAAAGATCTGTCTATCAGCTCTTCCTGCTGCACATCATCTTCGGAATCTATTTATTGTGTGAAAGAAATCAATAAACCTAAGTAGGGAGAGGTGTACAGTCTAGGTGACTTGCTGCCCGATGAAACTACAAGACCCTTAATAGAGGATGAGGCGGAGTTTTAGATTTGGGACGTTTGGAGGGGGGAAAGACACAGTGCTGTACTGGGGCAGGAGCATTATGGGAACACAGTTCCCTGGAGAGCCTGCTGCGAATCGATGGCAGGTCACACGCTTAACCTCCGACGCACTGAATGCATTTTCACGCTAGATCGAGTCACGATGCCGCCTGTCATCAGCCTGCACTCACTGTCCTTTTATTATTGCTCATCTGCTCTCACCAACTACTCTGTCTACCTTTCTCACATTCCTTCACTTTGTTCTTTGTGTCTTCATGTGGCTTTCCATTTCATTTTTTTTTAAATCAAAATGGCTTTGAGTTTTCTACCTCACTCTTAAACAAGCTTCTCCCGTGTTCATTTTTCCCTTATCTACTTTCAGAGTTTCATCTGTCTTTCTTTCTCTCTTGCTTTCCTTCTCTTCCCTCGATTCACTGCACACTTTTCTCCCCTTTAAACGTGTCGTTTAGTGTCATTTAGCGTGGTCAGAGAGCATGACAAATGTGACACTTTCGCAGTTGCACCCGGTTCATGCTCCACCGCACTTCCCATTGTGTTTCGGCATTGTTGTGGCTGATTTCCCCTCCTCTCCCACCCTCTTCCTTTCTCTCTCTCTCTCTCTCTCTCTCTCTCTCTCTCTCTCTCTCTCTCTCTCTCTCTCTCTTTTTCCTCTCTCAGTCCCTCTCTCCCTCCTTTGCTCTTTCTCTCTCAGCGGAAACTGTATCAAACGCTTATGCCTGTCTGAGCTTTGACATGCTCCAGTTATGCTCGAGTATTAGAGCAACAGCGAGAGTGAGAGAAAATAGAGGCACAAAAGGAGGAAGCTTGCAGTGGGGTGATGAGGATGAGACATACAGAGATTGAATTCAAGAGTTTTCGCAACTTTGCTTGTGCACTGTGAGACATAATTAATGTGAAGGACAGGTAAAAGGCAAGACAGATATCCTAAGTTGTAATCAGCCATAGTGACTGTCATGCCTGTCAGTAAAGACTGATGTGTCCACAGCCTCACCTTTGAGTAGATGGCATCGTGCATTATCTCTCCATCTCGGTACCAGGTAATTTCTGCTGCAGGTTTGGCTCCAGATGCCCGGCATGTCAGGTTATGAGGGGTGTGAGCTTTCAGTCGAACAACTGGCCCTCCTTCTACTACAGGATCTGAAGGTGGCACTAAAAAAAAAAGCTTTTTTTTATTTGGGAGGAAAAAAACATGAAGGGCATATTATACTTGCTTTCACCTGCCATTTAAAGCCATCACATGTAGAAGCCCATACAATTTCCACCCAATTAGCCTGAAATGTACAGGTGCCAAATCACTATGGGGTTCATTGAAGACATTGTGATAAATCTGGCAATGACCAATGTGAGACTTGGATTTGTGAGGATAAATCTTAAAATGCATACGATCTTCATCTTTGCGTCCTATTGATGATAGGCATATACTATTTGGAAATCCCATATACAATAGGGCTGGAATGTTTTTTAAATTTATATTTTGTTGGCAACCAACATGGTTAATCAACAGAACAATGTTAAATTCACTTTAAAGTGTCCAAAAGAACAGTCAACTATTCAGTTCAATTCAACTCTATCAAAGATTGTTCAAAATGTAGTGTATTTTTAAACATGTACAAACCCATACCCTAACCTCTTCCTGACTGCAGTGCAGAAGCATTTAATTTAGCTGGTTTGACCTATACAGAACAGGCTGGTAAATGGACAGAGAGGTGGAGAGAGATAGGCTTTCCCTGAAAAAGGTTAAGACAGTACTCTTGCCCTTTGAACATGGCTAAGATTTGCTATTATGAGACTATTTACAGGCACTCTGCCGCAGGCCCGTTTCATCTGAATTACTGATTTGTTCATTTGTTTGCAAGCCTTAGGCAAATAGTGTCTGTCACCTTTGATGAAGGTGTCCATCTCGCAGTACGCACAAAAACGCGTGCAAAAAAATAATCTTTCTATGGTACAATCTTCTGTCTGTCCTGCTCCTTTTCTCCGAACCAATTTCTGTTTTTGTATCAGAATTGTCAGAGGTCTTTTCGCTGGTCTTGCCCAGGCGCTAATGGAATCCGTGCGCGAGGTGATTCTAATTTCCATGCGGATTCCCTCGACTGCACTCCTGCCGTTGACTTTTTTGACTCTGTTGGATTGCTTTGGTCTCATCCGGCTGCATTGATTTCCCCACATGCCCCTACATGCACGTACACACATGATCGCTCACATATACGTACACACACACACACACCTCTTTCCCTTCATGCAGGAGCTGGCATTTTCGCTACTCTAGTCTGGGAATTCAAACAGCACGCCAAACATCGGCAGTGTGCACAAAGGCTATTGTTGTAGCCCTACTTTTTTTTGGTGAGTCTGTGTGGGGGTGCCAACTCTGTTCAATTAGAGACAGAATTCTTGTTATTTTGCGGTAACAAACTTGGGCTTTATCATTCTCTTAGCACTAACTCTTTAATGTCCCATATTTTTAGCCCATGATATACTTATGCTATGGGGAGATCTGTTTTTTCAGATACTATACAACACAGATTTGTCAAATTTGGGCCACCAGGTGTCAGCAACGCAGCACTGAGCTGAAATCCCCAGTGAACACCCCCCCCCCCCCCACCCCCCACAGTCTCCCCCCTCTACCCCTGTCGCTAAATGCCGGAGAGTGTGTAGATCAATCATATTGCGTTAATGTAAAAGCAGCCCTGTGGTTGATGAATTCTGTGAGTCACTGTAGAATGTGCTAACTGTGCAGACTTTGACTTTTAACCATTCACGCAAGTCATTTGTGACTGCTGCAATCACATTTCCTTGGCCCTTCACTGTGTTAAGTGTCAAAAGGCTACAGAGAGAGGGGGAAAGAAACAGTGAGGAGGGGGTGGGATATTTTTTCAGGGTTCATGTTGACTTGGTTTTGGAAAAAAAAAAGAGTCCTGTTGTGGCGTGATTTAAAATTGTGAATAAAAAATGAAGGAATGACTTACGATTGCATGGGGGTGGGATCTCTGAAGAGAAATTTGCAGTGTTTCAAATTTGAGGCAGTATTTTAAATACTGTTAATGAAATTGGGGACTATGAGGAATGCTCTATTCCCCCCGCTTTTAATCAGTTGCAGAAGAGTTATATTGCAGTGGTTTCTTCTCACTCTCAATCACACTCACTCATATCACACACACACACACACACACACACACACCCACAGTTCTTACCCAGCACCGTCAGTTTGGCTCTGTGTGATCGCAGCCCAGCCTGCGTGGCTTGACACTCGTACACTGCATCATCGCCTAGCTCAGCTGAATCGATCACCAAGCTGTGTTCACCTGATAGCGGGTCTCCTACCAGAGAGTAACGTACCCAACCTGGTCCACACAAACAGCACTGTTAGAGATATGCACACACATATTGCCATCACAGGTAGGGCTAGTTTTAAGATCCAGTTCTGTGTGCATTAGCATCTTTGTGTCACATGGTCAGCAGCAACATGTGAGATGCCTCGCTCATGCAGCCAGCATAGCACACAGAGATAGCCTTAACTGTCCAGGTTGCTAATTTCAAAGCTGCTAGGGAAATCATTTTTAATGTCAGTGCGTGACATGAGCGGTGATTGATTCTCCACCTCAGCCTGAGCAGACGGCTGAAATGATTAGACAAATTAAACGCTAGTTTGCAGTAGCCGCAGTGTTTGTTTGCCTTCCCGTTTCTTCACTCAATAGAGCGTTGGAAGTAAGGCTGTGACATTACTCAAACACACATTCACTGCAGAGGAGGGATGCTGCCCTTTACCTGCCAATCTATGATTAGTTTTATCTCCCAATTGTTAATTGGAAAGAAAGAGATGAAGATAAGAGGACACTAAGCCTGGTAAATGGACTTCAATACGCATTGTGTACCTCCTGAGGGAACAGCATCATTTCTGCCTTGCTACTTGCTCTAAATTTGGTTGACATATAGGAAACTGGGTTTCTAGCTAATTACAAACCAGTGCACCATTTAGAAACACCTTGAAAATTAATTACGTTGACTTCATTTTTTTTCCTTTCAACTCAATTTTTAAAAGTGACTCGATGATGAAAAGCACTGTTAAATGGAATGACTTTTAACCTCACTATTCATTTAGCTTTTGAACAACTCTTACCAGGTAGGTCTCGTTCACCACCTAATGCCAGGCCATCTTTGGTCCACTGCACCATGCCCCGATATCCCACAATCACACAGGGCAAGGTTACTGATTGGCCAGCAACAACTACTTGGTCCTGGGGCTGCTGGGAGAAGTAGGCTGCTTGAGACACTGCAGAAGGAAAAAAAAATACTTTGGTTGTTGTTTGATATTGTAAAATATGTATAATAAGCATCCCATATTCCATTATCTTCTTTGACTTGTTCTTGAAAGCAACACCATAAATGTGAGTGCTGCCACCTAGTGGACCCTGCTGTTAATGAAATTTATATCACACATTGCAAAACTGAAGCATCCTTAAGACTTCATAATAATATACAAATTCAATGATGGGCTTCAATCTATCACATCCTGTTTGCAACTTTTTTTGGTTAAAAAGGCATGTCCATGGCATTTATTCTCTTCCAGTCATATTGAGTTTTTCTTTAAATGCAGAAGTGGCACCTTTCTATGCATCAGTCTGCCTACAAGGCTGGCTCTCTGAAATAGACCAGTAGCTAGTTGGATTACCATGGTAAACTAAAGCAAGGCTCTCCCTCCTAATGCTGAAGCCTATCTGTAATTTTGCTCTAACCAGTCCAGCTTTCAGGTCAGTGATTTTGTACAGGGAGAGAGATGGGAAAGCACAGAACACATTAGTGCAATAGTATATTAGCGCTGAATCAGCAAGAGCCATTCCAGCTCGCATTCACCATCTCTCTGCAGCTGGTAATACTCTTCCAGTTACACAATGAAACACAATTTTCCTTGCAGTACCCATGTACATATGTTCATGAATCGAGGAACATATTACTCTTTTACACTGATCTAAAAACATTTTGCCTTCCTACACTCTTTTAATTGAAGTTTCATGACTGGTCACACACTGTGCTTGTTTTTTTTTAAAAATTTTTTACCAAGGCCAGTGAGTGGCATTTCGCTAACTGATTGATGCAGAAAAGGCTAATATTGCATCATCTTCCGGTTGGAAGAAAAAGGCACAGTCCATAACACATTTTACAACAGTTTGATATTCTGAACTTGGCAAGGGGTCTAGGCGTCAGCTGGTCATGACTTATTTAACTCTTTCCTATGCCCATATGGCAACCTGCATAGAATGACATGGAAAGCAATGCCCCGTTGAGCCAGAGAATCTGTTACTTCTTCCCAGGGTGGGGGAAGTGCTGTTTTTTAGTAAAATTGTTGGTTAAACAATCAAAGGAGCTTTCTGCGTCCCATGAGAGCCATCCGTCGTGGGCTGAGAAAGGCACCTGCCACCGCACTGCCTTCCCTCTATTTTGGCTTTGCTGCTATCTTTCTTTCTTCTTTTTAAACACTTTTTACTCTGTTTTTCCTGCTTGATTTGCATAGAAGCTCTCAAGAAAAATGTGTCCAGACTAAACAACAAACATCCATCTTGCTCTCACTATTCCAATCACTTTTATATACACACATGGTCTTCTTACACACATTACTGTGTTTCTCCATTGCAAGAGCTTTATGATTGGATCTGGTGCATCATGAGCCCTCTTGAAAGTAGAAAGATGGCAACCAGCCAGAAGTAACTAATCCATTCACATGAGATTTCAGAAAGGGCGAGGGAAGAAAGAGCCCAATTTGATGGAGGTTTTAGAAGGGGAGGCTGTTACTGGTTCTTCAAAAAGAAAAGGACCATCACCCCATTTTTTCTGCCTTTCCTCCTCTTTCTTTGCCCTTTTATTTCTGTGTGGTTAAATAGGAGAATAGCGTGCCAGTGGTGGATAAAGAGGGGTCTATTCAGCTGGTGCTAAACCCCTCTGAAACTTCTCTCTTTGGGCCAGGGGTGTTTAAACAGACAGGGAAGGGGGCCTCACCCCAGGGGGGCCAGCAAGACGGTGAAAGGAGGGTAACATACGGTGGCCAGAAACACACTATTGTCCCCTTGTCCCTTGGTTTTAATAGGCCTCTTCATTTCCAATCAATCCTGCTAAATGCAAGTTTAATAGCTTTTCAATAGCGGCTTTCCCCCCCTGAGGGAGCCCAGGATTTTCTTTCTCCTCCATCCTCTCTCACTCTCTGTTGTTCTCGCTCTCTCTCTCTCACTTCATCATTCTCACTGCATTTCTTTGAGCTGAAAAGGGGCTTCCGAGCTTGGCTGACAGAGTTTGGTCGAGACTCAATTATCCACTCCATCAAGGGGTGCAGCAAAGACCATCCACCCCCCTAACCTCCTACACAACCCCACACCAGTGTTCACTCTCAGAAACATAAGCTTGCTTTCCCTCCAAGGCAAAGGCCAGTGCAGATTTCAGGTATTTTCAAACTTGCTTTTTTTCTCCCTCTTGTGCTGACAGTCCTCTTTTCTTCTCTTGAGGATGGACAGGAAAAGAAATAGCAATAAAATGGAAGTATGCTACCTCTACTTCCTTGTCTTTTTCTTGTACTGCGCCAGCCTTTTACTGGACAGACACATTAAATAGTTTGTAAAAACACAAATCAAAATAGCCATTTCAAAATGTAAATAAATATAAGGGAAAAACATGCATTATGCCTGACTCTGCCACCTACTACCTGCTACCCTAATATCACCCTGTATCCCACAAGTTCCCATTCCCCTGGGAACTGTTACTGAGAGGAGGATACCATATGCTCAGAACTAGTGGTGTCTCTGCCAAAGAGCTACCTAGTTTCTTACATCATGATTCAAATGCTTCTTTGGTATTTTACCTTTTACTTTGTGTAGTATTGTGATTTTGTGATTATTGTTTTCATGCTATTATTTTCATGCTTCATACATTATATAGAGTATGTATACAAATTCCCATAAACAAAGTAGTAATTTATTTTTTGAAACAGACTTCTCATATCTAAGACCAACATAACAAAGTATATTTCTTTATATATTTAGAGGGGGGGGGGGGGGGGATAAATATGACTCTTTTGTCAAAAACAAAACTCTTCTTGACATTATTATTAGCGGTAGTATTTCTAAGCCATGACTTTAAGTGTGTGTTCATATAGAATTGTTATTTTTTGTACACTTCTGCCATCCCTGGAGCGCCACTTTTATGAGATATTGAGTCTTTTTACAGATACTGTAATTGTGTTGTGCTTCTGGGATTCTCCTTTTTGCATCAGGTACTGGATGAACATCGATTGCAATTAAAGAATCTTGCCCTAGCATCTAAATGTTTACGAGCTGTGATAATTCATCAGGATGAGCTGATGTTTAAGGGCTTTTGTTCATTCAATAGTTCCTCTTTAGACCCCTTACTGAGTTGTGCCTCTGTGCATGTCTTTAATCACTCTCTCATACACAAGACATTCACAGCTTGCATTCAGGCCCATTTACAAGTTATGCACCTGTATCAATACACGCACTTGGTCTTATGAGCAAAACCAAAAGCATATTTATTACCCTTGCAATGCATGTAGACATTCACACACACAAACCCACATATATAACGACATGAGTTCACACCACAGGAGTGATTCAGCGCTCTCCAAATCTTGCTCCAAGAGAAGCTCAACCAAATATCACGTCTGGTTAATGAGTCATTTCAAATTGGAATAATTCCTCCTTGCTGAATTAGCCAATTCTTTAACGCCATGTTAGCGGCTTAATTGCATGAGTTCATTCCTGACAGAGAAGAGAGGGATGAACACAGGAAAAGACGAATAAAAAGGAGTAGGTGTTGAGATGAAGAGAAGCGATGGTTGGAAAGAATTGAACATTTTTATAGGTGGACCCTTTTGAGGATTTCTAAGCTGGTCCTGCTGAGACTGCACTCATGGAAAGAACAAAAACTGATTTAACATTAACAAAAGTTCATATATAAAATACAAAACAGGATAATAAATATGGTACTCACATGAGCAGGTCAGACAAAAGGCTTGATATTAACATGGCTGTCTGGCTCATGCAATGACATTACAAGGTACCATAACAAATAAAGAGGTGCGTGGGATAAGACAGAGAACGCTGTCTCTAAAACCTACGTTGTGATTTTCTCCACAGTGTGTGGCATCTGTGTGTGCTTGTGTGTTTACGCGTTCTCCCTTCCCCTAGTAACAAGGTCATAACACACTTGGCCTGATACACTTTAATCCGGATTTTTTTCAAAATGGAATATCATTTCACGGCACTGGATGGAAGCAGAGAGGAGTGTGTGTTCATGTGGTGGCGTAAATAGGGCAGGCGTACTGTGGGGATTGTGGCTCACATTTAGTTGCTACTTTGACACAGTGACTTTGTCTTTTTTTGTCACATGTTAAGTGCAACTGCAGCTGTGCCTGACTTGAGCATGACATATTAAAGAGCTTTGCTTTTTTTGCTCACTCTCCCCTAGTTTCTCCAGGCTGTTTTTAGAGCCCAGGATGTGTCTGAGGAGAGAGCTATGCACTTTGCCTCACTGGGACGAACGGACGAACAGATGTTAGCAATGATCCCTCTCTAGTCTACCCTCACTAGGGACAGCGGGGAGTCTTGATGGTATTAGCAAAAGTCTATGTTTGTGTGTGTGTGGCACTTGGTTTTGCCCCTGGCACAGTGGCAGATAAATCAGAATATTTATCCCATGTCAAGCCATATTTAGCCCTCCCTCAACCTCTTCACTGTTTGTTCTGACAACCCTGATTATAAACAGTGAATATGTTGCAGGAGGGTAATACAGCTCACATGGATTCATGATCATGCTAAAATCTATGTAGATAGATAGATAGATAGACAGATAGATAGATAGATAGATAGATAGATAGATAGATAGATAGATAGATAGATAGATAGATAGATAGATAGATAGATAGATAGATAGATAGATAGATAGATAGATGATAGATAGATAGATAGATAGATAGATAGATAGATAGATAGATAGATAGATAGATAGATAGATAGATAGATAGATAATTCAACAAATGCATGTGAGACATTTCAATACAGATGTTACATCTCAATCAAATTAATTAAAATTTCCTGTCCTGTAAATAATATAAAAGGCAAAAAAAAAATCAACAAAAAATAATCACTGAACTGTTCAATTCACCCTTACTGTAGCCTGCTAAGTACAAACATAGATATATATAGATAGATAGATAGATTAGATCTTGAGCATTGTGCTCATGACTTGTCTAGAGGAGAGATTGGAATACAAGAGAAAGAAAGGTAAAGACGTGGATGAGTGCAGAGGAAAAAGAGAAAACTAGTGTGAAAAAGTAACTTGCTGGAAATAAACAGGGCTGGCTAAGAGCGATCCATTGTGCCTGCTTCAGATAAGGCCACTAAACCCAAGCTGGAAAGAGCTGAGCTCCATTCTGCGCCATGGAATTATCCTTTTGTTTGGTGTGGGTAGACTCTCTATTGTTTCGCTCTCATTGTGGAGGGTGAGTTTGTTTGTGTGCGTGTGTGTGAAATAGTTTACACAGATGTGAAGATGTGTTAAACCAAAGTCCCTGTAACATTCTCTAGGCTGCATCTCGAAAAGTCTCCCTCGTAAATATAGCCGTCTCCTCTACCTAATGTCCAAACAAACTGAGCCAAGGGCCACTGGTATTTGTTTCTGCGGTTTCAGAACCTGCCACATTTCATTCCTTTCTCTTCTCCTTCGTTCTTGCCTTCCCATTTGTCTGGTCTCATCTTTTACACCTTATCTACTGCATCACATTCCAATCGCATCTTTCTCCCCCTTTCCTTTTTCACTTTCAGTGTTGTTTTGTGTCTAAATTGCAGCCTAACAGCTTTTTAAGAGCTGTTTGCAGGGGTTTAATCCTCCTAGCCTCTTATTCAGTCTGCAGTCTATTGTAAGCATCCTGGCACAGGACGAGACCCTTTTCAGGACGACCATACTGCTCATCCATTCATCACACCTTCTTCCTCTGTCCTTCCCTCTCTTCTTCTAGCCCCTCCAATCCCTTTAGTAAACCCCCACTTTCTCTTTTCCCTCCATCCCTCTCTCTTTTCTCCTGTCAGCCAGGCCTGATCCCCGGCATCAATGCTGAGCAGGGCCCTTTTCACAGTTACATAAGGTGTGACAAATTGTTGATTTGCCTTCTCCATGCCTGTTTCTGCTCCTCTCTCCGCATTCCAGACACCCTGTCCCTTGCTCGCACCCTCCCTATCCCTGTCCTTTCTCTATTTATCAGCATGAAAATTGCAGGGGTTCAAGTCAGCCTGTTGACAGAGAGAGTGAAACGGGTATGATGGGGGGTCTGTAGCGGCAAGAGAAACAGAGAATAGGACATAAGAGCTTCCAGCAGGGGTGGGGAAGAACAAGCTTCTGACAGAAAGAGGACTCAAACAAGCCTATGCTTTTCAGAGGGAATGAAGGAAATCTATAATCAAGCTTCTCACCCTGCAGTTATTTCTCACTCTGTCTTATTCTCTTGTTAGTGGTGCTTGCTAAAGAAAATTGCTTGCAGAATTTCTCATACTTAGGGTTAGGGAATTGAACAAACCCCTAACCTGAAGTACTAAACCGACTATGGACATGAATGATTTATATTTACATTTATTCATTTTGTAGATGATTTTATTCAAAGGAGAGTGATTCCTCGAATCATGTGCCTTGTTGAGGATTGTTGTGCTATTTCTTTTCGTAATCTTGGTCAGAAAACAGCGGTAACAATGACCACATTGTCAGATTGCGTCAACCCTGCTAGGTCACATAAGAAGTCCGATAGCTAAATCTTGAAATGAGAATGATACTGAAATATGCGTATGTATGTGTGTGTGCCACTCAGGACCTCTGCGTGCAGCCGAGGCTTTATCTGTCACACACTCCTCAATGCTGTGCAGCGTCTCTGGTGAGCGTCAGAACTTTTCCAAGTGTCATTATTCCAGCGTTCCCATTCTCACTCTCCCACTTCAGAGTCTAAGAACTCCTCTACTCACAGACGGAAAGCTCTCCGTTAGGAACACAAAGAAGCTGGGAGGAAAAAAAAAACTAGAGAGGGACGGAAGAGGGGGAGGATGAGATTGTCTCTAGACATCAGCCAACTGTCTTGACAAGATGTTGATTGAGCCAGTCTTGTCATTTCATTCCTGCAGGTCTCCTGGTATTTTCTGGAGATGGTTATTGCTGCTTCTCTTCCTTCTCTCTCTCTATTCTCTACACTTTATCTACTTTTCATGCTGCCTTTGTCTAATTCTCTCGCTCTCCTATACAGCATGCAACAATCTCTCTTTATCTCTCTCTTACTTGCTCTCTGTTGCTTGGTGTACAGTATGATCTAAGATCTAGTATGCTTTTAAATCATTAGTGTTGTGAGCTCTTTGCATAAATGTGTGGGTTGCTGTATGCACCAACACCCCCACAATAATGGAAACATCTACAATTGGTACGCCGCCGATGGGCCTAATTCACTGCGGGTAAAATAAATAAATATAATAAAGTCAAATGAATAAATAAATAAACAACGCTTTTATATGCACTCTCATTTCATTCCTCTGGCTGCGAAGTCCGGGTAAACAACACTGAGAAAAAGCAACACTGTAATATGGAAAGAATATTAAAAATCCATAAAGACAATGAAAAGATCACTTTTAAATGTGCCCCCCTTATTCGTCTTTGTTGATCACTCTGCCCTCCACTTTCAAAAGGCAAATGAAATGAAAACTAAGAAATCTAGCACTTATACTGAGCTATTGGGATGCTGGGCCCAATGCCCTGGGGTATCAATTAATTTAGTCTGGGGATTTGTGGCCTATACTTCCTAATTGAGCCCAGTGGAGGCCCCTGTGGCTCTCTGTGATAGGAGGACGTGCGTTCTATAATTAATATGTTTTTTTTTCCTCATACTCTCTTTATTATTATTATTTTTTAATGAGGAAGTGATGTTGTAAATGTATGCATCTCATTAGAGCAAAGAGGGCCATGTAGTTTATTGGTCTAAATGCAGAGAGGAAAGGGGAAATAGCTGTAACCTCAGTTGGTAGTGGCATATTGAAGTCAGTGCATTCATGGGATTATGCGTGTTGGAATATAAAGAGAGATGGGTTCAATGAATACATTGTTAGGGTTGTTCAATGTGTGTGCTTTTTTTACCGTTTGGAGGTTAATGTGGCGCTGGCAATTCTATTGAAGCTTCTCTAATTTGATGTTTTTTTTCCTCTCTCCTCAAAAGAGAGACTGGCCATGGCTAAGTGTTGTTTTTGAAGACCACCAGTTTGTTTGATGTACAAGAGATTTAATTTCTGTTCCATTAGAATTTTCTCATCCTGCCTGTTGTGCTTTGTTTCTTTCGACACCTATGTCGCGGTGACTTCTATCCGCATCACGTAACAGTATACAATTAAACAAACAGCTCCTTCATCTCTCTAGGAAGGGTGGCATCAGCTGAAACAATGAGCCGCCTCTTCGCCAGTGAAAGAGCTGACCCACGCTCACGGACGGCCTTCAAATCCACCGTGATTAATCGATGTCTTTGGTTTTCACAGTCACCACATTTTGCATTTCCTTCCTCTATCTAGTTAAGGTGGTTGGAAGTTGGGTAGTTTAATTAAAGACCGTACTGTCTTGTTCATCAGATTAGCCTGGTCTCAAAAGTGTTCTCTTAACATGACTGATGACTAAAACCCTCCAGAACCAAAAAATAATGGCTTGGCGAAGGAGGATAGAAAAAGGATTGAAAAAAATCATACCTGCCGACCTCAATACATCCTTTCTTGCTTGGCGCAAAAGAAGAGAGGGAGGGAGGGAGGGAGGGAAGAAAAAAAGTAATTTCCTGAAACTCCATTTCTTTGGTGGTGATTAGCAAAGAAGCGTAATTAGGCTGAAATGTGAAGTCAGGATTTTTTTTTTGTCTTTACGGATTGAACCACTTCCTCTGGAAAAATCTGGCCCTGATTAATGAATGAATGATTAATGAGCGAACTAATAAATCAGTTAATTATTAAGCAAGCACTCCGAACAAGAGAAAAGAGAGGATGAGTAGTTGGAAGAGAGTGTGAAGGGAGCGTTGTTATGGAAGCCACACACACATCGTCTGAAGAACCTTTAGCAAGGCATAACTGTGGATTCCAGACAACAAGTGTTAGTTTTAGCCAAAAATGTGACATACTCACATTTGTTTTTACTGATTGGTGACATCGTGTTACAACAAGACAACAAGTTGTAACCCTGAAGCATGGAGGTGGCAAATCTTCTTTCCCCACTTCATCCCTCCTTCCAACTTCCTACACCCTCCCCACTTAACTAGGACACTCTATCAATCTTTGATAATACTTGGCGTGGGCTGTGGCTGCGAGACCAGCGACGGGAGAGTTGAGGCAACACAGCATGGCATGATGTATGAAATGTGGGCCGTGCCAGTAACAATGATATACTGTAGCGTTTTCCAGTCAAGTTTGACCTTTTTTCCTCCGCTGATATTAATCGCTGCAGCGCCAGAATACATGCCTGATCTATTTCTCCCCCAGGAACCCTTTGCACTTTACAGTGCCGCTATGGCCTATCCATGTCTTTGCTAAGCTTTCTTTATCTCACTTCCTTCTTTCTTTCGCTAAGACTACCCCCTGTTGAAACGCACCTCACCAGGATGCGCCACCTAACTGTTATTTTATGATTGGATAGGTTTGTTGTGGTCTTTTAAAAAATGTGACGTGCCCCTGTAAACCTTCAACTCCCCAGTGCACAAGACCCAGCTTAAACATAATAAAACTTGCTTTGTGATAGCCAGAGATATAGATCTCTATGCTTTGGCTGTGGCATTATTAGCTGAGCATCTGGGCAAAAGGAATAGACACCGAGCTTTTGAAGAGAGTCTCCTGAGGGCTTTGGAACTGGGCAACCTACAGAAGAACTCGGTGGAAAAAAGGGAAGGAGCCTCAAGGCTGTTTGGCTGGATTGTTCCTAGTTAATGTGATGGAAAATGCCAATTCCCTCTCATGCTCTCTCTTTCTCCTTCTTTCCCTGTCCTCCTCCTTTTCACTATCTTCTTGTTGACTGGTGCTATGCTGCCAGTGTGGAATTGCAGATTTCCCCAGTCTCAATTGAGTGAAAAGGGCTTTGTCCTTCCATTTGGGGAGGATCATTGACCAGAGCTTGGGACATATGGTCCCTGTGTGCTGGTCCCTGCCTAGCGTTGCTGAAGAATGTAGTGGGAGGGACACTTGACCTCCCCACTCTTCATTTAACACCTAGCATGCCTAACCCAGCTAGTGGCGTGATGAACTTAAACACTTCATTGTGTAGTTTTCTTTCGTTAGGGATTTTTTCCCTCCTGTCATCAGCTCTAAAATTTAACTGACCATGGAGGAGTACTGATAGCGGTGGGCGGGAAGCAATACACAGAAGGACAGATGTGGATGTTTTCACAAATTCTCCTGCTAATAAACCACCCACGTGTTGCGCCAGCCACGCACCAAAATTCTGTTCTTCCTAGCCTTAAGCTCTGTTTACATCTGACATTAAGATGCATTTGTGCGATCTTATCACAAGTGGTCAGCTGAGACACATTGCTGTCTACACCTGGTGATAACTTGCATCTAAAATGCAAAGAGAAACAATAGAAAGTTGTGGAAAGATCATCAGTCAGATATATATTTTTTCAACGCCAAATCTCAAAATGTTTTTGGATCCCATTTACACCTCTATTTAGTACTGTCCTGTTTTAAACAGATCTAATGCCAGGTAAACTGGGCCTTACATTTTCTCTCGCTTCGTCATTCACTCTTTATCTATTCTAAAACAACTCGGACCATTTCTTATTTTGCATATGCACTCCTTATTCTTTTATGTTTTAACACATACAAACACTCACTCTGTTTGGCTGGACAGTTAAGCAGACAGCAGTAATAGATGGACGCTGTCTGGTTGTGGCAGTATCTCTAATGCCCAGGCCCATATTGGAATGTCTCAGCGTGTTTTCCTGTGATAAGGCTTTTAATTAAGTGTCTAACAAGGACGTCTGGGGGTGTCCATCGAAGGGACATGGCCACCTGTGTACAAGACCATTATCTAGAGAGACAGAGGGAGAGAAAGAGAATAAAGAATGTGTGTGTGAAAGAGAATGAAAGATAGGCAAAAGCAGAGAAATGCAGAGAAAGATTAACAAAGCCACACCAGTGATGGGAACTTACGGCGTTATTTTTTTCAGAGCTGCAAAGTTTTTTCTCTGGTGTGTTTGTGTTTATGAGGCGCTGGACTGGACAAAAGCAAGGCGAATGCCGCGAGTGCGCTCGACAGTGCGCGAGAGAGACCGAGTGTGTCCGAGAATGCGCTCGACAATGCGCGAGAGAGACTGTATGTGTCCGAGCATAAACACTTTATTTATAAATAAATTATACATTTCAGCATTAGAATAATCTCTGTAGCATATTGGTCTCATATGCAATGTTTTAATTAGTTTATATAACATCGTTATAAAATAAAACTCCAAAATAACCTGCAGGGAATGTTCAAAGAAAACATCTTTGTTTGACCGGTTGTAAACACGTGCGGCAAACACGACTAGAATTTGGCTTAAATAACCTCTGATGATGACGTTCTCTGTAGGTTATAAAAATAAACCCCTAAAAGATTATATTTTATAATTATTATTTATGTTGGTACATTGTTCAGTATTATATTTAGAGCGCTTTTTTAAAACGTACTATCGTGAGGAATAAAATACTTCAAGTAGGATATACAGTATGTCTAAAGGTGTGTGAGTTTTATCATTTTAATTATATGCACTAGTGTATGTGTATGTATATTTGTTATTTCTATTTATTTATTTTTGGTACATTTCTTAAGAAGCATAATTTATTTTTAGACTTATTTGTTGGCCAGTTGTGGTTTGTACAATAAATATTAAAAGTTCTAAACCATCTATTATGTTTTGATGTTCCACATTTTAATATTTAAGTTAATAGGTGTCTCTCACATTGTCCCACAGGAACATTAAACTAGTGTAGATCAGTGTACAATGTTTTATAATAATAAGATGTTCTATTTAGTGTCCATTTCATTCATTTAACATTTCATATGGGGGGTATCCATTGCGTTACTTAAAAAAAAAAAGTTTAAATATAAGAAATTTCTTGGTTACTTTCCCTGGTAATTAGTTACTTTTGTAATGATGTAATTCAGTTACTAACGCAGTTACTTTTTGTGAGAAGTAACTAGTAACTATAACTAATTACTTTTTTAAAGTAACTTACCCAACACTGAGCCACACACATACATACTTATTTTCTACTCTGTAGGATTCTAATTCCCTGTACGGTCATGACCAGGACACCAACAGATCCAAATCCTGATTTAAGCACCAGATGCCATGACTGCTTACATAAACAAAGCTTTATTAGCAGATAAGGGTCAGTTTCTGGGCTACTTCAGAGGCTGGTAAACAAGTGAGGTATGTGTCCTTAATTCATTACTCCTGTTCAACTCTAAGACAAGTACTTTTTCTAGTTAAAATTACACTTATGTCAGTCATTGTTGGTGTGGCCACTTTGGTCCCTGTGCCCCCCCACTTCTGATTGAACAACCAATTTTATATTAATTTCTAAAACTAGTGTAAATTTAAGCCAGTCCTATGATAGTTTCACAGATTCCTCAAGTACTGGCTCCAGCATCAGCGCCATTTCAGAGGAAAAGGGTACATAAGGTGTCACTATCGATCATTACAGCATCTAGATAATCTGGAGATTGCTTGCCTGCAGCTCGGCAGTGTTCCAATGACGTCTTTACAGGATATGGGTTTGGATCTTAGGAAGCTCAAATAAATTTCTATAGATTCTGATTATTTATTTATTTTTAAAGAAAAGTATAATTTAGGTCTTGGAGACTGAATGAAATAGAAAAAGAAAGGGTGTCACCCCAAAAGAGATGAAGGTAGAGAGAAATAGAGGGGGGAACATTTTTATCTGAAAGTGTGAATGAATGCATACTCCACATAACCTTTTATAATTCAACAGACATAAAATTGTATTTTCAATTGTCCATGATGAATAACTAAGCTGTTTTTTTGTGCTTTTTTTTGCTGGCCAATCTGTTCCACCTCCTCTTGTCCACTCTCATCCCCCCATCCAAAGAAACCACTCAATCTTCCTTCTTGAGGGAGACCTCCTTTAAATCTTAATTAAAACCAACTCCAAAAGCCCATCTCCTCCCAGGGGCAAGCTTGAAATCAGCTTAGAACAATCAAGCTTACGGATTAGGTTCCATGGGAAACGAGGAAAAGAAAAGGAAAGAGAGAGACACAACACAAAGAATAGGAAGATGAAGTAAAAGAGCCCCCCCCCCATCTCTCTCAGGCTAGCGACTACAGTCCAGTCTTGACCTATCGACCCCACTTTCTTGCAAGATTAAGCTGCTAGCGATGCTCCTAGAGAAGGTAAACATAGGTTAGGAACAATGGCCACCAGGCGAGATCCTTATTGGATTTAAATTATGTGCCTGGAGAAAGTGTTAAAAGGACAATGGGACGCAGAGGGGCTCCAGTGTTCACAAGCCCATACAGCACATTTCTCATGCTTCACATTTTTTCATGCACTTTTTCTTTTTTGTGTGACCCTTGCTCCAACTACCCACCTTTTCTTTTTCAGACAAAAAAAAGCTCCTTAGCCTGTTTGCCCGCTCGTTCACATTGTGAGAACAACAAACAGGTCCTCACTCCCGTTCCTTAGAGAACTATTCGTCACCCGCATCGTTTCACCACGATTCCATGTTATCGCTCTTGGGCTCCCTCTCTCTTAACAAGGTGAAACGAGACTCGGCCCCCTGAGGAGGCAGTGCCAGTGATAAGGTTAAAATGGGCCGAAAAAATGGAGACGATTATTTGATATTGGACAGATTGAATTATCTAGATTGAGAGTGCAAGAGAGGAGGGGATGCTAGTTTGGCTCTGAGAGCCAAAAGAAAGATAGTGTGAGGGAGAGAGGGGAAGAAAAGAAGAGTGTTGGACAGAATAATTTTTCTCCAGAATTGCCATTTGTGCCAATGAAGACCAGCCTGATATTAATGACTACTCAACTCCCGACCAATGGAGGAGTTTTTACCTCTTAAGGGGCAGATTGTGAACGGTGCCGAGTAGGCCGTTAATTTGACAGAGAGCAAGTCAGCCCATGCTAGATTTGTGAAGACTGAGAGAACTCTATACGAAGACTGAGAAATCCCTATACATTCATTGGACCTTCTGGTGTTCTATCTATGAGATCTATACGGTTCTACATCTACTAATTATACTGCTTACTAATGAAAATAGAAAAGGGTTGAAGATAAAAAAAATCCAAATACACATAAACACCATGCACCTGGCCAGAGGCAGGCCATCATCACCTCAGCAGGCACCAAAAGAGAGCTGTTAATTGGTGTGAAAACACACACACTGACTTGTGTTGAGGGTATTCGATGAAGCTGGCAAATGTTAACAGGATACACTGAATCACAGGGAGAGATAGAGTCAAAAGGAAGAGTGTTTTTGAGAGGAGAGACCCCACCTACTGCTAATATTTGTGATTTCTTTGCTTGGCTCTAAGGAATAGAGCTAATGAGGTCGTCCCACTTTAAACTATAGTGCTTTTTAAAAATCAGTGATGGCATCAGTTTCAGACTCGCAGGAAATTTCCACAGACAAATAACTACACTTCACAGCTTCATGCTGACGTGCCTATAGTACACCTTTGTACAATATAAACTGAATATAAAAAGAAAAACACGCTACATTTTTCCCTACCGAGTTGAATCTGCTTCACTCTTATACTTATATGAGTCCATTAATAACATTAGCAAAACAAAAGAGGTTTCGCACCAAGCTACTGCATCACACTGGGACAAAAGGCTGAGCCTTTTAAGGTTCCGCTTGACAATTCAAGACTCTTTCACGGTGAGTTTGGACCATAGATTTGTCAGATGTCTGGTAAATGAGTGAAAGCTTGCAGTGTAAGGACTGTTACAGGGCTTATCACTAGCATGGATGATCTCTGAACCTCCCTGTGGCTCTGTTGAAAGGGGGTTTGTATTGGCCTCTTTGCCACTCTGTTAATGATCAGTCTGCTAAAGTAGCTTGTGATAGAGGGGGTCCATTAGAAGCCTATCCATCACCTCCTCCCAACAAGCTGAGTGAAAAGTGATGACATCAGACACTCCCCTGCACCAGAGCTTACACATGTCCACATTCATCAGAATAGTGCCATTTTTACCTTTTTATAAAACGAATAGTTCAAGTTCCAAATTCATATTGACCCTTTGTAAAGCTCTGCCCATCTTGGTTACGGTTGCTAAAAAATCCCATATGAATAAACTGGGCAGTTGTGAATGTTGTATACTTCCGGTAGAATGTCCATAAAGAGGTAAAAGTTTTTACACAATTTAGGAACTGTGACATTGCAAAAACGTTTTTCAGTTATTTTTTCTTTAAAGAAAACTTAAAATTACAAAAACCCCTGGAAAATCAGAATACAGATAAATGCTTCTCACAGTCAGCCAAGAAGAAAAGGCTCATTTGATCATGATTACAACTGATAATATCAGTGTAAGTGAACAGAACACATTTGCTGCGGGACTGTGAGCTCTTAAATTACAATCACACCACAATGACCTGAATCAATTTGTAAAATTATGTTAAAAGAAAAGAATGCAAATTAGTATCATTAATTTACCTCTGAGCAAATGGAGGTGTTCGTATAGATATTCTACACAGTTGATTGGGAATTTGAGCTGGCGCATTGTTCAATCCATAGTATATACTCCTCCAGATTCATTAAAAAAAAATTTGTAAAACAGACAAAGTTGGCCCAGCAACATTACCGTATACCAGAACATGTTCATTCATATTAATATGATTAACAACTATTTATTGAACAGCGTCTCCAAAGCACACGTTTTGCTTTTTATGGCCATTCTGGTAGTACAAAGCTCAAAAGAGGCTCTGGAAAAATATTCACACAAATTTCTTTGCATGTGAAATCCTTTCATATCTAAACAAGCTTTCTCAAAGCTGCAGCTCCACCAAAACTCAACAAAACATTGACTTTGGAAGCGAGATACCAGTATCATATGAAAACCTTACACATTTGTGCCCTGTTTTCTAGGGGGCTTCATAAATCATCACTAAATCTCCTCGCAGTGGGACGCTGCTCATAGAGAAAGCTGAACCCGTATCTTCAGGCAGGAGAGTATCTCGCTTCGCCTGCTGCTGTAAGTGAGAAGAAGCTATAGAAGTGCAGTTCCAGCAGGAACACGCTCCTCATTCTTTCACCTGCTCTGAGGTGGCTCTGTTTGGGAATGCTTGAAACCAAGCTGCCTGCTGCGTACAAAGCCAGTCTGGAGCCCAGAGCTAGAGGACCTGCTGTGTCCTCCAAAACCAATGCATCTTTTTCTCAGCATACTGGTGAAGCTGTTGTTGTCACACACCAGTAATATACACAATCCGTTCGAGAAGAAAGCTTAAACAAGTGGCTTTAGGTAAAGTACCAAGCGGATTGCATTAGTGTCAGAATTTTTTTTCCTGCTTTCTCCTTCTCTCTTCCACACATGAACCAGCCCACACTTCCTTGCCTGCTTGATGGCTTTTCTTATTTATGTATTTGTCCAATACTATTATGCTGTTCCTAAGGGTGGCATGCAATTTTGCCCTTTGTCCTTCTCTGAAAAAAACAAAAAACAAAACATGAATGACAACACAGGATACAAATAAGGCTCCAGCTCACACTGCATTATGGATACTTTCCTGAAAAGATTAGCAAATTTGCTTACCAAGATGCATTTTAGATCATGTGTTGGTCTATCAGCATCGCTAGCCAAGTTTTACTTGTGAACAACATGGTTAAATATATACATACCACATTCAGTGAAACTCGTGCCATTTTGTTCTAATCTGCATAATAGGCATACTTATGCATGCAAATGCATAAAAACTGTCACTTTGTGCTGCAGCTTGGTAAAGTTCTAAAAAGCCCAGCCAATGTAAGCATATCACTTTTTTAGACTTCATTTGTCCATACAGACTCATTATTCACTCCAAGAGACATTATGTTTAGCTAGCAACTTTTCTTTCTTTGTCTCTCTTTGTTCCTTGTTTTCTTTGTCTTCTATCTCACTTCCTCCCTCTTCTATTTATCTCTGTCCTTATCTGTGAGTGACAAGCACCCCCCACCAGTGTTTACAGCAAGCCAGAACCAGGGAGAGAATTTCAAAAGTAAACAGCCAATATCCTGCACAACAACGCTGAGGTAGCTCTTTTCAGTGTGTATCGTGTACCTGTCCCTGTGTGTGTGAACTTCCTCTTCAACTCCACAGAGAACGGTAGAGTTTGGATGCCTCACCCAGACAATAGTCACAGACCATTAGAGGTTTCTCTGTCTTTCTCCATGCAGGGTTTGGCGCTGTAATCCGTTACAGCCCTCGCACAGCAGTAGAGCGGCTGGAATGCATCAATCAGGAAGGTCCAGGGGCACTGCCTGACATTACCTCATTGTCTGAAAGAGGCTGTGTATCAAATTCAACCCATCAACACCCCCCCCCCCCCCCCCCCGCCCCGCTTTCCCTTTTATCCACCCAGCTCTGGCCAACCTGTGCATTCAAAACTTGTCTGCTTTGTTACAGCTTCATCATTGCCCCCAGGTGTCCAAATGCCCTATCCAGTCTCTTGTGTCAGACACTCACTTTTTCATCTGGTATGTCTTTGTTACTCTGTTTCCTACTTTTAAACTGGGAGAACAGATGAAGGGGTTCCTTCACACCAGTACAAGGATATCCATTACCTTCAGAGCTAAGATGCTGGAAGTTAATCTGTTTGACCCCCCTCTTTCCTCTCTTCCCTTTCTGCCTTGGCACACCATTTTATCAAGCTGCATGAACTCCTAAGCCTTCCGCACCTTGGCTAAACGGTTCTCTCACTTTCTTTACCGCCATCTTCTCTACCTTCCAAATCATTTGATCACCCATTCTTTTTTTCCAAAAGCACTGCAGGCTTGTTTCAGATAGCTTTGGATCGCTCGATAAAATTACCATGTTTGGACGCATGATTGACGGCGGAAAGCTTGTTTGACGCACATTGACTGACACCCCTCGCTTGATAGCAAATTGGCCAGCTTCTCCTTCGACCTCCCACTGTGGCATTCAAAGCCATGGCGTAATATCCCAGCAATCAAGAAACAAAAAGAGAAAGAAGACAGTGGGGAAAGAGAGAAGGAAAGACATATATGCTTTTCTCAATTTCTTGCCCAGCTGTCTGTAAACTAAACAGAGATGCCTTTCACCCTGATGTGGTGGGGAAGCTTGAGTAAGGTCTTCTCTCCGGTGTGGAGTATTATGGTTAACGGTCGGGCTCACAATCACAATATTTGCGCGCACATTCCACTGGGGTTTCCAGAGAGGAAGAACTATTTGGTTAAGGGATGTGAGTGTGTGCACAACAGAGAAAGAGAGACAGACGGAGAGAGGGAATGAGCTCGCAAATAGCTGATAATGAGGGTATTCCTGTCTGCATGACAGCCTTTATGCCAAAGACTCAAGTAGGGCTGAGATCTTATCTGAGATCTGATTTAATATGAAGCTATATTATAATGGAAGCAGGTATAAGATCATATCCTGATACAGAATTTAGGCAACATTAGCGGAACTGAAATCAGTGACCTACTAGTGCAGAGGTGTCAAAAACACTTACTACACTTGTTATATTGTATGAAATATAATTCTGTTTTAGGTAAAACAGGACAGAAAAGCTTTAATTTGTTGTGCTGGATGCTATGGCGAACATCTTAAAGTGTCAGTTTGTGCTTTATTCTAGACTTTACTAGCTCAAAAAATGTTTATCAACTAAAAACAGGCCTGCACAATATGACACTGTCAATCCCTTAAATGTACTATGAAACAGTTTTAACTGAATATATATGGAATCAGGGGTAAAGTTAGATCCTGATGCATCACATGTAATAGTACAATCAGACTTTGGCTTTTTTGACAGCTTTTCTGTCTCTCTCAGGCACACAATGTCTTCTGTGATGGAGTAATCATTAATTAAATAGTCAGACTTTGACTAATCACCCTACAAAGGCCATGTAGCTTTAACCACCAGACACTCATCTCAGCTGCCCCTCTGGCACAACCTTCAACAGTGTGTCTGTGAAAGAAAAACAATGAATTACTGTTAGCTGTCAGTCCATCTGAATTTCAATGACTCATTCTTTAATGTATGCATAAATCCATAACTATAACAAAACACAAATCCCAGAACAGATAAGTAATAAAGGAGCATAATTTGAAATCTAGCTCAATGATTTGCAGTACATTTTTCCCCAAACATAAATACAAAAATCTAATATTTAATAAATAAACAGACAGATAACATTAATGAACAGTTTTATAGCAGAATTCGATTTTTCCACCGCAGAAAACATCCTCTCAAATCAGGGCCATCTTTAAGACCGAGCTAAGGGATCTCGGCCCGAGAGGATAATATGAGCCCAGATATTGCTGCAACATGGAAGATAAATTTCAATTTACTGTTGCTTCCTGTGTCACAGCAAGAGATATGAAATTTTTGTCTTGGAGGACTGGAGGTGATCGTAAAATAGAAGCCAATGTGCACTCTACCAAATCCCAGCTCATTCTACTCACGCCTGTGTCAAAACACTTCCTTGCTTCTGTTCGTACCAAATTGTGATACATTTCCCCTAGTAACAAGTGAAACTTTTTGCATTTTGGGCGAAAAAAATGCCAGCAAAGTGCTTCTTAAAATAGGAAATGAGTGTTTGAAATTGTGTCTTTCCTTAGGCATTGTTTTAATGATTTTCTCCAAATTAACTCAGGCTGGCTAGCCTCACCCCTTTGTGATCTGAGAGTAACGTCAGCAGTAAACACCCCCTTTTGTCCCCTGTATGCAAATATCAGTGATTATCTGACCCTATTGCCTACTGTATCTCATCATCAGAATAAACATCCCAGAGACATGGATACATGAGATAAAATTCCAATCTAGGAGTCACTCTCGGCCTTGAAAACAAACTGTCCATTTTAATGTAACTGAAGACCCCAGATGACATCATTGCTCTCTTTTTCATTTTCTCCTCCAGAGGAAGAAGTCAGCACAATTCCTCTTTGTCCACTCACTCGTCTTTCCGCCCAAGGAAAATGAGGTGAGGATGTGGGTGGATGGAGACGAGGTTAGAGGAAGAGAGGAGCTGAAAAAACAATGGAGATGGAGGAGATGGCCTTGTCCCAGAGTGAGGAACAACTGGCCACCTATCCTCTAGGCTCTGCCATTAGCCGTGCGGGCTGGAGACGCTGAGAGCTGATAACAAATGCCCCCCTGAACGCAATGCCAAGTTCTTTATCTATGTGCTCCTGCATGGGCAAGCAGATTACAGCCTTTCCATCCAAAACCTTCTCATTTGCTTTCTCTATTCCACTAATTTTCCTCAATATCTTTCTGTGTGTGCCTCTGTCTGTTGGGGGTGGGGGGTGGGGGGGTGCTGCGGAAAAACGTGGGTGAGGGTCACATAATTAGACAATACGGCTGTGTGTAGCAGAAAACAGAGAGAGCCATTGTTTCAAGACCCCCCCCCCCCCAACCTAACAGCTGTACGTGTCATCAGGAGCACGTTTTGAACGTTATGATCGGCAAATGGGGGCGCGGGAAAAAATGAAAAACAAGGAGTTGTGGTCTTTTAGGTACTATAAAAGTTAACTTACAGATTTTTGTTTACCTGCAACAAGGGTTTTCTTTTCTTTTCATTCTTTACTGTAAAGAGAAGGTATAGCATTATCCTGGTCCCCTAAGTCCTTTTCACAATCTTGAATGTCATTCAGTCCCAGCAACACATATAAAATTTCTACGCTAGAATGTTGTCTGGGGAGAAAATCTCCCGATTTGCTCTCTGCTGTAAACAAAACTGACCTTTATGTTGAATTTGTCTCCGAGCGCCAACCTCTCCCTGTATAAGAGCCCAGAGCACTCAGCCGCTCGCAGCCAGTCCATCTCACTCCGTTCTGCAGAGTGCAAGCGCATCAAAGCAGGCCAAAACTCATCCATATCTATGCCATACGAGCGTCTCCTAAATAATGCAGCAGTCTTCCCGCACCAGACAGATTCTGCTGCATCAGCGCTATTGTGAATCGTGTGTCACTTACTCCCTCTAACTCGAGCACACACACACTTATCACTGAACTTCCTCGCCTTCCAACTTTTCTACTCCTTTTCAATAAGGAAAAATAGGTGAAGAATGGAAGCCCATTGCTGTCTCACAGTTTAAAAAAGTCACAATGTGACACGTAATTGTAATTTTTATTTTACAATTTCCACTTTATTTCTTGGAATTATGACTATATATTTCACAATTGCATCTTTTTTTCTAACAACTGTCACATTGTTTCTCATAATTGTGACTTTATATCTGACAATGTGACTTTATTTCTTATTTTTAAACTTTGTCACATTTACTCTTTATCTTTTACTCTGAGGTGAAAACAGGCTTCCACAAGAAAGAAAAATACAAGTGAAGCGAGAAGAAAACAGAAAAAATTCGAGATTAATTCTCTGTATTACCTCTACATTTTATGTTCTGCTTTTTCAATCTTTACACTAGATGCAGCTTATCCGACACCTTCCCTTACACAGACACACAACCTCATATTACACCCCTTTACATACAATGCAAACATTAAGCCTCTTAACAATACAGACACATACATAAAAAAGTCATTTTCAGTCCCTATAAGGTCTCCTAAGACATTCAGCTCATGCATAATACAAAAAGCTCCTAAAACAAACCCAGAAGGCCAGAAATACCACCTCACAACCCCACTCAATCTAAGCGCCCAGCAGTCCCCACCACTAATGGGAGGCCCTGTGTGCAGGTCAAACTATCTGTCCCTCTAATGGAGAAAGCTAAAACGTCAAGACAAGACTGTAGATAATGCTGTTGGTTGGAGTGTTTACATGTGTGCGGATGAGTCTGAAACCCAAGCCAGCTAGATGCCTTGCTGCAGTCAGTCAATAACTTAACAGACAGCAGATTTGTATGATGGCACCGACTACAGAAACTGGTTTCAGACAGGCTTCCAAAGCACCATAATGACGCCTAATGATCTAGAACAAATTCGAGTGAGTCTTAGACTAATTATTTAAAGATTGTAATTATTTCTCAGTAGACATTTATGAATGGACTTTTTCAACACCACACACAGATAGGATTGTGGGATATCACAGATATAAAAGCACTGCCTTTAAAAACTGAGCTGCTGAAGTTATGTGAATGAAAGTGAGTGTTAGGGATATAAAATGATAAAAATAAAATTAATAAAATAATAATGCACAAAGGGACAGTCAGTTATGCATTTCTTTTGCTCTTTACAAGGCACAAGGACTAGAGTGGAAGGAAGCACTAGGCACAAGTTTATGATCTTAACACGCTTCCTTTGAACGCTGCCTTCTGGGATTGCCAACCCCACGCCAAAGGTTTTTTTTTTTTTTAAAACAGTGCTGGAGAATACTTGGAATACTGATGGCACAGTGCAGCATAATTCCACTGGGAGACTGAGGGGCATTCCGAGAAAGCAAATTATGGCTGGGAGAAAGAAGCGAGCGGTGGAGCTTTGTTAAGGGCATGCACATGAATATCTGACTCTAGGGGCTGGTCTCTTCAAGACTCATGTCATGTTCTCTGCTTCAATCCCTGCTCTTTTCTACTAGTTCTGAGCCTTCATGTTGTCAGACACTCTGAAATCGCGCGCGCGCGTGTGTGTGTGTGTGTGTGTGTGTGTGTGTGTGTGTGTGTGTGTGTGTGTGTGTGTGTGTGTGAAAGAGAGAGAAAAAGAGAAAGACAGATAAGACAAACAAGAGAGAACAAGAGATAAAGGAGATGTGTGTTTGCACCTATGTTGGGGTGTGTATATATCTGGGTGAGTGTGTAAGGGAGCATGTGTGTTTATGTGAAGCAGGACAATCTTTCTCTCGCTGCGCTATGTATCCATGAGCCATTATTCAGAGATGGAGCTGGTGAGTCAGATGCGAGCTGGTGGTGGTTTTTCAGAGTGTGGCGTGCTGCTTGTATAGATGTCAGGTGAGATGAGTGGTTCAGGCCGTCCGGGAGCCTCTCTGCTCCTCCCAAAGCAGCTGCCACCAGTCTGTCAAAGAATTGCTCTGCTACATCCTATTCTCCCCCCCCCCCCTTCTGTCTTACTTACACACCCACTTAATGATGAGAAAAACATCTAGAGTGCAGCCAGGGTCACATTTCTCCCTTTAATGGGCTAGAAAGTCCACATAAAAAGCTCAGTATGCTACTCGACTAACTGACAACATATCCTAAAAGTTAACCTGTTATTGAGCAAAATTCAAATAAAACCAAAACTCAACTGAAGCATATTCTACTCTTATGCCGTATATGATTATTACAAATTTAGAGCCTATTTGCGAACCAGGCATGCAAATTTCTGTCTAATATATATTTTCCCTCCAAGTTTGTGAAGGTGCTAGGCATTTATATTCAACATTTAAATTTAATTACCGCCTCCATCCGTGTCAATACGGCGGCCTCATTTATCAAAGAGACAGACAGAAAGCGCAGCTTAACCGCCAATAAACATTTGTTTTTAATTCCGTTTACTGGAGCGCCGACCGAAAGCGCTTTGCCTCGCTAGCAGTTACGCCGTTAATTGGGAGAAGAAACACTTTTGGATCTGAGAGGGCCGGGGGATTTTGAAGCCTTTATCTCGAGCTGAATCAAAGCCGGCGTTAATAATACACCCAATGAATAAAATATTTGTTAAAAGGCGAGGAAACAACAGACTCGTGGTAAAAATAGGCCAGGCTCGAGGATGCTGTACTTCTCTGCAAATGAATCAACCTCTCTCAATCAAAGCACACAGAATATGCAAAATATAGCGCCGCCTTTGGTGTGAAATAAACAGCACAAACTTGAATACGGCTCACAACAGGCTACTTAGGTGGACAGAGTACTGAGCTCTTAAAACAAACCTTGTAGATTGTGCACAGTGCACTTTTTTTATTTATTTTTTTTACTAGTTTGCAAAGAATTCAAATTCCATGTTGTGGTGCAGTGACAAGTTTACATGCATTTTTTCACTTTGCAGACTTGAATGATTCTGGTAAACAAATACTTTTGAGAAAATAAGTATTTGAGGGTAAATGTAATCTCAAATGTTAACCAAATTTAACAACTCAGAAAAAAATTATAATAACATTTGATGACTTAATAGTTCACTTAAAAATGAAAATGCTGTCATCATTTACTCGCCCTCAAGTTGTTTCAAACCTGTATGAATTTCTTTCTCTTTGCTGAACACAAGGAAGAATGTTGGTAACCAGACAGTTGATGGACCCCAATGACTTCCATAGAAGGAAACAAAATATGATGGAAGTTATGGGGTAGCCTAAATCAACTGTTTGTTTACCGAAATTCTTCAAAATATCAGCAGAAGATAGAAATGCATACAGGTTTGAAACAACTTGAGGTTGGGTAAATGATGACAGAATTTTCATTGTTACGTTTTTTTTTATTTTCATATTTTTCGTATTTTCATTTTTAACTTCTTGCCTCATTTCGAGTAGCCTAGCTATGACACGACAAGTAGCCTAATGGCGATAACAGATTCCAGACTGATTCAATATCCGCTACCACTTGATTCACTTAAAAACCGGCTCAATAAAGTTATTTGTTCGAATATCAAACAACATTTGTCACGCTGTCACAAAAATGAACCGACTCATAAGAGTCGTTATATTGAAATCAAAGTATACTGGTCACTTCATGCGCTGTGATTCACCAAAACGAACCGATTCTTAAGAATCATCTCGGGAATCGAACTACACGTTGTTTATGACTCATTAAAAAGAACCTTTTCATGAGAGTCATTCGTTTGGGAATCGGACTGCACTCATCGCGCTGTCAGTGTATACATTTCGTCCGTATCGGCGTTAAAAGCATGTTCGAGAACGTTAATAGAATCGAAAGTCATAAAAAAAACATTCGATTCCAGTATTTTTAAAGAATGGAACCAGTCCGTTCCAAACCCTATGTAGCGCTGCTGTCTATCAGAAACAAAGAGGCAGCGCACGGAGTGCAGCAAGACCGCACATTCACGCTCACAACATATCAGGAGATCGAGCGTCAGATGCCCGCGGCCACTACAACATAAAGTACAAAATAATGAATAAATCAACACAGCGACGAGCATAATCTTTCAGATCGCGCGCATTCCCGGCTCCCTTAAGACTATTGAGAAATGTCGCACCTCTGCCCGCCACCATTTATTTATTTAATGCTATTAAATTATTCTGTTTGAGAGAGGAGATGGTGCATTCCTGATGGCGTTGGCTGTGAAATTATTAAGAGGTGTTTCTGTTTTGGAGACTGTCATCAGCACATCTCCAGTGCATTAGACCTCTGTGGCTTTTAACACACTTTCCAAAACCCAGAAGGGTGTTAGCTGATAGCCTAGCCATTATCGTGGTCACACCTGGTTCGTTCTTTCTTCAACTTTTCTCTTATGGCAAGTCGGCTAGACGATCTCAGTAAATGGGGCACTGAATAGCCTATATCAACCGCAGGTCAACATCTGTCATACAAAACAGCCTCAAGCCTATGTACAGTAATGCATTAGTCAGAAACGCAGCCACTTGTTCCATTGCACTGAATGATGTTCTCGCGATTGCAGCGAACAAAAAAGTTCCCAAAGCGCATCCATTCTATCCCTCACAACGATCAAGTTCTTTAATTATGTGGCGGAGTTTTTCTTCATATCCACAGACAACAGGTGTACCTATAGCCTAACTAGAATGTGAAAAACATAAACTGCAACACCTAGGCTATAGTTTAAAAAAAAACACTTAAGTACTTTGCAGTATTAAGCAAACACGCGTATTTCATTGTGCATTAGGCTATGTTATGTAGGCTACCATGATACCATCACTGTGCCACGACACTCCTGAAGTAATCTTCTGTGATCAATACAGAGAGCTGTAGCCTGTAGCTGCATTCTGCTGGGGTACACGCCTGTATTGGACAAGTTTAATTTCCACATGAGCCTTGTTTCCATTTGGCGCAGTGCCACTCGCCCAACATATATCCAGGGTCTCACTAGGACCTCATATGTCACAAAATGCAATTAAAACACTACTAAAACGACTGCGTTAACTTCAGAGCGGAGCGCGCTAAGATTGAGATAATTGCGTTATGATTAGGTTGACGCAGCGATACAGAGTACGCAAACATCCGATTTTATCATTAGGCTACAATAGTTAGGCTACTGAACTATAACAAAATGCCTTACCTGTTCCTAAAAGGCACAATGCGATGTAAAACACCAGCATCTTTCCGGAGTCGTCAACACTTGTCCTGCAGTCCAGACTAAACGTGTGCGCACGAAAGCTCCGACTGGACTGACTGTGGAAGCTTTTGCTGGTCCTCGACCTCCTCTTGAACACGGTAAAAAAAAAGAAAGAAAAAAAAAGAGTAAAAATCAACGGCAGATTATGTTAACCTCAGCTCGGAGAGCTGAAAGTCTCTACTGCCATCCGAACACAGTCTAAGCATCAAGGCTGGTTGGCTCTATAAAGTTTACAACTTTCTTTAGATCGTTTCCATGTATTTCCCTACTATTTTTTTGTTCAGATCAAGTTGATTTAATGGGTAGGTACATCAATCCAAGTACTTGGAGTAAATCCTCCGTATAGGTGATAGAACAATCTCCGTGCCTCGTGATCAGCAGGGCTCCTCGGCTCGCCTCTGCAACTGAGCGCGTTTCAGCACCGCAAGCTCTATAGCGCACATGAACGCAGGCTCCTCTTGCGCACAGTCTCCTCCGCACTGCTCTGCTCGCTCCGCACTCTCTTGTTATGCAGCGGCAAGGCGAGGATGCGATCCGCACTGACTGTCGTACTACTGACTGGATGATGGCGCGATGAATAAGACAGGCGCTTTTTTTTTTTTTTTTGACTGGGGAACATCGAGTTTGAGAATGAAGTAATTCTCAGTCCACAGGGACAGCCGTTGGCCTACGCCCCCCGGATCCTGCGATTGGTTAAGGGTTTAAACTGGGGGTGACTTGCAGTTGGGGGTTGTTTGGTTGTTAAACAATAGGGGGTGCTTGGTTATGCGCGCCTCTGAATGAATAAACTGCTGGGGAAAGTAAACAGGTGTGTCCCGGAGCAAACAAGAGTCTACGGAACAGATGATCTCAATGGCTTAATGACTTAATATACGTGCAATGCGATTTTGAAAAAAAAAAAAATCAATGGAACGTATTCATTATTTCTCTAATTTATCAGTTTATTTACTTTATGGAATCGGTCTATATGCCCACAGGAAGGGAGACTTACAAATATTTTCTATCTTTTTATTTTTTCTTTAGTAACAAATTTAAACTAAACAAAAATATATGTATCGTATTCATTAACCCACAAAGCTGAAAAAGTGAGTATGCACAAAATAAGGTTGTTATTATTTCCCAAGACGAAAAATAGCATGTAACCATGCCTTCAGGTTGTGGTCTCAAAACGAAATGTCATATCATCATCATATTCACGTGCTGCTGGGTACATTGATTGGTTAAACAGCTGACTCAGCTGAAAATGCTGAAATAAACTGCAAAAGAACCAATGGGGAATTTTCTTGACGTGTCAATCAAAATTGCGTTACTTTGTATCACACATAAACAAATGGGAAACAGGCAAAATGTTGCTGTAAAGCACTAATTTCAATCATGTCTCATAGTTGTGCTATGCAGTCGTTTGATTAGGCTACATTAACTTCGACTAAATATTTATGCTACGGTTCACTGAGATTTTGTGTCATTTTCGCATATTGGCGTGGTGTTGCAAAATAAAGCCCGATTTTCCAACATTAATCAGCGATGTTAAGGCTACGTTGGAAGAAATCCGTATTTCCCTAATAAAAAAACCGTAGGCTAGTGTCAAATTTTCTGCGACGTAGCCTACACACAGTGTGGCGCTCTCCAGCGCGTAGTAGGCTATTTTACGTCAGCGTCCGGATCCATTCACTCATTTTCGTTCGACCCATGTAGTGCAATAATCACTGTATTTACTTCAGCATATTTATTTCCAGAATTGACCGTTTTAACACATCAAGTTCTGTATTAAATTAGCAATAGCCTACCATAAATGATGATATACATGCAATTTTGTTGACTGACTGAATAATGAATGTGTGAACCAGTGAGTGAATTTGGACACAGTGAATAGTTCAGAACTCTTCTGTGAGCCGATTCATAACACTCAGAACGATTCATTGCAGGAATTGGGTATCGCCAAATGTAACGCCACAATATATGTTGCAGTCTTCGATGTCAATACAGCCGACAAGTTGATTGGGATGTCGTTTGATGATCAGTTTTTATTTACACTGGTTCAAAAAAGTACTGCTACCATATAGGCTACACTTTTAGGCCACTGCTTTGAAAAATGATTATCTACTCATATTGCACGCCACCTTGATACTAGTTTTAGAAGTAGCCTATTTCTTAGAATTCCACCTTTATTATTTCTCACGGGGGAAAAAAAGGCTGGAAACTTAAGAAATCGTGTCTGAGAGACGAGAACTGTAAAACCAGGCATGCGGATGGTTTTGGTCTCCACCCCTTGAAGATTTATTGTAGGTGAGGGGATCAAATGTGAGACTGACTGCCTCTCACAAGCACATGCTGATGAGAGAAACAGCTTGCTGGACGTGCAGATGATTGGATTCCTGAGAGTTGAAAGAGACGAGGTTGAATAAAGGAGCAATAGATGACGTCTAAACAACAGGGTCTCACACCTGCTGTGGGTTTAGAGTAAACATCAACAACTATTGTGTGAAGTTTACCAAGTCTTGAAAAGGTGTGAGCAAGACGTGTAAATTAACAGCTACTTTCTGTAGTCAAGGGTGACGGATCTACTTAGTAGTGTTCTAACTGCAATATACAGCAATTTTGTAACCTCACACTGAGGGTGCTATAACCCACCCCAGGCATCTGAACACTTAAATTATTCATGGATACTTATTGGAGGGTTTTTTACACTGTAGATTTATTAATAATGAACACAGCTTGATATTTACTAAACTGTTCTTGGTTGGGGGGTGGGAGATAAGGGGACAGTTAAGATGTCGTTTGCATGGGAATTGTAAAGAAAGTCATAAATAAAGCATGAGGTGAAGTTATATGGAAATGTGACTTCCCAGGAAATGAGAATATTTTAACAAAATATTATCTCAGGCCCATTTGACCCGGGGTCAATTAGAAAAGAAACGTCAGCGTCGACGAGGACGCAAGGCTGAAATTAACATTGAAGCTTTTCCCCCTCCCGTCTAATTTGCAAGGCTGATGCAACGTTGAACTGAAACAACTATATTGTCGTGAGATTGCGGTTTAAGTCGATTACGGTCTCGCTCTGAGGAACAAACACGGCTTCCTGTGCATTTGTAGACAAACTAAACTGACGTTTTCTCCATGGAGAGCATTTTCTTGCTGACTTGGACAAACTGTTATTGTGCTGTTGCACAAAGGTTAAAATGTCTTTTCGTCAGTCTTAAAATTGTCTCCTCTACATCCCTTAAGTAAATATTGTATCACTTAAAGGTCAGTGCTCCTTCTAAATGTATAAATCAGAGCTGGTTTATGTCTGTTTCATCCACATGTCACATGATATATGCTATTAATAGTCTCGGGCATATTAATCTCAGTCTTGAGTTTCAAATGTCTCTTTTTATCATCCAAAATGACTCTGCAGTGTAAATTAAGTGATGGCATGTAGAATTCTATTGTTACTTTGAAGTCAGCATGAAATAAAAATGGTTTCTTTCTTTCATCGGAATGTAATTAATGTGCTCTGTCTCTGAAATAATGTTCGTTTTTTCATATGTTGGTGATATAACTAATCCTTTTTTTTCTCATCCTCTTCCCTCCAAAACAACCTATATCCAATCAATTCCCAATGGATACAATCAGTTTCCATCTTACTTTTTTAATTGAATGTCCTGTCAGTTCACCCAAAAATGAAAACTCGGTCATTATTTACTCACCCTCATTTTGTCCCAAACCTGTATGAATTTCTTTAACCAAACAGTGGATGGACCCCATTGACTTCCATAGTATTTTCCCCCCATACTATGGAAGTCAAAGGGGTCCATTAACTGTTTGGTTAAAAATATCTTATTTTCTGTTCAACAGAAGAAAGAAACTTGAGGGTTAGTAAATGATGACAGAATTTAAATTTTTGGGTGAACTATCCCTTTAAGTAAAATGGGTTGCAAACTCCATTTCATGTTGACTTCTGTTTTTTTCTCTACATTTAACATAGTGCACGGCAAGCATATTATTTTCGCCTTTCATCATTAAAAACATCAGTTCAGAGTTTAGTGCTGAGCGGTCCTCAGTCTGCTATACGGTCAAAGTTCTCCTCCCTTTACATCAACCATATGGGGACATTACAGCAGCTTTTACTATAATTGTGTTATTGAGTACAGCCTTGATCTGTGTCAACCATAACTCTAAGTACTGCAACATGGCAATAACACTTTCTGCCTTTACCTATGCCAGGCATATCAAGCATTCCTATTATTGTATATCATGAATTTTGTTGATATGCATATTAGTACTGTTTCAATCTTGAGTACTCTATGCCATCTTTATCCGACTTTAACTACAGACACCATAATTTAAAGAACAGTCAACAACATGTCCTTCATCTCAATATCAAAATACCAGACAAGGCCATTATTGAAAGCAGAGTTGGCTGAAAGGAAAGTACCTCAGGGGGAGTTCTGGAGGTATAAAGTTGCTGAAGGGTCAAGGGTATGACCTTTTGCTGGGCCACAGGCTGCTGAAGAAGGCTGTGTTACGGAAACAGGAGTGTGATAAATGCTGCTTCGTTTCCATGTGTCGTGCCCCTTATTGTGTGATATGGTATTCTTAGGGAACAGGTTTCTATAGTCCGGTTTAAAGTTACAAAGAATATCAAGTGCCTGTGTCATATGTGTTATTTGGGAATGACTGCGCTTGAGCCATTAAGATTGCAGTGTCCAAAAGCACATTTTTCCTGCTTGTTCATTTAAATGACTGTATTTGTTTGTTTGTTGCATAATTGTATTTTTAAGTTTGACAATCATAGTTTTAGTATAGAAACCCTGGTTTTTACAGACAAGGCTTAAACCTAGTCCTAAAAAGCATGTTTGAGCTGTTTTAACTGAAAGCAACTTGCACTGACATCTTAAAATGTCACTGCCATTGTTTTATCTCGTCTCAAGATGCACACCAGTAATGTTTTTTGTTGTTGTTGCAAAGGCATGTTCATAAAAGATTCTAAAATGTCCTTATTGAACTAAGGCCTAATCCTGGCTTAATCTAAGCCCTGTAGAACCAGGAATAAAAGTTGTAATACTTAATCTTGCGAAAATGCCTGAGTACTGCAAGTTAGAATCATTTTGTTTGTTTCACTGTTTGTTCAGTCTGCGCTAATCAGCAAGCCCAGACTCAACAAACTGATCAATAATAACACATTCTCTTTGGGGCAGTCAGTGTCTGCTTGTGTGTTTCCAATTGGTAGTGATTAAAAGTTGATTTGAGGATGTCTGCACAAAAGTAGGATTCACCAAGGAAATGTTTAGATTTATATTCTTAGCAAGTGTCTTCTTTCCAGATCAGCCTACAATAAAAATGCACATTAAAAGGTAGGTACACAACACTAGGCCTCAGAGAACTGATAATGATACTTTCCGGTTGGAGGTATGATCGAATTGGCAGGTAGAACACTAGGGTAAAAAATTATTTTTCTCATCCAAAATGATTTTGAATTGTGTCAGATTGGTTGACGGTATCAGGCTTTGGGTTATATCAAGGTTGGTCGAGGGCGAGTTTTGGATGATGGCCACCGTGTTGGGAAAGGATGCCGAAGGGATGTAGATACAAATAACGCATTCTCACCCCAAGGCCACATTTAATTCACACTTTTGACCATGCGTCAACTAACTGACGCTAAAGGGTGCCTTTAGCGTCAGTTAGATGACGCTTCCGTTATGGGTAGGTTTAGGTATGGGGTAGGGTAGGCGCGTCTCATGTTGACGCTAAAGGGTGCCATGTGTGTCGGATGTAGACGCATGGTCAAAAGCGTCAGTTACATGATGCCCGAGGATGAGCGTCATCTAACTGACGCTAAAGGCACCCTTTAGCGTCAGTTAGTTGACGCATGGTCAAAAGTCTCAATTAAATGACGCCTTGGGATGAGAACGGGCTGATACAAATTATCCAGCCGTTATCATAGATGTTTACTGACAGAATGGAAAGATATTGTCCTAAAATGTATCAAACCAATGTACTCCATGTGATTTTGTCTGTAAGTATACACACTGATTATGGTGCAGTTTTTTGATGTATTGTGTGTGTTTTTTTTCGAGTTAAAAGACAAAATACACTCTTAAAAATAAAGCTTCTTAATTGTCTTATATGGTCCATGAAGAATCTTTAACATCCATAGAGCCTTTCCATTGCACATAAGGTTCTTTATAGTGGAAAAAAAAAAGATTATTTGAATGATTAAAATGTTTCTTTTATAAAAATTGTTCTTTTAAGAACTGTTAACAGGTTCTTTGGGGAACCCACAATGGGTCTTCGATGGCAAAACCCCTATTTTGGAGCCTATACTTTAAGGAGTGTACATGCAATACTCTATTTCTAGGTGGTTCTTTGGGTTCTGCTTCTGTTTGGTTTCTAAGTGGTTGCTTACTATTAGTATAGGACAAAAAGGCCTACCTTCAAGATACTCTGGTCCCTAAAAATGGCTCAGGTCGCTGCTTCAGTGTCAGTCTAAGAGATTCTGTGGCCCATTTTAACATCCGTCAGGCGAAGATCTGCTTACTTATAAATGTTATAGCACACCTCTCTTCAAGAAGCCACCAAATTTGATGTATTTTTCAAGTAAGTTTTTCCAACAGTGTGGGACACGTCTAATATCATGTTCAGTTTTTATCTTCGTTATGAGAAGTGTTTTTGGCGATATCTCCAGGAAATGTAGCAGGTCTATATTTTACAAATTAAAAGCTGATCTTTATCATCAAGTTTTCTTGAGTATCAGACAGTGCTTTGTAGTTCTAAAACTAAGGCTCTAATCTTATCCGATGAGACTTTGAGCTGTTCGAGATTAACCCTCAGAGCTTCTCCTATAATAAATATTTATCACCCCTACGCCCTCATTTGTATTTTTTCCTAAGGAAATTGACTGATATACTGTATTATCAAAACAGTTGCATATCAGCTTCAGGATTTATTTGTTCAAACACCATGTAAACGGAGTGAAAGTTTGTCAGAGAGAGATAGGAGAGAGAACCATGACCCATACCAGCTGTTGGTCTGGGACTGGCATCATTGCCAGATCGAGACTCTGCATTTATCTAATCCCTGGGCGAGGCGAGCTCTCCCAGATGGGCTGACAGATTTAGATCAGCCACCCTGACATGCACTGACCGGTCTCGACAGCAGTCCCACATCTCGGCTGTACCGGAAAGCCTCAAAAGTTGCTGGCAAATTCCTAAAATTGATGTATTAAGAATGAACGATGATCACAGTTTTAGTTGCAAATTGCAAGGTCTAATGGTTTCTGAAACATCCTCTATGCGAGCCAATGTTGACTTTAATCTAATGAATTATGGGAAATGGTTCCTCTTAAAATGTGTAAAAACTCCTTCTCTATCTTCTGGTTCTTGGAGTTTATTCTCCATTGCATTTCATTATCATCTGATGATCCTTAACATATCTTAACAAATTAGTTTTTTTTTCTTGTTTGTTTTTAAAAATCTCTTAAATACAGTCTTGCTCAGTTATTTGTTTATGTGCATTTAATTATTTAATGCATTTAGGTTTACTTATAATTTAAGTGTTCATAGATTGTGACTAAATGACTTCACGGCATCCCACTAAAGGAAAACAGGTTTCAGGCCAATGAATGTCTGTTGTTAAATGCTCTTTCAAGTGATTCTTTTGAGACGATATGTTGGAACATGAATATTGTTCAATTTCACCCTCGTATTTTAACTGCTGTAGTTAATTTGTGCACACTGGGGTTCTTTTAATGTCAGTACCCGTAATTACAAGCCCAATATTAAACCAATTCAGTAAAACCACACAAATACTAATACTGTTAGTCCTATATACAATTGATTTTGGAACAAAACTGCTGAGGATACCGTTATTACCGAGTATTTCCATGAGTCGCCATAACACCTGTTCATTCAAAAGCCAATCCTGTTGAGAGTGACTTGCATCAGGCATTTGGTTTCACAGCAGGGTGTTTGCTGTAGTAATTGAGAATGCTGGAGGGCACAACAGTAGCATCCACATCTGGGAATTCCCAACCTCATGGCTTCTTAATTACTCAACCAAACATGGACCAGAAATGGTTTAGATAAACCTTTAGAGAGGTACAGTTAATGTGGCAAATCAAGTGCTGAGTGTTAAATGTTTTTTTTTTCTCTTAGGAATACAACTAAAGTAGGAGTATGAACCGGAAAAAGTGCTGTTCGGACTTCTGTTAATGATTTAAAGTCTAATGCACAAGGTATATATGTATAGTTTATGTTACAGAACTTTGTAGCATCTTCTCAAAAATCTACTCAAAGTAACCAATGACCCAACAAGACTATCTCCGGTACATTGGAAGCATCTAAGTTGGACTAATGTTCACTTCAGTTGTATGCCCATTTTCTCTTTGTAAAGACTACTACTTTAATTTTTAAATGTAAACCATTTAGTGTTTATTATTATTATTATTATTATTATTAATTTTTGCTATTCGAAATGGCCTGCAGTCATGACATGTCTGGTATAGCCTAGTCCACCTCAAACTATTTTAAAATGTATTTTGACAATTCTTTCATAATTATTAAGCACGCAACATATTATTACTTAGCATAGCCTACTAAATGGAATATTTGTCAGTGTAGGACCATTTAAAATGAACCTATAACTAGGCAAAATAGCAGATTAAAATAGTTAAAATAAAAACATGACCAGATGCAGGACTTGATATACACTTGCCCTTATATATTCATTGCAACAACTAATCTATAAAATCGATTATTATCAACAATAAAAATAATTGTCAACGAATTTGATTATCGATTAGTCGCGTCTGCGCACTGTGCTAGGGAAACCAAGCCAGTCACATCGCTTTAGAGTATAAACCTTTTCTATGGACAAAACGCATATGGAAAATAGCGGAGGACACATTGAGCTGTTCCGGGAAAGGTACATGATCCAGGTCCGAAACAATTGCTTTATTTAAAATCAAGCGGCCAGCGCTGTATAGTGACATATCCGTGTGCTGTTTACTGCCTTTGACACGTGTTTTCCTCAGCGCATAACTTACATTGTATGGTCATATCCTTATCTGTAAATGTTAGAAAGTCCCGCAAACATTTCGATTTAACATATTCTGACAACATACGAGTCTTAAACTTCACAGAGTTCAATGAACAAGCGCGGTGGGCGCATGCGCATCAAACAGACGTTTCGAGAGCAGTAAGAGTAAAGGCACTATTGTTGGTATAACGTTAGCCAATTAATGTAATATAATTATGTTCGGATGAGTGAATTGTTCTTCATACCCCGTACAAGTTAACATTTTGGGTTTTTTGTGTATTAGAATTATGTATTTAGTTGTTTTCATTTCTGCTTTAAAATAGTAAGTTATCAGTTGATTTTAGGTATTAAAATGTAATCTTTGTTTTTTAACCCCTTTACAGCATAGCCGACATGACATGGATACATAAACTATATTTGTTTCATAGGCTTTATATTAAAAATTGTTTGGAAGACATATTGGGCAGAATGTGGAATAACATTGTTTAAAATAATGGATTAAAATCAAATTTTAATTAATCAATTATCAAAATCAATTTTAGTTGCAGCCCTAATTCATATAAATGTTAACTGTTAATGTTAAATGTTAAAAACCTTGATGCTAATTTAAAACAGTTCATGGACTTGTTTGCATCAACCCATATCCATATATTTAAAATCAAAAGATTTAAATGAACACATCAGAGACCAGAATCATCACAAGCTGGCTTTGATGAAAAGAGCAGAGTAAAAAAATAATATATATATATATATATATATATATATATATATTTTTTTATATATAAATAATAATACTTTCCAATGGATATGGTAGCTGTGTAGCTACATTTTAGTGCTTGTACTTTTGCCAATCACAGGTGTTTTTAAGCAGCAGGCCATAGAGCGTGTTGTTTCTCAGGGTTTCGGGGCTTTTGCCCCTGGCTCTCTGATTGAGGTACAGGCACTGCAATGACACAGGTTCACGAGAGCTATTGTTGTCAACGTTAGCAGTGATGGCGGGGCCAGCTGACAGTCACGGGAATGGGCCATGACTGGCTGCTTGTTTTGTGCCACGATCCCTCACTGTTCACGCCCGCTGAAAAAAAAAAAAAACTCCGGCTCGGAGGCTATAAATAATGGATGACTTGTCCACTGTCACTTTAAATCTTGCGTCTAGCCATGGCCAGGCCATTATTAGGGTCTCCCTTTCTGTTTTTCTCTCTCCAACAGTCTACCTTACCAAAGACTGAACCAAAGACTGTCATATTAGTGCCAGTCTCTCTCTGGATTGTCACAGGAATCGAAGATTTACATGGCAAAATAAACCTTTCTTTGATATCTTCCATGACTCCCCGACCATACGGACCAGAGCTGACTTCAAAACATCCTAAAGAAGAAAGAAACAGGAGAGAGAGAGTGGGTAGACATGTGCAGTAAGGTAAACATTTTCATCTGCCACGATCCCAGTCTTGTATTTGATAGGTGCTGTAAGAGTGCTCGAGGGGCCATGACTCAGAATCTGACCCCATCAAGCTAAACCAGTCGCCTCGCTGCAGCCCCTGCATGTGATGTCCATGGAACCCTGTCATGTTAAACATTGAGCAGGCCTGATGAAACGATCTGTCCTGAGGATAAGTGAGGAGAAGAGAAGGGAGAGCAAGCGATGCAGAGAGAGAGAGAGAGTGAAAGCTCGAGCCCACCCTTTCGAACAGGAGAGATCATGGATTATTCACATTTGCAGCTGTGATAAGGAGAAAAAATGATGAAGAACAGCTGGCTGGAGCATGATGCGTGAAGGCTAGAAGCTGCTCTCCCGTTAAAACAGCTGGGAAGCTACTAAAGCATTTTCTGTTTGCCTCAATCATGGAAACAAATCATTAAAAGCAAACATCCAACTTTAAACTATGGCTTATACATCTGAGTTGTAGGGTAGGCGTTCTGGGGGAAAGGAAAGGAACTCAGGCCTAGTGGTCAGCATGTACATGCTACATGTATCAAATTGTGGTGACTGTGTGGACGATGTGGGTTTGACTAGCCTGTGTGGCTTTCTGGTCATATTCCTCCCTCTTTTTTAATAATTTCCTACCCTTTCAATCATCAAATGGAAAATGCCTCCCAAAAAAACATCACCTCTATTGCTTGGTTACTTTGCACCAAGCGATACAAATGGGCAACAGGATATGATGTCATGCATCAGGATTATACTTTTTAATTAATGATAACAAAATGTAAATTTAAAGGGGTCATGAATTGATAAATCAAATTTTCCTCGAGCTTTTGACATAAGAGTTCATCATACTGTAAGAAAATCCTGTATGTTTCAGAACTGAAAAGTTCCTTGTTAGTCCAAAAAGAGCTTTTATTGTTAGCAAGCCCAGAGAATGACTCATTGTGACAACTCATCTATGATAGATGGGTGAAAGAAAATCAACGCCTACTTCATTATTGCAACTTTGGCCCTGCCCACTGGCGTGTTAGTAAGATGACCAGGGGAGAAGGGTGATACAGGATCACTGGACTAAAAATAGCATTACCTTCCAAAGGATCCTAATGCTAGGAATGTTGTTATTTTATTTTCAACAATGTGAACATCTTAGTTGAGCATTATTTATTTATTCGTTGCATTTCACTGTGGATTCTTTGGTAAATCAGTTGCAATTTCAGCGCAGGCTTTACAAAGAGACTTTTATGATATGGACTCGACAGTAATGCCAAAACATGTAGCCTGTGCTAATTCTAATACCTAATCTTTGACCAGTGATTTCTAATATGAAATGATTCACGCACAGTCAGATGTTCATTGTCTATGTGTCAGTAAATCAAACCAGTGACTAAACAGTCAACTTCACATTGTTTCTTTAAACTGTGATTAAATTACATACAGAAAGCGATCAAAGAACACTCCCTCTCTTATAAATTGTGTTTTCACTGTTAGTTATGATGAAAGCATTCATGCGAGTTTAGAAATTGAGTTGCAATGACGAGATCACTGCATTCATGCGCTCAACATGATTGTGGTCGGCTTCATTCTCATCACTGCAACCTTTCATACCATGATCTAAATATAATGCAATAGATATAAATATAATGCTTTAATCAACACTGATAATCAACACTGATCATGAAAAGTAAATATGTGGATAAAAATACAATATACAGACGTCACATGGGGCAAAACTGAGTTAGTTTTAATACGAACGCCATACAAACATACGCCGTTGTATTAAAATTAACTCAGTTTTGCCCCATGTGACATCTGTATATTGTATTGTATTTGTATCCACATATTTACTTACATTTAGTGTTATTGTTCATTATTAAAATACTTTATGGTATTTCAGTTGTTTGCAAACTTGAATTATCAGTAAATTAAATTGATATTTTAGTATATTTAAGTTTAATGTTTTGAGTGTATATAAACTTTGGTAATAAAACAATAAGTTAGCTTATTTGCAGATCAGTAAATGTCTGCACTATCTTTCTTATTAGTGCTGACTAATGACTAGTCTGACTAGTACTGGCTAGAGTAAATAATAAACATGATTCATCAATCGGTACTTTTAATTACTTGATTTTTATTGTACTTGTTCTTTTACTCAAGTAAAATTGGGTAAGCCTGTGACATTAGACCAATGGAGGATCTATACATATATTTTGCTATGAATTTGTAAATGAGAGTTCACTGAATGTGAATACTTTAGTTTGTAGCAAAAGATGAAACATTCACGCATATGTTTTTTGTTCCAGCTCTCCAACGTTCACACGCATGCTAATGAAAGTGAATATAACTCAAAGTGTAGTGTGTCCGACCTATCAAAATGAGATGCAGGACAAGCTAACCGTTATAACATCTGGATTCTGCTTTTAACACAAGCCAGACCAGCCTTCACACAGTTGGAAGAAAAGGGGGGTGTACCTGGACAGGTAGCCAGTCGGCATTGTCTGTGGTCTGAATCACTCTAGATGTGTGAAGGGATTTATGTTGACACAACATCGGTTAGATACAGAGAAAAGGAGATGTGGATGGTGGAGGCTTGCATTTTGGGGGCATGGGTGGATTGTTTTTAAATCAAGGTCTCGTGTTGCCACTGTGAATTTTTCATCAGTCTCCTAAATTAAAAATGTGAGCGGTCATCACTTATTTGTCAAGTCGTCTCAGCGCAAAAGGTGGATATGACAGGGGATTTACGTAAGGCCTTAGGAGCCTTCAGCCAAAGCCTGACTGCAGACCACAAACACAAATACACACAAAAGAAATACTGTCTCACACTTTTTGTGATATGGGAGATTTAAGTGCTTGGAGGAAGGAGGAAAAAGTCGCAGAGCTTTTCAGCAATCTTAGTAGATGACATTCACCACCATCTCGACATATGGAGCAGCTTATGCGTATTATTCTGTGCAAAACCCTGATTAACACTAAGCCTATACATATAGACAGCATGTAAACATTCTCAGTTTATCTCTGGAAGTAGCAAACAGGGCCAAGTTCTAATCCACCTTTGATGTACAACACATGCACCTTTTCAGTTATTCTAGATCAAAAGATGTTGACCAAAATAGTGGGACGTAGTTAATTTTTTATTATTTATTTAATTTGAAATCTTCCTTTTTTTATTGGCTAACTGAGAACAGGTTGGCTAAATGATCATGCAGTTATTTTTATTTTTACGAACACAAAAAACAGACCAGGTGAACCTTCATTTTCAGATTTTTCGTTGATGTTGTGTCAGTGAGGCTTTTAGCCTCCTTGTTTGGCTTTGTTTTGGCTTGTGTTTCCTCTGGAGAAGGCAATGGCCGTCTGTTTCAGGGACAGGAAAATGATACAAACATAAACACTGGCCAAGCGACGGTTCCCCTCGGCAGCACGAGCGCACACACGGCAACAGGTGATGTGCCAGATCTCAGAGTATTGGCACTTGGTGGATACACACACGTTCACAAACACATACTATCTCTGTGGATGGCTGCAGTTCAGCTGCCAAATGTGGGGGTGTTTGGCAACTATTCTTCCTTCTGTGTGACCAAGAGTGGAGAGGTAGATCTAGAGAAAAAAAGTTGTTGTTTCATCACCTGTTGTGAAATGTCAAAGTATGTTACCCATAATTGGCATCCACATGTTGTTAAAAAGACTGGCGTCAGACCTTGCTGTAGTCCAAACTCCTTTGAAGATCTCTTCGATAAGGTTTCTATTTGGAGAACACCACATGGTGCATTTTTAGTTGTTTTTTCCTTGAGGGGGCAGGAAACCAGTCAAGTCTTTCAAAGCAGTCAGGGGTTAACACACTAATGGCATTAAGCACCGGCATAGCTACACTAATGGCATTAAGCACCGGCATAGCTACACATCTGGAATGAGTGGTTTCACAGGAGTTGGAAAAAGTTAAGCTTGACTTTGTTTTCAAGGCAAAGGATGAGCATCTGTGGCTGGGTACTGCCAGAGGATACTAGAAAATTCTGTTTCAGGATAACACAGAGCTTGTTTTCATTTTAAAAGGAAGATTTCCGTCTCTGTTGCTTGACCCCTTGTAGCCCAACAGATTTGAATCTTTAGGGAGGAAGAGTGAAGGAGGTTTGGAGGGAGGGGTGTTGCATCAAGGAGGTTTCATTGTCCTCTAAAGAGGAACACCACCCAAAAATGAAAGTACCCATTATTTACTATCTCTCATGCTGATCCAGATCCAGTCTTTCTTTCTTCAGATGAACACAAACATAATGAATAAAAATAATCCATCTTGAACATGATGGGAATCCATACTATCCTGATAGGTGTACTAAAATACTAATATTTAAAGGTGCTGTAAGTGTTTTCTGAGAAACGCTGATGGAAGTGGATTGGACCGAGTACCACAACAAGTAGCCAATCAGCAGTAGGGGGCATGTCCACTCATGTTGGGGGAGGAGAGAGAGTGAGCAAGAGGGAGATTTGACGAAAGCCATTTCTCTTTCTACAGTTTGAGAGACATTACAAAAGAGAAAAGATCTGAGGAATATCACTGGAAAGGGTTATGATCAGGCAAGATCTTTAGAAACGCTTTCCAGTGCTGGACCTAAGTGGGAAGGCCTGAAAATGGGTTAAAGGTTGCATTGTTTCTGCTTAGTAACATTGGTTTTGTTATAGCCCCTTTCACACAGCGCGTTGATCCCGGGAAATTACCGGGAAATTGCCAGAACGCCTTCTGCGTGAACGCAAACACAACCCGGGACCGATGCCGGGATGGGGACCTAGTAACATTGCCGTGTTCAGTTCCGTAACGCGCGCTGTGTGAACAAAAGCCGCAATCAATGCCGTGTCGTAATGATGACGCTGAAGCCGGGATCGTAATGCGCTAGTTTATGATCGAATCAGAGAAAAAAATGCACAAGCGTAGTTTCTCTCTCGAGAAATCTCAGCTCATACGCAAACTTAAGACGCTGCTGAGTCATTACATGGCAGATCGATGTCACGTGTCTTTACGGGATTTTTACGGGTTGTGTGTGAACGCACTCTCTGATTCCGGAAAATCACTAGCAGTGTGAATGAACCAAAATCAAATGAACCCGGGTCAAATCCCAGGTCACTTCATCCGTGTATTTTCCGGAATCTCTGTGTGAAAGGGGCTTATGTTTCTCAAAACCAAGATATGCTGTTGTTGTAATGTTAGCTTTAGTAACAGGACAATTTTGAGTGTCATTGTTTGTCTGGAACTGGTGTGCAGCTGGCATCTAACATCCAAATCTTTCTTGTATGAACTATTACTGTACTGTATGTTAATTTTTTGTTCTACCTGGTCATTCGTTCCTAAGCTTTGCTTTATTTTTCAAAAAGCATTATTTTGCTTTGCTTCAGCTATGAAAAAAATACATCCACTCTTGCATTGCATGTTTGTGCATTTTGGGGGCTCTGCAGTGAAGCGAGGGGTGTGTTTCTTTGGGTTGATTTCAAATATCAACAGTGTATCTCAGAAATCGCTTGCTGCACCTTTAAAGTCCCCCTGTGGTGAAAATCAAACTTTTAATGTTGTCTATATGGTGTTTTTCATATGCTTTAATAATTGTGCAAATTCATAAGTCAACACCATTGCTGAGTATTTTCTTCTTGAAACTGGAGTGAACCAAAGACCGTCTCAAAAACGCAATTGCAAATCGCTGGTGTTTCTGACATCACAAACTACCTTGTAACCAATCAGGTCAACGTGTGATCCTCAACGAGTGGATCTCTGAGCTGGTGTGAGTGAGTGGAGGTGGGGCTAATTTGCATATTCATAGAACCGCGTATACTGATTGAGGCAAAGGTGTAGACTTACATTCAAGCCATTTTAATGCATGAAGACATTTTTTTTTAATATGTCATTTTTGTGATCAAAGATGAGTTTTAAGGGAGACAATTATTGACTACCGACGGGGGACTTTAAATTGATTTTAAACTATAAATTATCGCCAGAGGTGTAAAGTCCAGGGGTCAGAAAGTAAAAGTCCTGCCATATGTTAGCCTTAGCCATTAACAAATCCAGGTGATTGGAACAAAATACTGAGGAGGACTTTTACTTTCTGAACCTGGACTTTACACCTCTGATTATCGCTTCTGACGCTTCTGACATGATGTGCATTTATGCTAAGCATGAACTCACAAACTTGCAAAGAAAGTCAGATACATCTGGGATGGCATGGGGGTGAGTAAATGAGAGAATTTACATTTTTAGGTAGAATATCCCTTTAAAAGACTGGATTATTGACTCTGATTAAGCTTCAGGACTTTGCTAATAAAAACTGGCATATTTTACGGAACTTTTGAAAATGTTTCTTCCACCCCTCAGGGGGTGCAGGAATGTGCACTGAACTTCAGATTTTTTTTTCTGTACACGCCCTCAGATCATTCCGTGGAATAGCTGGTGGATGCTATTTTTTGCTTCGTTATCAAGAAACTAATAATAGCAGAGCATTTCTTTCTTGCCGTCTGTCTCTTCGCTCAGCGTGTTTCCTTAAAGGATATCCTGATCAGATTTAGTATTTTTTTCCTTGCAGGCAGATCTCATCATTAGCTCTCTCACCTTTTCTCCCTGCTCTCGTCTGTCAGCCTTTTAAATATAAGCCTCCAGGTTCACTAGCATGTTTGTTTTTGAGATTCTGATTGGAACAGAGCACTCTCTCTTTCTCTCTCCCTCTCGCCCTGTAGTCACGCAGCCGTCATCACCTCCAGTGGCTGCAGCCGTGGCCTCATTTTCCGCAGGGACGCGCTCCACTTATGGTGCACTCTTAATTACACTCTGCACCGCTGAGGTACGTTACACATCGTCGCTGCAACCGACCTCAAGAAAGATAGAGCTCACCGCAATGGCTGCCAGGCACGCTCATTTTTGTTCTCTTCAAACCTGCCGCTATAACACGCCTCGAGAATTCAGCCTCCAGTGTAAATATTGGTACTCTGATTGTTGCGTTTGGCTAAGGCCCTGGTTCTGTAGGCTGTGTGCTCTGCCAGACCATTAGCCAAAGCAACACAGGTAGTGATGCACAGGGTTCCAGAGGGTTCAAGTGTTCTACATAATGTGTGTTGTAATTAAGGAATAGTTCACAGAATGTCATTACTGCTCTTTTACATACAGTGTAAGTGGTTGGTGATGCATACTGGCAAGCTCCAAAAAGAATTACATAAAATTTGCCAAATTACAGTAGCTTTGTGTGAAGAACAGACTGAAATTTAAGCTATTCACTACTAATCTTCTCCTCTGGAGCTCTCAAGTCTCGTTTACGCCTTAGTTAAAATTAAAAAAATGTGGGCTCTATTCTCATTAAGTTTGACATTATCATGCTGTTCTACACGTACAACTATCTTATGCCATCAGAGCACTTGGAGTATAGTGCATGGGTTGTATTATTTTTTTATTTATTGCTCTGAATTTCATTGGTAACTATCTATGGATTATTGAGTCTATGAACCTTCCAGAAGCTCAAACAGTAGATCATGGAGCTAGCGAGACCAAGATTGTGGGTTTGATTCAAGGAAAGCAAGAGCTGATAAAATGTGACAAACACTGGAAGTTTTGCTGTGCATACCTTAAATGCTGAGTAAGTTGCTTGGGATGAAAGTGTCTGCCAATGCATGAATCTAAATCATTTTTGCACACAAACAATTCATTTTAGTAGAAAAGCTCAGGCGTCGTAAAAACAAGTTGCTAAATTAACAGCATCAAGAGTAAAAATAGTTTAAATAGAACTGCCAAACAGTGAAAAAAATTATTATTTACAATATTCAGTCGACTCATGTGAACTGAGGACAAATTTAGAATTTACTTTATTTTCAAGTTTACACTTGGTCGAACTTATTCATTGTGTAAAGTACACAAGGGTAACACTTTACAATAAGATTAACATTAATTAACATAAACTAACAATGGAAAATAATTCAAAAGCATGTATTAATCATAGTTAATGTTAAAGTCATTATTATTAAAATCAAATTTTTTATCTGTTAATTTGATTTAATGTACCTGAGCTAACACAAATTAACAATGAACAGTTGTGTTAACAAAGATGAATAAATACTGTAACAGATGTATTGCTAGTTGATGGAGTAACTTTTGGGACATTATTGTAAACTATATATATTTGTACTTTAATGGTCCCATTTTGGAGTTTGGCAGTTTACACTGCCATCCAGTTTCATTGTATGGAAAATAGGGATGGACCAATATGAATATTTTGGCCGATACGAAAACCGATAACTGATATATGGGCGATCTAAATCAAATTCCAAGTTTTGATGCAATTTTTGAGAGCCTTATTGCAAAAAGTCTCACCATTAAAAGTCATGTCCCAAGCACTTCAACATAAATCAAAACATATACAGTACAGTAGCCTAGTTTGAACTAGTGTACATTTTAAAAGTAATTTTACACTCCTTTGGCCAACTTTCTGTATTAAAAAAAAAAAACTATTGTCTTACAAATAAGTAAAATTCATAACATTCCTTTACCGTAGTTCTCATTATAATTTTATGTAGCCTATATAACAGACTTGCACTGCACATGTTGCACTAAACTTTTCGAATCAAGTTTGAAACAATTCAAAACCATCAGTGCGCATCTGAAGTGTCACAGCTGAAATAAATAATATATTATTTATCGGCTCAATATATCGGCCAAATTTCCTTATCGGGTCAACATTGATAACATTAAAAATGAACATACCTACCGATATGGTGGCCGATATATCATGCATCCCTAATGGTTAATATATTGAGGTGAGTAAAATGCTGACAATTTTCATTTTTAGATGAACTGTTGCTTAAAAAAGTGTCCACAAACAAAGAGGTTTGGAATAGGACTTGCACAGAGAGGTGAGATAGATCGTAAAGGTTGATAAATGCTCATCTGAGAATATGCTGACTGGAATAACTGAACGTTGACCACTTGCATTAGAAATTTGATTCATATCAGCAGTCGTGGTGCTAAGGGAAAGGGAAGGGGTTCTTGGATATGAAATGTATCATGAAAGACATGAATGCATAAAAAAAACGGCTGAATGACTTTCGCTACGCCTGCCAATATGCAATATGTAACTCCCTTTAAAACAGGAGAGATCCATTTCAGCAAGCACTCCCTGTCAGGGGACGCAGAAAAACTTAAATTAGCTTCATTGTTTCTTATCATTGCACAAGATCGTATTTCTTCATGTTAAATCACAAGCGTTTGTAGCCTTGCATAATGACTTTGAGAAATCAGCCACTTTGTAATGACCTGTGCTCCAAAAAGTATTGTTTCAGGCACAGTTATAACAAATGACCTTTGCTGCTAGAATGTGTGTGTGTGGATGTATGTTTGCGGTGTGTGTTTCCCAAGTGCTCTCATTCCCGGGCCCCAAACACACTAATTATTGCATACCAGCAGTTTGGTCCAGAGGTTTTCCTGTGTCGACAGCTCATTTGATTCATTAGTAAGCTCCCTGTACAGTTTGACCAGAGGACCCGGAGGGGAGGAAAGCAAGAAAAATTGGGAGAGTGACAAAAATGGCGAAATAGAGGGAATATGGGGATGGAGAGACCGAAAGAGAAGGATGTGAGCATGTAGGAAGTGAAAGAGAGAATAACCATGTGCTTTGGGGAAAGATGGAGGGATGACATTGGAGGCTTGCCCTGATCAGTCAAAAAGAAAAAAGATGATTGATTTGCTTGCCTGGGAGATGACATGCCCCAGCCGAAGCACTAAGCTGTTAACTCGATATGCACAGAACCACTCAAACCTGTTGTGACTTCGAGAAAACACCCAGTTTGACTGGGATGCCCGTAACTGCGGACAGATTGGCAGTGAGATACAAGAAACCCGCAGGGCAAGATGAGGAAAAGAGGGTGGAGTAACAGGAAATATAATGGAGATGGACAGACTCCGAGGCTTCTTTAAATACTCATAGTTTAACTGAGTGTGGCATCTGATGATTTCAATCATCTGTTTGGTGCGAATATATCATGGCAAGAGCTTCATGAGGCTTGTGCAATTTGGTGGCTATTTCTGCTGTCAACATGTAGATACCCAAGTATGTATCAATTAGTATATTAGTATACCCAACTAATTATCATGAATCCAGTGTGGAAGAACAAAGCATGGTTGCATCATGATGCAAAAACGACTGAGATGCATCAGTATGGGTGCAATGCGCTTAATGTTGTTTTCGTGACTATACGCGGTCAGTTCTAGAACTGTTTCAATGAGCTTGTTATATGGATCTCTAGTACTTCATTTCGATTGGTCCATTGCGACTTTCTGCGGTCAAAAAACAGTTACTGTTTACAAACATACTCTGAAAAAAGTAAAAAAAAAGGCATGTCTGGTTTTGAAACAGCCTGTTTACAAAAGATTGTTGGAGATTTGGCAAGTAAATTTACAACTGATTGGTGATTAGTGGTGACAAATGTATGTGTATAATGCTAAAAATAAGACCAGGTGACAATTTTGAGGTATCTCAACTTTATGTATCTCTATAATCAAAAACAATTGTCATTAAGTCATCAAGATCAAATGTTATTCAGTTGTTCTGCTTTGCATATTGCTCGTCTTCTGGCTTTTTTGCACTTTTATGTTCTTTGCAGGCAGTGTTGTTTTATTTCCATGTAAATGTTCACTCGCCAACTGACATCAAAATACTGAAAAGCTTATGCTGATTTTATAGATGGCTTTAATTAGCCTATGTTTAATGAAAACCATAGGTTTTATTGTTTATGCAGTTTTCTATTGTGTGCCGTCACTGTAATTTCTTTTAAACTGTGTAATTTAAATTATATAATTGACCGTTGTACCAGTCAACTGTTTCCTTGCATAGCTGTGCTAGTTGCATGTGTCTTCCAGCACTCTGTGGTCTCTAAATTTCAACTCAGATTAGTAGTTCATGTCCTTTTAATTATTTATACAGCAAGTAGCTGTGTACAAAGCGGGAAAATGTGCAGTCAGCCAGTCATTATCACAAAATAAACCCCTTCAGGGTGATACAAGGCCCTTTGCAGTAATGACCAGGCGACTTGTTGATTACTTTTTTTTTTTGCATAAGACATTGGCTTTGTTATTATTAAATGCATTATCAGTGATGTTTGATGTCACTTATAAGTACGCTGCTGTTTGTCTTTTTTCATGAGTGTCTTTCATGCTGTAAAGGTAACACAGAAGCCTTTCTTACGTACTATCAACTTAACAGGTTTACAGCTGATTTATTTTCTCTAGTTAATCCTGCACAAGGCTAATGTGGATTTATCTGGACTCCCGTGAGGGCCCTGATTAAATCAAGCTTCCTAAAGCCCATCCCAGCCTTTCTCTCTCTCTTTCTCTGAGAATAAGAGGCCCGTGCATCAAGCATGGAAGTGGCGCTGTCGCTACCCTGTCTGTCACCAGCAATTAGCGGTCAGATCAAAGCGCTGATGCAATCACAGGCGCACTGTGGCTTCCTATTATCATCCCCTGAGAGGGCTGACACTGAGCGAGTGTGTGTGTTTGTGTGTGTGTGTGTGTGTGTGTGTGTGTGTTTTGAGGGAGGGGTGCTATATCCTTTCCTCACTTTCACTGATCTCTGTAGATAATGGTTGTACCACACCCTTCGTCCTGCAGTCATTAGTATGTTTAAATTTGATTGTCTTAACTATCAAATCAGCATTCAGGCTTAACCAGACAGAAGGGCTAGTCACGCTCTTGTTATTTCACATTCAGAGCAACAACTACTCAAACTGTCTACGCAACAGCATTATACGATGCATTTGTTTTATGTTGCAGACAAATAAGTAGTTAGCTAAAAGTTTACAATATATTTTCTGATAGATATATGACGCCCCGTACTGCAATGTAAACAAACTTTAGCATGTAGTTAAGTTTGGCTTGGCACTTAGTATGTGATATCATATAAATATTAAATGAGAGATCTAAAATTTGCAACCTTTTAGGGCCAGATTTACTAACAGCTTGCACCAGTGCAAAACCCTCTTTTGGCCTGTCAGGATTTACTTCAGGATTTCGCAGTGAAAAATTAGCACTGAAAAGGTGTGGACAGGGTTATTTTTGTGGCTGACCACATTTGTTGTATATGCATTTGTAGAAGTTTCCAATTCAGACGAAAAATGTATGTGAGGAGAGTAAAATGAATCACACAAGGTGATTTACTAAGGTTTGGACTCGTCAATTTACTGGTATTTGCACCATCAAATACTTTGTGTCTTAAACCAAAAGGTATTTTGCGCTGCTCTTGGCAGTTTGTGTTGGTCATTATGGAAATGATCCGGGCTGCGTCTGTGTTCTTTAATTTGCGCATCGTCAGTAGATCACGTGCAGAACTTTCCACTTCCATCTTACACTTTTATGGAATTGCGCTCTCATGCTTGCCTTGTTTAGTAAATCTGTATTTTGTAATGTGGCATTTTTGGTGTATTGCAATGCATAATATTTCATTCGTTAGCATGCAATATCAACAATGACCTACAAATAGCCTATGTCAGTGTGTGAGCTGAGTTATTATTTGTATGTCTGCAGTGTAAAATAAACGTATCGCATTTACAATACGGTTGGGTTGACTGTATTATATTTTATTATATATTATAATGCATGAAGTAATCTTATGGTAGGAGGAGAATCTGGTATTTATATTGCACATGTGAAAGGATTAAGGCTCTTCAAGCCCCTGGAACACACATCTGTCATGGTTAATTTAGGGACAATGCAGTGAAAGTGGCAAAGTGTGGTGCATTAAATGTCACCCATCATGGTTATTTCAGAGGCCATTTGACGGCGCACTTCCCGTCTGCTAGTGTCTCTCTGATATGGTAATGCTAATTAATGGCATGTTATCATGGTGGTGCTGATACTGACAATCAACAAGATCTGGCTGTGTATTTCATTTAATGTCCTTCAGCCCCAGCCAGTGGCTGTTAACATCGTTAACCTTTACTCAGACACAATGGAGATAGGCAATTGTTTTGTTTTACAAAAATTGTATTTGATCAGGGCTCACCTTTTCCCAGAACCCTCTTCAGTTGCCCTTCTAAATGCCAGATAAATAAACAGAGCTGCTCAGAATGTCGCTCAGCTCAAGTTTTCTTAGGTTACTGACATATGACGGGTAATTATAAAATTAAGGAAATGACAGATCTGTCAGGAAATTTTAATGTGAGAATGTGCTACATACATTTATGGTTGGAAGTCCAGTGTATAAAAAGTTGCTGCCTTATACATCCAAGTTGATTACTTAAAATTAAGTAATTTCAACTTAAATTATATTAAACTGACTTTAAAAAATGTGTTGAATCTTGTATAACTTATGAAAAAGTTGAAAATTGCTTAACTTATTTTGATGAGTTAAAACAATGTAAAAAATTATTTAGCATATACATTTTTTTGAGGAAGAGAAGCCATATTCTATTCTATTATATTATATTATATATCTTAGAATGTAATTTATTCCTATGATGGAAAAGCTAATCCAGTTTTCAGTATCACATGATCATTTAGAAATCATTCTAATACGATGATTTGGTGCTTAAGAAACATTTCTTTTTGATTTCAATGTTGACAATTGTTCTGCTTAATATTTTTGGGGAAACCCTGATACATGTTTTTTTTTCAGAATTCAGGATGCAACAATGTAAATTTCTTTACTGTCACATTTGATCAATATAATTCTAGCTCAATAAAAGTATTACTTTCTTTAAAAAAATTATAAAAAATCTTAATAACCTAAACTTTGACCTAAATAATGACCTAAACTTTTGAACAGTAGTGTATATCTCTGAATGTGACTTGAATATTTCACATCTTTTACTCTGAGGCAGAAACTGGCTTCATATATAAAGCTATATATATATATATATTCAACCTTTAGATACCTCACCTATTCCTGAGTGGAGATATTAGCTGTATGCTTTTTTATTTTATTTTTTATACAGTAATTGGCCATATGACTTCTAAGCCTTACATACTGTTTACTCATGTCATGGCTCATTTACCTGCCAAACTAATCTGTTTCCTTGTGTGTACTATAGGAAGACTAGTGCACTGCACAAAGATAAAGGACACTTCTAGGCGTTCTTCCAAACCCTAGTAGGCAGCATTTTCAGGGCCCATAGGCACTCTACCAACACTACAGGCCGATCCAAACAGTACGCAGCAGAATTATGCTGCCAAATAAGATGCCTTGTTTTGGCCAGAGGAGTCAATCTCAAAATGTATTGAACAAATGGACAAAAATAATTTGATTTAAGGGCTGCTCAATTATGGCTAAAATCATAATAATGATTATTTTGGTCAATATTGTAATCACAATTATGAGTGTATGGGCCATATATATTAAAACCTTATAGGAGTAATTTATTTAACGATAGCAATTTGGGCTTTTAAGGAGGAGTGAAAGCTCATCGCTGGAACGAATGGAATATGGCACAATAATCGTTTTATCTCGATAATCCTAATTTCATAATCGTTGGAAGCCAAAATCAAAATCGAAACTCAATTTCGAATAATCACACAACAATTGTATTCAACACTCAAAAAAAAAAAACAAGTTAATCAAAACCAGCATCACAATCCTCGTAAATTATCTATGTTAATTTTAACACTCAAATTTGTGAAATAAAGATTTATATTGAATTTCTAGTTTCCGGGATGTAGGTGTGGAAGTTGAAATTAAGTGTTATATAATGTGTTTTTGAATAATGAGGAACACTTGTTAGTATTTAGTGTGGAGGTATGTTGTATTTTTAGGAATGTTTCATTTTTATTTTTATTTTTTGTTACTATTGTGCTGTAGAGTGGAGCTTGTGCTCAGGATACATGTGGTGTATGTTTGCTTCAGTCAGTGCTGTGCTAATGTCAGTGCAGTGAAGAGTATTTTCTTTCTACTTCCATACATCACATTTATTTGAAAAAAGAGCTTGCATGTATATTTAGCTTGCGTGTTGCACAAGAAAATTATGAAAATTAAGATAAATCAAATTAGTTAAAACTGCTGTAGTTAATTTGACCTAATCCAACTAAATTTAGTTGTCAATTTAACTGGCTTGTTCTGAATAAAATACATTTAATTAGGTGTAATTGAGTAAATTAATTAGTTTTGTGCTTTTCTATTTTTGCTGGAGTATTGAATTATTAGCTTAGCAACATCATACTTTATTGGAATCAGTAATGTGTTTAATTTCTCTTGCAATGAAGAGCACTATTTGTGTGGTGTGTATGTGTAGCTGGAGTTGCTGTCTTTGTCATACATTGCAATTTAATTTTGAGATTTTTTATTTTCTGTCTGAATGCTGCTTTAGATGGTAGTTGACCTGTTTATACAAATCAGCAAAACTTAAATTCCATATAATGTATCCCGACTGTAAACACTTTAATCTTTGTATCCATGAGTTGCTGCATGGAGAAGTGAGCTTGGTGATTGAGAGAGATATTTCGACAGACTCCCAACTCCGAGACGTGGGTCCCGGGTGGTTTCCGTGCAGCTGAAGACAGTGATCATTGTAATCTTCACCCTGGCAGGGGACGAGCCAGCTTGCCCTGGGTGTGATACGCCTGTCACTGGAGTCCACGCTTGACAGCGTTTGGGCATGACAAGTCCCACCGCTGTGAGGCAACCGTCCTTCTATCCCTGTCCAACACATACCCACACAAGAACAGAGGTCTACAGACAATCACACACATTCACAATCATATTATTTTACCTGCCTTTCATGGAATAGACTTCCGGGCAACGTTTGTCTCCCCTCGTCCCCTTTTTGTCTGACTCGACTGAGAGGAGTGACAACTTTGTGATGGCTGAATCATAGCTCTGGTAAACAATGAGTCCGCACACCAGAAAATGATCCTAAGCGATTTTAATAGTTGCTCACCATGTGTAACGTTTCAGGCACATGTCTGATGAAGGGCTTGGGCCCGAAACGTTACACGTGGTGAGCAACTATTAAAATCGCTTAGGAACATTTTCTGGTGTGCGGACTCATTGTTTACCTTTGCAACTACCTGTCTGCCCAGCACCCAGTTTTTATTGTTTTTGGATGTGCGAGCTGCACTTTTTGAACTCTGTGTCATGAATCATAGCTCTACCCATCTTAACTTTCTGTACATCATTTACTCTATGAAGGGGTGAGTTGCGTGTGCATGTGTGTCACTTTCCAAAGTCGTTTCACTTTGAGGAACGGTCCTAATTCCTGCGGACGCACAGTTGACATTTAATCAGTTGTCTTGTTTACGATGTTGTTTTCAGTCACTTCGCATGGCAACTGAAGCATCTCTCATCCCTCTCCTCTAATGAAGCTCATCATGTATGCTGAGGGGACGGAGTCACGGTAGAAGCACACAACAATGACCCCAATCCGTCAGCAGCTGTTGTTTCTCTTTGCGGCGACGACTCTTCCATCTACACTTTGTCATTGACCAATTGCAGACTGAAGAAACTGGTAATGCATTCTGGGAAATAAAGTATTCTTTAACGGTTATAAAATCAAATCAAGTCAAATTGCATAAAATCAAATTGCAATTCTGCATTGTTTCCTACTTCCAATCAAATTTGGGAATTTAAGTGGAATTTATTAGGCATTCTCAAATCAATTCTTAATGGCCACAACCTTGCATCTACATCAACCTCAATATCCTTTACAGTTGTTTGCAGTAAGTGAGGTGGACAAGAAGTCCTGTGGCTTCCTAAACAAAGCCCTTTGTCAGATTCGGGTGATCGAATGAAGGAAAAAGATAGAAGGAGAGACGCGCAGAGACAGAGATACAGAGAGTAGCGAGTCTGACAGCCCCTACGGCAGACAGACAGAGATTGATAGATGTGGTTGAGTCGGTGGGGACATTCTGAGTCACTGTCCGCGTGGTTTTATAAAGGTGCTTGCCCCTGCTGGTCACGGCCCTGTTATGTCTTCTTCAGGGTCAGAGACAGAGAGGCTCAGACAAAAACAACTTGAACAATGACGCTTGCGAGCACCCCACACTTTTGACAGCGTGCATCAATCAAACACGCAGCCCAGACTCAATTCTTTGATAGGACACCTTGATGGCTGAGAGATGCATGACACCCTGTTTCACCTGGCAGTAAACAAAGTCTACGTATCATTCATGAGGTAAAGTAACTGGATGCGTAACGATGTATGTGAAAAGCCTCTGGGCTGAACAAAACGTTTAACCAGTTTGAGGAATATGCCTCAGATCTTTTATTAACTTTCCTTTTCTTTTTATTATAACAATTCAATTTGAAATAAACTACTAGCTCAGGGACATTAATAATAAAAGGGCCTATTGCCCAATGAAATCTTATTACTTCTAATTACTCAAAATTTCTAATTATTTTTCCACAGTTGTACACATTTTGTTGCTTCCTTCCGTTTTGTACTCATCAGAACCATTGCATAATTGCACTCTAAATGAATGTGTAACTAGTGAGTGAACTAATTTTGACGGTTATATCCCCTGAATAATTACCTAAATTACTATTTGTGTTTCACAACAAGGATAAAATAGTACAGTATTTTCAGTATCTGAAGTGTAATTGTTTAAAAGTTTTTGTAGGTGAGAGCATGCTAGCATACCACAGTTTGGTAAAACTCAATCCTGTCCTCATTTCCAGTATTTCCACCACATGACTGCTTCCTTGCAACAAATGAAGCCACATTATTTTTTCTCAGCTTTAACAAGCTCCCAACCTTGCACCATGGCAGCTGCTAGTTTAGTACTTGTTGACTCTTTCCTCCTCAATCCAAGGCCTTCTAATGATGGTGCTGGACTGTTTGTCGAGTCTAAATAGTTTTGGCTCTCTAATGGTGGCCCTCCATCTTCTGTATATAGATGATTTTAGGCCGTATACCTTTGAACCAAAGTGAAGACTCCGATACGTCTTCTGCACTTTGTTGGCGATCAGTAAGATGGCTTTCAAACAGAGCAGATTGCCTTTGGAAAACTCCATGGATGTTGGCACATGCACCCTGGGGGACAAGCTTTGAATAGGACTAAACAGACATCTGCTGCACTGTGGATGCGAATGTGTGTTTGTGAGTGATATCTGAGCATGCATGATACGATGTGATCATAGGGTCTAGTCAGGCATTGAGTCATCTTCAGTCAGTGAACCGGAGCAAATGGTCAGCTGAGCTCGGGATGATGGCTACTAGCACGAGTTGCTCACTCAGCCAAAGGCCTTGAGGGACACCCGCCATGTCACTTCCGATGATCAACCGCAATTTCGGTCACTGCGGAGGAATGCTGCCAGGTCCTGTCAAGCCTGAATCCTCTAAATATTCAGAGACATTCTCCAAAAAAAAAAGCTTTCCTGCAAAACGAACACAAGTGAAGACTGCACAGTGATGAACATCATTGCTCAGTCTGTGACAATTGATGTTCTCCTTTTTCCTTGTTGACAAAAAAGCAGGGGTTCCATTAAGCTGCTGAGATGAAGACCAATTTTCAGCCTCTAAGCTTTGGTGAATTCCCAAGCCAAATGAGATGTCTTGCTGAGGATTTGTGTGAAGCAAGCATTCTCATTTCCAGAGGAAGTACCGCAAGATCAAAAGGAATAAACTGTCAAGTTCATTCCTCCTCCTCCTCTTCCTCCTCCTTCCACTGGCCAATCAGTCCACTCATTTATCGGCACTCCAGGAAGCTGTATAAATCACGCTGGACGCCATCGACCCGAACTTTACTCATGATCAGTAGCTCAGAACAACTCATGGATTTGCTGCTTGCTTTGATCAATATTAAGTTATTTAAGAACTTTGATGGCTGACCATTGGGCGAACTAGGAATTTATTTTTTTGTGAAAGTGTGTTTGTGTTGGCTTTGGCCTCATGTATAGCTAGTTCTTTCCACTCTCTCATCTTCACATTTCTTTTGTCTTCTAATCAGAGATTTTGGTAAGCGGTGTGGCTTTGCTGGTGAAGTCGGGAGTGTATGTAGGCGGAGGGAAACCCGGAGCCAGTCAGTGTAAAATAAATATGGATGGTAGAGGGGCAATCGAGAGCAGATCATCTGTTTTGCCATCTGCTCACGCCACTATGTGTGTGGAGCCACATCGATGGCTGCTCAGTCTATCGAGACTTTTTCGAATGAGATCTGAGATCTGCTTGCACACATATTCGTAGACAACACACATTTTCACTCATTAGTGGATTAGATTCTTTGATTGACTGTATATACAAACACATGAACACAAAATAAGAAGTATGTGTAACAACATTCTTTTGTAAATTATCTCAGTGTATTTGTTCACATTTTGAGGCACTTTCCCAGATTTCCACTTTCCCAGGCTCATTCTCAGATTCCCCCACTCATCATTACAGAGCTCAATGCCCATGCATCCTCTTTTGGGCTCAGGTACAAAGCATGGATACGAGTCTCTGTGTGTGTGTTCCTCTGCACTGCTTATTTAGCAAAGCAGCTGGCATGGTGCAGACATTAGGAGAGATGGAGAGAGGAAAGTGCCTGCCTGGAAAGTGATCACTGATTGTTCAGTTGGTGGTGTCCAATGTGCCAGCCTGGTGCTTTTTGTTAGCAACCAGAGCTCTAAATTGCCTAGATGCACGCTTTCTTGCAGAAAATGACCCCATATATCAGCTCTTCCTCTATTCGTGCATGATTTTTTTTTTTTTTTCTGTTGGGGAAGGACATTTTTAGTGGGCATTTTAGTGTATGAACTCACAGGGAGCTAGATTTTACAAATGGCATTCATCATTTTAAGCCATTTATGGACAATCATCCCTTATGAAAAGAAAATATATTTCCCTAAATATTAATGATGAATATATTAAATGGTTTAACAGTATATTTGAAAATATACAGAATAATATATTGTGTTAATATATTACAATGTATTTAATAATACATAAGGAATTGCCGCTTTTCATATATTGAAAAATTATATATTTATGTACGTACATGTGATCGGATATGGTACTGCATGTGTAATGTATTGCGGATATATTTACGCATGCAGCATAAACATATATAGATAAATATATAATGTAATATATTTCGGATATTTTTTCTTTATTTACATTATAAATGTTGCATATTTTCAAGCTAGTTAACAAAAGCACAAGCACACCTGCATGTATTAAAGTATTTAGAAGAGACTTTCACTGTGCAGTGTAGGGCATAGCTATTACTTTTAAAATATAGTAATCATAGTCTTAATAGTCTTCGGCCAATCGTCAAGTGAACCACAGGCTCTACTCTTCAGCACAATGATAACCTCAAAAACTCAGACATATCAGAAAAAATTCCAAAATAATACAACATTAAACATTAACAGATCTCCCCCTTTATTATTATTGAGCAAAACATATTAAATAACACTTAATTTTAACATTTTCCCTCCTTTAACAGTCAGAAGCAAAGCATGCTGGGAACTAGAAATCTGTTGTAACTCAGTCCGTGAATGTATGTGTATATATATGTGAACATACATTCACATTTATATGGGAAAATGTATGTGCAATATATGTACACAATAAAGGATACAACTTTGTGGATATTACATGTAATGCTATTTTTGTCTTCATTTATAAATATTTTATATGTATTAATATATAGCCATACATGGCCAATGCATATATTGCAGTATACTGAAAAATATAAGCACTAGTTTCCCATATATGGAAATGTATTATGTAAAATATCACATTATATTTTGCAGTATATTCCCATGTATTTTGTTTCGTAGGGAATGTTAAGGAAAAAAGATTAATTCATTTTAATTCTTCAATTAAATTCAAATTGAATTTGGATTTACAATTCTAGGTACTATTTTCCTCCTCTGTCTAATACCTTTCTTAGTTTCTGACAGTTTTAAATATTTATAGTTCAGTAACATTTTGGCATGCCAATAAAATAACTATACTTTAGAGTGTAATACTTGAAATGTGTTTGCACTCAAAATGTGTTTTTAGGTCAAAGTGACTCAAATGATTGAGCAGGTCTCATTGAGCTGTACTTGACAAGTGGGGCCCAACCAAAACACTCCCAACTTTAACTCTTGATTTGTGTATGCAAGCTGTGGAACGGAGAGGCAATTGTATGTACGGCTAGGTGGTTTCATACCATAAATCTGTTTTTATAGTGGAATTGTGCAACTGCTGTGTGTGTGAATGTAAAGAATGTTTTTTGCGTACATGTATAGACACATATTGGACCATAAGTTGAAATGGTTTATATAAGGAGTCATAAAGCAGTTTTCATTTAATTTCTTTCAGCATCTGAGAATCAATAGCCAGTCAATTGTTATTTAGCCACACAAACATGGGCTCCGTGATCAAACACAGCCTGATTGCTCCAACTCAAAGCACACCGGCAGAAAAAGACGTGTTCTGTCGGTAGCGATTATGTTACATTTAATGGCCATGTGGAAAGTCAGATATGACTGTCATTGCTCAAGTCTTGTTTGCATGCCGGCTCCTCCCTTCCCAGACGTACGGCGCGATGGAGTAGTCGGATATCAATGAGTCATCTGTTATACACGGAGTGACTCGTCTTGAAACGACAAGATAAAAAGAAAGATGACTAAGGCAGCTCTTTAGCTTAAGGTCTTCTGTCTGTCATGTTCTTAGCGATAAACACCACTGGGGTGACAAGGAAACTAAGGGGGTCGCACAATTTGTCCCGTATCCCCCTAACCGTTCTAGGTCTGCAGCCCTCCTGGGTCTGCTTTCTGTCTTCTCAGACTCGCATGCAAATTGGACCCAAAGGGTTTACATGCCATGTATGAAAAAAAAAAACATTAAACAGAGAGGACAGAACAAACGGTCATTACGCTAAAGAGATCTGTCAGTCTAGCTGGTCCAAAAAGCGGTCCGTGTCTTGCTGTGCCCCCTTTGATACTGAACATTTCACTGTTATAAAAAAAAAACCTTTGTTCCCAGCCTGCCTCTGCACTGTTGCCGTTTGATAGAGAAATCCCTAACATCCCCTGTTCCACAGTAAAGCCAGGGATTTGCCATCCCTCTTAGGCATAAAGACTGTCCCCTCATTCGGTTTGAAGCTGTACCAGTTTTGCCAGCTGTCGTGTTTTTTTTTCCCTCCTCCCCTCTCTCACTGTCTCTCTATCAGACGTGTTTGAAGTGGCTCTGGCATTTGGCAAAGGAATACGAGGGCTTTGAAAATTGGCCTGGCTGAAAGTTTAATTCCAGCGCCTGAGTCACAGGAGGTGCAGGGTCGCATGCCGACTCGGTGCATTTGAACCTGCGCTTTGAGTGACCTTATCAGCCCTGGAGTCTCCTCATTAACGTCATTAGAGAGTCTGGTGAGAAGTTTGAGCCTGTATGTGAGGAAGAACTGTCTTGGTTTTTTTTTTCTTCTTTTTAGGTAAGGCAGTGACAATCAACCTTTGCTGTTCCAGTTGTTCTCAAACCACTGCCCCAGAGGGACCCCTTTCCATTTGTGGTCCATCTTTAAGTTGCTCTGGTCCACAAGATGAAGTGTTTGCCCTGTAAATCAGGTCAATATAACAGCCGGTGATTAAGGACATAGCCACAGTTCCGCCAAGGCCCATAAATAGCTGCTGGTCTGGCTGAGGATTCTCTCGTACGCACGCGTACACGTCTATCGCACGCTATCGACGCAGGAGGAGACTAATCCCCGAGCTCGAGGCCCGCTCTTAGACACACATACACGCCGGATCTGTTTCGAGGAGGGTGACGGGATCTGATCATCAGCAAATGCGATCTTCCCCTTAAGAAACCCCCCGTCCACTCTGATAAGTGCTAATCCTGGCTCACGTGGAAGCATGACCGAGATCAATTAAACTAGCGACAGATAGCAATCAGAGCTGCAGGCCAGCCATCAAATGGAGGGAGGAGACAGAAGGAGGAGAAAAGAATCAGTCTATCTCCTGTTATCTTTTATCTTCCCTCTTTTCCTTTATCTCTCTCTCAGTAACGCAGTCCTCCTCAGAGCCTCGACGGGAAGCTGATGCTCTGGGATCGATTCTCATCGCCGCCTTACAGCTGCAAAAAAGACAACAAAGAACAATAACTGTCACCATCGCCATTATATCTCTGGCCATCACGAGGATCGTTATCTCCCTGAATGATACTCCTCTCCAGTGCCGGTTACATCAGCAAACTGCATTTCCAGATGTTCATGAATGCTGTGTCTATGGGGCTTCTTTTGTGATGATTTGATCTGTTGTTTGTCTTACAGCTTACTTACATGTACCAAAACAATCCACCACATGTAGCAGTGTGAAGCATGTCTTTTAATGTATTATCTCGCCAACTAATAGAAAGGAATTTGATTTCAATTATGTTCTTGGACTTGCGTGTAAACAGACGGCAAGAATATCAAGTGTGCACCAGGCACCCAGTGGACGACTTTCACACGAATCCCAGAGAGAGAGAGAGAGAGAGAGAGAGAGAGAGAGAGAGGGGAGAGAGAGAAAGATAGATAAGGTATACTATGTTATGTTTTTGCAGTATGTTAATGTACTATTGGCACTGCTTACATTTCCTATCTGCCTGAAATAGTGCAGTATACAACCAGAGCTCACTGTGAGAGAAACTGTATCCCACAATGCATTGCCTTCATTTTGACCTGCCATTTCTAGTAATTATGCACTGAATTTTTTTTTCACAGAAACTGAAATTAAAGTTTTCATTTAAAAAAAAAAGATGTTAATAAAAATACGAAATGTGCTTGATGATAGCTGCATGCTATCAATGTTGTTCAAACTTCAGCCCTAAACCTCCCCTCCCTGAAATATGACTGACTAATAGGAATGTTGTTCCAAGGCTAACAAAGATTTTGATCCAAGAACACTTCCTGCTTGGCAAAATTACCAGGGAATCACTTTCATTATTCTTCCCAGAGATGATGATCCGGCCTGGTTTAGTTTACATCTTATAACATCTGTCTCAGGTGATCTGATCACAGGTGGTCAGGCGAGACACTAGTGTTTACACCTGGCAACATGCAATTAAAATGTTGTGACCATTTGTGATCGAAAATTGGTTCCCTCACACAATCTCTCACTTTATCAGTGTTATACATGTAGCAAGTCATGTTTTTGACTACCTCGGTTTCAAAGATCAGGTTGCATATAATTTGCATATCGTGATTACATCTATTCAGTGCTGTTGATTTGAAATCGTACCATGTGAATATCAAACCTGCTTTGCCACATCATAAACTGTTTCCTAAGCTGTCTTGTTTCAGAAAAGGTTTAATGTCCCCCTATGCTGAAAATAACGTTTGTAATGTTGTTTATATGTCTATGTGGTGTTTTTAATATGCTTTAAGACAAACCATGTGCAAATTCATGCCAACACCATTGCTGAGTATTTTCTCATTAAAACTGCATTGAATCAAAGACAGTCTCAAAACCGCAGTTTTAAATCGCTGGGGTTTCTGACATCACAAACTACCTTGTAACCAATCTCGTCAACGTGTTATCGAGTGGGGGCGGGGCTAATTTCCATATTCATAGAATCGCATTTGCATTCCAAGAAACCAAGGAAAAAACATTTAAATGCAATTTTGGATCAAAGATTAGTTTTAAGGGATACAATTATTGACAGTGGGACATGAAATTAAAATGTCTTTTCCATTTTGTAGTAAATATGAAGCAAAATGACAATATAATTTTCAAATAAAGAAAAGAATTTGCCTTATGGAGAAGAAAAAATAGATTTGATTTAAAGGGGAAAAAATCTAATATTATACTTCTATAGATACTTTTTCTTGGTTTAAGTAGACCTCTCAAAATTTTGTGAAATATCTTTGAAAACAGGACTATCCTATGTCCTTTTTAAGTAATTTTATCCTGTTTTAGGATGTTGACATATTTTCACTAAAACAAGACAAATACAACAAATTGTGTTTGAATGTTTAGTACAGTATTTCCTCTGTAGATTTCCTGGTTGCATATTTTTCTCCGGAGACGTGCATCCAGGATGCTTCAGAATCTTTGTCTTTCCGTTTTTTCCCCCTACAGCTGAAAGAAAGGACATCTCCCACTCTGCAAATGTCCATACGAGCATGCAAAAGTATTTGGCTTGTGAGTGTGTGTGGCGTCATGGACTTCCTTGTTATAGCCCAACAAGTCATCATTAGCTTTGTCTGTCTTGCCGCGCAAATCAACACAGGAAACGAACCATCTGCTGTTTCTTGTGGCCATATAACACGCATACACACCCATCCGGAGCCAGGTCCCCCCTTCATCCTTTCCAAATCTCCAATCTTGTGTTTCCTTACTCCTGTCAAGGCAGCTTCAATTACATCCCTCCCTCCAGCTTATGTCTTGGGTGGATTACATGCGCTCACTGTGGGCTGGCTGTATGTAGGCTATGTCGGGCTTTCTTTTCTAACACCCTGCCTAAAGACAATGCTGCTCTCGCTCCCCACCAGCAAAATTCCTTCTGCTGCATCCTGGGAATTTCAGCATTTAGGGGTTTAGACAACAAAGTCACAAATAAAATAGAGGGTTTTGAATCTCATCTTCTTCGGGCATCCTTTTTTCTTTACATTTGTTGTTTATTGTAGCTTGGGAAGTCTGTTTTATTATGTTTGCCAACTGACTTAACTTGGAAGTGACCTATTTTATAGGCGGGGTCTGGGAATCAGGGGCAGATTTGCTGGCGACGCTGGTGTTTTGGAGCATGTTGCCACAAAGGCAACTTTACGCTCCCCATAAACACAGCAGTCGGTAGTATCACACACTCATACATCCCAGTGAAGGGTCCGGAATAAGAACTGGAAGCAGGCCACAATCATTTCAAAGTCAATGTGCACTGTGAAACCTCAGATAACTGGATCAACAATAGTACTTTATCAAGAGAGGGAGGGTGTTTATAGTCTTTCAGACTGTTGTTAGAATAAGCTTGAAATCCCAAGTTTCTGCACCCCCCAAAATTATAGTGATAATATAAAAATGAATGCGTGGAATTTTAGCTCATTTTCACTTTTGAAAATCTACCAAGCTGCCAAGAAGCTAATTAGATTTATAGGGCTGTTTCTGCCAAGTAAAATCTTTTGTTGCTTTTTCTTTTCTTTTTTTTTTTGTAATCAAATTGCATGCTTTAAAATATACTTGGCTGATAATGGATGTTCTTATGCATTTAGGGTTAGAAATGACATGGAGCTACTTCAGTCTGTATTTTCACCATAAGAATATGTCCTTTTTTGTTTTGTTTTTCTGTGGACTTATCGGTGGAACATGACAGCACTTTATATGTCAGTTTCATAGTTTTTGTCTTTTAGTAAAAAAATGCCTTCAAATTTAATTGAATACAATTATTTTAATTGTAAAATTGTTTTAATTATAAAATTGTTTTCATTTAGGTGACATACCTATGCATGTGTGTTTGTGCGTTTGTGTTTGTGTGTAAAACACAAGTCTTTCTACATTTTTCGTTTTTAATATCTTGCAGTTTTACTGTTCCTATAATTAATCCTATATAGGGCAACTATTTTGTGTTTATTATCATTAGCTGTGTTTCCATTACCCTTCAAACTACGCAAATTGAAATTGTGAATTGAAACAAGCCAATTGAAAATTCGCCCAATGGAAACACGCCAATTTCGCCAAAACTCCCATATATCTCAAAAAAGTTTTTACGCTCACATGAGGTGGTCTTTTCAGGCTCTTCGAAAATTGAATATTTCGCAAAACGGCATTGGAAACATTTCCAGGATTTCCAGATCACATTTACAGGTCACCTGGCGTACATAACAGTTGATCATTCATTAAAGAAGGCGCGGAATTTTTGGACAGAAGACAGGACAGTGTTCTTTATTAAACTCATAAAAGGCAAAATAATTACAGGTATACTTGATTTCTAAACTACAAAGAAATGCCACAATTTATCAAGACCTTGAAGCAGATAGGAGGGAGAAACACCTAGAAACACCTCATACGTGGCCACTCCTACTGTAGCCTAAGTATGAGGAGCTTTCCTTGCCATTAATGCTTGGATAACAAGGCTACATCTTATTCGATTAAAAATAATGGCTAGTGCGGTGGCTGTGATACATAAACCTACCAACATCCGTCGCCATGATGTTTGGAATGACTTATCGAGCGAGGAAAAAAAAAAACATTTAGTCGCATAACATCGGTTAATGGAAATGCTGACATTTAGAAAACATCGCAAAGATTTTGCACGAATCTGTAATGGAAACCAGGCTATTGACAAAAAAAAAACAAAAAAAAAAACTTTGTCATTGAACATTTTTGTCAGTTTACCATGTGGTGGCCCACCCGAGAAAAAATATATCAGTTGTTGTTCATTTCGGTTCATTCTAGTGTGCTTGTATTATGTGTTTTTGTTGTCTGTGGTGTAATCACTTGTGTATCTTAAAGTAAATCCCCAATAACACATCATCCCCCTCCTCTGCCTCTGTTTGGGTTTGACTTCTCAATCTGACCCTCAGTTATATGCCACTGATCCATCTATCGCATGTCAGTCAATAGCCAACAGCCTGATTTTCCATTAGATGAGACCCCTGACATTCAGAAGTGTTTAAACAAGCAGGAGGACACGAATGAAAACGACAAAAGGTGGTGTTGATATAACGAGATCTTAACCATGAAATCGTATCTTTGTTGAAGCCGTATCACAGCGGTTGACACACGTGCTTCTGAAGTGCTTGTCATGCAGGATTGAGTCCAGATCACATTCCTTCTCTCTCCCTAATCGTTTCTGGTCACTGTCTTTTGTCTCAGTTGGATAAAAGGAAAAACAATATTGCATCCATGCTAGTTTTAGACTTTATATGTTAGTCACAGGAGTTTCAAGCAGGAGTTTAAGCACTTGCTACCACAAGAAGGAAAGGAATTACATATGACTTTATCATCCATTCCAGCATGAGCGGATTTACCATTTACCCACCTCTCCACAGTTACTGGGCAGAGTAAATGGAATAGAGATGCAACACATTAGAATTGTGACACTTTGTGACCAAATCTCCCATAATGCCTGAATAGTAAAAGCTCATCTCCTAATCTATTTGATAAAGAACTGCTGGTTCTTCATTGGTTTGGGATTTATCCCTTATCCTGTCAGATCAAAGTGCCATGAAACTCTTAAAATCCAAGTAATACTGCTGTATGTATGCATTTGTTAATCTAAGCAGTAAAGGAAACACTATTGGAAGTAGAAATATTGCTGCTGAGTTATGCATGTCGGTGTTGAGGTTGTGTTTACGATTCCTGTTTTGCAAAACGTTTCTGGAGCTCACATATTGCTTTTACACTGCAAAAAATACTTTTTATATAATAATTTATGTAGTACAATATCTGTTTTTAGCCTGTTTTCTCAGGTGAAAAAAGTCTAAAATCCTTAAAACAAGTAATACGATTACTTGAGATGCAATACTGCATAAGATATTTAGACTTTTTTCATAGATTTTATCTTGAAAATGTAGTTGCTGCACTGTCAGATTTGTTAGATATTTTTTTATTTTGTTAAAACTAAAGTCATTTTATATATAACGATATTATATATTATTATATATAATATTAGTATATTTTGCAATGTTGTTGTTTTTACTGTATCTTTGATAAAAAAAAAAAAATGCAGCCTGGATGAGCATGAGACTTCATTTAAATTAAAAAAAAAAAATCTTACCGTCCCCAAATATTTATATTGAAATGATTTAAATAATAATCATTCTAATAATTAAAAACGTATATTACGCTTATCCAGGCTGCCTTTATTTAATCAAAAATACAGTAAAAACAATAATATAATGAAATATTATTATGATTTTAAAATAACTGTTTTCTGTATTAATATATTTAAAAATATAATTTATTTCTGAGATGACAAAGCTGAATTTTCAGCATTCATTTCTCCAGTATTTAGATTTGGTGCTCAAAAAATGTACGGGCATGCAGTGTCAGGGGTGTGGACGGGCCCCCAACTGCATTGGCACATCAACTGCCTCAAGTTACTAGCAGTATGTCTCGCTCTGAGCCGCTTAAAACGGCCGCTACAGGGCAGGGACGTAATGGTCCGTACGGATAAGACTGCAACCATTGCGTACATCATGCGACAAGGCAAGGTGTTCTACGCTCCCGTCACACGTTGCAACTCGCCAGCCATCTCCTCCTCTGGAGTCAGAAGCATCTGAGGTCGCTTCGCGCCATGTATGTCCCCGGTGCGCTCAACCGTGTGGCCGACGAGCTATCACGACCTGCGCTCCCGGGAGAGTGGCGACTCCACCCCCAGGCGGTTCAGCTGATCTAGAGAGAGTTTGGGGAGGCTCAGGTAGACCTGTTTGCCTCTCCGGAGACCTCCCACTCCAAGCTGTTTTACTCCCTGACTGAGGGAACACTCGGCAAGGACGCACTGGCACACAGCTGGCCCCGGGGCCTCCGCAAATATGTGTTTCCCCCAGTGAGCCTGCTTGCACAGACACTGTGCAAAGTCAGGGAGGATAAGGAGCAGGTCCTTCTGGTTGCTCCCTATTGGCCCACCCGGACTTGGTTCCCAGAACTCATGCTCCACGTAACAGTCCCACCCTGGCCCATTCCTCTGAGGAAGGACCTTCTGACTCAGAGAAGGGGCACCCTATGGCACCCACGTCCGCACCTCTGGAAACTCCATGTGTGGTCCCTGAACGGGAAGCGGAGGCTTCAGGTGACTTACCCCCAGAGGTACTTAACACCATCACTTCTGCGCGGGCGCCGTCTACGAGACGTGCGTACGCCTTGAAGTGGAACCTGTTCGTCGAGTGGTGTTCTTCCTGCCGAAAGGACCCCCGAAGATGTTCGATAGGGTCCGTGGTTTCCTTCTTGCAGCAAGGGTTGGAGCGAAGGCTGTCTCCCTCCACCCTCAAAGCCGCTATTTCAGCATATCACGATCACATAGATGGCAAAACAGTAGGAAAGCATGACCTGGTTGTCAGGGGAAAAATGGTTAAACCCTCCCCGCCCTCTGTGGCTGAACAGCTGATGCAAATGATTGCACGCCAATGTGCATTGGCTCGTTTAGTCTCACTCGAAGTAGATTGGCCTCTCTAGCGAGATTCCTATTCGTCGGTCACGATGTACGTAGAGACTGACCAACTGATAGGGAACACTTGTGCTGCTAAATATTGTTATAGAAACCATGATTCATTTTGTTTTTACAGAAATTTGATTACAATGATTAATAGAAACTTTATTTTAAAAATGAAAATCCTTCGTTCGTAACATTGTAAAAGTCTTTGTCAGTTTAGATTAATTTAATGTGTCCTACCTGAATCAAACAATTTAATTTTAAAGTGTAAATTAGATAAAAAAAATAAAAAAAAGATAATTGGGATACATTTTTACGAAATAGTGTGTATGTATGATTAATAGGTTCATGTGAAATCTGTCTCTTCCGAATGCCTTCATCCTCATCTTCCTCGCTTCTTAGGCTCCTGTGGAGTGTCTTGTCGTAGTTAAAACGTTTACCACCTACTTCCCGTTGAGGGACCCCTACGGTTCCTAAAGCCCTTTTTCTATAGCCTGCCTTGAGACATTTCTGCAACACAGGGGGAGCCTCTTCCTATCTGTCAGGGACCCTTCAACACTGCCTTCTCGTCCATATGGCTGCACAAGGGAGCTTTGGATCTTCTCTTCCTCACTCTCAGAAGATGCAAGGGCCCACACTGAGCCAACATGCCATCCTTTTCACATATCACAGGCCTTGTAAACCATTCTGAGAAATAATGATGAGAGAGAGAGAGGGAGGTAGAAAAGAAAACATAGGAACAGTCACGGGTTAGGGGAAAAAAAAGGAGTAAATCACACCCGCTTGTCCCTGGTTTCCTCTACCACTAAAGTGAATGCGGCGAGCGTTGCTGTATAATTCTGTTTTAATGCGTTATATTGGATCCAGACAGGACAGATTGACTAAGCCTCACCCAGGGAATAAAGCTCGTCTCTCTATTTTCTTTCCGCCAGCCCCCTTCCCCCACCGCCACCATCTTTTTTTTCCTCTCTCTGTGGGGATTTTCAAGAAATATACTCTCCGTTTTACTGTATCTCTCTCGCTAGCTGAGCCGCGGCGCATCTTAATTAGCGGTTTTATGGCTTTCCTAAGTTTCAGTTCTTATTGCTTTGTGCTTATTTTATTTAAAAGCCACAATGGAAGCCAATTTCCCCAGTTTGGCTTTGGAAGAGAGTGAAAAAAGCCATTTATGAGAAAATCATCAACAACTTAATGTTATGAAGGTAGTCATGGAGGCCCTTGCACTGGCAAAAGGGAAATATGCATCTTCTCTTTGGTGGCGTACTAATCAACGCTGCGCATGTGGGACGCTGATGGTTTTGTTTGTCTCTGATGTTGCCAGGTTCACCTCACTCTGCCGGATGGAGCAGATTACCACCGCTGCCGCCGTATATTACAATAGGTCAGACGTACAAAATGTGCATCTTTTATTTTTAATGTCTCATGAATATTTAATTGTGGGGGTCAAGTCACAAGGAAAAAAAAGTGTGTAGAAATCAATAAATTGGATTTTTAAATGGATTCCAGTGTAAGACACAGGGTCTCTAAGAGAGACAGAGACTATAAAAGACTAGGAAATAAATCAGGAGAGAGAAAGAACTGGGAAATTACCTGATGGTTAATCGCTTGAGATGCGTGCCAGGTAAAATTAACAACAAATTTGTGATGCCTGCATGCGTGATGGTGTATATTTGCTCAAGTTTTTGATTTCTTTGGGCATGTCTTGTGGATTTGAGCCAGCAGTTGACTACATAACATGTTTGTTGTTCGTGAATGTGTTTGTGCGTGGTGGTACACACACACACTCGCTGTCATGCCCATAAATTAAATTCTGCAGATGGAAAACATGAAACACAAATAAATGTGGTGCTATGAGAGGATGTGTGCCAGCATGCTTTTAGCTCGTGGCGGCTTTTCCTTTTTCCCTCTTTACTATCTCATACTTTAAAAGCGAGAATCGGGCGAACCTATCGGTGCTCGGCTTTGGCATACAGTGATTCCTCACGGTACCCTGTCCTGCACGGTGAGGCGTTAGCTAGCAACCGATAGTGCAGTTCTGCATGCGGCTTTGAAAGGAACGGAGCCCAAGGCGAGCTAAACATACTCCATCATCCCTAAGCTCCAGGTTCCAGCTTGCCGCAGATATGGGGGAAGAAAGAAATAGGAAGGTGAAAAGTAGGAGAGGTCGTAAGGGTCAGAAAAAGTGAAATAAACAAGGACGAGGGTTAGAAAATTGGAACGGAGAGACAAAGAGAGATGGCTTGCGGGTGAGGAGGTAACCTAGCCTGATTGCTAGACCTTTGTTTACAGGAAAAATGCAGTCCGAGGATGATATGGTGCTCGGATTGAAGCCAGACGCAGAACGAGAGAGACCCGCATGGCTGGCAGCTGTTGATGAGTGCGGCTTATGGGCATTTCCAATTCATCCGTGTAGTGAAGGGTTCAGATGTTCGCTTCACCACAGTCAGGTAGAGCGACGGAGCACACTTATCTGACACCCTCCCTCTCTCTTCACCAAGCCCTTTTTTTATTGGTGATCTAACCTGCAATGAGGAGATAAAGGCTGGCTGGCTTTTTCCATAAATACACTTATCAGAGCCCAACAAGCTCTCCAACACTTGCCTGACTGACAGCCCCGCTGTTCGGGACTCCGCAGGCATTCGATTCCTTTTCTGTGGTTTTGCTTTTGCGTGGACACACATGCACAAACGCACACACGTTACAAACACGCTTGCCTTGACAGGGTTTCGACGCGGGGGTAGATGAAAACTAGCACACATGCTCAACTAATCAAGAATCTATTAAATCTATTAATAAAGAAATGTCTTTACTCAAGCGTGTGACACTTTTCAGAAATGGGGTACAAAATAGAAATGATTGCTTATATTGAGTAATTGTAACTGTAACGGATGTCAGTGAAAGAAGGTGCCTAAGCTTCAGAACCCCATCCCATTTTACAAGATTTATTTTTTAATAAATACATTTATTTTGTATCAATTAATTTGTGAATTATTGTATTTTATTAATTTTAGTGCAGTTTTCAAGCAATAAACATTAAAATAACAATAAAAATAAATAGAGAAAATGTATGCATTTAAAAAAATGTTTTGATAATTAATAACTTAAATGCGAATCTTTTTAAAACATTTGCAAAGATTTGCAAAGTGATATTGATCTCTCATTCAGTAGGGGCTAGTTGGTTTTGTAGGTACTGATTAACATTTTCATATTACTGAATAAATAATATCAAAAACATTTTCTTTTTTAGTTACTTGCAGGGCGGATTGGTTGAGCTTAATGGCAACACAACAATGTTACTCTGGTATTGCAATATATTGTAATGGAGAAATGCATGTGGTATTTTATTACTTTTTATTTTATTTTATTACTTTTTGTTTTATTTTATTACTTTTTATTAGGCTATTTGATTTGATTTGATTTCATAAGCCACAATTGCTGTTCGGCTGGATATAGATGTTTGGTGTATTTTCAAGCTATGTTTCATGCTAGATTAATTTAATGAGAGATAAGTTTGACAAACTATTTTCTAATAGGTCTCACAACAACTAGGCATTTGCACTTTTAAAAGCCATGGAACATCAAAGTGATCATTATATGTGGCAGGTGACGCATGACCAAACGCAAACACCCAAACATACAAACATTCATTATGGGTATACAGGCAAATAAGAGCCCTTTACTTTCAGGAGCGGAATAAAATGCGGTTAGAAGTCAGGCAGCCAATAAGGAAATCAAACAGAGAAAATGAAAACCTGAAGAGCGACGCTTTCACCTGCCTAGCTTATCAGCATGAATTTTTCATCAGTCTAGTGCTGATATATTACCTTAGAGTCTTTAGCCATCTACTCAATAAGAGTCCTCATATTTCATCTATGCGTCTCTGTGTTGAGAAGATGCTTTTATAAACACAGCCCTCTCAAGTGCAGACAAAGAGCCTCATTCAATCTGACCACTACATCCAGTTTACTGTGCTTGCGCGCAACCCACTCTTGGCAGAAAGATTAGATGCGGTGCAAAAGTGCATTATATTAGGTTCAGTATGTTGTGGTTACACGCTGAACCTGTTATCTTGCCTCTAACCGATGTCGTCTAGGTCCAGGTTCTGACCGGACCCCTCAAGTCTTATGAATTATGCTTATCTACACTTTTGTTCTGGGTCAGTGTTGTCTTTTATAATGCGCTGCAGTGCAGCTAGATTACATTTTGAAGGCATCGCTGAGTTCATTAGGAAACCAATAGTAGAACTAATTCATAAAATGTCTAGATTTACAGCTCAAATGTGCAATGAAATAAAAAATGTCAATGCCCCTTACTGAAAATGCTGTGTTTTTCCACAACAGGGATTTTCTCTGAGGATATACGCCAGCGCTCCGACCAGCCTGGGGCCACGCAGACCAAAACTCCATCAACAAGACATTTCTGTGGTCTTGAGAGTTTTCCAAATGTAAACCACGATATTGAGCTTCCCACCCTGATAACGAGTCCATTATAGTCTCGCTGTAATTTACATCCGTGCGAATGCTTGAGCGTGCTGAATTAAATTAGTCCAAGGAATTTAAATAACAAGAAACCGTTGCTCTAAAACAAATTCCAAGAACATAATTTTCTGCTCTTCCGCACCGTTAGGATTGCGAATGCAGACGGATGGAGGAGGATTTATTTATGAGTACGAGGTGAAGGTGAGCGGAGGTTTTAGTGAACGCTTTGAGGCGTCGAGTTTAGTGGATCTCATGTTTATTTTAGTTTCACATAGCCTTGTGAGCGTCACGCCCAGAATCCCAAAGCCAGTCGTTCTCTATTCCGTCCGCAAGGCTCAAGCATTAGCATGTGCATCTCACCATTTCATTCATAAAATATAAGCTGGAAAGGTAACATTGCAGAAGTGTTCGCCAAGGAGTAGATCTCTCAATCATCATTTAAGGTTCAAAAAGTGTCAAATATTGGTTTCCATAGATAATTGTGGTGCATGCGTCACAGACCCCCTCCTCTGTACCGTTAATAGCATTATCCTAATTGGTTTTTTGGAGCTCACAAATCTGTTCCATTCGTTATTCTCCTAGTGCCCGGCCCTTATGTTACCAGTCTCCCACCAGCTGCCGGGCCTTGACGGCGCTGGGCTGATGTTCAGACAGACGGAAGGGGGAAAAAGCTGAAAAACTCACCCATTCCAACCTACTGTTTATTTAGATTGAGATAGAAATCACTGCAGATTGGTACACAGATATTCCCCAGACTGAGCAGGTGTTCATCACACGTGGCTTCTGAGTTTTTAATATATGTATTTCTACTTTGCGGAGGTGAGTTTGCATGCAGATGGTTCCAACCTTGGGAACGAACTAGATTTCACTGGTGTTGGCCACCTCCAATAAAGACCCTCAGAGACCATGCGAGTGTGCTAAAAAAACTTAATTTAGGCCTTGTGTTTTAAAATAAATAAATAAAATAGAATAGACAAGTAGGCCTGTATCCCCAGGTGTGGTTTGGTCTCTTGATCTTGTGCATTTGGTGTTAGCTGGGATTTTTCAAGCACCGCTGATGGTCTCTTTTTCACAGCTGCTATGGCGTTTAAGTAAAGTGAAAACAAGCGGCCCGTGGCTCTTGGGAACGAGTGTTAATCTGTTATTTTGCTACACCTGTTTTGGGTGGTAGATGAACATATGGACTCTTCGGCAAAAAAAAAACAAAAACAACTTTGGTAGGATAAATTTTATTCAGGATGTTTGTAGGATGCTTTTATTTATTTATTTATTTATTTATGCACTTTTATTTGAGGGCAAGTGAGTAAAGGAGACAGTTTTTCCTGTATCACAGACTATTTAAGACGGTAACAGTAGAAGCAGCATTTTTAATCAAGACCATCGTGTTTTACAGGCTTTGTGTTGACAGAGATATACATTACGAGACGTGTCATCTGAGCTTTACAGAATCTCTTAATTCAACAGTCGCTTGTCTGTGAGAGCGCCATTAAACCGCTGGTTTTAAGGCAAAAAGATGAAAAAGCGGCTTCATGTGTTATAATGGTATGGTGGCCTTATGGTCAAAAACTTGCTTTGCTAAGAATGAGATTGCAGATGTATTCTAATTACAGTGACAACCAAAAGTTTTATTTATGGCCAACTTCAAATTTTTAAATAATTTTTAGTAGTAGTAAGTTTTAACTCTAAAAACAATAACCGGGTTCGATTGACATCAGAGTTCAGTTTGTTTGGAAGTTTGTGTTATTGTTTTTCGAACTAAAATGCGCACCCACGGACCGTAACCGAGTCTGCATAAAAAGGGTGGTCTGGAGTGTGGTTCATGAACTCAGGTACAGTTCACTGCTGATATAAACGCAATCACGCAATCTCATACTAAATTGCGAAAGTGAACCGTATTATGAACTATAGCGTATTGACAAAGTGGCATTTGGGCTGGAAGTTCTGAGGTTGAAGGTTAAGCAACCTAGATAGTTTGCTCAGTTGTAATTGTCTTTGATAGCAGCATTAATAACTTGGGCTTTGGGGGCCTGTCCCCTCAATAAATCAGTGAAGTAGTTTTCTAATATATAAGTTTCACATTCAGCCTGAGATAAATGTCAGTCGCTGAGCTGATCCGCAGCCATCCATCTCTCTGAATGAGCTGAAGTGCTGTCATTTCACCTGACCTGTGAAAGTAGATGCTGAGGGTTTTAGCATGATTATACATCACTATCTGTTCACACAGTGACACTGATTACATGGTAACGTTACAACTCTTACATATCATGTGGTATGATGTGACACATCTTCTCAACTGTGGTGCAACTGCTGTCTAGTTTAACCAAGACTGATGAGGTTTTCTCAATATTGTCTACTTCTTTTTACATTTCTATAAAAAAGTATGAAAAGTTATGCGGTATTGGACAAGATACTGACAAAATGTGAGCTTAGCAACACTGAACAAAATTTGTTGTAGACACAATTTTCACTTACAAATTGCTATTAAATTTCAAAATTACAACGAAACAGCAAATAACACATTACATTAAATGTGAAATTTTGAAGAAAAATTTTGAATTTTTTTTTATGTTTTTAAATATTTCAAAGATGAGGGGAAAAACAAAACCTTAAACTTCGTTAAGATATTTTTCTGACAAATTTATTTGGTACAAAGTCAAACTACTGCTGTAGGTTTTATTTTACTATGCAAAGCTCACAGGGAAAAAAATGCATACATTGCCTAGAACATGATATAATATTTAGTTGGTTCTCTATTGTTTTTGCATGCATTCATAATTACTTTTTATGACCACCTGGTCAAAAATGATGTCCGCACAATTTGGCATGTTTCATTGAGTTATCACAAATAAACAATTGACTATATGTAGACCTTCAGCACTACCCAACAATAAGATGCATTTGCAGGTTTGGTTTCAGTTGATTATAGGTAAATATCCACTTTTTTATGGAGTAAGAAAACACACTGGCTGAATGATTCAGACTGAGTAACCAGTTCAGACTGTTGTTATCTTGCTTGACCAATTTGTGTGGAAAACTGATTTAAGACGTGTGATTTGTTGACACATCAGGTATCACTTCCTCTGACTCTAAACATCTGAAGGAAGATTATATTTTTATAAGAAAAAAGTTTTGACTGAAATTGACTGATAGATTACTTACTTTACTCTTTGTAGCTTTACGCTTTTGCAGTTGCAGAGGTCCAGTAAAGGAACCAAAGGAACACGTCACAATTTGATGTTTTGCACTGTGGTGCCTTACCCATCAGACTTGTAACTGCGTTGCGCTGTGAGTCTGAATGTGTGTTAATGTTGTACAGAGACAAGCAGCTGTGGCTCTTTATGCACTGATGAAGGCAAAGTGGAGGGGATTTGGGGGCATGCTGGGGAAAAAAAGAAAAACATCCTAATGGACAAAAGCTGATGGTGGCCAGAGCAAGCCTGGATTACAAGCTAGAGTATGTTTGTGTGTATGTGTGTGTGTGTGAGTTAAAGAGACAGAAAAACAGACAGAAAGGGAGAGTATGGATGGTAGGTGGGTGGCAGTTAGTCTCGACCTTAATTTGGAGTAATTTCCCTGTCTTTCTGGGCACGGTGCAGAGGATTTGTTTGGTGGCAAGGTCTGGTCCAATCTGTTCCTCTGATATAACTATATATATATCTCAACAGCTTTTAATCCACATTAGGCGGATTTATCGTGAGATACACTGGGATTTGTGAAGATCAGCGTCTGTCACACACAGAAACAGGAAAAAATAGTTTAGCATTTATTTCCTTTTTGTGTTTTGTTTGGGTTGTTTATGTCATAGGAGAGATCCCAATTGTAATTAATGTTCTTTTCATCATCCGTCTATCTTTGTTTTGATGTCATCTTTACATAATGCAGCATGTTTCCATGTCACTAGGCTAGATTCTAGGATAGATGTGCAATGTTTTACATATTTTAATTGCAATGATGTCATATTGTTGAATGCTTAAGCATTTGGATCCATTTCTCCCCCCTAATTAATACCATTTAGATGATGATGGTTTATTTAATATCGTCTGATAATACGATAATAAATCTCAAACCTCTAAATTGGCAGTCCTTAATCACTTGGTCTCACAATCATGGATTGACCTCATAACTGCTGGTTGATACTGAGCTTTAACCTATTCCTGTTTGTCTGGCATTAGTCACAAACTCTTTTGAAGTAATTGAACTTCCTTTTTCTTTGCCTAATTTAACTATTTTTTTGGTTTATTGTGTTTAGATCTTTTTCCTCTCAAACATAAGCCTGATTGTTCTTTTTTCCCCTGCTCTTGCTGTATTCGGTTACATTAAACCCGGCGGTCTCAAGTCTGTTCATAATATAAGTGACTTCCCCAGCCATCAGCGTCATATCCATCCCATATGTGAACCCTAAATTCTGGTTATTGGCTTTCAACACGCACACACACACAGACACACATATCTTTTTACACTCCAAAGTGCAATTAGTGTGGAATTCGCTCCTAAGCACAACTTTCGGCTACATTTTCACCGAGCTTTGCTCATTAAACGTATGTTTACAATGACAAATGTGTAGTGTAATTGTCGCCCTGAAGCTCTCAGCTTGTAACGCTCTGTGGAAGATGTGTCGTCATCCTAGAAAGTATAATAATACATCGTTTTTGTGAACCTGGTTAATCTGTTCCTGGACCAGTTTTAGGGAATGCTGCTTTGAAACTTTAACTTCCCAAGCTATGAATGTATAGTAGATGCACTACAAGCTGTATTTTATATTATATTATATTATATAGTTCAGTCATTAAACTTTTGAGGGGGTAGGCTGATAGATACTTTACATGCAATCAGCCAGAATCCACATCATTACCACATGGCACAAGCTGATTGGCCTCAGCAAAATATTTAAATTGCTCAACATTTAAATACTCTGGATCAGTGTTTTCTGTAGACTATAACCCTCTACCTCCTTCAAGATCCACCTGCCTAGATCTACATATGCAGCAGCAGCACATCTTACATGCTCACAGCAGCATGTCTATATCTATTATTAGCAGTAGCAAGTCTCTGTACTTGCTCTGCAGCAGCAGCAGAGCAGAACTAGTCATTGCAATATTCATTAACATACTAAAACTGTCATGATTGTAATATTAAGTCCCTTGTTGTGTTGCTAATTACTTTTTAGCTTCACTGTAGTGTGTGCAAAATTAAATTGCAGATCAGATTAAATGTTTTTATTGATTTATTTATTTTGATGCATGTTTTATTTAAATATACAAAGTACTGTCATGGAACTCTAGATGTGTAACGTGTGTGCGTGGCTGTACGCTGAAATTAAAAGAGCATATTAATATAAAATGGTGATTCAACTCACTTGGAACTACATGTGCATTAAACGGTTGCGTGACATTCATGTTAATACTAGGCGTAAATGGCATTATACCACCCCTTTAATTTGCCCTCCAGGTGGGCGTTTCTATAATGGTGTGAGTCGTGTGATGTCACGTGAAAACTACGAATTAACCGTCTATTGAATACTTTTAAGTTAAATAAATTAGTTTACTTCCATTCACACATTGAAAAATTATAGCCTATAATATAATATAGCTTTCGAAATTGTTAACGTGGTGTAGAAATAAAATTGCTCATGATATAAGGCATGAATATATTTGATCATACTGTGTACACATATTTACAGATGTAACATGAGGAACAACTTATAAGCTTTATGTTCAATGTATTTTTTTAAATAATATATTTTCAAAATATATTTCAATATATTTAACAGTGCTTCACATATATTTCAATAGTCTATATTAATGAATTTAATTGTCTATATAAGTGCTATTGGGGTCTATGGTCTTCAGCAAGTAACATATGTTCCCAGAACGTTTTATGATAAATATAACATTCAGAAATTACTAATAACATTATAAGGACGTTCTGAGAATATTTTTCTAAGAACGTTTTCTATCAACATTATGTTAACCAAGCACACAAAACGTCATAAAGACGTTCCAAGAACATTGTTCTAATAACCTTTTGTATCAACATTATGAGAACGTTCATCAAGCACAAATAACGTCATAAAGACGTTCCAAGAACGTTGTTCTAAGAACGTTTTCTCTCAACATTACAAGAACGTTAATAGCGTTAAAAGAATGTTCCAAAAACAATATTTTAATAACATTTTGTACTAACATTTACAGAACCTTTAAAGAACGTTAGTGAATGTTCTGGGAACGTTCCCTGTTAGCTTAACTCAATAACCCTTAACCCAACGAGTTTGCTGCTCAACATTCAAATACTTGGCATTGTTTGCTGTTAGCAGTTTGCAGCATGCTTAAGGAACTCTCCACCTTCCCCAGCTCCACCTGTATAGATCTGCTATGGGGGTTATTTCATGTATGTTATATATGCAGCATACCTTACAAACGCTGTACTTGCTCGGCAGCAAGCAGCAGCGTAGTATATCTATTCTGCCAAGACCAAACATTGCCATATCCATTACCATAATAATCTCTCACATTTAATAACCTTGTTTGATTATTCCACCTCACTGGCTTATTCATCTATTCCAAATGATATTTAGCTTGGCGGCTAACGCAATTTTTGCGCTCTCACTTGCTAAACAGTGTCACCTGATATAAACTGTCAGAGTCCGGCCAGCATAGTGTCATTGCATTTCCATGATATATTGTAATGCGCTATAATCATCTGCCCTGCAGTGAACACCCATTATAGCTCAGCGTCCCAGTGTAGTGTGCCACACTACCCCACACTGCAGACAAAAAGAGCCCACCCTTTTCTTCCTCAGCCCTCAAAATCCCCCTTCACTGTGAGGACAAGCATATTTAAAACAGCAAAGTTGACGATTTTGTTGCCAAGCTCCAAGAAGTGCTTATCCCTCAGTCTCACTGGGTGGCGAGGAGGACAAGCTGTCTCCGCTAACTCCCCAGCGCGGAAGAAAGAATGGGAGAGAGAAAGAATGGCAGGAGAGAGGACATACAGAGATGGGTTTTTTTAAATGTTTTTTTTTTGTTTTTGTTTTTTTAAATATAATTTCCAATTGGGGAGGGTAACTGGATTGTTTCAGATGAAGAAGGCAGTGGCTGGTGCTTCGGCCCACACTGACCCTTTCTTCTCTCCCTATAGCTCTGTCGTTCTCACCCTGTCTGTCCCAAACCGATAAGATTTAGTGCATGTCCACGAGCCTAATCTTATTTATTCACTAAAGCTTTTTTGGATCCCAACATCAGTGGGGGAATTAAAGCGGGAGCTCCCACTGGGAGGTCAGGAGTTTGGTGCTAGAGAAGCATTGTAAGAATGGGAGAATACCAATTCTCCCGAGTCCCGACCACACCGGCTTAGTTCAGATGTCGCTTTGTTGTCATGGCGGGTTTCAGTAGTATAATGGTGCTTACAGAATGACATGCAGTATAGGAACATACAGTCATCATGCAAATATCACTGCTTTATTCCTGCATATAGAGTGCATTAGTCCCTGCCCAGTTTGGCGTTGGTTCTGTATTTTTTAACATTCATTTTTTAAGGTATTAATAAATTCTTCATTAAAGTGTTATAAGCCATGAACTAAGTCAACCAGCTATGAGGTGAATCACAACATATATATATATATATATATATATATATATATATATATATATATATTCTGGCAGTATATAATATATATATATATATACTGTAAAGAATTGTATAATCAATAAGTTATGACAACATATGTTTTAACATTGCTTTAACTAATCAAAAAGCTATTTTCATCTTTTTTTATGAGTTATGCAAGATTCAACTTATTATTTTAAGTCAGTTTAATGCAATTTAAGTTAAAATAACTTAAAGTGCCCCTATTATGCTATTTTAAAGTTTCTTAATTTTGTTTTGGAGTCTCCTACAATAGGTTTACATGCATCAAAGGTTAAAAAAATATAAATTATTTTCTCATAATATACACTGCACATCACCACATTGTTCAATGATTCTCGACTCGTTGGATGAATGCGCTACTCTGCTCTGATTGGCCAGATGGGAGAGTCTGTTGTGATTGGTCTACCGCTTACAGCGCGTGTTGGAAACTAAACGTCTATTACCATAAACTTCAGCTCCAGGGGCTTCCTCAGTCCTCAGCAATTGTACACACTGTAAAGACAGTAACAATGACATCGATTTTTACAATATCAATCTGAGCGCGAGTCAGATGATGAAACATTGGAGTTGAATAACTAGTTCTTCCATCGAAAGGATGACTTGAGCAGGATGTTTCTCAGTTATACACTACTCAGTTTGATGTACATTATGGGATGTTTCAACTGTAATTCCTTGCTATCAGCATTAACAAGTGTACGCCCATCAACAAACACAATGATGTTTGTGTATATTTCGAATTTATTGCTGTGCACATGTGGGAACTATATTAACAGTATCAATAATGGTGCATACGTTAGCCGAGCACTGACTTGAATGACTGATGTAACATTAAAGTTTGCTAAACTAATCTTGCTCCATCCTTTATCATTACTCAAAGTAGTAAGAATGACAGACAATCTGCAATAATAATATAGTCACAGTTAGGTAGTGGTTACGCAGCTAAGTTTCAGTAGTAATTCAGTAAGACAGTGATAACGTGATCTAGTCGGTTAGCCGGAGACCTACACAATATAAAACACCCAGTAGAAAATATATACATCGATGATAATTCATACATCTTTCAAGAGCAAGTGTCTTGTGAATCCCGCATTGAGAAGCAGTCGTCAGTAAAATGACTTGTTTGTGGGTGGGTCAAGTTGTTCGCGAGTGGACAACGTACAACATAGTGCGAATATTTTCTAGTGACAAAGAACCTTAAAGCAGTAGGATTCGAAAAACAAAACACTTTCGACTTTACAACTTTGCAGAACATTTACATTCACAAACAGCTATATTACACACTGCATGAAAGGAAATATTCGAAAAATCATAATAGGGGCACTTTAAACGTTTAAGTTGAATGTACTAAAAAATTTAAGGCAGCAACTTTTTTTACAGTGTTTATTTGGTTTAAAAGTTTAAACCAAAGGTTGAGTTTGTCCATATTTGAAACAACCAAGCTATATAGCCTAACCCTCAAATATGTGTTTAAGCATTTTGTGAGGGAGACCAACTCGATTACGTCATTCATGGTGCTTCGTGGGAATGGCTGTTCCCTGCAGAGCTCTTTTGGTGCGATTTGACGAATTCACAGCTAATTTGGTGTTAGAGTTGGCCTATGTGCTGAAAAATTGAATCAACTGGCACTTTGCATCACTTTTTTAAGCTTTCCTGTGAATATCAGGAGAACTGCGGCCTCCACGTGTAGCATTAGCCAGCAGCTGTGACAAAATACTGGATAGGTTAACATTTAGGGTGCTTTCACACTGGTAGTAATGTTGTAACGTAGCACGGTTCGCATGAAAAATGTGCTAATGTAAACGCTGTCATGCGGACCCAGGTGCGCACTGGGGTACCGAACCCGAGACTACCTGGAGGAGGTGGTCTGAGTTCGGTTGACCACAATATATTGTTTTCCATCATGCACCGTGCACGTTTGCGATGGCGTAATATGCACACAAATGCAACAGGGTTCGATAGAATCAAGTTAAGTGTGAAACCAGACCAACGCTGCGGGGGCGCCAGGAACGATCACGCTCGGGCTCGGACCGCAGCAAACGAGGCAGTTTAGTTCGGAACGGGGCATGGTTCGCATGAAAAATCGCTAATGTGAACGCTGTTATGGGACCCGGGTACGCATTGGGGTATCGACCCGAGACTGCCTGGAGGAGGTGGTCTGAGTTCGGTTGTTCCCGAACCGTGCCGCGGTTCGCGTGAATGTGAAAGCAACACGGACTCGGGTGCGCACTTGTTCAGGAAGTAAAGTGACCTGCGCATGCGTTTTAGCTTATTGTGATGTATTCAGTTAGATAAAACACTTGTAAGGGATGATAGTGTTGATGAATTACCTTGGATACGAGTGAGAGTGAGCCGGCAGTGTATTCGCGCATTGCACGTGCATCAGGGCAACACATTTGAAAATCCACTGTCTCCTCGAAATAGTCTGTTTGCAAGCAGAAGAAGCCTATCTTATGTGACACATGCACAGTAGACCTGTATTGTTCACTCAGCTGCACACAATAGCAGCGAATTAATAAAAAACACAATATATTGGCCCGCGTTCTGTTTTCTATCATGCGCCGTGCACGTTTGCGATGACGTAATATGCACGCAAATGCAACAGGGTTCGATAGAATCAAGTTGAGTGTGAAACCAGACGCTGCGGGGGCGCCGGGAACGATCACGCTTGGGCTCGGACCGCTGCAAACGAGCCCAGTGTAAAAGCCCCCTTATTCTGACTAAGAACCACCAATTTGGACAGGAAGTGGTTGTGAAGAGAGTGATTAACCTACTGCTGGATATCTAGTTAACGTGCTTATTAGTGCTTCAAATAAACCTGAATAGCTTTCAAAAATTTGAAGCCAGTAGCATCATTTGGAAAATTCAGTGATTTATTTTATATATTATTTTTATTTATTCAATATATAATTTAATAGACTATTACAATTTCATTAAATTTGTCCAAATTACAATTGATGCCTGTGTGTTTGGATTAAAGCTGTATGAAATTACATTTATATTTGCATTTTGTTTTTGAAAGAGTACTCACCAAGGCTGCATTTATTTGATCAAAATACAGATTAAAACAGTAATACTCTTAAATAGTATTACCATTTAAAATAATTTTAATTGATAATATAAATGTTAATATATATAAATCCATGTCATGACAAAGCTGAATTTTCAGCATCATTACTTCAGTCTTCAGAGTCACATGATCCTTCAGAAATCATTCTAATATGCTGATTTGCTGCTCAAGAAACATTTCTTATTATTATCAATGTTGAAAACAGTTGTGCTGATTAATATGTTTGTGGAAACCATGATACTTTTTTCATGATTCTTTTATAAATAGAAAGTTCAAAAGAATGGTGTTTATTTGAAATGGAAATATTTTGGAATGTTATAAATGTTGTTATTGTTACTCTTTATCAATTTAATGCATCCTTTCTGAATAAACGTAAGCCTGTTCATGTCTTTAAAAAAATATTTCTGGTCCCAATGTTTTGAATGGTAGTGTGCTTTATATATATATTTGATTAAATTTGTGGCAATCTGAGGAGAAGGCCTTCCTCAGCTCAGTCCTGCTTGCTTCTAAGATTTATTTAACAGCTTAGAGAGTTTCCCATGCCAATATCACTGTTGGCTTGCTCCCTGGGGGGTTTGTAAGGCACGGCTCCTTTTGAGGCTGCTTTGGAACAATATGTATTGTGAAAAGCGCTATACAATTAAACTGAACTGGATTTTTAACATGACAGGCTGAATAGGAAAACTGGCAACTTGAGTATCTTAATGTCTTGTGGACAACAATGTCTTGTTGATGTTTTCATGCTCTTAGCAGCCAATACTTACGTAGCTGTACAAAACCCATTGACATACTAATGAGCCAAAACATTATGACCAGTCACAGGTGAAGCGAATATCATTGATCATCTCCTATAAGGCCACATATTAAAGTCTAAGTGGATTAGATGGTAAGCAAACAATCAGCTATTTTAACCAACCTGTTGGATGCAGGAGAAATGGGCAGGAATAAAGATCTGAGTGACTTTGACAAGGGCCAAATTCCACAGTGAAAAGCACCTACAAAGGGAACTTGACCTTGAAGCAGTGAAAGAAGATCACCTGGACCGATGAGTCCTGTTTTCTTTTACATCACGCGAATGGTTGTGTGAGTGTGTGCTGTTTACCTGGGAAAGTGATGTCAGGATGCACTGTGGGACGACGACAAGCTGGTGCAGGGAGTGTAACGCTCTGGGCAATGTTCTGCTGGGAAACCCTGTTTCTGGCCATTCACGTGGACATAAATTTGACACGTGCCACCTACCTAAACATTGTTGCAGACCAGGTACGTCCCTTCATGACTATAGTGTTCCCTGGTGGAAGTGACTCTTTCAGCAGGATAATTAACTCTGCACACTTTATTCAGGAATGGTTTGAGGAACATGATGAAGAGTTCAGATTGTTGCCCTGGTCTCCCAATTCCCCAGATCTCAATCCAAATGAGCATCTGTGATGTGCTGGACCAACAAGTTCAATCCAGAGCGGCTCCACCTCGCAACAGGACTTAAAGAATCTGCAGCTTACGTATTTGTGCCAAATACCACAGGACACATTCAGGGGTCTTGTGGAGTCCATGGGCCGGCGCTGTTTTGGCAGCATTTTTTGGACCAAAAGCATAATATGCAAGTGGTCATAATGTTTTGTCTCCTAGGTGTAAACCATATTTATCACTGTTGAAAAGGAACCCGTTTTTTTAATGGATTCTGGGTTGTATTTTTTTATGACCTTCAGTAGTATTGTGTTGTTGTTTTTTGCATAAAAAAAAAAAAAAAAAAAATATATATATATATATATATATATATATATATATATATATATATATATATATATATATATATATATATATATATATATATATATATTTGACATCCTCATCAACATAAAGATATTGGAAGTGTTTTTCTTTTAAAATATTGATAAGCAAGGTTGTTTGATAGTTTAACTATGTAAAATGTGGTCAGATTGATATTATTATTTAATCATATTTTGGTCCAGAACCCTTGAATTTCAACATATGAACCCAGTCTCTAGATCTAAATTAGTTTCAATCAGTCTTTTGAAGTAGGCCAATAGTGGGTTGAGTTGCATCATCACAATGATATCAGAGGAAACTGTCCTCTGTGGTCCGTCAGCTGGACGTAAAGCTGTCCTGAAAGAAATCTGTTTCAGCGATATGAGATCAGCGACTTCATAAGTGACAAAGAGCTAGTTGATTTGATCATGCACACATGACTAGCTTCACAGTTTTAGTGTTCTGTAATCTCTCTCTCTCTCTCTCTCTCTCTCTCTCTCTCTCTCTCTCTCTCTCTCTCTCTCTCTCTCTCTCTCTCTCTCTCTCTCTCTCTCTCTCTCTCTCTCTCTCTCCAGTATCATTTATTTAGCTGGACACATGATAATAATGACTGTGTGTGAGGACATGTTTGCTTTCATTATCTTCCTTCCTGTTCAGTTACATGAAAACCTGTTCCCGGAAACCTTACTATAGTCTTCTGACTGCTGAAAAGATGAAGAGGTAATAAAAGGCATGGAGGGATTGGTTCAGTGTGTATACTCTATATGTAAAGGCGTATAAGGTGTCAGTGTGCCTTCACATGTTTTTACTATAATTAATAGTACAGCTCGCTGTCATAACCATGCGTTAGAGGTTTCCGTAATCGTTTGGCAAATTCTCTACAAATCCCTGCAGCTTAAATCCGCATTAATCTCCCTCCACATTTTCCTCTTCTCCTTTCTTTCCCCTTTTCATTTTTCTTATTTAATTTCCTTCTTCTCTTCGACCATAGTCTTTGTTTGCCTTTGACGGCCGTTTGCCTTTGCGCTGAGTACACTTCCAATTCAATCGTTTGCTCAATCAATCTGTTTTCTATCCTCCTAGTCCACTTTTCTTTTCTCTCCATCCTCATCCCCCTCGTCTTCACTCCATTCATCTATCCGGCTGTCTGTGTGTCCGTCCGTGACTCTCGCCCCCCTCCTCCTTCTTCTCTTCCTCCTGGTGAACGTCTCTGCGCTACAGGCTGTCAAAGCCGTTAAGAGCACTAGCAGTGTCCTCCGATTACACCGTGTTTGGGATTACTGCGTACGTGCTCCAGCCCTTCCCGTCTGCTCCCAGGCTGATTTTCCGTGCCGTCTCTTGTAAAAGTCACTGCAGCAGCCAAGCCTCAAATCAGCAGCGCGTCGTGTGTGTGCTAGAACTTGCATGTTCGTGTCTTCTGGCCACATGTGCTCAGCATGGGTTGGGGTCAGAGATCCGCCGGGCTGTGTACGTTTGGCTAAACCAGAGAATGTGTTCAGCTGGTCAACCACAGACACACGTGTGTATGTTACATCGGACCTGACCGTTGACGCATCGCATCACGCCGCAACAGCTAGAAGCTGTCTACACTGGATCACGAGTGCTTGGAGTACTTCATAAATAGAACGAGGCATCAGTCTACTGTCGGGGATTTGTCATGTCGTGTCTTGTCACGTTGCATCCAGTGTAGATAGCATCACTGATTATAATGGGTTATATTTTCTTTTATCGCATCACGCTACTTGCGTCTGTTATAGACATGGTGTTACAGATGTCGCAGTTAAGGACATTTTCATCCATGGCTAATAAACTATCGACAACACTGATAATACCAAGATTTTCCACAAGATTTAGCAGGCACAACTGTTTTCAACATTGATAATAATAATAATAATAATAATCATAAATGTTCTTGAGCATTAAATCAGCAAATGAGAAAGACTTCTGTTGGATCATGTGACACTGAAGACTGGAGTAATGAAACTGAAAAATCAGCTTTGATATCACAGGAATAAACTACATTTTAAAATATATTCAAATAGAAAAACGTTATTTTAAATTGCAATAATATTCCACAATATTACCGTTTACTGTATTTTTCATAAAATAAATGCAGCATTGGTGGAAAAACAAAAAAAACAAAGTTATTCAAGACTTTTGACAGCCAGTATAATGACTAAGTTCAAAAGAAGCTCAATGTATTTCTAAGTGTAAAATCACAGTGTATTTTTTAACATGTCCACAGAAAATCTCTAGTTCAGTCCAGTGGGATTTTCTGAAAAGCTTGTCAGCTCTAGCAACAGTAGCCAAGGTCAACTGAGGGTTAATTACACTGTATAATGGACACTGGTGTAAAGCGTGACCTCACACAGAGTTATATTGAAATTTTCTTGGCCACTGGTCCATACCTGCCAAACACATTAAAAGTTCAGCACTTCTTTGGCCAAGTTTATCTTTTCATCTAGATAAATGGTGTCCAATAACACATACCTTAAATCTGGTTAAGCTTTACTGTATATTATCGGATTAATACCCAGCTACAGGAGTCCAACTAAAGAAAGAAATTATATACATGATTTATTCTGTCATTCTTTTACCAGGAACTACAAATGTGAGCCCATTCTAATTTGATGGTCTAGGTGAGGGGTAGTAAGAATGAAGAGTCTTCTCAAAACGAATATCTCATCTTAACACCAGTTATTTAAATTGAAAAGAAAGTATGAGGGAATTTATGTATGCTGATTTCTCCTCTTCTGTAATTTAGTGAAATTTCAACATGAGAATTCCATCATATTTTGTTCCCTTTTTTCTTTTCTTTTCTTCCATACGTTTGCATTTGCATTCATTCGTACATCAAGGTCACATTAACAGAACTGGCAAAATATTAAAAGACATTACATTTCTCACTCTTTTTATGACTTTCACTCTGAACCCCTTATCTACAACGACCGCACTTTGCTTGCTTCAGAAAAGGGGGAATAGAGTTATCAAAAAAAGAAATGGAAAGAAAAAAGAAGCCCCCTCTTATATAAAATGGCAAGTTAAAAAAATCTAAAACAGTTGCTGAGGAACTCTGAATAATCATTATGCTTTTGGAGATGAATACATTAACATAATTTAGAGCTCTGGATGCAATCACCAGTCTAAGAGTGCAAGGTCTCCCCAAGGGCTTGTTTCTGTCTGGCCTGTCACTCAGTTAAAACCCTGACCCTCCTAGAAAAAGAAGGATTGCAGAACCTCTAAGACTTACCAACAAGATGCAAGGTAGGGATTAGTTCATTGCTTTATCAACTGTATAGAAGCAGCAAGAAAAAGTTAGTGGTGGAATATATTTCACTAACTACCATTCAGACATGCTGTCATTGAGTTGGTAAATGTGTCATAGTAGCTGTTTCTATGGTGGCCCTCAGGGGCATGACGTATCGCTGTTAAAGAAGCAAACAAAACTTGACAGGGCGACAACATTAAGCTGCAAAAACATTTTCTAAAATGCTTGATTTTTCATTATTTTCCATCTAGCCAGTAATTTTATCCTGCTGAAAAAACAGCCTGAACCAGCCTAAACTGGTTTGTAAACTGGTCTAGTATCCTAGTGTGGTCTAGTTTGCTGGTTTTAGAGGAGGTTTGAGACACTTGTTAGTCGGGGAGGCTAGATGGTTGACCATCTAAAGCACAGCTGAGGAACCCACCATCTAGACCATTTTAAAACACAAGCAAATCAGAATAGCAGGTTATCTTATGCTACGGATGTTACTGCTTTTTAAAAGCATGAAGGAATTGTCTTACTGGGGAAAAAGCCATCTTAAAGGGTTTGTCCACCCTCATGTCATTCTTAACCTCTATGACTTTGTTCTGTGGAACGTGAAAGAAGATATTTTGGCAACCAAACAGTTTTAGTTCCCATTGACTTCCTTTGTGTGTCCATACAATGGAAGTCAATGGGAACCAAAACTGTTTAGTTACCAACATTTTTCAAAATATCTTCAATTATGCTCTACAGAAGAAAGAAATGCATGTTTACAGGTTTAGAACAACATGAGAGAGAATAAATGATGACTGAATTTTCATTTTTGAGGGAACTATCCCTTTAAGCTGATTTGCGGTCTTAGTTGACCTCCTGGTTAGTCTGGACTTTTGGCTGGTTTTAGTGGATTTTGGGCACTTTCACCCTACAGGCCAGCTTAACCAGGCTGGTAGACCACCTTAAACCAGATTGAGATCTACAAACCAGCTCAGGCTAATTTTAAACCATTTCTGTTTTCAACATGGAGCTTCTACAGGAATACGGATGCAGTTGTAGTTGAATTTCGTAGAATGGCTAAAATAGAGGGATGCCATCACAGAGAGCATTTGCATTTCTTTAAATGTCCTCATCTTCATTCCGCTCCCTTGGTAATAACAGACTGCTAACAGAGATCGGCGCTCCGTTGATGGTTGTGCTGAGAGGGAGAAGAAAAAAAACACAAGGCTCATTTGCAAATGCTGGTGAAGTTGTGTACGTAAAACTCTTCCCTCATCCTCTCTCTTAATAACTCTCTCAGTCACTTTCTCTCTCACACGCTCCTCATAAAATCCCCCTATTAGCATATTATTCGTCTCAAGTTCATAAAGAAGCACATATGGACTTGGCGTGCAGAATGCTGTCCATTTAATGAGTGGAACTCTCTATCTCTGATATCAGCCCAAAAGTATGTGTGTAATACTCTGTATAATATGGTCTCCAGACATCACATCCTCAAAGCACACACAAAGCAGTTTATTATTTGAGAAGATGAATGAAAGGATGAATAAAGATGTTTTTGGTGCTTCTGAATCGATTGTGCTGAATGGACTGTGTGGCAACATTGCAACACATTCCACAGCTTTTCTTCCTCTGCGGTTTGTATTGGCTGATATGAAGGCCTGAGAGATATGTCTGGCTCTTTTTAACTGTGAACGCAGATTTCATTTGAATACAGTGTGATAGCGCCGCTGTGTTGCGTTGTGACTTTGGCTTTCCTCGTCACAGGCCTCTTTTTATGCCACTTTTGGGATGCGAATGGCAAGATGCTGCTTAGGGGGAGGCTTGTGTTACCTCTTTCTGTCTCAGCACTTGCAAAAATGGGAAAAAGAGAAACACACCTTAGACTAATGCATTTCTATGTCGTAGATGATTCTTTTTCAGCGTGTAGGTTGCAGGTCTCATATAAATGTTTCTAATTGTGCTGATGATATAATGAACGATTATATAATGGACAGGATATCACCAATTGCAGCCCATAATGGGAAAGAAAAATAAATTTTCTGTATTTCAAAAGCATTTCCAAGTCTGTCAAGCACATCTAACATGGATGGTTCACAAGTGTTATTGTTATTCATCATGTCCTGCAGGGTTGCCATTGACGTTTTAGCGTATTATACATGGCAATCTGAATCTTTCATGGAAGATCAGATTTACCCTTTTTTCCTGTAAAGAACATTTCCAGATTACCAGATTATATATCATCCCCCTGCACTTTGAAAACAACTGCATCCTTATCATTACTGTAATGCAAAAAAAAAAAAAAAAAAAAAAAAAGTTGTATGTGGGGTATAGGTTCAAAGATTTGGTGTTGGTAAGATTTGTTTAACAAGTTTTTCCTTCATAACTCGTTCCTTATCCAAGTTGAAACCAGTTGTGCTGCTTACAATGCTATTTTAGTATTATTTATATCGTATTATAGTTTTTATTCATATTTTGAATATGAATTTTACATATACCAGTATATATATATACTGCTCATTGGACCGCAGCACTTATAATAATACATGTTAATGATCATGTAAAGATGAGGAGGGCTGACTGTTGAATGTTACTTTAGTACAAACTGCGTGTTTAATTTCTTTAATGGTCTTAAAAATGGGCTTAATTTGTTTTTAATTGCAAAATATAGTTTTAATTATCAGGTGAAATGTGTTTTCATAAGATTCACTGCTAGTTCAACTGTGATAGCGTCTCTGTAGAAACGGGGAAAAAAGAAAAATGCTACCAGCATGAGAGAGATAAAAGCAAACGGTTATTCTCAATCATGAAATGACCTCCCTTACCGAGTGCCTTCAGATTACAAACACGCTGGTTGAAGGAGTGTATAAAAACAGTGCTATTCATGTAGCGCAAGCGTCTTTATATAGAATTGTCTGAATGACGGCCAGTGAGCTGTTGACACCGTGCTGAATCTGCTTCCTGGGGTTTAGATAATGTGAAGATCTACTGATGCTTGTGAGACTGACAGAAGGTGAAGGGGGCCTGCAAGAGAGCGAAGATGAGAAACCGTGAAAAAGAGCTAAAGCGAAGACAAGGCTGTGTTTTGACGTGGCTGACTTTCTGCTAACCGACAGAATGAGTGAATAAAAGCTCTTCGCCGACAAACCGAGGACAAGGGGATAGGATCGCGCAGACATCGGGAAAGAGCAAGATGAATGGAAAGCTCACAGCTGTCTCCCAAAAGAAGGAAGCTGCGCTCTCCTGATGTTACAGGTGCAGACCCACTCCTTTTCTTCTCGCTCTCTTTTTCTCTCCCACTGAAGGTTGTCTGGCGTGAACGCCCTCAGTAAATGTCAGAACAAGCTGCTGCTCTTCCCATACCACGCAGTGGGAGAACCACCAACATCATCGCCTTGGCAACCCCTTGTCTCTCATCCGAAAGGAAAAGGCGAGGAGGAGGAGAAGAAAAGGGCTTTTATGCCGCTGACCCCCCTCCTTTCCCTGCGCACACACTCAGACATGCCCATCAACACTCCCCGAGAGACCCTTCTGAGACCTGAAACATGTGGGTGAGCTCCCAGGCTTTCTGAAAAGACTGGAGAGAAAAGAGAGCACTGAGGAGAAAAAAAAAAAAAACGTTGCCAGGGAAAATGTTGTAGACCTTTATAGACTTTGCTAGACCAGCTAAACTGCTGCTGCTAGATTGACAGATCAAATTGGTAACACTATACAATAATGTTCAATTAGCTAACATGAACTATAATGGTGAAAAATACTTTTTAAACATAAAAAGTTTTCAAATTTTAGTTGAAAACGGTGTTGTGTTAAAGGCTCATTTAATGTTCAAGATCTTCAAATTTCAACATTTACTAATAATTCAATTCAAAAGTTGTATCTGTTAGTATTATTTAATGGGCCTTGGCTAATATGAACTAACAATTGTGTTTTTAATAACTAACTTTAACAAAGATTAATAAATACTGTAGCAAACCTGCAAATTGTTAGTTAATGCATTAACTAACGTTAACTAATGGGACATTATTGACATTATAAGTGTTAGCAGTGATTTAATAGAAATTTTTTCAGTTCTGTCCATCTGTGACATTGTTTAAAACAACTTGCTTGTGTAAAAGACTTTAGACTAAAAACACCATTATTTTAAGCCGAATTCTCAGAATAATTGCTAAATCGAAAATGTGAAAGAAACGTAAAAATAAGTTTACTAAGAATTGGTAGTATTATAGATGTGTAACTACAAATTCTTTCATGAAACTGTAGATGGTGAATGCTGATAGGTCCTTAACTCAATCTGTTTGCAATCACATCATTCTCTATAGGTCACAGCTGATTGGTTCCTGCTGTATCAGTGGCCAATGAACTCGCTGCTCAACCTTCAAATACTTGGTCAGCATTTGCTGTACACTTTCAGAAACCCTCCTCCCTCCCCAGCTCCACCTGTATAGATCTGCTATGGGTAATTCATGTACGCTATACTGTGCAGCAGTAGCAGGTCGTACTTGCTCACAGCAACGTGTCATGTATGTAGTGGCAGTAGCAAGTCCCGTACTTGCTCTGCAGGAGCAAAGCAGATCTATTCTGCCAAGACCAAACATATCAATATCAACATATCATATCCATTACCATCTCAAACACTCTGAGAGTTGTCATGACAGAAATAGATTTAAAAAACACAATTCAGTATTCAAATGTACAATGACATCTCACTTTCATCTAGAATTTGTAGGCTTTGTATCTGTAGATTTTTACTTGAGTAGAAGATTTTTCTTTCAGTATCTAATTTCTGAGTCTCTGGCACCAAAAAGAATTGAAAAAATAATTATAATTAAAAACATTTAGCTAAACTATTTACTAATCTGCCATTGGGTGGCTAAACAGATAGTCCCGCCCAAGCTCATGCCATCACTGCTCCTGTGCCAGGTCACACCCATTAACAAACCATGCTTACTTTTTCCAGCTAAACTGGGAAAGTAAAACGTATTTTTATATCCAAACGTACTTAAATGCTGAATTTCTCAAAGTATAAAGTCCATATAGGACACTTAAAGGAGTCACTGGATGCCCATTATACACAAATTGGTATGATTCTTTAGGGTCTCCTAAAGTTTGTAACATACTTTGGTTAAAATTCCTCAATGGTTGTGTAAAACAACACCCTTTTTACCTCCTCAAAAACAGCTCTGTTAACAGCGACCCGTTTCTGTGACTGTCTCTATAAATGATAACTGTCTCCCGTAGGGCGTGTTGACAGTATGTTTGGTGGACAGTATACAAATGGCTGAGGGCTGAAATATGCTAATACGGGAAATATGCTAATATTGGTCGTGGGCGGATCATGAGCAATATGACATCATATTGCTCAGAAAATCCAAACAGCTTCATTATTGAGTGTTTAGGCTTTTTGAGGATAAAAAAAAGGAGTGAATGGGTTTGTTTCATTGTATGGTGGTTGTGTCCACACACTGCAAAGACACATTTGAATGCAAACTATAAAAGTTAATTTTGCATCCAATGACCCCTTTAAGGCCAAATTATCTATAAAAGCAAAACTTTGATTCACTATGGATATGAAAGATGTCTTATATATTATTTTTTTCCCCTTCCCTGCTGTGTGAGCTCCACATTCTCTGTGCAGACCAAGCCTTAAGTGTCATCAGACCACATGGGGCCATTTTGTTGGATTGTACTTTGAGACTGCAGGTGCTCTCTATATAATGGCTGCTGGGACTGCATTTCTTTCTCCAAAGTGCCCTGTCTTTCTCTTTCTCGCAGTCTTTCTCTCCATATGTGCCACCTCTTACTGCGTCACTGCAGCTGAGCTCCTACCTCTTGAAAACTGTTGTTTGTGTGGTATTTTTCATGAGAGAGTGAGAGTTTGAGAAGAGGGTGGGTGTGTTGTCTGGCTTTATGGCAATGTTTCATCAGGTCGCTGTGGCGACAGCGTTTAGCAGAGCTCCTCAGGGAGAGAGGAAACGACTGTAAGAGGAAGCAAGAAAGAGTGAGGAAAGTAGAAAAGAGTGAGTGAATTAATAAGGTCAGCAAGTTTTCAGCAAGTGATCCTGTTGAACGTGCTTAACGTGCCATCTTGCTTATGTTGGGTGGGTAACTAAGAAGAGTATTACTGGAGAGGGTTTTCTGTTAGCGTTCCAATTCATCTCAATGGCAACGGTTCACTTAACACTGACAGCAGCACAATAACACATACAGTACAATTATTGTAATTGTATATATATATATATATATATATATTTCCGCTTGTTTATTTTATGTTGCATGCAAGAAACATTTTTTTTGACAGAAGACACTATTGGAAAGCTACTATAGCTACTTATGAATTAATATCAAAGGACAAATATTTGTATTGCCCATAGTGTAGTTTCCACATCTATCATCAAGGGCTCATTTATAATGCTAACTAGCCAAACCTTGACCTCTGATGGTAACAAACCTAAGAGAGGCGATATTCACAATGTCTATCTTACAAATGCAGTGTCATTAAACTAGATATGTGGTTATCCAAGTAGCTAACTATAAACATACACACTTTAACACTTGTTGCTTTGCATTGACAATAGTTGACCTGAAGACAGACAGACATACCACAAAATACAGTTTGAGCTAATGTCCACTGTTGTAGCAACGCTTTGCACATTTGCTACAACTGAGGTTAGTGTTTGCATGTTTATTTGTACAGATTTTAAAGATCCAAAATGCATACAACTTGTATTTCGTGACAAGCGCTTTAATTGTTTTCAACCTTAAAACCAAGAAAACTATCTTGTAAGCTAGCAACCAGTGACAGTGTTAGCATCTGTCGTTCATGTTTATTTATAACCAGCAACCTAGAGCTAAAATAGATATCCAATGTCCCAAAAATCACTTTTATGCCTTCTCTCAAAGTGAAATGTTTACACTTTTTCCTCAGGCAGAGATAACTCTACTGATCATGTGCTGACTGAGTATCATCTCACTGATTTGAAGAAAATGTGTGATTGAAGAAATTTAGTGTTAAAATTGCCCTGGTCTCCACTGTATGTCAGACCTAAGAGTGACAGAAAGATGTGAGGCGCTTTGCTCAGTACGGCAGTGGCTCGGGCATTGAAGAACCATGTGGTTGTATGTGAAAGACTATAGTTAACGCTGTCAAAAGGTCTGCACTCTCCTTACCTCACTGTCTTTATTCTTTTCACACAACTGGTGTAATTTTCCTTCAAACACAATATTCTAGTCGCTTTCTTTTTCGTGGTGCATTCGCTCTTCTTGCACATGTATTTAATGTTTCCTCTGACAGCTCAACAGTATATCTTATTTCACTCTCCTTATCTGTGTCATTCATTCCAGCTGCCTCTGCTCTTTATTTCTCAATTTCAACTTCTCTCTCTCACACTCTCTTTCTCTCAGTCCTCAACATAGTAATTTCCTTTAAGTCACTCTTAACAATAGTTCCACTCTCTCTCCCTTTCAGTATGATATACAGCCTACCCAACGCATGTCTTTTTCACTCTCTATATTAAAACATTTCTCTGTATTAACTGCTGTGATGTTGTAGGGTGTTTTACAGGCATGTTGCACAGGATATGAGAGGTTATTTTTTTTTCCTTCTGTCTTTGTGAAACGGAAGATAATTGTTGTAAGTCTGTTTTGAATTAAGTTGTTTTTCAAATAAAGGATCCGAGTCAGTGATATAAGATTGTGTGTTTGTATTTTTATTGTACTGACCCTGTAACTACATGGAACAAGAGGGTAACAAGCACCACTACAGGAAACAAGAGTATCTTTCCCCAGTATTTAAGCAAAAGTTGCAATTGTTTAAGTTTTCAGTGCACTTTTGTTAAAAAGATTACTGTATAAAGGCATAATTTTTGTAATTTTTAAAAAGCCTATACAGTATGTATTGGTACACCATTATTACAAAAAGGTAAGTAGTGTATGTTTTTGCTAAATTGCTCCCAAATGTTAGTTTTTAGGATCATAATAGTAGAATAAGTACCCCTTAGTTCTATAATACTTACAGTATATATATTTTTTTTTTAATTCTCCTGGTTGTTCTGCTTCAATGCCTTGATCAGGCTGTAACAACCTGTGCCGGTTGAGCATCCACATAACCTTCGGTCTATGGGGAGATCCTTGTCTTTCATGTGCCCTTCCACCAATGTCCTAGCAAAGTAGGTCAGGACATGGAAAAAAAATAAAACACCCACACACTCCACTATAACTTTGAACCAAGAGATAGAAAACACCAGGTGTGAGCCTGGTCAATGTATAGAAGTGATATGAAAGGCCAAAAGATCTTAACTTTTATTGGATCATATTTTTTGCTGATTTTATATTTAAACATTTACATAAACTTAAATATATGGTTAGTAAGAAGCATCTTTAGTCGTTTTTCTCATATGTTGTTTCGGGTATTTAACTCGTCTTACACGTTTGTGCTATAAATGATACCTGTTGAGGTTTTTACTTTTTTAGGTGATTTATCGTACAATTTTTGCCTAGTGGAAAATTAAACAGCTGGAAAAATACCGCAGACTGACATTGAAGGAGGGATGTGAGTCATATCTACAAACCAGAAATCCTGCAGACTTGGAGATGGACTCTTTTGACATGGGCCAGTAAGTAACCACCTAGCAGCCTGGACCTTTCAACATCCTTTAATCAGCAAAGCAACGAACTAGCCACCACTCTAAACACCTTAGCAACTGCATAGCAATGGCCCAGCACAAACTCCACTCATATTTTCTTCAGTAAATCTAAAACTATAGTTTTGTATACCTTACCGTTCAAAGATTTTAAAGAAAATTAATACTTTGTCAAAAAGGATATGATCAAAAGTGAAAGTAAAGACATGTATAATTACTATTCATGAAAGCATCCTGAATTTTTTTTGCAGTTTCCACATATTAAACAATATTAAACAGAACAACTGTTTTCAACATTGATAACAAATAATAAATGTTTATTGAGCAGCAAATCAGCATATCAGAATGATTTCTTAAGGATTGTGTGACATTGAAGACTGTAGTAATGATGCTGAAAATTCAGCTTTGCCATCACAAGAATAAATTACATTTTAAAATGTTTTCAAATAGAAAATTCATTGCAATATTTGCAGCCTTGGTGAGCAAAAGAGACTTCTTTCAAAGACATTTTACAAATCTTACTGACCCCAAAGCTTTAAATGAATAGCAATTGTAGCATTGGTAAAATATTTTGAGCTAATCTTATACTATTTTAAACTTACTTCATTCAGTTGTATTTTTAGTTGTTGCTGAACTAAATAATAAAGGTCGAATTGGTTCCTTTTTTCTTGTTGCGCTTTTTTTAAAGGTCTTTGGAGAACTACTACCAGAAACAACTGCCTGGAAAGCAGTAATATTTTGGACCCTACTTCACCTCTTCAGTGGTGGCATGCTTTTGACAGACTAAAGAGGTTTTAAGGTCACCCTGACCCTTCCTTGAGGTGAGCTCAAAAATTCCAAGCCTGGATTGGACAATGTTGTGAGAGTCTTGCATGCTTCCAATGGGAAGGCAGTTTGGCTTCACGTCTCTGTTGGATGGTGATGTTGATGTGAAAGCAGCATGTGGAGTATTGTGTGAATTATCTTATTACTGAAAGGCTGTAGGATGAAATCACTGGGCCCAGGCAGGGAGAGGAAAAGCCCAGCTGACAGCCATATAGAAAGAGTCAAGAGCCCCCCAGCCGGTAGCTGGGACATCACCATCTGGAGCAAGGCCTACACGCCATGCTGGGCCTGTCAGAAAGACGGAGCTCTTTTCACAACACACTTTTGTCCATCCTCTCTCTCCTTCAGTGAAGCTCTCACTATCCAGCCGAGCAGTTCACAGTCGTCTTCCCCATAAAGCCCTCCCACTGTACGGATTGTTCCATTCATCTGCGGGAGGGAGGAGCCGGATGGACATCACTCATCCGGGATTGTACAAAATAGTTAACAAGTACAATGGTTAAATTTGCACTAATCCTTTGATGGTTATCGGCATCCTTCGGGCGTTAAATCCGGGTTGAGTGTTGAAAAGTGTGGTTGAGAACTAAATGTCAGGGACTTTTTCCAAACCTCTTTAAAAATATATTTTGCTAAAACATATTTAGCTTTCATGGTCTTAGCTAGTCATCATAGAACGATTTTAAAACACTTCTGGTTGTTTATGTGCCAATAACAAATGAAAAGTCATTTGTGTTCTTTTCTTAAAAAATGTATTTTGCATCTTAGGCTAGTTAAATCGTCTAAACCAGCTAAACACCAGCTTGGGCAGGCTGGGAGACCATCTTTAACCAACTAAAAATCCAACAAACCGTCTTAGACTGGTTTAAAAACAGATTGTTGTTGTTTCAGTGCAAAGACCAACTGAAGAGTAATTTGTTTTCTTATCTTAAAAAAAAACATCATTAGCATTTTAGGCTGGTTAAGTGGTCTAAACCAGCTACGCAACAGCTTGGCCAGGTGTGGGAGACCATTTTAAACCATGGTAGAATGTCATGCACCATTTTAACTAACCACCCAGCAAACTATCTTAGACTGGTTTAAAAACTCACTTCTGATTACTTCTCTGCAAATGAAGTTTATGACCAAATGAAGACTAATTGGGACATTTGGTTTTTTTTGATATATTGACAATATTAGCGACAGTATACACTGGACAGTAGCCTCCAGATGTCTGACGTATGGGGTGACATCTGTTTTGATTGTCTCCAGGCCATGATGCTCTCTAAAATATGTGACGCTGCCAAGAAGACTGTCAGACTAATGATCTGTGTGCTGATTTTGTTTGGCTATCTCGGTCAGACTAACCGTGCAGCATTAGTAACCATTAGTTATATTAATCTGCAAAATACCTTGTGATGGAGTTGACGACTTGTCACAGACATTCGTGAAATTGGTGTGTCCCTAAAACATGTTCTCATTAGTGTGTGCTAGCTGCAGAGTGAGGCTAAGCTAGAATGCCATCCCGGGAAATTAGCCTGGTAGCATACCAGACACAATGGTTTATTTATTTTTAAGCTGACTGCTAAAGTTGGAGAGGGGTATCCCTCTGTGACTCGGTAAACAAACAGGACAAGAGAAGAGATAGTTGGAGGATAGAGCCAAGGGTAGCCGTTCACCTCCATGCCAGAGGCAGATTGCAGAAGAAGCAAATCTAACAAATCCCCTCGTGATCTGAAAGCATACTACTATGTGGGGGATGCAAAGATCTGACTTGGTTGAGCTGGAAAGTCTCCTGTTGATGGTTATTCACCGGACTTTCTATATTTGCTCTCCCCGTAATGCAGGTTTTGAACTCGAGCTGTAAAGTCTGGAGCAGTGCAGCTAAGCAGACCTGTCAATCCTTTCAGTTGCATTCGATAAATGTGTTGTTGTACTCTCCCCAAACAACCCAGGCAAAGGCAAAACCTCTGAGGATCTAATTTGGAGAAACTTCCTTTACCCTTATTTCAACTCTTGGTTTCTTTCTTTCTTTAATTGATAATTGAATAAGCTATCACCATGTAATCAATTAAGAACTTGATCCCGGCCTCTGAGAGCAGCAGTTAATTGGCTTGTGCCAATGAGGGCCTGGGAGATCAAGCTGAGGTATTAACAAAGATGAGGTTTCGGAGGTCATTTGCAGATTTTCTTTATTGCGTTGATTGCAGAACTGCTTAAGAGCGACTGGGACTAAAATAGAAAAACAGTGCAAAAAGCTTCACTCTGCTGTCTCCATCTTTGATCTCGTTTTGCATGAAGGTTCCCCGACTGCTGGCCTTTGACGATCGGAGGAGGCATCTGGAAAATTCCACACCGCCTGCAGTTGCTGCTGCTTTGTAACCTGCGAGCATTGAATGAGGTATTGGAGGGGCAAAAAAACCTTCATCGATCTCTCCTCACTCTGCTCTGTCCTCTAAAAACATGTCTTTTTCACTCAGTTGACTTCCATTCAAAGCCAGCCAGCGATGGTGAATGCTTGACTAGGTTGCTTTGCCCTGGCAGCCCCCCTGGGTTCTGGGCAGTGGCCTGAAAGGAGCCTGAAGCTACTGCCGAATAGAGAGCCAAAGCAGACAGGGGGCTAATAGCGGTGGATGGGATTGTCTTAACGGTGCGGGAAGGGTAGGGGACAGGAGCAGAGAGTGTAAAGGGCTAGAACCATCTGCTTTTGTGGTGGTGAGCATCAAAGCCAGGAGGAGCACGGCGGGAGATCTCCTTTCACTGGGGACACATTGCATATGGGCCTCATATTTCTCCAGGATGGCATCCTGAAGACCTTTGGGAGCCCATCGTAGCCTCTTCTATTCTCTTTAATTCCTCTACTTGGCTCCTCTAAAAGCCAAATAGGTGTGAAAAGACAGGAATTCCCTATTATTTACCCTGGGAATTTAGATAATAGATGAGTTTGTTTGACCCAGCAGACCCTGAATAGCAAACTCTCCACTCTTGTTAATTTTAGCTAGTTTTTAAGCTAGAAACCAAATTCTTTGCTTTATTTTTGTTAGTGGAGGGGAATTAAAAATGGGTCACTGTATGGCTAAAAAAAAAACATGCTCAGAGGATGATTAATTATTAAAGTGACTAATACTACATTTGCCTCAAAGCACTTGTAACTTTAATCCATGGCAGGGGCACAGCTACCAGTACTCGACTCCCCATTTGTGTATCCCTCCCTCTCTGTCAGTCTCTCCCCCTTTTTCTTCGTCTATCCCTCTAGCTAAATTCAATTTCAGATTCAATAAGCTATATTGGCATGACCAAGATACATATTTGAACTGCCATAGTTTTATCACTCTGCTGTGTCAGTCCCTTTTTACTCTCGTTCTTACATTCAGCCTCTATCCTCTCACCCCTCCTTCATCCCTTGCTTCTGTAAAGTGCTGTGTAAGAATCTGTTGTGGCCATTTTGACAACACTTTGCCCTGCAATGTTGACACTTGAACAATGTTAATGATGTCCACGATAATGATATGATAATTAGTTAAATTTTATGCAAGTAATGATAAGAACTAATTTAAATAAATTGTATACAACTACATTGGTAACATTGGTCAACCCTGAATTACTGTAGAAATACATGTTAATAAAGCATTTACCAACACACTAAGTAACTATTACTATATGTCTGAATAATAAGATGTACAAATGTACATTTAAATAGTTTATTAATCATTTACTTACACTTTCTAAGTGATCTTATGAACCACTGACAACGCCTAAATAACTGGTTTGTAAATAATGCAATACTTCATTTAGAAATGATAAATTGATCATTAATAAAGTATGAAAATACAATTATTAAACACATTATAGATATGCTTTTAAATTGCTGTTTTTTAAACTGCTTATTAATGTCTGTTAATGCTTTATAATTGATGATTTAATGGTTTACTAATGCTTAACTAATGATTAATAGTGCAGTTATTATACATGTTGGGTGTGAAAAAATAATTGGGATGTTAAAATTCTGTATGCTCCTTTGTCTGTCAAGTTTCTCTCAATACACCTGATTCTCAATTCTCTTTTTTTTCCTACTCCCTCAATATTTTTTTCTGTCCTCATTCAGTTCCTCTCCTCCCTATCAGCTGCTCTTTCTGTCTCCATTTTTGTGTCATTAACTTTGGAAATGGCTATGGTTAGTGGGAACAGAGCAGAGAGAGAGGGAGGGAGAGAGGGAGGGTGAAAGGAACCAGGAGAGAATCATTAGTTAAATACTATCCAGTCTGTTCCTTTAAGGCTGTAGGGAAGGCTCATGCTTTTGAGCGCTCGGAAACAATGGAGCATGTGGATCCCTTCCACCCGCCCCAAACATACACACCGAGTCCTGCAGGTCTTCATGGCTCATAGTAGCACCACAGATGGCTAACCTATAATGACACGTAATGACACTGACAGGGAGAGAGAGACAGGTAAAATGTGCTTTAACAAAGAGATCCGTGCTGAGAGGTATGGCATGGATAGCTGATTTTGCTGGATTCCACACTGAAGGAATGGTATTTCATCAAAAATTAGATCAAAGTGCAATGATAAATTCAATAATCAGGAACAACATGCCATATCTAAATTAGCTGGTGCTCAGAAAAAAATCTTGGATATTCAAAACAAACATGCATACAGGCATCAGCCAGATGCTGCATTTCGAATAACCCAGGTGAGATTTTTTTAGGTAGGTAATGTCTGAAGAGTATTGTTAAGGCTAATTGTGGACAATTAAAATAATTACATGAACCATCCACATCATCTTTTCATCGATGACTGGAGAGTGGTTTTAAATGACTTCCCAATTTAACCCATGAGATTTGGAGGTGAACATATGGTATAGTTAACTTCTTTTGTTAGCCGTAGATGGGAATGAAACAGGCGTCATTCCCTTATAGTCTCCATTGTTACATCCAGAGATTCTTTCTCAAAGAAATCTTTGCTAATGATGCTATCATGGCAGGCATCAATTGCAAATGCACTTGTTTATTGTGGCAAGATGAGAGGAGAATAGTTTGAGTAACTGATATGTTCAATAAGCAGCCGTGCACTCATTTTTTTAACAAATCTTTTGTGCAATAAGCATTAATAGCACCAAGTCCTGTATTTTAGAGCGAGTTTAAGGTTTTAAAATCACTGCGGTGCATGCACACACTCTCAAGCACAAAATTGCTTGGCTCATGCCCATTCACACTAATCGAACTGCAATCCCTCAGCCATCTGGCAGACATTCACCCTCACACACATGAACTCTCGCTCACTCACTCACACACACACACACACACACGCACGCACGCACGCACGCACACACTCTGACACCCCAATCAATTAGTCTTAGGGTTGTGGAGGAATGTCGACCAGGCAACTCTGAGCTCACAATATTCCATCTATCTCACACAGGCACACTGCTCTTTACGCACACACAGTGGCTTATCACACTCAACTATTACCAATGAAATAAAGCAATCAAGGGCATTTAAATAAGAGCATGTGGAAGTAGGTACAGCTTTGCTGAGAGTGCATACAGAAAGACAGAAAAAGAGAGACTGGCTAACCAGAAATCATTACATGAGCTTTGTGGTTTGTGTCTTACCAGTGCTAAGTACATATGTGCTTATGTGGGCAGGTTTTGTAATCCTAGTGGCGACAAAATTCCTAAAAGTTTACCCAGGGGAACATCTAAACCTGACAGAATCTCCTTGTGGAGATCTCTCAGCATGTAGAGAATTAGTAAAGAATAATTAATGCCTTAATAGGATAGTTCACAAAAAAAAAAACATTGTCATTTACCACGTTTTCTTTCAGTCCATGCAATGAGCTCCAATGATAGATCCCAGAGTTGTCTTTTGTGTTAACAGAAGAAAGTAAGTCTTGCAGGTTTGGAATGACATGATGGTGAGTACATACCTGCAAACTCATTGCCTTTTATTGAAATTCGCAATTCTGACATTGAAATATAGGCCACTATCAATGTAGTGTTTATAAGTGCAGCACTGCTTTCTGTACAGTGGTAAACATGTTAACCAGGAGTAAATTCACATTTTCATTCAGTCCGTCTGCTGTTTATATTCAGAACAATTATATATAACATACATAATTTGCTTGGCTGAAATGTATGGAAGCTTGTTTCCAAACCCCAAGAAAAAGTTAGAATTGCATTGAATTGTCGCGTTTGGACATTCAGATGCTCCGTAGTGAATGTGATTGCGTCATCAAGTTTTGGTCAGTATTGATTCGTCAAAGAAACCCATGTGGTTTGTTCCTCTGAGCCAAACGAACGTCCCACTCCCAAGCCCAGATTGGTTGAAACTACATAAATAAATATAGTCACATTTGCTTCAGTGTTCTATTACAATGTTTCTATTTTACTTCCTGAAACTTTTTTGGACACATCTTTTGTCAGTAAATAAAAAACACCAGCTTTTCACTGAAAATCGCCTTTAATAATGTTATTATAAATGGCTATAACTTGCTTAGGGATTGTTACATGTAGTCAAAATTTTATCTGGAAATCTAGAATATCAAAATACAACTTTCTAAAGGAAAGAATCCAATCTTCAGGAGGATTTATTTGAGTTGAGTAAAACAAATCACTAAAAATCTGCTGCCGTTTTTCTTAAATCAAAATAAATGTAAAATTGGTCATTTAAATGAGCTAGATAAAAGAAATTTGAAATAGTTATAAACTCGCAATTTACCTTATGATTTACTCGCCTATTACCTGGTGGGCAATAAAATAAACATTTGAAGGATAGAACCGAGCCATAGCTAGAAACCAGAGTATCATACAGATTTGTGGTTGAACCAGTAAGTAACCACCTAGAATACCATAGCAACCGCATAGTAAAAATCGATTTCATATTTTAAATGCCAGTTTTGTTGTGTTAGCAGTAGGGTTGTGCACCATTTAGGAATACATTGAGAAATTAAACTGTAATTTTGAATTGGAAGAGTTTGAAATTCCACATATGGATATATGTTCACAGTTTTGGAATGACATGTAATGACAGAATTTTCAACTTTTTGTGGATTAGGGTGTTGGAATTAATATCCCAGAATTACCTATATATGTTTACTTACTTTTAAATGAAATAAATTTCTCTTCCTGACATTCAAATTCAAATTCTAGTTCAACTTCCTGTGAGGTGTGGCCTATTCAATTCAAATTTACACTCATTCTTCAGTTGACTGTAATAAATACAATAATATGGAAAGGTTGTGTTTGTGTGTCTGTATTGAGATTTGTTGTTGTCATATCAAAGGTGTTGACATATGCTGGCACAATAAATAAAGTACAGATGGTTAGGTATGATTGTTTAAGGACATTGAACTTGATTGAAAAGAAAATTGCTGTAGGCACCTGTTGGCATCATCAGGTTATGCGATACTACAGCTGATATGTTCTCATTTGTGTGTGTATGTATGCACAGGCGTGCTCGTCTTGGTATGCTGAGCTTCAGAGTGTTATTCTATAATAAACTGTGTGTTTTTTGTTACAAGATTCATAATAAATGACTTGCTCAGGCAAGAGAGTTCTGTAAAAAACGTACACAACCTCCCATCCTCCCCCTATTTATTTCTCCCTCTAATGGGATCATGACTCCATGTTTTTCCTTCATCCTTTCTAATTAAAAAAGGCCATTCAACCATTCTGTCTGTCTGTCTACCTGTCTCTCTGTCTATCTATCTATCTATCTATCTATCTATCTATCTATCTATCTATCTATCTATCTATCTATCTATCTATCTATCTATCTATCTATCTATCTATCTATCTATCTATCTATCTATCTATCGACACAAATTCCAAAATGATCTGGTTTTGCACAAGCATCATATCAATGAGCCCATCAGCCTGTGTCTGCGTGTTTATATAGTTGCAATGGCATTTAATTTGCTCTCTGTTTTCTCCAAGTATTGTACGGTTGTATCCACTCAAAAAGCAGCTGTTAAAAAGGAGCCTTTGAAGTGGGACATTCTTGTCATGGCCTATTTAGATTTGTGCATTCCACTCTCGCATTCCTTTCCATATTGAGGCTTGCTGGTTTATACACCTTCAACAGGCGATACACAAAAGGTCTGGTTAATTAGAAGCTTTGCCAGTTTAATAGAGCACCACACACACACACACACACACACACACACACACACACACACACACACACACACACACACACACACACCTCTTTTTCTTTGTCTGTACTGGTTTGTGTTGGTATATAATGAGGTCCTCGCTTGCACAAGGGACAGTAAAACTGCAATCAGAGTTCAGAATGTGAGTGTGTACTTCAGTATGTGTGCTACGAATGCATCAAGGGACTGAAAGGCACCAGGTCTTGGTGCTGATCTTCTTTTTGTGTCACACAACAGTCATAAAAAGAGGCGGAAGAGGAATGACGAAAGCCGGAGCTCATGAACGCCTCTTCTTGTGCTAATAAAGACAAAGCGAATGGTGATATGGTCCAACCTTGACTGCCTTAATTCCTCTCTAGACGAGTAGCGAGTGTGTTGTCAGGTTTGCGTTTGTGTGTGTTGATGGGTTATTACAGTTAACTAAAACCATTAAAAAAAATCTTGGTAACACTTTATTTTAATGTATCCTTGCACATATTACATTTATTTACTATCATAATAACTACAAATTAGGCATAATTACACGCAACTAACCCTAAACACTTTATTTTAAGGTGTCATTGTTACAGTATAATTACATATTTAAGTACTGAGTAATATTAATTAACATGTACTTACTATAGGGTTAGGGTAGGATTAGGGTTTTGGTTGAGGGTTAGTTGCATGTAATAATGCCTAATTTATTGTTATGTTACATGTTCTGACCATATGTAACAAGGAAACTGTAAAATAAAGTGTTACCAAATAAAGTATAACCAAAATCGTTTTTGTTTGTTACTTGAAATTAAAACTGATGTACTAAAATGACTTTTTTTTTAAAACCAAAAAATATTTAAATAGCGCTTTATGCAATAGTAAACAGGGAAATAACATTCAAACTTCATAAAATATGAGAAAGTTCTAATTCTGCTCTAAAACAACTTTGCAAAGACAGTTTCATCATTATTCATCTCAAGCCAGTTCAGAGTTGATTCAGTTCAATAACAGTCGTGATGTTGCAAAATGTGTCATGTATGAAACAAAGTCGATTTGGCTATAAGAGCAGCTCTACAGAAGATGTGTCATCATCCAGCTCAATTCATTTCAAGTTTTTCTTCTCATCTAATAGCGTCAGTGCAGTCAAATCGATAATCCGGTATGATTGAATATGAAGTGTCTTTTAAACCCCAACAAAGCAAGCCAAAAGCGACAACGTCTAAAGTCAATGGAAAATACAATAAAAACAAATTCATATACACACACACACACAGGCATATATATGCTATATATATATATATATATATATATATATAAGACAGAACAGAATAGTGACAAGTTCCAACCCTGACCTCTATAATTCCTCTCTAGTAGCGAGTGTGGTTTTCACGGCAGGTTTGAGCGTGTGTTTGTGTGTGTGGATGGGTTTTGGCTAAGAGACTACGCCTCATTAAGTTCATTGGCTCAAAGGTTCATTAAAAACCAAGCAAGGCAACCATCCAAGTTAACTGGAGCCCACCCGCGCCACCCTGAAGTGTTAACACCACCGCCACCCCCTTCTCTTTCAACATTTGCACCCTTGAGTTCCACCACCCTCTCCTTTTATTCCACTCTCTCTCTCTAGACAATAGATTCCATCTGTTAGCGACACTTTCCTTCCCAAGGCTCTCCTCAGGGGGGCCGTGAGCCCACGACTCTGTGACTTGAGTCGGTGCAGGTGGAGGGTGGGCCCGTCATCCAGCCGAGGTCTCCATGGACACTCGCACCGAGAGAGAGGGAGAGAACGGCGTGATGGTGACTTAAAGGAAGCGAGAGAGGCTGGTTGATAAGAGATTTTGAGAGAGCCTTTGGGGAAAGCCCCTTAACGGCGCTCTGGAGCTTTGTCGAGGCAGCTGCACGTGCGCCGAGAGACCGCTTTGCTGCTTTTTAAGTACTTTCAAAGCGGGAGAGGTGAAATTCAGAGCTGAACTAATGGCTCTCACCTACCTAGACTGAGGAGAGAACACCTGCAGTTGTCAGGAACTCTGCAATCATTAAAGAGAGAGTCTTTAGGAATATTTTATTTGAAATCAGGCACTGTGATTCTAACAAAACAGCCTGCAAAAACTGGAAAGGATTTAATGTCTTGGTGCATCTTCTGCTGCTTCTGTTTTCTCATTGCCTCATCAAAATAAAAAATCACAAGAAGTAAAAAAAAGTAGGTATATTTATATATAAAACTGGTATATATACATCTTTTAAAAAGAGAGAGAGAGTTGGAAATTCTTTTTATTTAGCAAGGGTGCATTAAACTGCTTAAAAGTGATAGTATAAACATAATGTTACAAAAGTGTTTTCTTTTAAAGAAAATACTGTTTCTTTGAACTTACTGTTCATCAAAAAATCCTGATAAAAATGTATCATGGTTTGCACAAAAATATTAATCAACACAACTGTTTTAAACACTGATAATAATAAGAAATGTTTCTTGAGCAAATCAGCATATTATAATGATTTCTGAAGGATTGTGTGACACTGCAGTCATCAGGAACTCTCTAGTCAATAATAAGAGAGTCTTTAGGAATATTTTATTTTATTCCACTTCTGTTTTGCTTTTCTCCCCACAGAATGTGTTTTTCCTCGCCTGTCGTTCAATATGGGTCAACACTGTCAGATACAAAAAACAATGTGTCAAATATTTATTAGAAATATTGACAAATCTGGCATTCACCACGGCGAATCAATGAACTGAGACTACAAGATGGTTTCACACTGATTTTCAGTTCCATCTATTGAATTGTCCCCAGAGTCAGACAGGACATCTTACCGTCTGGCAGCTGACAGTGACTAAAATAACCATATTTTGCATATCACACATACAGTTTTTTTTTTATACCCTATTTTTTTTCTGGTGTGTTTAGAAACAAATAGGACTTAAATTGTCTGAAAATCCCAAATTGTTTCTTTGCAATTTGTGTGATGGAGTTGACAGATCATGGTGATGAAAAAAAAAAATTCCTTGCCTAATAAAAATCATAATAAAATAAAACGTTAAACAATAAGAGTCACCAGAAGTAAATTAACAGCTGGGAATTATCATTAAATGGGTTTATTTTAAATATATAAAATATACCTTCCTTCTGTCAAGGTTATAATAGTGATGCTTTTTTGGGGGGTGTAAATGATGGGGCAGTGAACCCAAGGTTACCCTGTGAGTCAGTCCTAGAGCTCCCAATTTTAGAGAAAATAAATTTTACATTTAAAAATAATTTCCGCAAATTATTAATCAGCACAACTGTTTTCAACATTGATAATAGTCAGAAATGTTTCTTAAGAAGCAAGTCAGCATATTAGAATGATTTCTGAAGGATCATGTGACTCTGAAGACTGGAGTAATGATTCTTTGCATCACAGGAATACATTACATTTTGATATTCAATTCAACTTCAACTGCCTCTATAGAGCTTTTCACAATACATAAATCAGCTTTACAGTAGGCTATATATTCAAATATAAAACACATTCTTAAAATTATAATTAGGGCTTCCCCCTAATAGTCGACTGTTTAGTCGGCTAGAAGAAGCTTAGTTGACCAAGACAATGTGCAGGTATGACGTCACTTTGTATCCCAATAGGATTTTTCCCTAGGCCTTTGGATTATCGCAAAAAACAAACAACCTAACAAAAAAAGCTCTGTGATCAACAAAAGTTCATGTTAATTACACGTTTTGTCCATCAATAATTATCACAGATGTACACAACTTTTATGAATTTTGAAGCCTAAATGCAGTCGCCAGAAGTAAAAATCTAAAGGTAGGCTATAAACGAACTACACCACAGTCCCACGAATTTAACGTCACCATCACTAAGCTTCCGACAACTAAACTATCTAAAAACATTTTCCCAGAACTCTTGAGTTAGAATAGTTTATTAGAGCACACTTATTGCATTTTGAGGCTGTAAGAGAGAACTGAGTTTACCTGTTCAGCGTGACGACAGTTAATCTCCTCCACAGCCTCTGTAGTCCCAACTAGCCACTTGCTATAGCAACCACCTTTTTCAAGACACGTAGCAGTTTAAAAATATCACGAGTGGGGCATTTTCTGATGTATTTTATGTTGTAGAATAAAACGTGAAAGTGTCTTGAGCTTGTGTTCACTGCAATCCTTATTTCAGACATTTAACCAAAACCTCATTAAAAAAAAACATTGACTTCTGGACGATGGAACCGGAAGTGCTAAAATGCTAACTCCTTTTTGCGTTTTGGTCTACTAAATGGTCATACCACTCTATCCACCTTTTTCTTATGTACCATGATGCTTTGGGCGAATTATGGTATTAACTTAATTTCTGTTAAACTGTAAACTTGACAGAGCGAAAGGGTCGCTCCCCCGATAGCACTCGTACATCACGGAGACGTCGACTTGATGTGTGTGTTTACATCTGAAAGACGTATTTTTTAGAGTGTTTGCTCATCTGCAATACGTCTGTAGGACGTTTGCCGTCAGATGTCAAATAGACGTTTATAAAATGTCTTTAAGATGTTTATGAATTAGAATGTATGTAAAACTGACATCTTAAAGATGTCTATCAGATGTTCGTAAACAGCAGATGCTTTCCAGAATAAGTGATCTTTAACAGACTTCTTGCAGATGTACGTGTGCTATGAACGCAATACGTATTTTTTTTTAAGCGATTCAGTGAAATGAAATTTCTACTCACCCTTCAACCATCGAACATAGGACATTTAAAAGTGTAAAAGCAATAACAAATTACTACAACAGACCACAAATAACCCGATTATTTCCGCAGCAATATTATAGACGTTAAATATCACTATATGTCTGTATTATGTAACTCGTGCCTTAATAAAAAAGAAAATTCATTAACTGCAACATTGAGTGATTTATATTTTTTTAAGTTTAGTCATTTTGACAGACAATAAATATTGTATTTACCTGCTTTAGAAAGTAAACACTGCTAATAGGGATTAGAAGTGAAAAGAGGAGACAGTTTCATTTTAAAGGATCCATGTGTAAAACCTGGAAAGAGACTAGAGGATTTGGGGAGAAAATGTTACGTTAAAATACCAAGCGTTACGTTAATATCTTGAAGACTGAAAATAGAACATGACACAATTTTTACAGCTCATTCAGTCAAACTGACAGATAATGATTATTTGTAGCGCACCCTTGTGATTTGAGATATTTTTTTTCCCCAAACTATAAGTGCCACCCATAATCTAAAACTCAGTAGGCTTGTAAAGGAAAAAGGTGAGTCGGGAACAAAAAAACTCAGAAGTGGCGAAGTCGCACAGTCCGTGAGGGACAGATCATTAACGGGGGGCGGGTCCCTGTGGGAATTAGTACAGTATGTTGGGAAGGAAATACAAACGTTCGCCTATCATCTATCAACCTCAAATACTTTACATGGCCACTCACTATAACGTCATAGCATTATTCGTCAGAACACAGACGCGATCACTATAGCATTTTTCCTGAAACAATGCATTAAAATGCAAGCATTGTTAATGCAATACATATTTTGTTTTCCAATTAGTGCAATTCAACAGGCTTTTTGTTTCAAAAACATTTGGCATTATTTGACTCATACCACAGCAATCAGCTTAACTAAACGACCGAACGTGCTCTTTTAACATGGACATTTAAAAGGACAGAAGGATGTATTTTCACGTGTCTTGATGTCTGTGACGTTTTCTATATTCAGGTATAATATAAGTGACCAGAAAGCCATTTTAAAGTAGTTCAAAAATGATGTGTGCGCTTTATGTGTGTGCTTGAGCACAAACCATTTATTCCGCCCCCCAGTAGTTATTAGATAAATATAAAAGTGCAACTAATCGACTAATGGACTGCAACTCATACTGTGTGTGAAGAAAATATCTATTGTGCTGAATTTAAGGCAAGATAACTACAGATAAAAATGTAGTAGCTCTTATACGTTAGCCTTAAGGTTATGAATAAGCTGGTGTGTTCCAAAACAATGACAAAATTCGCATTTAGGAGATATAAGCATCAAAACCTTCAGTCTCTCACTTCCGCTAAAATGGATCACAGATTTTTATGACGTCACTGCGGACTTCAGCTTCTCATCACATCTTCTGTCCAATCAAATGCTCTCTAGAATCTAAAGTGTCCCGTCCTCTATGCTATAGCCTATAAATACCACCTGGCCAAAGCGACCATGGGTGTACTTGACTGTATGTTAGTACAGTCATGCTCAATATCATCTGTCGTGCTCATCAACTCATCACGCAAAATGTTTTAAGCGATTCAGTTCGATTTAGTGAACTGGTGCGACCAGGTCACTAAATAAACTGGTTCAAAAGAACTATTCGGTCACGAACCGGACATCACTACCTTTAACACATCACGGGGCAATATGGCTTGGAGAACGCTGAAGTTTTATCCCGGTTTTCAACTGTACGTTGGAATTAAATGTCTCGAATTTATTCACACCTCGTCTAGTGAATCCAACGTATCACCAGCGCTCGGATTCGCTTCCATGGTGCTGTCAAGTACAAATTGCAGTCTGTGAGGTAAACTAAACGCTATTTGAAAAGGGAGAGGAGCCAATGTCCCACCTTGGCTTCCTGTTTCAGTGGAAATTACTTCAAAGCAAAGCTGCGCGTTCCAAGGCACTTCAGTGGACCTTAAATGTTTTTTTTTTTTTTTTTTTTTTTAATGTGACGTTAATGCAGGCTTCATTTGACCCTATGAATCATCCATAGTTCAAGTTGCCGTATCTATGGTTTTTGTTTTTCCCCACATTAAACATTAATGCATTGTAACATTGTAGCGCCTCCCAAGAGCTTTGTGCTCTGTTAATTCTGGAAACAAAGTCTCAGCTTTTAAATTCTGTTCATTTTATCACGAAATTCAAACAATGATGGCGTTTTGACGCACTTAAATGTGACGTGACATATAGCTGTAGCGCCTCAGTTCAAGCGGCAGCACGGATCGCGAGTCTTTTCTTCCACTTTAATACAAATGTCTAGAAAAACATGCATGCATATCAGAAAGTTAAAGATACAGTACAACTTACCGAAATCCGTATCACTCAATCTGTGTTTCAACTGTGGAAAACCGTCAATAAAACAGCTTGTGAGCATATCATAACGTTATACATTTACCTCAGGAAATCCAGTAAATGACCATATTTATTTATTTGAGTTGTTATTTTTAACTTTTAATAATAATACCAGCTAACAGTGCTCTCTGTTTACAGCATTAGGTGAGTTTTTTTTTTCTTGAGAAAAAAATAACATACTACTAATATTTATCCAAATGAATCGATATTGAATCAAGATTGGAATCAAATCACAAGATTTTAATTGAATTGAACTCATGAAATTTGTGTCAAGCGATAATAAAAACAGTAGCCTACCAGTCATTTTACCATGTACACGTTTATGTTGTCACTAAACCAAATATTTTGACAATCACAATAATTATCATGCAAGTTTTTTTTTTAACCCCCCCCCCCTCCCCCCTTCCATAATTCTCACTCCAAGCTGAACTCAAAAGTTGGCAGACCTCAGGAAAGTTAACCAGTGTTCACAGTTTGTTAGTTGGCTAAAAACACTAGAGAAGAGCTTATTTATTGTTAATTATTATAAATGTATGTCTGAATAAATTTTGCAATGAAGAAGTGTTAATGAAAACTACCCTATGTGCAACAGTTGTATACAACGTGTCAGCTTTTATTTGAGTGTAAATATTATATCTAGAAATAAATAGCAGTTGAATATAAAAGCTCTGTTGTTAATTTTAACCTCGAATATTATAGTGTACCAACTGAGGTGGTTCCCTGTATAGTTTGCAGCATTATTTGGAAGAAATTAGTTTCCTTAAGAAAAATCGGCATTGGCCGATATCATTCTGAAGAATTGGCTATCAGTATCGCCTGAGAAATGTAGTATCGGTGCATCTCTAATTAAAAGATCTTACTGACCCCAAACTTTTGAATGGTAGTATATATTTTAAGCAATGTTAAAGCTGCAGTCCATAACTTTTTGGGTTAAAAATTATCCAAAATAAATTTGAGCAAGTACATAACCAGCCAGTGTTCAAAACTATCTGTTTAGCTCGATTCAAAACTGTAAGCTTGTAATAATGTTTTTAATTCCAGTGGTACCACTCTTATCCAAAGAAATGTACACTGCGTTGAAGGGGTATATTTTTATCAGTACAAGAATGTTCATTTGCTGGGAATTGAACGCATGATGTTGCTGTTTCTTGCGCCACTTCAGGAATGCACAAAAAAAAAAGAAATAATAAATAAAAATAAGAGTAGTTGCAATACTATTTATAATATTAATACTTGTTTAAACAAATTAAATACAGTTTTAAAAATAGTTTTATGTTAATTTTTGTTGTAATGTGTGAGAAGTATTAATATTAAACTTTTACTGGTTTTACCAGATTTTTTTTAATACTTTCAATTTTCATGAATTGTATTGAATACAGTTAGCAACATAAAAGTCATACCCAGAATTCGAACTTAACAAAGTTTAAAGGTACCTTCACCTAAACTATCCCATTAAGAAAGTGGAACTGGAAATTTTATGTCCATGATGTGTTTCACAAGTTAATTTATTTGACATTATTTAATATATGAAGGCAAACATGGTTGTAATGGAACATCATCTAGTAGGCCGTAATAAAAACAGTGAACAAAGCTCTAGTTTATGTCTCACCTTATATATCAAAAGTCATTTTTTCATCTACAGATGATCAAGGTCTTGTACACTTGTCAACACATTAAGTCATGATAGAAATTTCATGCAGATGCACACACTCAGCAATTAGCCTTTGACTAAACATTATTATTTATCTCATGCACCATCATGCCTTCAGCTATTTATGGAAGTTTATATAATCACATTTCCCTGCATCACAAGTTGAGAAGTTGAAGGTTTGAGGAAGTGAAAAATGACTTTAATCAGACAATGTTCCACTTTAAAAAAAAAAAAAAAAAAAAAAAAAAAAATTTGCACATGGAGATGAAAAGGTATAGCTGAAAAGAATGGCTGAGTAATATCTCATTGTGCGGTCGTCTCGAATCAAAGCCGCCTCAGATAATTTAAATATGATTGGTTAAAATTGGAAATGCAGAGACTTGTCGAGATTAATACTTGAAAACTATTGAGAATTTTACACTTGAATCAGTTCTGTGAATCCTGAAAGCTTCCCGAGAGTTTGTATGCGGCGTAATTCAATGCTCAGATATGGGGGCAATGTAATGGGACGCAATTCAAATATAACGTTAACTATGCCGTTTAAAACTATGGTGTTTTATCGTAGGATTAGCCTGGTTTTTGACCACAACTCTTAATTAAAATGCCTTTCGCAAAACAGAAGAACTGATAGAGTGGCCTTCACTAAAACACACCCCAAACCCCATCTGTTGGGTTACGTGACTGTACTAGCATGTGCGCGTGTGTGTATTTACTCGTGGGCAGGAGCAGCTATGAGACAGTGCATGTGGGTGGAGGATGGGAGATAAAAGAGCACATGGCTTAAGCTATTAAAGGACTGTTTTACAGCTTAATCGCTTTTTTTGTTCGAGGCTCCATGCAGATCTGTTCTGGGTTATTTCTGTTGCTGTCGTTTCCCTCTTTTGGAGGATTTAACCGAGTTTACCCCTCTAATCTGACTCTTTTTGTTAGCGATACTCAGACCTGTTTGCAGCGCCCATTGTACTGCGCCCACTAATGCGCGTGTGTGTTCTCCTTCATTGAGACGGCTCTACTTCATTGCCATGTCCATCACTGTCAGATATGATCGTGTCTTCGCTGAAACAACGGATGTGCTTTGGCACAACTTCAGTTTGTGGGCCCTTGGAGACCTTTAGTCTGTAGCTCTGTGTTAGCGCAGTTGTTTTGTACTAAATGAGAGAGGGTTAGTGTGTGTCAGCTATATAAAACCACAAGGTACAAAATGTAGGCTATATTATATATTATTAAATATGTATTGCTACTGCTCAAAAGTTGGGTTCAGGAAGGTTTTTTCAACCACACCCCTTGTGGTGAAAATCAAGTTTTTAATGTTGTTTATATGTCTATGTGATGTTTTTAATATGCTTTAAGACAAACCATGTGCAGATTCATAAATCAACAGCATGGCTGAGTATTTTCTCCTTAAAACTGCGGTGATCCCAAGACAGTTTCAAAAACGTGGTTTGAAATCGCTGGGGTTTTTGACGTTACAAACTACCTTGTAACCAATCAGGGGTGCGTTTCCCGTACAACGATGTAACTCGCTGTTTCACTACCATGGTACGATGCATCGTTAGAGAAATCAACTAGCTAATCACGACTGTTTCCCGAAACCCACCGTCGCAAAGTATCGTTCAACCACGATGGTTTTGCACGTGTGGAATAATAACTACTTTTAATGAAACTGTTTGAGATCCAGTTAACGCTAGATTTGTTAATATAAATTACAGACATGTCATCTAAGGACTATTTCTAATTGTTCTCAGTTGTTTTGCTTTATTACCAGACTCAATATTTGTCTCGTTCTTACATAGTAGAGCACGTTCGCACATGCGCACTCTTCAAACACGTTCCTTTAAATCTTTTGACAAACTAAAAGACGTAAATTACATTTGTATGTATTCTAAATAAAAGGCACCGGTTTTCCCTGAATGTCAGCTTGCTTATTTTGCTCAAGATAAGGATTTATTACCTCCAAATGTGCTGCAATATAGAAACGATGCCTCTCACCAAAGGTCGAGAGCTGTCGTTCAAACCACACAACTTTGCGATGCTGTTTGCGAATGTTTGCTGGAACGATGGTTTCGGGAAACACAGACTCGTTGAACTATGCTGATAACGACGGAACTTGCGACCATAGTTGGCTAACGATGCTTTCGGGAAACGCACCCCAGGTCAACAAGTGATTGTCATCGTGTGGATCTCTGAGCTGGTTTGAGTGAGTGGAGGCGGGGCTAATTTGCATATTCATAGAACAAGGTATACAAAATTAGGCAAGGCTGTAGAGTTACATTCAAGCTATTTGAAGGCATGAATTAATTTTTTTCATGGAAAAAATTTTAATTGGGTCCTTTTGGTGATCAAAGATTTTTGACTAAAGGGGGACTTTAAGTGAATGAATTTCACCAAGCTGCATTTACTTGATCAGAAAAACTGTAAAATCGTAATATTGTTGAAAACAGCTGTGCTGCTTGTGCTTTTGCATTAAAGTAGTTCATTTAAAATGAATTGTTGTCATTTGTTGTCAACAGAATTTTGATGCAAAAAATAGCAAACCATAAAAATACCAAAAAGTAGACTCAAATAGTCTAAATTTAAAGTCCTCTGAAGTAAAATAAGCTTTGTGTGAGGAAAAATGTTTGTTGTTTATTCAATCTTTTCCACCGCAGCTCCAATATCTCAGTTAGTTACATATATTTGAATATATCGCCATTGTTTATTTAAAATGATATAACCTCATTAGTTTTCATGTGTCTCATAACAAATTGACACTGCAAATTTGAATATATGCATATTCATATTGCACATGTGAGATTTGAAAGCTACTATATAGAGAAGATTTTCAGAGAATGACAACTTAAATTTACATTGTATTTATGCATTGCATTTAGATTTCAGTGTTGGGGATTTAGCCGAGTCATACAGACCACTTCTATGGTACTTTTATTTAGCTTTTCTGTCAGTTTTGTAGTTTGAAAGTGAAGTTCATTTGTTGTGTCTGTTGGAAGAAAGAAAGAAATTCTGGTTTGGTATGTCAGGATTTTAATATTTGTGTAAACTATCCCTTTAAAGAGACTTTTTAAGTGTGTAATGTTGCTGTTTGTGCTTTGTAAGTTTGCAGACCTTTTCCAAGCTCAAAGTCCCTCTAAAAGTTATTTTCTATATCAGTGGCAGTGCGCACTGTTTCTGAACTTCTGAGTTTTCTTCTAGGAACGTGCACGTCACAGTATTCCTCATTTAAATAATTCCTGCCCACGGCATATATACAGGTCCTTCTAAAAAAATTAGCATATTGTGATAAAGTTCATTATTTTCCATAATGTAATGAGAAAAATTAAACTTTCACATATTTTAGATTCATTGCACACCAACTGAAATATTTCAGGTCTTTTATTGTTTTAATACTGATGATTTTGGCATACAGCTCATGAAAACCCCAAATTCCTGTCTCAAAAAATTAGCATATTTCATCCGACCAATAAAAGAAGTGTTTTTAATACAAAAAAGGTCAACCTTCAAATAATTATGTTCAGTTATGCACTCAATACTTGGTCGGGAATCCTTTTGCAGAACCGACTACTTCAATGCAGCGTGGCATGGAGGCAATCAGCCTGTGGCACTGCTGAGGTGTTCTGGAGGCCCAGGATGCTTCGATAGCGGCCTTAAGCTCATCCAGAGTGTTGGGTCTTGCATCTCTCAACTTTCTCTTCACAATATCCCACAGATTCTCTATGGGGTTCAGGTCAGGAGAGTTGGCAGGCCAATTGAGCACAGTAATACCATGGTCAGTAAACCATTTACCAGTGGTTTTGGCACTGTGAGCAGGTGCCAGGTCGTGCTGAGAAATGAAATCTTCATCTCCATAAAGCTTTTCAGCAGGTGGAAGCATGAAGTGCTCCAAAATCTCCTGATAGCTGCTGCATTGACCCTGCCCTTGATAAAACACAGTGGACCAACACCAGCAGATGTTTCTACTCCAGACTCAGTCCACTGCTTCCGCAGGTCCCCCAAGGTCTGGAATCGGTCCTTCTCCACAATCTTCCTCAGGGTCCGGTCACCTCTTCTTGTTTTGCAGCGTTTTTTGCCACACTTTTTCCTTCCCACAGACTTCCCACTGAGGTGCCTTGATACAGCACTCTGGGAACACCCTATTTGTTCAGAAATTTCTTTCTGTGTCTTACCCTCTTGCTTGAGGGTGTCAATGATGGCCTTCTGGACAGCAGTCAGGTCGGCAGTCTTACCTATGATTGCGGTTTTGAGTAATGAAACAGGCTGGGAGTTTTTAAAAGCCTCAGGAATCTTTTGCAGGTGTTTAGAGTTAATTAGTTGATTTAGATGATTAGGTTAATAGCTCGTTTAGAGAACCTTTTCATGATATGCTAATTTTTTGAGACAGGAATTTTGGATTTTCATGAGCTGTATGCCAAAATCATCAGTATTAAAACAATAAAACACCTGAAATATTTCAGTTGGTGTGCAATGAATATAAAATATATGAAAGTTTAATTTTTATCATTACATTATGGAAAATAATGAACTTTATCACAATATGCTAATTTTTTGAGAAGGACCTGTATTTATACAAAAAATGGGTGATGCCTGGTTGAGATGTGTTAGTAGTGTGTTCAAGAGATGATGTTTTTCCCAACCAGATCAAACACGGTTATAGTAAGGGGCATAAAATCTCTGATACACGATTGAAGTGGTTGACCAATCAGAGCACAGTGTGCTTTTCGGAAGGAGGGGCTTCATAGAGACAGGGCCTCAGTAATGCTCTGTCTAGTTCCTGTTTATGGTATTAAAATTAGTTTTGGTCATCAGATCAAGTAGACGAGTGAGAAACATTCCCGTATACACCTGGTGTTTTAATCCGTCTCTTTTGGCCACTTTCGACCACGTGTGTCCTGATTTCTTCAAGGGGAGGGTGTATGGGCGGGTAAATGAATGGGATTTTTCAGATCTTTCGATTTAATTGATGAAATAAGCTCATGCAATTTACATACAACATGACAGAAAATGAAAAACACAGAAAAACATACGAGAGCAGCAGCTTTAAGTCATATGAAAACCATATTTGGCATCACTCATGTAGCCTTAAAGATCTGTGTGTGTGTGTGTGTGTTTGTCTGTACAAGGACAAGCACATGCAATTTTTTTTACACTAATATAGCATGTTTAGCAGCACTGTGTGTATGGGGTTGTTTGATGGAGTTTGGTGTTAGTCAAATGAGCATTTTCTAGCAGTTGGGTGTGTCACGCCCTGCTTTGTCGTGCTGGGTGTGCTCACTCCACCAATTACCGAATAATGTGTGGGCCGTGTCTCTCCCCCCAGTCTGAAGGGGGAGCTGTTTGTTTTCAGTCCATCTGACAGCAGCTGATGGGGGGGACTGTTTCAAAACCTCTCCTGCCAGTTGTTTGATCTACTCTAGGCCGTGCATCTCGGCATGGCTATGGCTGCAACACCATCCTACTCCTTTTTGTTTGTTTGCATTACACAGTCTACATTTAACTGATTTGCACTACACTTTGGATTAGTTTCCTTGTATTTCTCATTTACTGACTTTATGTATTTATTGATTTAAATTATGATTTCATAATTTAATATTTAAATAAACTGTTTTTGATTTAACTGAACAAACGGTGTGGTCTCCCCTATGTCATTGCTACTGTGAGCCAGGTAGTCGTGACAGGTGTTTGTTTGAGTTTGTCTTTTGTGTGTGAGAGAGAGAGAGAGATAGCATCAGTAATAGGCTTACGGTGGTGGAGCGGTAAATAAAAGAACGGGACACACAAGGTTGGCAACGATGCTCATCTTCTCTGACCTCCCGTTTCAATATGGGCCCCATCCCTCCTTTTATTCCTCCCCTGCCTTGCTCTTCTCCACTCATTCACCCTGCTGTCTCTTCATCAGCCCTTCATTGTGATAGATGGGCACGTGAATGGACAGTAAAGTGCTAAAGTTTGTGGGCCGTGGATCCCACACAACTGCATAAAAAAGAGAGGGAGCGAAAGAGAAGGCTGATGCTTCCAGAATTGGATGGAGTGGAGGGAACACGTCAGCATTTTCTCTCCCAGTACGTTTCACTCAGCGCGATTGAGTCTTATTATCTGACCCCTCTCCCTCTTCACACTGACCTGATAATATTTTACACTCACACATTCTCTCTACTCTCCATCTCCCTCCCTCTATCTTTCTGACAACTTCCTCTCTCTTGCGCGTTGTTACACACACACACTAACACACACACACACACACACACACACACACACACACACACACACACACACACACACACACACACACACACATACACATACACATACACACACACTTGGTACTGGTATTACTATTATTATTACTGTACTATTACTAACAAATGTCCCCACTCTTTGTGGGGACATTTGTTACTCAAGTTTTTTTTTTTTTTTTACTAGGAAGGTTTACTAGGGGAGGAACAAACACACATACACACACACGCGCACACACACACACGTTCTTCCACTCATGCATTTGTAACATCATTATTTTTCACGATCACTGATTATGATTCTGAATAATTACCATAGAACACGTCAATTTTTATTTGTTTACAACTTGGTAGAAATGCTTGTGTATATTATTTAATCTCTAACAAATATTTGCATAAACTGCGTATTTATTGTAGCTGTTAAATACACACACACACCATATGTCAATTTCTTTTGCTTTATTTTAAATCTCTATCATATAGTCACATCAGTATATAATTAGTAATTGTTATATAGTGATGAACATTTTTATACTTTTTTTATTTGTTTATATCTAGATAGAAATTAGCTTTTATATTCAATCTCTACCATATAGTCACATAATTGATGTTTTTTTACAGACAATGTCTGTTTTTATTTATATTTATGTATAAATCTAGATTACATTTGAATGATTTTATGTGTAATCTCTATCATATTCTACAATCATTTATTTTTATTTTGAATAACCATGCCATATGTCAGTTTTTATTTATTATTTATATCTAGATATAAATCTACTTTCATATTTAATCTGTTTTATGAACACAGAAATCACACAACTAATGAGTAGTGGGCCTCGTTCATGTTGCCTTTCGACATGACATAACTGACTTTGAAGTAAATGACATTGACCGCATGTCTTCCATACCATTGCCATTCCATGCATTTCTAGGAATCAGATATAGTCAATAAAATAAAAAAAATACCTAGTTCCCACCTAGGTATGAGGTATTTCCAGTTTAAAAGGACCTCACACTAGGAAATGTTTCCTTTGGTAAGGAAATCTTTAAGACTTATTATATTTTAATTAAAAATCTATTTCAAACATTGAAGCATTTATTATTCATCGCATTATAAGTGTTGGGGTAACATTACGAGGTAAGCGTGTTATGCAATCAGATTATTTTTTGGAAGTCTCAAATAACCAAAACCATTTTGGGATTTTATGTTTTCATACATTTTTGTTTAATTGATTGATTTAATGACAAATTTAATAAAAAAAATCTCTCCCTTCTCCTTGATATAGGCCTAGTGCATGTCTAGCAGTGTGACGTGGAAACAACAAGCATAACACTGCAGTTTGGGAAGAACAACAGCGTAAACCTGTTGGTGACAGCGTAAAAAAAATGGTGAGCACGATTCAGAAAAGGTTATGTAGAGCCTTAACTGTCAGGCTCTTCATATATAGAAACTTTTAGGGGTTCCCACTATGGGATCATTTTATGAGATCGTTTTTCTCGATTGGAAAACTCGTTTTTCTCTCAATTTTCCCCATTGACTTCCATGGTATTTTGTATTCATACTATAGAAGTCAATGGGGACCAGCAACCCACATTCTTCAAAATATCTTCTTTTATGATCAACAGAACAAAGAAACTCATACAGGTTTAGAACAACTTGAGGGTGAGTAAAGGATGACATTTTTTATTTATTTTTTTAGGTGAACTATCTCTTTAACTGCCCCTTCATCAGCTGTCAGAATATCACTGTATTAAATAGCTGATATTCAGAAGCTCATTTGCGGTTTTGGGTTAAACCAAGCCGATTTGTGGATTAGCGCCTCTTCAATCTGGCTACCACAGCTGGTTTCCACTCAACACTCTGTCTGCCCCCCGTATCATTGCCAGAGTGTGTTTGTGTGCGAGTGTACAGTGGCGAAAACCAACCCGATCCGGGGTCCAAATCCCTCTGAACCGGAATTAATCATTTTTTCCACCTGCTCAAAACAGCGCCTTGTGGGTCACCAACAACTAAGGGATTAGTACGACCTTTAACGCTGATGTGGCGTTCCTTAGCACGAAGATCCCAGAGATCTGCCCGAGACTTGTGAGATTATGGCGGACTTGTCCTGGCCAGACTTCCATGGCTTGCTTGTTGATGAAGGCGATTTCTGTAGTCAGAGATAGGCAGATTGGTGTGTTTTGATGTTGTGCCTGTGTTTTGAGCGTTGCCTTGCATTTGTGTGTGTGTACTGTATGTGCGAAGTCTTTTAAAGCAGATTTGGCATAGTAAGAGCAAGATGTGACAGCATTAGTGGCGTACTCAGTTTTTTCAAGTTAATGCACAACAACTGAGTCATTTCCTCTTTTACGCTGACCCTCTGTGACATATCCCTCATAAAGTCAGACACTCAGAGCCCTATGGTTGGGTTGATTATGCTGGAGAGCTCATGAGGACCGCCGGGTTCTTGCTCTCCAGCAGTGCATTAGCCGAGCACTTAGCCGCAGACGGGCCGGAGCGAGAGTCTTCTTCGGGTCAAGGCTGTACTTATCGCACAGTGGGCCACACTTCAGAACTCTCATCAAGTGTAATACTGTCGTACTAAAACTTGACAAACACTGTAACGCAGTGGTGTTCTGAAATGAGGAGGCAAAGTCCTCACTTAATGTTTTTTTTATATATATATAATTTCTTTATGTCCCATGTTACACTTAATGTTGTCACATTTTCCTAATTAAATAAACATTACTTCAAATTACTATAAAAAAGAAACCAACTAATTCTATTTAGTATTTTTACATCAACAATGTAATTGATTTATTAAAACCAACTATATCTCAAGTTAGTGTTTATACGCATTTTACATTTATTCCAAAATAATAACTAAAGACAGTAACAATTTAAACAATATATTTTATTTGTGAACTGATGTTCTGCTGTTCTTTTTTAGTTCAGTAAACACTTCACTGTAAAAAAAAATATGTGATCAATAAGTTCTGACAACATGAATGTTTTCTCAGCTTTTTGCTCAAAATGTTGCTTTTTTAATTAAATTTACAATCAAGTGTTGATAAAAAAAGGAATGCATGAAGCTAGAATATAACAGTTGTTTTTTTTGTTGTTTTTGTTTAATAGCAGAGGGTTTTTGAATTTTTTCTTTTGATATATTGCATATTCATACAAAATATTCTGGGGGCCATGATGAAACTTTTGTGAAAATGATAAAAAATGCTGGTGGTGGCTGGCAACTTTTGAAGAAAATGCTGTGAGGGAAAGAGTTAAAAATGATTTCTGAAGAATCCTGTGACACCGAAGACTAGATTAATAGCTGATGAAAATTCAGCTTTGTCATCGTAGGAATAAATGACAGTTTAAAATGTATTAAAATAGGAAAGTGTTATTTTAAATTGTAATAATATTTCACAATATTACTGTTTTTACTGTGTTTTTAATCCAATAAATGCAGACCTGGTGAGCATAAGGTTTTTTTCTCAAAAACATTAAAAAAAAACGTTCCCATCTTTTGAATGGTAGTGTATTTGCGAGTGAAAGATATTTAAAGAGACAAAATGCAGAAAGGCGAATTGAAATGTGAAAAGTTGTTTCTATATGACACTTCTTTGTAGGAGAGGCATCAACAAATTCCAAATCCCAAAAAGATTGATTTGGGAACGTCAGCCGAACAATGAAAGTCCACAGGGCAAGCAAAATATGTATATTTTTTGCTGTTGTTGAAAGATTATAGACAAAAGCCAACTTTTTCTACAGAATAATGTGCTCGCGAATCATTCACAATACAACCAGGAACGAATATGTATCATGAAAGTAAATAGGGTCCATTTGGATATTAAACGGCTCAATGACTTCTGGACATTAGATCAATTGTTTTAGATATGATCAGAAATGAGTATGCTTTTGTTGAAAATTGAGTTTGGAGCTGTGATGCATATTCGTTATCTGGATTCTTGCATCAGAACTAAAACACACACACACACACACACACACACACACACACACGCGTACGCACGCACGCACACAAACACACTCAATAAAAAAAAAAAAACTAAAGGATTAAATAAAAAATATATTTAATGAACTAACCTAAATTCAAGTCAATGTAAATCTACACCACGGAAGTGGGCTAAACTCTCCCTTGAGGGAAGGAGAGATAATGTTTTAACAAAAACCTGCCCATTTTTCCTTGCAAATCACATAATCTAAAAGAGGTCACTGAATCAAATGTAACCAGATGGGTAATTTTTAAGTCGGCTAATTCTTTCTGCAAGTACCAATACGTGCCATTTTTAGGAACAAGAGTGAATCCATACATAAGATTTCATTGTTCATTGTCCTGCATCACAGGTGTGTTTCAGACGGAAAGTAGGCAACAAAATCATGCTGCCTTGTAAGATACCTTCTTTTGAGCACAATACCTTATTTTTACTTTTGATCACTCATAAGGCAATCCTAGAATGCACTGCATTGAGGATAGTGTTGATTACATATTTAATTATGAAGTTATTTCCGAAAGTAAGCTTTTTCACAGAATATTCACTCTCCTTTTCAAAAGTTTTTTTTTTTTTATTGTTTTCTGTTTTAATATATTTTTAAGATGTAGTGTATTACTGTGATGGCAATGTTGAATTTTCAGCATTTTCCTTATCATTTTCAGGAATCTTTGATGAATAGAAAGTTAATTTAAACTGAAATATTTTGTAAATGATTAATGTATTTACTGTCACTTTCATGTAATTTATATTGTTCTTGCTGAATAAAAATATGAATTCCTTAAATAAAAAAGTCTTACTGACTCCAAATGTTATTATATAGCATATGGAGTTGTTAGCTTAGCAACATGCTAATGTCACTCTATTAGTAAACTATTGTGGATTTAATGTGATGTGTGCTATTTGCGTGTGTTGTCTATTTGACTGAACATTAACAGATTGGTTTGCATGTAGCATTTTAAATCTAAAGGCCCGCTCACACCAAAGTCAATAATAAGATAACCATAATGATAACTACTGTATATTAGCATCCACTCCCAACGCAAGATAACACTGTGTATATTCTAAGTACAAGCCTCAGGTTTGTCTTCTGTTTCTTTAAATGCTCAAGCTCTTTAAAGCGGGATTGATTCTGATTGGCTGTCAATGTTTTCATCGTTCATTAACTGGAAATAATCGTTCTGAATGTCATTCCAACAATATCGTTTATCTATGCCGTTATCATTATAGTTGTGGTGTTAACCCTGCTGTTCTTTTATATTTCCTACTGTATCTTTAATGTTATGGTTATAGTTGTCATTGGTATGAACGGGCCCATTCCACTGCACTACTTTTCCATTGTTATTTGTAAACATGCGCTAGATGGATTTTAATTTTTTTTTAACTTTTGCGTTAGCATCTCACGCATGATGACACGACATTCTCAAATTGTGGTGCTCAAGTAAAAAAAAAACACGTCTCAAGAGCTTTCTTTTTTTTTTTTCATTCCACCATTAGCCACAGAAAGCCACGTGTGTGTTAGAAGGTAGATGCCTCTGTGAAAAAAACTGCTTTATGCCACCATGGCACAGTTGTATTCAGAAGTAATGCATTGTAGAAGTCATGCCAGTTGGATCTGGCACTAATCATGAGAAAAAACGCAGTGCTGTTGTGCTGTATTAGCCCGGCGCTCTACCGATAACAGTCTCAAGATGACAGCAGGGCTATAGGATCCAGATCATGAAGGCTACGAGTTAAGTTGTAATTCCTAGGCTCAGAGCACACAAATGGGATCCGATCTTGAGCTAGGGCCCTCGGAGGTCTGCCTGGGTCAGTGGGGTCCTTTTTCATTAAATACAGCTCTTGTTTAAAGTGAGCTGCTGGGAGTGTTAATTTCCCTCTGATGAATCTGGATATTAGTGTTTATAAAACCTTTTTTCCTCATCTTTTATCTGTATAACCTGTAGCTACTGTTTGCATTCTGTAATTAAACTTCCTGTCTTCTACTCACTGTGGTTTAAAAAGGGAATATATGGTGTGTGTGTGTGTGTGTGTGTGTGTGTGTGTGTGTGTGTGTGCGTGTGCGTGTGTGTTTTGGAGAATGAATCTGTGCTAAGAGAACACTTTCACAGTAATGTGTACTCAGAGAATAAACTGATCCAAATATAACTGTGAAAGTAACTGCTTGCTGTACTTTGTCAGTAAAGAAAATTCTGAGTAAAAAATTGTTTCAAGATACATTTTACAATAAGCATTTTTAGTGTTAATAATAATAATGTAGTTTTATATATGTATTATTATTATTATTGCATGCATCTTTAAAGCAAATTTTATTGCACAGTTGTTGACATTATAACTATTGTTGTCATTATTATTATTATTATTATTGAAGATATTATTTGGCCCCCAACTGAGGCCCTGATGTCAACTAAACAGTATTACCAGAAAATTGCCGCTGTTTTACATAATACTGGGAATGCTTTGTCAAATGAAAAAAGCATTGTTTTCACTGTGGTCATTGCAGTGAGTGAGGTTTGCAACTGAATTCAGTGTTTATGTTCTCAGAACCCTTAGAAAGGTAAAAATAAGTTTTTAATGAAAACATTTTTTAGAATTTTTGTATGTATTATACTGTATGTGACAGTCTCTCGCATACATTTTTACTTACAGAGCACCTCTTGCACCTACACTTTTAATGCTGAGGATATTGCTTTCCTTGACCATTTTTTGTTCTTCACAGAATCTCTCCTGTGTGTGTGTGTGTGTGTGTGTGTGTGTGTGTGTGTGTGTGTGTGTGTGTGTGTGTGTGTGTGTGTGTGTGTGTGTGTGTGTGTGTTTTTAATGTGCGTGTTCTTCACTTTCTGTAAACTAACTCTTCTTTCTCCACTGGTTAGCCTTGCCCCATCCATCTCTCGTTCGCTTTTCACCTACGCTCGGATGCCATCCCTCTGTCTTTGAATTTGTGCGTGCTTTCTGTTGTTTTTTTTTCTCTTCTTCTTTAAACCTCACTTTTCAGTCCCTTAAAATATTTGGATCTTTCATTTTCTTTGAGTTTTATGGCTGCAACTGGTTCAAAAACATGTCCAAGTCATATTTCATCCTCAACCCAAAAAAATAAAATAAAGAAAAATAAAATAAATGATATGCCAAAGAAATTGAATCATTAAAATTTGCATTGTAAAATTGTATTATATATTACCATAATGCATCTGGACATTATACTTTTTACTTTTTCTAAAATTAGTAATGACAATCTTGACAAAGTACTGTAAAATCATTATAATTATAATATATATATATATATATATATATATATATATATATATATATATATATATATACATATTTATATATATATATATATATATATATATATATATATATATATATATATATATATACATATATATACATATATATATATATATATATATATATACATATATATACATATATATACATATACTGTATATATATATACAGCATATTGTAGAGCAAACAGTGAAAGTGCAAACAGTTCGTGCCGGAACCGGGAACACTTCCAATAACACCTGATGTACTCTCAGGGGTGTCAAACCCAGTTCCTGGAGAGCCACAACCCTGCAGAGTTTAGCTTCAACCCTAATTAAACACACCTGATCCAGCTAATCAGGGTCTCCAGGATTACTAGAAACTGTTTTTGGAGCTGGTTGGAGCTAAACTCTGCAGGACTGGAGTTTGACGCATGTGCCTTACATCATAAGAATTGCATCTACGCTAATATTTGTCTCTCTGTTTTGCCCGAGGTTTACCGTAGTCAGCCGTATCCAGAACAGATGAAAGACCTGTGTCTAGACACGACAACACAGCCCTGAAGTGTTAGCAAAGACCGTGTCAACTAGACTATCCGTGTCAACAAACAATGGATCCTTTACTGGAAACCGAAAGTAACTCACTCCCGCTATTTACTCTTTGAATTCTTGCACCCGGGAACAATACAAGTCAACACCATTATGACCAAACGTTTGCTAAGAGGTATTTCCTACTAAAGTTTTCTATTTGGCAAAAGGAAAGACAACAGCCCTTTCCCTGTGTTTTCTCTAGTCAGGTAGCACAGATTTTAAATGTTCCCCCGCCTTTGTACTGCATGGGCAGCCACATTCTACTGAAAGCCCATTTTGCCAGTGGTTAAGAACCCCTTTAAAGACAAAGACAGCAAAATAATGGGGGACATTTATTTCATTTTAGTTTTATTTTTCACTGAGACTGTCTGCAAGTTGATTAGTAAGGTTTTTATGCTTTTGTGCAATGCATATGTTTGCATATGTGTGTGTGTTTGGGTGTGTGTGTATACATATTAACCTGTGCCTGGGGGCCACTCTACATAATGACTGAGCAACAGGCCCCAGCTGTTCACATCTGTCTCTCCAGCTCTTTATGAAGCACCTACCCCATGCCTCCTTCCACTTATAAGCACGTCTCACTGTGTGTGTCGGTTGTATGCGTGCATGTAGATCTGTGTGTGTTGAAGGCCGCCGCCTTGATAGAGGCACATACAGTTTATAAGAACGCTACACCCAGGGTTTTAGAGTTAAGCTTAAATCTGTGATCTGTCTCTTGTGATGGAACTTTACTTCTTACTCTTTACACATTCAGATTCTATGCACTTCTCAAATCTCCCAGATATAGTGAAAACGCTTTTATGTGAGACCTTGAAGGAATAAATGTCTTTTACAAAAGATAGTGGTTTAGTTTTTTAATAAATCTAGAGAGTAAATTACATTTCTCTATGCAGTAGTTGTGGAGGATTTGATCATTGAACAAAATCGATGGCGTTGAGGACCCTCTCTTGTCAAGAAAACCCTCTGGTTTTTCCGCTTGCAAATTCCGCCATGTAAATAGCAACCTATGGTGCGAGCGAAAGGGAAAGGGAGATGAGACTCTGATTGGTTTATTGCACATTATGCCCAAAACACACCCATTACTCATTAAGAGAATAGGGACAACCCTTTTAGACCATACGCCGGGCGTGCAGACCATTTTTCCCATCATTAAACTAGCAAAAGTGGATTCAGACACACCCTAAGTGCACTTGCGCCGTGTGCTTAGACCATTAAAATAGGGCCGTTTGTCTTACAGTTCTTAAGGGAATGCTGAAGAGAACGCTGAAGAAGAGGAACAGACGCAGGAGCAAGGAGACAGGAACTTGGGAATCACAGGAGGTAATATTTGCAGGTAATGAATACAGGTAAGTAATCCATATTCCAAGTTGAGACCAGACAAATGACAGAGTGCAGGGAGAGTGTTGCAGGAGTGATTGAGTGCGGGGATTGAGAACAGGTGGCTGTGATTAGAAGTGACTGGGATACAAGTGAGGTGCTGGAACGCGGATTGTGGGATATAACAGGCAGCGAAGGATACGTCTATGTATTTGTATATTTATACCTTAGAGAAAGCTAGTTATTATACTGTAGATATACAGTTTCTTTATATAACCACTATAATGCAGATGCGTATGCAAGCTTTTAAAATCCATTGTGTAGAAAAACAGCGTTTCTGAATGCCTGCAAATGCTAAATACTGCAGAAGATGATGAGACGAGCCGTGGCTATTGACCCTTGTCCTGTGTTTATAAGTATAGATTTTCCTAAAGAAGAAAAATCTTTATCCATTGTCTAGAATCACTCAAAATTCCAACTGCTTTTTCTTGGTGGTGTCACCAGTGAGTCAATCCATGTCTCGGGTTTCCATTAGGTGGCATATAATAATAACAAAAAAATAGAAAAACTGTAGAGGGGGGAAAAAAAAACAAACAATTTTCAGCAGACAATCAAATATTCAGTTGTGGAAAATGAATTCTGTGTAAAATCTGTTGCTGTGTGCAGTGAGAGAACCAAGGGCCCCTAAGGAGTGTTCAGTATGTAAAATAAAGTGAATAGACTGTGCAGTATTTATTATGCATGAGCATAAATGTTACAAAACTGGTCGCTGTGGAGACTGCAGCGTTCACTTCAGTGTCGACAAGGGTACCAGGGTCCCTCAACATACAAACAGAGCGAAAAAGAACAAGAAATGAATTAGAAAAGAAAAAAAATGGCAGTGCTGTTCTAGATGAAGTCCATTTGAAAGGCCGTGTCCTGTGGTAGCACCCTTCTGTAGCTCCGTTAACACTCATTAAATGCTCGCTAATGGCTGAATGGGACGAGGTGAAAGGACAGACTTGCAGTGCCACGTTACAAGTGTTCCTCTGCTTTTTTACAGTCAGCAGTTTGCTCATCTCATCTAATTTCCATTCACTCATCCTCCCTCGTATCACTCCTCCAATGCTGTCAGGTTGTAATGAAACCGCCAGGACGAGGGGAATGTGTGTAGGGAAGCTCTACTGCCATTTCTTCACCAGAACTGGTGAACGTCTTCAGAGAAGAACCTCCACATGAGGCGAGACGAAGGCGAGCGGTGAAGCTCAACAGGTAAGCTGCGTTCTCTCATATGCAAGTGTTTTATCACGCTCAAAGACACTTTTTTTTATACGTTTCCTCTTTTCCCCATCTCTCTTTTGGCTTTAAGAAGACAAGTAAGAGTGAGGAGATGGAGGGTTGAAAGAAGGCCGTTGTCTCACTCTCTTTCCCTTGTCAGATTTAAGTTGACTTCTGTGTCAAGAGGATGGATGAGGGAGAGACAGAGAAGTATTTCTGTGTGGAAGCTGCGATCCTAAGTTGAAACGGTATGACAAAGAGTCAAAACAAAGAGCATTTTAATAGCGCTGCTGCCTCAGGAAGCTAAAAGTGGGTGAAATCCATTAGTGGTGTTAAAATTCTTCCCTTTTACCAGAATAATCCCGGAATCTGTTGATGACTTCCTGTTTGAGTATTTTTGTGTTCATATTTTTGGTACCAAGATTTTAAGATGGCATTTTCAACAGATGTAGAAATTAAACAGATGTTTTCATAATGTTTAGGGTTTAGAATAGGTGAATCTACTGTAATTTAATTCCTTTAATATTTAAGATTTTTACAGTATTACACATTTTAATTAATTCAACTAATTTTCTATTTTTAAATTGTAATATGTAAATGTTTTCACTTTTAAGTGTAAGTTGTGCTTTTTATTCATCAAAGAATCCGGGAAAAAAATAAATTTCCACAAAAATACTAAGCAGCACAACTTTTTTCAGCATTGATCAAATGTTTCTTGAGCAGCAGATCATCATATTAGAATGATTTCTGAATGTGACACTAAAGACTGAAATAATGGCTTGGTAATGGTAAAAGTTTGAGTAATGGTTAAACATCTATAGGTGCATGTATCTATAGGTATAACTGAGCTCTACCAACCCAGGAGATGCTGGTTATGAAACTGTTTTTCTAATTTGCTAAACATCTGCATGTCTAGTCGGAGAGCAGAGAGTTGATCTCATTGTCTCCACATTGGGAAATGTCATGCTTTTTTGCATCAAATAGGTACAGGCTTGAGTGTAGGGTTGCTTGATGATGTAATAAAAATAAAAACAAATAAAAAAACACATAAAAATGTACCTGAAAGGCTCACTGTCTGTGATGCCGCTCCGCCCCAGCCAGAAACCCTACCGGGTTTGCACCCACAGGAAATCGAATTTCTTATCTTTCAACTTTCACTCTTCTGAAGACACGAGGAGACTGACAAGGACATACAGTATATGAGATGTAAACAAATTGCAACACAAGCATCACTTGTCACTGAGTGCAATGACATCCACGACAGCATGCAGGAATTATATTGACATGCCGATGGAGTAAGCCTGTATGTGCACATATTACAGTGCTGTTCAATCTAACAAGAGAAAAGGTAATTCTTATTCTGAGAGACATTACTGTGTCAATATTACATACAGGACAAAAACATATGATACTAACAGACACTATAAATATCTATAAATTAACGACTTATATTGTGTGCACGATTTACTTAAAATTATCAGAATGTGCTGACGTATGAGTAAGTCCAAGTGCGGGGTGTCGTACAACTCGGTGCCATGGGAATTTTCCTAACCCACCTTCCCCAGCACCACCTGCCTAGATTTGCTCTACTTTCACTACTTCACTACTTTCCTCACAGCAGCTCTCATATCCTACTCACTGTATTTATGTGCATGTTTCGGCAGAAGCCTTCACTCATACCAGTAGGATAGCAGATCTAGTCTGCCAAGACAAGGCCTATGTACATTCCATTCTTATCAATAAAATCCCTTTTAGTTCTATTCCGAGAGGTCATGAAAAAAAAGAAAAAATTAGTGTGTGTGTGTGTGTGTGTGTGTGTGTGTGTGTGTGTGTGTGTGTGTGTGTGTGTGTGTGTGTGTGTGTGTGTGTGTGTGTGTGTGTGTGTGTGTGTGTGTGTGAAAATATACAGTATGTATGTATATCAGTTTCTATACCAAACCATTTCTATTTTGTCTTTAATTTTGTTTTTCAGGTATTTTCATAGTCATACCTGAAGATTATGTTGATTAATTGTAAATTAAACCCAAGCTCAGTGTTTTTTTTTTCCTTGTCTGATAAGGTATATGTAACACCAGTGTTGCAGTACCACAACTTGACAAGGCATGAAAACATGAAAAAAACAAAAACTAAAAAAAAACAGGACCTTTAATTAATTTCCTTTTCCTGTGCCATGTTGTTTTATTTCTCCCTGCAATTAAGGTACTTGTTTGTCTTTGGAGATGAAGGAAAAGGGAGGTTAGACAGGCCTGAAGAACATCTCATTAAAGACCTGGACAGGAACCGCTGAGTCATTCAGAAGAGCTCCAGACTCCAGTTATAACTCCGAACCTTTATCGCATCTCCCTAACAGAGCTCCGACACCTTCCTCAGACGCACAAAAATAAGGTTTGTGTCAAAAAGAAAATAAGCTAATTTTCCAAACAAGCAGTGACTAGCACAGCAGTGAAGTACAAACACTGTGAGTTTCTCTTTTGATTAGTCCTCGGCACACTCAGGGAACATTAGAATAAGAAAGAGAAAAACGTTATCAACACATCCATGGGTGTCATTAGTTATCGGGGCATGAGCCCAAATAAAGTAATCATAATCATACTCACATAGTTTCTGTGGAACCAACGTTTTTATTCGGAGATCACGTTGTGTATTGGCAACTTAGGCTGTAGAAAGACTGACAAGTGGCTAGTAGTTAATGGTTAATGAGTAGCTATTTGAAATTATAAATAATTTAATAAGTTCATGAATATCTTGTTCCTTGCGCTATGAATTTGATAACGGGGGTTTTTTATTGGCTAGCTCTGGTCACACCCACCAAATTTAGTTAAAGCTACCAAGTTAAATTTGATGTTAAGCTTAGGAGCTTAAAAGGTCAAAGGTTACTTAATACGCTGTGAAGAAATGTAGAAAGATGTGATTATACTAACCTGTAGTAGCTTATAGGAACGTTCGGGGCATTCTACAAACCATTGTTCTGCTTATTATTTTTATGGAACACATTTATTTTCAGGATTCTTTGCTAATGACTTGCTTGAATAAAACATTTCTTATGTAACGTAACATTACAAAAGGGTTTACTATCACATTTTCATCAATTTAATGCATCAATTAAAATCTTACTCAGATAGCAAATTGGTATTGGGCCGAATCTAGTTGAATTTCGGCTGTGAGTTTGGCCCACATACGACAAGGAATTATGGCCCGAGATTGGCCCAAAATCTACTTGCCGGAAGTAAACCAGATCCATGCCGGAAGCAGACCAAAACTCACCCACAACTTCTTGCATGTCCCCAGAAATCAGCCATAACTGGCCCACAACAGTGCCAGGATCCCCAGATGTCAGCCAGAAAAGAGTCAAACTGCCACCACCTTTACTGACCCCAAACTGTACGGTATTGTATTTTTGATTTTACTTAACAGTGTACCTTTAAAATATTTAAAAATGTGAGTTATGAAATAGTCTCTAAAGCTGTCATAATAGCATAATCATTTTTGCAAGAAGTGAAATTTCCAAGAACAAGTTCAAGTCTGCTCTTTTTATTCACCATGTTTTGTTTGCAAAAGGGTACGCGTTGACATATCAAACTGTTATAATTTTGAATGCAGACATTTCCGCATCGAAGCACCTTGTAGTTCTACAAATTTGAGCATTGAATTAAACTAGTAACAGTTACCTTTCTGAAGGCATAAATATATTCCAACATAAACTGATAAAATCAGTTTCTCAGGCTTGAGATGACATAATGATCAAAAAAATGTACTCACTTGGAAAAGACCCATTTGTTGTACTCAAAAATATGCAAAAATGCTTCTCACAAAATCTCAAAGTATTGAATAGTCTTATAGTATAGTATAGTATAGTATAGTATAGTATAGTATAGTATAGTCTATTTCCAGGGTCGCTGGCAGCCAGTGCCCCAGTATGAATGAAAGGCTAAAAACATCCGTGGGCGCGTGTGACGAAAGAAGACAGACAGAGAAAATGAAGGGATATGTCTAAATACAGCTTGTGTACTCTCCGGTTGAAAGCCCTCCATCCATTCACGGTTGCGAGGAGGGAGATTGCAGTCGGCGCATTCACATTTTGGCGTCTGGGACTGTTTGCGGGCACAGAGGATAATTGAGTGTGAGTTAATTCCTATCAAAGCCCATTGGACTGCAACTAATGGACCGAGGGAGATGCCTCAAGGAGCCAGCACTTTCAATTTCTTTTGTTTATTTAGATGGGAAAATGTTTAGTTTTTAATTAAGTAAATCACTATTATTTGTTCCAGTGTGGTTGGTAATTTGAAGAGATTGCAACCTGACTTGAAATTCAAGCGCTATTGGCTTTGAGAGAGAGATAGGGAGTACTGGAGGAGGCTAAAGCGTGGCGTAATGGCCGTGAACCCGAGAGAGCTCTTTCCATGCAGTATAGAAACACTCCCTTGGCTTCACTTTGAAGTGTTCCTAAGGTTCTCTCTGAAAACTTGAACTTATTCAAAGGGAGCGCTTCAATGGAGAGTGAAGGTAAAAAAGAGAGAAAAAAAATCAAGGAGTCATTGTTATGTCCTGGACCTTCTAAAATGCGGTAACTGTGTGTATGTTTATGTGTATGTCTGTGTGTGTGTGTGTGTGTGTGTGTGTGTGTGTGTGTGTGTGTGTGTGTGTGCGTCTTTACAAATGTTCCTTTCTGTCTTATTTTTACAGATTTTTTTGTTGGTGAGTGATCAGAGGAGATGGATTTCTTGTATTCACTCGTACTGTCAAGTGCCTGGGTTTTTCACCTCATGGATTTCAAAGGTACATTTGAAACAGAAAGGCAAAATACAGCTATCTTATATGCATTTACCTGATCACACTAATGGAAGCTTGTTTCCACCACTGAAAAAAAAAAGAAAAAAAAGAAAAAAAAAAGAAAAGGTAATTGTGACTTTTTCTCACAATTCTGACTTTTTAAAAAAAAGTTTTATAAACTAGCAATTGCAAGTTATGCAGTCAGAATTGCAAGATATAATATGGATATTCTGAGAAAAAAGTAGTTTTCCCCCTCAGAATCGGACTTTATAACTCTCATTTGCGAGTTTATATCTCGAAATTCTGAGAAAAAAGGCAGAATTGCAAGATAAAAAGTCACAATTATCTTTTTTTTTTAATTATTATTCCATGACGTAAACAAACTTCCATGTACTAAGGTATTTAATCTAAACTTTGTAATGAAACCTACGAGTCATTATACCAAACTTTGTCCATAGCTTTGCCGTTAACAACATAGAATAAATATAGTCCTTTATCAAAGCATAAGCATATATTAGCCTTAAACTAAACTACACCACACTTTCAAAAATGTTACATGGTATCCTGGCTTCAACCAAACATTCACAGATACCCCTGAAATGTATGTGGGTTAAAAGTGACATCCGTATTTTAATTTTAAAGTAATCTTTTCAACTGACAATTCAAAAATTTTTCAGTTAAGGTGTATTTGATCATGTAAAGTAGTTTACAGATTTAACATTAAATAGAAATAAACAGAAAGAGCTGGAATGAGATATATTTTTTTACATTTTCTAATTTTTATTTTATCATTATCAGGAAGTGTTGTTGCAGTTTCACTTTTTCACCTCACCTTTTTCCTGTGCAAACCAATAAAAAAATAAAAAAATCGGAGCAAAAATAAAACAATATATCTTAATAAAAATCTAACTTTTTTTTCAGGCTGTGTGGAACACTTTATTTTGATTGGTCATTCACTGTCACTGAATCTGGCTCTACGTGTGTATATCTCTTATATTTAGAGAGTTCACACCGCAGAATTTTAACCAACTGCAGATGCTCAATGCTGCTGAAAGGACGTATTTTTTTGAGAAGCGTTTTGAATTTGAACTTTTTTAACATGACATGGCGTCTTGAAAGGCGCTCATGTGCAAGATGCTAAAAAATCTTCTAGACATAGTGCAATGGCTGTAAACGTCTGTTTAGCGCATGTTTACAAAGACAAACAAAAAGTATTGCAGTGGAACACTAATTACAAATAATATTTTTAAATTATTATTTTTATTTCATTCTAATGCTAAAACTCTGTTCTGTAAGACAATTACTTTACGTCGCTTTTGGGCAGAAACCTTGTATCTCCATATTTCGTCATAAATTATTACTATTGGTCACCCTTTACGTCTGTCTGTGGATTTTGCAAATATTTAACCAATGAAAAGTATTAAAAACAGCTTGTGACTTAACCTTGTAACTCCATTGGCTCCTTAAACTGTCGGTCAAACCTCATAACTCCACTCGTTTCTTGAATCTTGAATGAAGTGCTCGCAGTTTGGAGCGTCACTGCTTGTTTGCAAAGCAACAGTAAATAAAGAACTGGTTGTTTGAATAAGAACAGTGTTTTCTTAATCAAGAAACAATATGAAGGCACATTTTTTATGTATTTGAGGAGCGAAGAAGAATGTCTTAGTCTTGCCGTCGAGTCATCATAGGCAACACTGCCTTAAATAGCTGACAGAAAAAATTGAGTGCTTACAAAGCTATACAGCTACAATAAAGTTCAAAACCTGTAAGATGTTGAAAACGTAATGCGGTGCACTCACTGCCTTAGATGCGGCCGATCTAATCACGGACACAAACAAGACACCCGCTGATCAAAAACTTCATTTGAGCTTGATTTTGTTAATAAAATAATGACAGATGCAAGTATGTGATCATTCATAATGTCACACTATCAACTTGACAACACTGTCAACCAATACTGTCAATATAAATACTGTATATATCTAAGCATTTATGTCATAAAAGAGGAGGAAGGCTTATATAAGATGTCCTCAAAAAGTTCCTGCCAGTCACACTGAATGTGTTTTTTTTTAATGTGAAGCCAATTTGACCCACGAGCAAATGTTCAAATCTTCTATTCTCAAAGCTATATGCGGTAAATGCTCCCTCACCAGTTCTGCACTGCTTGACAAAACTGCATCTGAATAAAAAAAAATGGCCAAGGCAATTTACTGTAATGATTGCTTGTTGCATTTTCCCTTTCTGCCTCCATATACACAATTTGCGAGTCTAACACCACGTGAGCTCTGACTTGCCTTCATCCTCCTCGGTCTGAGAAGCTTTTGACACAGAATACCAGGCCTTCTTCCTTCCTCAATTCCCCATCTTGCTGTGAGCTTTTAGCTCATAATAACTTTGCTGCCTGTATATTATCAGGCTCCAACAATCAAGTTTAGTGGAGTTGAAATTGGTTATCCATGTACTGTATGCCAAGGCTCAATTTGCTCTGGATGGTAGCATATGTTGTTGCATAGCACCAAGGAAATAATCTTCTGTGTGTGCAACATTCCTGTTGCCATTATATAGGAGTGGCAGTGTGTGTCTGTGTTTGTGTGTTTAGCTGCATCTTGTGTATTACAAGACAAGAAGATATAAAGAAAAATAATACATAGCATTTTTATGAAGAATGATGGAAGATGAAGAAAGAAATGAAATTTAAATTAATTTAAAACCAAAAATAAAATAAAAACACATATGTGTGAAGCATTTTTAAAACCACAGAGTACAGACTGTTCAATAAAATTAAATAAAGATAGTATACAGTACAATACAATAATAGAACAGAAAATAAATAAAATACCTTATTAGAGAAAGAGAGTAAAATAATAAAATACACCACAAATACTTCTCAAACCTAATGATCATTAAAATAGTGAAGGCCTCATTAAAATATTTGATTTAAATGGTTTAGCTGCAACTGGCAATGTAATGTGACAATAATTTAAATCATTATAAAGATTTTTTGCTCACTTTTAATTTAATTGGTAAAAAAAATCATAACTTCTAATTGGCTGTGATTGTCATGTTGATCAGCAATTACACACTAATATTTGTAGATGACCATTTCTTGTTGCTGAAAACTTTGTCATGCTTGGTATTACTGAAAACTGCTGAAAGAACCTCTGCGTATTGGAAACCACAGAAGTCGTTTATAAAAAAGGTGTCAGTGTTTGCTTTGTAAATATAATTAGAAATCCAATTGTTTGCTTGTAATTGTAACCTTTTTATACTGTATGCAATGTGAAACAAGCTTTATAGCGAAGGAGATTGCATGAGATTGCAGTATGTGAAATATGAGACACTGCTTGTGCCTTAATTATGTTTGAATATAATGTCTGGCAATATGCAAGACTCCGGCGTGCACTTTTGTGAGTCTGATCTGACCAATCAAGGCCGAAAGCGTTCACATTGTTGTGTTAAACCACCTGTGTTTTCGTCTATGCAGAACTTTGTATGACTCAACTGCCAATCTAAAGCGGGTGTTCACTGTCGAATCAGATGGAGATATAAGCAAAAATGTGTTTTTTTTCTTTGTTCTAGACTTTGAAATTTCATTCTGTAACATCTCCTTTGAGTCGAAATGAAAAACACACAGGTTGTGATTAAAATCTCAAAAATGGTGTTTATTTAGACTTTAAAAAGAGCGGAATGGTGCTTTGTTGTACATCGCACGTTGATACTTTCTGTTCCGGAGCTGTAGTTGAAAGTCGCCCGCTATATAGACTTAAAGTCAGATTCTATGCTGCAGCCTAATCCCATGTCATTATCTTGTTTAAATAAGACGTCAACGCGCCGCATCAGGAGTCGGAATCAGACCGGTGTTTGACATGTCTTTCCTCTCCTATCGCTGCTTCTCAGGAAGTACGACTTCTCAGTGCACGAGTACGGCTGGCTGCAGCATTTAAATGTGCCATGCTGATTATCTTGCCTCTGTGTTTACGTATTCATTTATGTAAACATTATGCTAATGTGTTTTTCGGCTTGTCGCTTGTGTCCAATCGTGCCCTTCAAGTTTGACGTGAGGTGACTGATGCAGCCTTGATGTGAAGTTGCAGCTTCTGTCGTTAGGGTTTTCTGAGAGCAGTCGAGTGCGCCCAGATGCACTGGATACTTGTCATTGGCTCAAAAGAGGTGCCGGGGTTTGAAAAGTCTCACCCCTGCTCTCGGGAGTGGCCTTTCAAGAAAACGCGTCCTAAAATAGCTGACCCTTTTGTGCATGCTACATTTGCTTTTACACACTAAAGAGTGTCCAAGTAATCATGGTCTCTAAGAGGTCTTTGAAGGCTGGATAAAGTCACGATCGGATCAGAGAAGGCTGATAAAAGTGTGAAGCCGCCTGAAGTATGCCTGGGGCTCGTGAAATGAGTGAATGCCTTCTACCTAGCATGTATGTCACTTTAAAGGAATAGCTCACCCAAAAAACAAAGGCCGCTCTTGCCATTCGACCATTCATAGTGAGTTTTCAAGTTCCAAAAAGGCACAAAAAAAAAAACTGTATACATTCTTAAAAATAAAGGTTTCAAAAGAGTTTCTCAGCAATGCCATTTAAGATCCATTTTGGGTTTCCCAAAGAACATTTTGGTGAAAAGTGATTAAAATGTCCATTTACATTTGGCATCGATGGCTCCATGAAGAAACTTTAACATCAATGGAAATTTTCTATTTGCCAAAAGACTTTTTAGGCACACTGTTCCTTTAAATCTCAAACCACTATTGACTATCACATTCTTTTAATTAGGTACGATCTCCCACGCTGAGTTTCCATAATTGCATGCCTGATGTTACACAACGGGGTCGTCGGAGAGTCATCGTCAGTGTTATGTCCCTTTAAATCATGTTTATGACAGGTACAAGCCGACTCCATTCGAAAGAATGATCAGCAGATGGGTGTCACACAAATCATAATGCCACAGCCCAAGTGGTGAGGAAATAGGCGCCTTTTTGTAGCCCAGCCATTATTCTTCAGGGTGGATATTAGCCGTAGGTGTATTGACAGCTGAGAAAACAGCAAGGGGATTTGAGATCTCTTCATACCTTTATTTTTCTCTCTCCTTCTCACTGAGGATAGATTTAATTCTCTGTAATTACTTTATTGACTCATTTGCAGAGCTGGATTGGCTCCAATCTGTCGTCAATAAAACAGAGATGAGGAACAGCACAGTAATGCTTAAGTACAACATCATAGTGGGAGGCAAATTTTTCTTCAGCGGGGAGAGGGTCATGGCAGCCCTGGTAAATCAGCATCTAGATGTGACAATCTTACAGAACGCATAGCATTATTTATGGTATAATCTTAGGATAATCTTATGCAGAACTATTGAGCAAATTCCCTAAACAGTTGCACCAAATTTAAGATATGTTGGTATAAAAACCAGTGTCCTATTCTCTTTCAACCTGCAAACCATTTTTATTTATTTACTAAGTAAGTTGTTTATTCACATTTGACTCTTGGCATATATACACTGGTTATAAAAGGACAAATGTTCCCTAGATAAGGACAAATGAGAACTATTGACTCATTTTATTTCAGGGTTTAGTTATTTAGTTACACCAAAAACTACTAGCCAAAAACTACTAACTCAAATCAATTCAAAAAGTGATACAGACAAGTAAACTGTCATTAATAAAATAAGAACAAATAATCAAAATTATGGGCAATAGCACAAATAATTACAATAGAACAAATGAACAGTGCTTTTCCGGTTTTTCAGGAAGGTCTAACAGTAGTTTTCAAATAGAAATTGAATAATCAAATGTAAAATAGCACTGCATGGTCTTCACTGTATAAATTAAATACAGATGAATCCTTTTTAAAGTTACAAAAGTCTTTTGTATTTTGTTGTTTGATTAACATTAAAAAGAGACAGTAGCATGTTTATTAGGCTGCTGTCACTTTAAAAGCAGCATGGATCCAATATACTGTTACACAACTGTTTTTATATCAACTGTTTACGTTTACTTAAAACATAACCGACTGTGTTGATGAGGATACTCGGTAATACTGACGTTTTGACGTAATTATGTGTGAATATGTCCGTTCAAGCGCAAGACGGTGCAAAAGAGAACTCAATTCGGCACTCGCTGTGCAATAAGATTCGTGTGCAACACACATTCAAAGCACGCGCCCAAGAAAGCACACAAAACTTCTTACACAGCGAGTACCGAGATGAGTTCTCTTTCACGTCTTCTTTCACTTAAAACATGATGATAAACTTTTGTGACGATGCAGCAGCAAATAAAGATTCCAAAAGGGGGGTTTAGCACATAAAGAAACAAATATTTTTGGGTTCCCAAAATAACCTTTCAGTGAACAGTTCAAGTATTCTTTTCATATAATTAAACTTTTTCCAATATAAAGAAAATTGTGTAAAGGAAAGGTTCCATGGATGTTAAAGGTTCTTTATGGAACCATCAATGCCAATGAAGAACCTTTATTTTTAACAGTGCATTTGTAATAGTAATAGCATTTTTGTGAATTTGGAGGCAAAGCTCACTATCACTGTTAGTTAAGCCAGTTAGAAAATACTGTGTACCAGATTTGAACTCACATCGGCTACAAGCACCACAGCTCAAGAGGTGTTAAGAGATGGAAACTTGAAGGGGCGTTAAATTATCTTTGCTATTTCAAACCTTCTGAAGAAAAGAAATCTTTTACCACAGTTGTTGACCTCTGATACCATGGCAGAGGATAATTAAAGAAGAACACTGTCTGAGCTCTATTTGGATCCCATTTTTAATGTTGAGAGCTGTTAACTAAAATGAGATTTGAATTGCTCTGGTAAAGCAATCAGGTTTCTATGCATGTGTGACATCATCAAACACTTTATATAGATATTTATGTGGATTTCTATTATTGAGTTATATAATTAAGTATTTAAAAAATATTTCACTATAAATAAAACATCATGGACTTGAATTAATCAAAGTTTCCAGTGCTACAAAGTGCTGGGTAGATTACATACAAGTTATAGTCCATTACTGATTGCAAATTAGATGATAATAATATTTCACTCCGTGTTTTGAAGGGGTTCAAAACGAACACAGAGACGGCTATTTTTCTGCTGGACAGGTCAGACATGTCAATGGTTGTAGCGCACTTGTTCGCTTAATTCATACAGTTATGGAGTACTGAACTACAGGCAGCCTTAATACACATTAAATGTAGTCACGCAATGCTGATGTTGTTAACATTAACAATTTGAGAACAAAGTATAATTTGCACGGTTTGACGTGATATGACAAGCGATCGTTAGATTTAATCAGCAATGCTTTTTTCCCCTTAGTTGGTCAGAACAAAAGTGGATGTTACTTACTTGTTCAGAAGACATTTTCCAGTGAAAAGTCTTATGTTGTTCATACTTTCAAAAAGTAGAATCTGTGATTTTGAATGACAGTATCCACACCATCGCGGTGACTGACAGCACATTCTCCTCAAAACATTGTGTTCATCCGCGCTGTGCCGTGCCGAGGCACAACCCACGTAAAGTTGATAATTCCGATAATTCCGATAATTCCTCCAATTGCAGATTTCAAACAGAGATGGCGACAAAGTGGAAAAGCTACGGACTGCAGCTTTATAAAAAGAAACAAAAAATTAGGAACAATTTACTGACATTGTGTGAACTATGTTACGATGCAAAAAATAACTGTAGTCTGATTATGAGTATTTTAAAACATAATTAAATCCAATTAGAACTACTTATTTTTTTGGAATCTGCTTTTTTAACCCAGATTAAATATAACTAATTATGTATGAGTGAAAGAATCAGTCAGGATTAATGGTAACACTTTATTTTGATGGTCCCTTTTGAACATTCTGGTGACTATAAGTAACTTTGCAACTACATGTCAACTAAGTCTCGTTAGAGTATTAGTGTACTGTCTGCTTAATATCTGATACCTCTTTATTGTGATGGTCCTCCAACAGACAGTCTACTGACTATAAGTAACTTTGCAACTACGTCAACTTATTCTAACCCTAACCCTACCAGTCTACTAATACTCTACTAACACTCTAATGAGAGTTAGTAGACTTGTAGTTGCAACGTTACTTATAGTCAACAGAATGTTTTAAAGGGACCATCCAAATGAAGTGAAACCGGATTAATTTATTCACTGAAATGAATCGGTCCTTTCAGCACTACATATTAGATCGAACCAACTCACTAACATGAACCAGTGTACAGTGTTTACCAAGAGAAAGGACCAATTCATTACAATGAAATTGTCCAACAAACCCCTGAACCACTGTCAGTCTAATGAATAGGGAACTGTAAGTTATAGTACCGCTACTTTTAGTCAGTCAGTCCCTGCAAATAAGTTTTCAGCCTTCAGCAATAGAAGCTTGTGTCGGAAATGAAAGATTTCTCCATCCTAACCTTGACTCGCATCAACCCCTCCATTTTCTTCAGTTGTCTTTCTTTTTTTTTTGTAGGTGTGTGTGGGCAGCAGGCATTCAAGACAGAGCCACGTAATGTGACGGTCAGGGCGGGGGTCACATCTCTGCTGAAGTGTGAAGTGCTGAGGGCCTCAGGGGCCGTGCAGTGGGTTAAAGATGGGCTGCTCCTGGGACCTCAGAGATCACTGCCTGGCTACCCACGCTACAGCATGACAGGAGACCAGCAGAAAGGTGAGAACTCGGAGGGATGGAAAGAATGACATGCGGTGATTAAAAACAAACGTCTACGAGTTGCTGAAATGTTTGCTGACATGTTGTTAGATGTGCATGAGTGAGCAACTGTCCCCAAAGAGTACAAGAATGTGAAACTGTTCTCAAAACAGTTAGAGTAGAAAATGTTACAAGACATTTTATAAACTTGGCTAAATCAGAGAAAGTATTTATTTATTTATTTATTTATTTATTTAATTGCTTGCTTATTTATTCACAAAACCTGCATAAGTCACATTTCAGCCTAAAACAACTCAATTGGAAAATGTTACAGGACAATTTATAAACGTGGCTAGATCTGTAAAAAGTAAAGTTTTAATTTAGTTAGGTAGTTAAAGGAACACTCCACTTTTTTGGAAATAAGCTTATTTTCCAACTCCCCTAGAGTTAAACAGTTGAGTTTTACCGTTTTTGAATCCATTCAGCAGATCTCCGGGTCTGGCGGTAGCACTTTTAGCATAGCTTAGCATCTCTCTCAAAAAAATGACCAAAGAGTTTCGATATTTTTCCTCTTTAAAACTTGCCTCTTCTGTAGTTACATCGTGATATCATTGCGCCTGCTGCACCCATGGTACAGCAGCAAAGTTCCTTGATTATTATGCGGGAATGAGAGTATAGTTCCTTGCCATATCGGCCTAGAAAATCGCAACTTTTCATTTTCCGTCGGTCTTAGTACACGATGTAACTACAGAAGAGGCAAGTTTTAAATAAGAAAAATATCGAAACTCTTTGGTCATTTTTTTTTTTGAGAGATGCTAACGGTCTAATTAGATTCAATGATTTATGCTTAACTATGCTAAAAGTGCTACCCCTAGACCCGGAGATCATCTGAATGAATTCGAAAACGGTAAAACTCAACTGTTTAACTCTGGGGAGTTGGAAAATTAGCGTATTTCCAAAAAAAGTGGAGTGTTCCTTTAAACTTAATTTTCTGCATTCCACTCCGTCTCAAGCACAGTTGAGGGCACAAGCCTTTTCAAAGTATACTCCTTCGGGGTGAGTGCAGAAAAACAGTCACTCGCACATGCGCTGTTGTACACGCACCATCCGTGCGGACACAAAAATTGGGCTGCACATGGACAGTGTTCGTAAACGTCCGCGGACCATTCTGATGACAAAAATGATGTCACAACAAGGGACAGTGTGTGGACCGCCCTGGAACGCGGGCGGCCGAAGTAAACCTTAAATCTTACAAAACCTGCCCAAGTCACATTTCATCCCAAAATAAATAAACAAATAAACAATAAAAAAATACATGTATACAGTTAAATATTTCATTACATTTCATATATATATATATATATATATATATATATATATATATATATATATATATATATTTCATGTGTAATATCTTTTTTTAAATACATGATATATGTTTTAAAGTAAAACCGTTTTTTAATACATTATTAATTTTATTTAGTCTGTTTTTTGTTTATAATCCACAGTGTTGGGAGTAAAGCTTTACAAGTATCATAAGTTACGTAATCATATGACTTTTTTCAAGTAAATAGTAATGCATTACTTTTAAAAGTACAACAAAATATCCAAGTTACTTTTTTACATAAGTGATGCAACTTTGTTTTCTTACTAACTTAAAACTTACTGGCAGCTATCTTGTCCTCATGTTGAGAGAAATCATGAGTAAGTGTATAAAGACAGATTCAGTATTCCATAAAATTAATAAAATAATAATAATAAATGCAAACTCAGAATATCACCCAAACCTGCAATGATTAAATTTTAAATTAAAATATAAAACCTCTACTGGACAGACGTGAATTTGCATTTTCTTCACCCTGAGCTTTCTTCATTTCACTTTTGGTGTGAAAGGGCCTTTATATTTGCCAAAAATAGAGCTTTTTTTTATCATTAAGTAACTCATTACTTTCCATAAATAGTAACTGTAACACAATTAGTTTCTATTTTAGGTGGTAACGCAATATTGATACGCATTACTTTTATTGCACTATACACTATGTACTCAGCCAGTGTATGAACTCTTTATAAGGTTTCATTATTATTATTCATATTTATTTTATTTTGTCATTCAACGTCAGAGTCTGATAGCCCCTCCCCCTCCTCTACGTAATTAAAGGTGTGACAGTTGAGTGCATGAAGTGTCCAACATCCCACACTTAATTTTTTCAGTTAATTAAGTGCATCATCAGTTCAAAGTGTACTTTATTTCTAAAAACATCATAGAATAGTACATACAGAAGTATGCAAATTCAGACACACTTTTTTTTTTCTCTCTTGATTTTGGAGTGAAATATGACCCATAATGCTCTTGACAGATTTTGTGAGATTACCATTAATACATTGTTTGTCTTAAGTAAATGCACTGGAGTGTTTGGGAATGGGCTTATTTTATTTCGGTGTGAAATATTATTAGCTTGAATCATTATAAAATGTTTTGCTCATAATCTGCAGAGGGCTATAGATTCCTCAGTCTCAATTTCTAGTTTAGATGCAGCCTTCCGCATCAAAATGCGCTCAGCTCTCTTAAAAACAGCTTAGCGAGATGCTATCAAAGGGGTTCTAATTTAAGCACAGGAGACAGATTTAAGAAATTAGCTCTTTTTTTTTTTAGAGAGTGAGAGGACTGCAATACCCCCCCCCCCCTCACCCCAATTCCCTTACAAATAAAAAAATAAAATAAAAATAAAATCATCCCTAAATTACTCCTATTTTTAATGTACATTGAGAGTAAATTGAGATCATTGTGCAGTGGGCTGAGGCACTGGATAACCTATGATGCTTGGCCAGTGTGCATTTTGTATATAAAAAAGCCAATTAAAAGACAAAACGAAACAAGTCCCGAGCATATGCTTCTCTTTATAGAGGACAAAAGCTGCTATCCGGCATAGCAAGAGAGAGGCAGTTTGTTTCAAATGCAAGTACAAATGCTTAAAAAATGCTTACGCTCTTCAATGCTACCGCTTGTACCGCCAGGCATTGATAGCATGACAGATAAAGAGTGCCAAGTAAGGGACAAATTATATCATAAAAAGACACGCTGAAAGCATCTTTAATGTTAACCCTGCCAACCTTAATCTACTGATATGTAGCCGCGTATCCACATGAGTTCACGCAAACGGCGTGACAAACGGTAGGTGTACGCACACCCTCGGGTTGCAAAAGGAAATGAGTGAGAGAACGGGCCAGAGTCCCTGTCGGTGTTTCGTATTGGTTGTCAGAGGCATAATTATTGGACATCTTCAAACACGGGCTCGCAAACACCCTGAACTGCAACACCGCGGCAGCGTGTTCCGAGTCCAATTTCAAGAGAGTGGGAAATCATTAATGATCTGAAAGTGGTTTCCTTTCCTTCTATGATCACATAGATCTGAAAATTGCTGCTGGTTGGTGTTAATTATCCTGCCATCCTGGCTGACACCTCCTTTTTTCAGCCGTGGAAGTTGTCATATCAGGATACTATTTTCTGCATGTTGGTTTTCTTCAGAGGGGAGGAGAAAAGGAAAAAGGAGCAAAAGAAAAATGTTCAAAGCTCGAACAGCTTGCATAAACTTTGCCGGAGCAGCCATTAATCCTGGCAGAATGGTAGTTGAACAAACAACCCCTTGGTGGCACAATATTCTGCTAGTAAATAACAAGCATCTTGCGCACAAAGGAATGATGTTGAAGGGCTGCATCAAACAGAATGAATCACGTTCTTCTCTCCACAGTGTTCATTGCTAATTGGGACCGTTAATTCGAGATTGCATACAAATTTAGCACTGCCATTTGACAATTGTAATTTCTTTATTCTGATTTGTTTCTAGCTTATTATAAGTGGATTTCAAGAAGGATTTGAACATGCCAAATCTCCAAATTCCTCTTATTGGTGGGAACTCTTGAAAAACCCAAGACATCAATCAGCGCATTCGTTCAAGTAATATTCTGAGTTCAATTAAACTGTACGTTTGCAAAAAAAAACACAACAACAACAAGCAAAATTCCAGTCTGAGATTGGTTTCTTTTGTGTAAATACATTAAATTAATACTTTTATTCAGCAAGGATTCATTGAATTGATCAAAAGGGACAGTAAATCCTTTTACGATAAATTATTTTTCAAATACAGAAATGGCCAATGTAATCAATTATTAATATTTTGTTGGTTATCCCCTTGTTTTTAATTATGGCAGCCATTATCCTGGGTATTGACTTACTAAACTTTGTGCATGTGTCATGCTTAACTTCTTTCCAACTCTCCTTAAGTTCTTCCCAAAGTTGAGCTTCATTGGAAGACCTGTATGACTTATCACAATTTAGGTTTATAATTTCCCTAGAGTTTTCAATAGCTTTAAGGTCAGGGGACTGAGGAGGCCATTTGAAGACTTCAACATGCTCAGCCTGATCACTTTCATTGCTCTTTCACCGTGTGTTTGGGATCGTTATCATCATAGAAAAAAATACATATCTGATCTCCAAACAGATCCTTCATACTCGGCTACACTGTGTTCAGCAGGATTCACAAATATTGGTCAATTTTCAAAGTTCCAGCAATTCTGTAGATCCTACAAACACCTGCTCCAGACATGCGTCCCCGATACAATTATGTTCCCCCTGCTATGCTTAGTAGTGCATTTGGAATTAAAGAGAACTAACCCTTAGATACTGGGAGCTTCACTAATCGCACTATATTGGTTCTTCACACATTTTTTTTTAAATAAAATGTGCTTGGCCATGAGATAGATGTGGTCAATTTTAATTTCAAGTTGACTTCCAAGTATTATGTCGACACTTTTGAAAGCGGTGTACATCATTCAGCCTATTCTCCAAACTGAATGACCGGTTGAAAATTGTTTCTATAGTACTCAACAGCATTACAAATTATACCAGTTGAGCTTAATTCGTCTCTGAATATTCATTCTATATTGTCTCTATTCCGATCCATTTTCGATGTGAACAAGAAGTCATTGAAACATTACATTTCTCTCTTATTCATTTATTTACGCCTCATATTCTCTGCTCTGTCTACTTTCTCCTACAGGCCAGTACCATCTTCAGATTTTCAACGTGAGTTTGGAAGACGACGGCACCTACGAGTGCCAAGTGGGGCGGTCCGTAAGCAGCCGTGCCATTGTGTCCCGCACAGCCTGGCTCAATGTGCAGAGTAAGCAAACCAATCTTTTACCACCGCGCAAGGAGGGGGGTGCAAATGGGGAAAAGAAGCACGCGGGACAACTTTAGCCATGACAGATCGCTCAACCAGGGCCGCTAATGGCTGCGCACGCACTGAAAAGGTGACACTCGGTGGCAAACCTAAGCCTGTCACAATAGCCACATTCAGGGTACTAATGAGCCATGGAGTTTCATTGCAGTGTGGTGGAGAATCCCTTGTGCTGCACTTCAGATAAAGTCCCATTGGTCACAGGTGTATGACAGCGGTGATAGCTCGCATTAGTGATGTGGCCAATTAGTTAGCGCACTTGGCCACAGCGGATAGGGCGCTTATAGCGGGCGACATCTGAGACTTGCCTATACCTGAGGTTCTCCTGCTCGTGGGTGATAATTTTTTTCTTTCTTTTTTCTTTTTTGAACTCCACTGTCAAATATAACATGTCCAGATGGGTTTCGCTGTGTTCTTTGCTCTAGAAACTTTTACGAAGGTAGTCAAGTTAAGAGTTTTAGAGAGAGATTTGGAAAGAGCAACATATTTTATATAATTGTATTAATATAAATATTTTTTATAATAAGAGAAAATAATTATTATAAAATAACTAATTAGTATAAAAATGAATGAAAATGAAAATGAATGTACTTTTAATATTTGATTGCAGTTTTTTTAAGTAATTATATTTGTATAACTTATCCAGACATGAATAATCTTTCGATTTGTCGATTTTAGAGAGAGAAAAGATTTGGAAAGAGCAAAAAAAAGTTTCACTTTTTTATAATAAAAAAAATGTTTTATTATATAATATAATATATAAAATAAAATAAATTCAAATTCAAATTATTATACAAATAAAAATTTAAAATAAAATTATTTGTAATTTTTATTTCATTTAAAAAAAAAAATGTGCATATACTCATAAAACTTTGTCTCACTTTGTCTTTTGCTGTAGAAACTTTTATGGAGGTAGTTAAGTTAAGTGCTGCTATGGTTTCACAGAGAGAATATAAGATTTGAAAAGACTTTTGGACCAACTGGAATAAAATGGATAATAAATGGAAATTCTTACCATAGTTTTGAGTTTCGGGTTCAGTGCAATGTATCAATTTGTGACTTGGCTATGATTCTCTTTGTATTGTGTGAACCTTTGAGGCCGAATCTCCTTCGAGAATACCTGAAGGAAATTCATAGACATCACAGGGAAGGAGTTTGACTTTGTGTCGAATTGATTTCAGTGAAAGATGCTGGTAGTTATTGGTTCAATCCTGTGCAGCTGTTCTTTCCAATCAGAGTTCAATTTGAGGATCTTTTGAGCCGTTTCAACATGTCAATTCCTTAAGCACTCGAGCTCTGAGGATGTTATTACTCAACCGTTCTTGACTCGTTTTCATTCGATCATGACCGGAAGACAGATTCAGGATGGTGCTAGCTTGAGAATAGCTCTCGATGTTTCATTGAGAGAGTGAGTTGTTGAATCTATTACTTTGCCCAGACAGACTGATTCACAAATTAATTTAGACTTATTTGAGTTCATTAAACAAGGACTAACTGAAAATAATGAATCATTCATGAATTTTGTCTATAATCTGTTGTTATTTCTTATGAGAAAAACGAACTTTTTAATTGTAATGCCATTGCATTTTATTGGATTGGATTGATGCAGTGTTGAAGTTCCACTTCGAAAGGGAAATTAGTTTTCAAATAATTGGCAAAATCAAGATTATTAAAGTGATTAACAACCAGATTTCCGTCTGTTTCTCACACAAAGCTACTGTACAGCTTCAAAAGTGTTAACATATAATGCAAGTCATGTTGTATGACAGACGTGGTCAGTTACTATGAACTGTTGCTGTATGGGATACAAAGATGCATGAAGGCTCTTCAAAAAGAATTGCCTTTTGTTTTACTTAGAAAAACATGAGGGAAAAAAATACAGTAATGAAATATACCTTAAAGGTTTAGGCATGCATGTATACATTTGTTTGTAGTTTATTGCTTGTGTAACGTACCTTTCAAGATGAATCTGAGGTGCCGTGTGACAGATGGATGTTACTGAGCATGGTCACTGGTCCAAGTCATATCACTGTATCATTCTTTCACTTTCTAGGCTTCTCTCACAATCACACTCTGTAATGCATGCGCAATCCTCCCTGTTTCACACTTTCTCTCTTTTTTCTCTCCAAACTATCTATCCATCTATTGCTCAATCCCTTTCAGTCTCTGACTTTTGCTTTCCTTCCATCTCTTCTGCCTCCTGTGGTGGGAGCCAGCCCATATGTCTAAGGCAGGGGGTCTTGAAAGCCCCTTTTCTTCACCAGTCATCAAGCGTTCACTTCCTCTTCTGTCCCAGAGATGTGTGTGTGTGAGTGTGTGTGTGTGTGTGTGTGTGTGTGTGTGTGTGTGAGTGTGTGTGTGAGTGTGTGTGTGTGTGTGTGTGTCTGTATGTGTGTGTGTTTGTAATGGAGGACGGTTGCTGTGGTGACTGCTTTTCTTTTGCCTAGGAAGGCAGCAGGTTTTATTGACAGCAATGAAAAAGAGAAAGGACAAGAGAGTGAAGATAGTTATGGCTGTAACAGAATATCAGTTTCACACACTAACACAAACACACACACACACATGCTGCTGCATCAACAGCAGAAGGCCTGAGTCACTCATTTATCTCAATCAACAGATTGTGTTTGCGCTTTTAATAGGACTGTAAATTTAATATATTATTTTAGTGTGTTTTAATTATTCAAAAATAACACTAAAAAATAATCAGAATATATTTGATATCATTTAATTATTATAATAGGCCTACTTTTATCATTTTAAAATAAATAAATATAAAATTAAAATAAATACCAAATACTATAAAAAATAAATAAAAATAAAATGTTTTTTTTAAATAGTTATATTTATATATGTATACAATTATATGATTATATATAAATCTATATTTTTTTCTAACAATGCAATAAAAATTGCAATTATGCCTTCTGCTCTTAAATTCCGATGTACGATTTCCAAATAAAATCATATATTAAATATATAATTAATTTTTATATAATTCATCCATTATATAATTCATCCAATTTCATTTTTATATTTATTTGTATAATATATACATTATATAATCAGAACAATTATACATATTTTACAATATAAAGATCCAAAGATGATGAAGAGTAAGACAGGTTCCAAATACTAAGTGATTTAATGATAAAATAAACTCAGAATATTACAGCATGTGCAACAGCATGTGCTCTAGACACAAACAACAACCAGCCAACAACTGAGCAAAAAGTGAACTTAAGTATACACTGATAACGAACTCAAATACGAACAGATTTGATGATTAAATGAATAGGTAACAAACAAGTGGTGGGAAATATAAACTAAGACAACAGGAAATAATAAGCAAACTAAAAGTCTTTGAGAATGAAAACTAAACTGACAGATCATGACAGTACACCGCCTCCGAGAAGGTGCGACCTCAGGCCGTCACTGAAGAGGTGAGGGAGGAACGGCGGGGGCTTAGGAGGTGGACGAGTAGATGGCGAAGGAGACGGATGAGACCCTGGAGGCGATGATGGTAGTTGCCTGGTGACCGAGAAGATTTGACAGCCCATGGCGGAGCCAAGGCGAGGGTGCGGCGACGAGCGCTCGAGGTGGAGCCAGAGTGTCCGAGGACTGAGGCTGAGCCGGTGTGACTAAGGACAGAGGCGGAGCTGGAGGGAAGGAGGAACCCGCTGTAGCCGCAGGGTTGGAGGGACCGTGGAAGTTCGTGGCTGAAGTAGAGTGACGACTGATGGGTTGGACGTGGGAACCCGGTGGAGCTGGAAAGTCGAGGTTCTCTGGTGGAGCCGAGGGCGGGAGGAGCCAAATTGGATCCGACAGGTTGACTGGCCGAGGTGGAGCGAAAGGACCAGAGGCTGGAGGCGGAGCCACAGAATCTTCTTTCTCGGGTGAGTCTGGCGGTTGCACGGCCTGCGGCTTCACAGCACAGCAAGGCATCCAGCAGAGGCGGGGCTGGGGGACTGGCTGAGCTTAGAGGGGAAGGTGATGGGGTAAGATTGAGGTGATCAAGAACGGTAATTCCAATTCCCAAAAGGTCAACTAAACAGTCTCAGTGCCGTCTTGAAATAGCGATGATGATTCAGAACAGATCCATTAGCCAGTCCCCCGTGTCCAAATCCACCGATATTCCTTCTGTTGCTGCTGTTCTCGGGATCTATCTCAGTCATTGCAGCGAGTGGTTGCTCTCGATCTGCGGGGGGCTCATGCGAATTTTCCGTGGTCGAGGGTTGTGGTGGGCTGGGCTCTGGGTCTGGCTGTGTTCTGGATCGATCCAGAACAATCACTTCTGGGTCTCGTCGTCATTAGAGCAGGTGATGGCGAGATGACAAAAAAAATATTTTTCAACTGAAAAATACAATAAATTAAGGCTTCGGCAGGCTAAAGCAGTGAATTTTGTTGCATAGTCCAATCTGGGTAGGTTGTTCTGTTACAGTATGAAGATCCTAAGATGATGAAGAGTCAGACAGGTTCCAAATACTGATTTTAAAAAAATCAGATTCAAGTATGTTATTTATTTATTTATTTTTTTGCAAGGAAAGAATCAATATGTTCAATGATAATTTAATTATACATTTTTATTTAGAAAAAAACAACAACAATATATTGACTATTCAGGTGACTATTCAAATGCACTTTTTTGTAATGTCTATTTGTGGTTTTACTTTTCTGCCACAATAATGTATAGGCTAATGTCTTATCTTACAAACTTAACTGTATTAACTTTAGGATTTGATAATTGCCATTTAATTTAATTTATTTGATTACAATATGTTGTGAGCCCGATAGACTGCTTATTTGAAAGATGCATCACTCCATTTTGCTTTTTGTTTGTTTCCATATATAACTGAAATATTATGGGCTAATTTTTGTTTGTGATGTTTTGAAATGGACATTTGCAAATGTGAGTGCTGAAGGCAGCAGTATTTTCCCATCCATTACCTCACCATTGCACCCATTCGGGGCTGGGTTTTTGCTGTGTCTGCTTCTAATCCACCTCAGTAAATCCAATCCAAATGGCATAATGTCTTTACAGAGAGGGAGTGGTGAGGTGGGGGAAAAGGAGAGAAGACTGAGCGAGAGACTAAAAGATGAGGCAGGGTCTTAATTGGATTCCCTATGTCCATGTGATATGTTTTATAATGGCCTAATTCAAGATGAATCACCCTTGGCTTGCTAGAAGCTAAGCGCGTGGCCACAGCGTCAATAGCTATCTCCACAGCCACTGCCGTGAAGCTTTCTCAAGGCTTCTGTGTGTGTTTTTCTTCTTTGTCGCACATAGACCATGGTTATAGAAGATAACCATGGCTGTCACTTCAAGTGGCACCTTATAATCCTGAACAATAATGTGGCCATGTCCTTTTTCTCCTTTGATCCTGACTATCCATTCTAGCAAACCATTGTTAGCATTTCACAAATACAACCAGGTTCAAAGCTGGCTCAAAAGCTTATTTTCACCTGTGTAAAATAATTAATTTGAAAACCTTTTCCCATCTTACAGTTGAAAATACCACTTTATATTTCACAATTGTGACTTTAATTCTCATAGTTGCGTCTTTATCTCACAGTTGCAACTTTGTTTCTTGTAATTCATTTGTGTACTTGTTTTGTGTGATTGTATTTAACATTATGAACATTATTTCAAGTCATATATATACAGTAACATATTTTGATAAAAGGACTGACCCCAACTAAAGATTTTTCTAGTCAACTAGTCGACTTTAAGCCATTAGTCGACAAATTGCGGGCTTGTATAAATTCAATTACTTAAATATGTACTGGGGGAATACTAAACCATAACGAGCCTTTAGTATATAATATATAATATAATAAATGCCTCGTGCTCGAGCAAACGCATAAAGCTTGCTGCAAAGCACCAGCAAAAGTAATAATAATGAATGTGTTGGAAAAAATAGCAAGGAGAAATTTTAATAATTTATTAATAAACAAATGATTTCTGAGTGGAAATTGACTCCATCTCCGCAGTAGCCTATAGTGGACGAGCCTTTATACAGAAATGCATAGGGGTTACATAATCAGAGAGTATTTGGTTGGTTTGTTTAAAAATAGATATTTCAAGCTTTCTATAGATATATTTCTAATGTCTTCGAGGCAAGTAGCCTATATGCTGAGTTTCGGTTCATTTTTATGATGCGCTACAGTTCATGGAGACTGAGACTGCAGAAAGCGCATTTTCTTTATTTTAAAAAAGCACAACTTTTTTGTTGTTATTGTGAGTTTACACAAATAAGTGTGACCCTTTACAGTTTTAGGCTGTAAAGTATTAGGCTACCACTTGTCTGTATGACCATAAATGGCTAACATTAGTATCATATTCACTTTCGGTCCATTTAGTCCACAAGTCTGTAGGGTGTCCTATTTGTCATTTTAGGTTTCAGAAGGGTGCTCGTGAGCCCTCACTTTTGGTGTGAAAGTGCCTTTACATTTGCCAAAAAAAAAAATAAAAAAAAAATAAATATATATATATATATATATATATATATTATATATGTTTCTTGGTTATTAAAAAACAAGCAAGCCCAGCCCAGGGAAAAAAAAAAAAAAAAAAAAAATCCAAAAGTTATGTAGCTAAAGTAATGTAACACATTACTTTCAATAAAAACGCAATTAGTTACTTTTTTTTGGAGAGTAATGCAATATTAGAACACATTCCTTTTAAATGTAACTTTCCTCAACACTGATAATATCTTTGTAGAATAATTGGTTAACTAATGTATGATAGATATATAGATAGATAGATAGATAGATGGATAGATAGATAGATAGATAGATAGATAGATAGATAGATAGATAGATAGATAGATAGATAGATAGATAGATAGATAGATAGATAGATAGATAGATAGATAGATAGATAGATACTTACATATTTACATAGACATATTTGCATTGGACATATTTGCATAGATACATACTTACATAGAGACAGCCATAGATTGATACAGGGATTGATTCATTTGATTGATTGATTCAAAGGAAAGATGCAAGAAATTGGCTTTATTTCTGAACATTCGGATATGACACGGATGCCCAGCAATATCGTGACCCATCACTTTCTCAGCAGAGCTGGAATCTCATTCCTGATGAGAGTCACTGCTTAGTCTCCATGATCTCGGTTTTCTCCAGGCATCTCTTTTCCACCCACATTCAGTATCTGAGTCATGAATTGCGCCACATATACGTGATTGTCACTCACATTAAGTCAACTGCACGTCCTGCTCCAGCCCGGAGGTGTTTTTTTTGCTTCTCAGCATAGCCTCAGACTAAATATAAATGCAAAAACTGTGTCCAACCTCCAGGAATGATGAAGCTTTAAAGAGGCTCAATGGTTTGCTGATTATGTTTTTTTTTTCTTTTTTTCCTGCAGCTCCAGAGTGATTAGTCATGTGGCATTCTCAGATCAGATGATTGGCTAAAAATATTAGTGTCTATGAGGAAACTGCCATTGAGATGAATGGGAATGCTAACGGTTAGATTCTAACTCCTGCTATTATAGACTTTGAGAGTAGCGACTCTAGAAACAGATATCCAAAGCTAATATTTTAGTTGTGAATAGATATATTACATTACATTATATCACATTACTGCACAATATATAATATTACATTACAGCATATATTATATTATATTATTGCATTTTATTGTATATTATATTATATTATTGCATAATAAAACCGACTCAAGACAGGTATCGGACTGAATCAGTTGGGATTGTAACATCTAGTCCTTATTATTTAATTTGCATATACAAAAAGAAATACATTTTATTTGTAAATAGACCTAATCTTATGTATTATTATATATAATTATAATTAATATACTTAATGTTTCTATGTGAATAAAAGCCTAAATTAAATCTCTTCATCATGTAAAGCGATCAAGTCTCTTCATCTCTTCATTTGGACTAAACCGCTCAATTCATATTTTTACGGTTTCTTTATGAACTTTTTGAAGAGCAAAATTGGTAGTTGTATGTCTGTCTGTGGAGAGTACAGAAATCTCTCAGATTTCATCAAAAAGATCTTTATTTGTGTTTGGAAGATGAACGAAAGGGTTTGGAACAAAATAAGGATGAGTAAATAATGACAGAATACTCATTTTTGGGTGAACTAACCCTTTAAACAGCAAGAATTCTGCCAATTTTCTCTGGAAAGTGCTGGATAGTGTGAGAGCGCTAGTGTCTGTTGGGACTGTATGTCATGTAGGGAAGTGGATTCCAGTCTCTGGATTATGGTTGGTAACTGATTCGAACACTATTTTGTTTATCATATGTCGGTTTGATTTACTCAAATCAAGACTTGTTCGGTCGAGTGTTGAAAGTGTTTATTGTCATATGCGGTGGGCTAAAAATGAAGAATGTAAGAGCAGGAAAGACAGAGAGAGGGAGAGATTGCTGTTATCTCTGCTGCCTCAGATGCACCTGCTGCACTCTTCAGACAGGAACGAGATGGGAGGAGATGAGAGGAGAAGTGCAGAGCGAAGGAAGAGGTGGAATGATCAGTGGTATGAAGACGAGAAGATGAGATGAAATGAGAGAGGGAATGGAAGAGAGAGAGCAGAGGAGAAGAAATTGGACTGCTTCAATGGCTCTTAGCTTCAAAGCTCACACCTGAGCCCATGTAACGTATGTGTGTGTTTGTGGATGAGTGTATTCATTTGCTCGAGTGTGTGTGTGTGTGTGTGTGTGTGTGTGTGTGTGTGTGTGTTTGTGTGCATGGCCATGAGAAAAAACAGTCTTCAATTTGAGGCAGTGTTGGGTTTAGATGAATGACCCTCCATCTGCCTCAAGTTACCTGGCTATGTAGGAGTTCATCTCTATTCAGATACGACCAAATACGGTTTCTCTGACTCAGTGAACTTGACATTAACGTCGACCCTGTTTACTTTCTTAATACACGTGTCTGGTCTTATTGTGAACTATAGATGCATTTCATTCCAAGGAAAAATGTTTTTTTGTAATCTATTATCAAAATGCACCTGGTCAGTTTCTGAAATCACTGTTGGGTAATGTTGACCAGCTATTTGGCTAATGGTTAACAACCAATAGTTTACACAGCTTAGATAACATCAGTGTTAAAAGAAAACATTGATTGCAAATGCTGTCTCATGTTGTCTTAAAATGTTTTGTAAATGTTTACTTGAATACATTCCTAATATTTGAACTGAATACGATGACCACAACATCCATCCATCCATCCATCCATCCATCCATCCATCCATCCAATCAACTTTTTTCAGAACTTTAAATATGACCTTGTCATCCCAACAACGGTTTTTGTCCAGACAAAATTGTTTCCTAAAAGTACAGGAATACCAATTTCCTTGTGTTTCACTTATTTTTAATTATATTTCCTTGCATTTAAATTTAAGTTTCAATTCTGCATCGTTTGCTTCCAGAGTTCAGTACAAATTCAAGGTTTTGGCTGGCCATGCGATCTCGACATGACTGCCTCTGTGAGTTAAACCACTTTTATATGTCTAGAGTCCTGTAGATGTACATGTCACTGTACATAATGAAGTATTTTTCATTTCTTTATGATGTGAAACTTTTTAATGAGGGAACAATTACTGAGTGCACCTTTAAGTGAAAATCACTGTTGTCGCAGCTTCATCTCGATGACAAAACTGCATCAAGATTCATTTACACATATACCTTGCCCATGTGGGAGGGAGCGGTTTTGGTTTATTTCACCAGGAAATGTGTCTATTTGTGCACGAGAGAGAACGAGCATCTGTGATCAAATGATTGCCTTTTGACTATCTTTTCATTCACTTGACTATTGCATGTGTGAATCGGTTTTGAGGTAAACATTTGCATGTTTGTATGTTAATTGATGAGTATGTGAGAGAAAAACTGAAGGGGTATGTTCATCTGTCTGCGCTAATGAGCCTCTTATCTTCCATATCTGTCCATCCGTCTACATTTGTCTAATGAATCAAATTTCGCCGCTCAATGTTTCTATGCCAGAGCGCTTGTTTGTGTGTGTGTGTGTGTTCATTTATCTGTTCTACTGCATACAAATGTGTATGTGTGCATGTCTGGTTCTGTATTCGCTCTGTTCATGTGAGTGTACATTTGTCTGGGGAGGAGAGGTCGCAGGAAGTATGGTGGGCGACTCAGGTGGGCTTCTCTGAGGTCATAATCTTTGCCTGACTAACCATTGGCTGTCATGCTCTTACTCCTAATGCTCCCAGTAACACAGACATAAAACTCCCCACACATACCCAGACACACCTCTGCACATCCCCCCACCCCCCACCACCACCACACACACACACAACCTCTCCCTCTCTCGTCATTCCTTCTCTCCGGTCTCAAAGAACAGACTGCTGAACACACACACCTGGTTTCTACCGCAGCTCGACTGCAGCAGAAAGTGAAAGGAGAGAGAAAGAGGTAACTGGAGGGTGTTTCCTCACCAGGGGGATAGTGACCCCTCGTTCCAGTCATTGCACCACTTGTTGTTTCTAAAAACAGTCTGAGAGCCTAGTCGTTTAAAAATAATAAACATTTTTAGATCGGCTATATGTAGAATTCAGAAACCCTTGTTATTAGTGACATCTGTGGACGTGAACTGAACTGCAGCCAGCCACTTATTGTTCGTGCTTGCACTCGTGCACAAGTAACGTACAAGAGACTGAACTTGATTGATCATATACAATATCATTTACAAAGAAATAAGAAACACTATAAAACACATGATGATGTTATAACATTACAGGACAACTATCATTACCTGGCAATACTTGAAATGGTATTGGAATTATATTTAATCTATTTAGAATGACCTTTTGCTATGTAATATCCTGTATAGTTGTGTTATGTGACTGAGAAGAGGAAATAGTTTAGTATACAGTAGGTTGTAGATATGACATCACTGTGATGAAACACGTTGTTTTTACATGCTACCTTGGCATTGCTGCTGATATTTTTGCTGTTGTTGTTTTGAAGCACCTTTTGGCTTTTTTAGCTTTGCTATATATCGAGCACTGAGCCAGAAGTTGAGAGAGAGAGAATGAGGGATGAAGTGAAAGACGTGCATAGAGGCAGAGATAGAGAGAAAGAGAGAAATGCTCTACCTGCTTGCTTGGTCTGTGAGCACACCATCAGTCTTTACTGGGAAATCTATGTGCCTAAACAATGTCTTCTCTACCACAACAAGTGATGAGCCTGGCTTCATCTGCAGAGAATGAGAGAGAGAGAGAGAGAGAGAGAGAGAGTGAGGGGGCGATGGCGTGAGGGTGAGAAAGCGAGTGAGAGAGAGAGGAAATTGTGAGCAGTTAAAAAGAGAGGGAGAGCAGAAGAGAAGAGAAAACAAATGCATCTCATTATCTAAGCGGGCTCCTCTGCAGTGCTTTCCTCAGCCATCAGTGTCCACACAGCTCCTATTGCTTCCTTTAAATCCATTTGAAGCCCAAGACTTGCCCCATCTGTCTTGTGTGAAGCCCCTCGCTCCTCAGTGCCGAGCTGCACACAGCAATAACGCCCCCTAGTGCCTAGAAACTCCAGGGGAGTAACTGGCTACATGAACAACAACACTGAGTCTCTAATTACAATATGCCAGGTCTCACTGGGTATTTTTTTGGTTTATTTGCTAGGGTTTTTTTCCATAGTGAAATTAAGGATTTTATATTGTTTTGGGTATGTAAGCTTGCCCCTCTGAGAAAAACAAAACAAAAAACTGATGATCATGTCATCCAGTATAATTTGAGAATGTTCCACAGAGTGCTTCAAAGGAAGCCAGAAAATAGTAGTTCACATAGTAAATATCACAAATAATCTTATTTGACTATTATTTGACTTAGAAGTCCAATTTATTATTTATTTGTTCACTTATTTTTTAGTAATTAATGATAGTAATTAAGTTATTTATTAATTAAATATCTTAATAATAATATCTTGATAATATTTTATTTTAATTTACTATATATATATATATATATATATATATAATTATTATAATGCTATATTATTACATTTATTTATGTATTTATTTATTTTTAAAATAAGATATATATAATAATAGATAGAATAATATAATATAATTGATATAGAAAATGTAATCATGATCTTAAAAAATATTTTTTTTATGTAATAAACTATATATATGTGTGTGTGTGTGTGTGTGTGTGTGTGTGTGTCTGTGTGTGTGTATTTATGTATATATAATACACATGACTTCTATTATTTTTATTTTATTTTGTAGAGAAACAGAAGTTTTCATTCTATTATAGTGCATATAAACAATTTTATACTTAATTGAGATTGTAATTGTAAACATAATGCTATTTGTTTATTTTCTTCTAAGCTGTTACTGTGTTATAATATTATGTAGAAAGCTGTCAGACTTTATTGTCTCAGTTAAATGTTTCAGGGGTCATTCACACAGGACATGTTCTTGCTTTTGGTCTGCACTCTTTTTTAACTCTTGTGTCAGAAGTACATTTTGCCTTTTTTAATAATTCAGCCTTTAATAACACGACCTGCGTTTTTTGCTCCCTACTTTTCTGCATCGTCTAGTTTTTTTTACAGCTTACTCGCTTCCTGTGTGAACAGCCTTGAGTTCATAAGCAGGATTTTAAGATATTCCTTACACATTGTAAACCCCCCCCCCAAAAAATTGCCGTTTCACACTTTTGCATCCAATATCAAGCTCAGAGTGGGAAAACTGTGTAACTCGGGTCAACTTGGACAGTGCCACATTTGAGTTTGATTCGTTTAAACAGAGCACAAAAACAGATTTTCACTCTCTCTCGTCAAAAGCTGCGAGAAGCGCTCTGTAGCCCCGAGCGATGCAGGGGAATGTTGCGCAGCGGAGAGGTAAAGAGGGAGCGCTTTGATCGGCAGCGTGCGCGCCTCTTCTGCTGGAGGTGATTTGCAGCGCTGTTGCTGCTGCTCTTTTTTTCCTATAAGCAGAGCGCCATGCTAGATTAGCATTTAGTGCATTTCCACAGGCTTGTCGACAGTGCAGGGGCCACGCTTCATCATTCGTCTGTGATTCACACAGGCGTTTCAATTGATAATGAGATGGTCCGCTTCTGCAGTGTCGTGCTGAGGCCACTGAAAGTGAAAGTGCTCTGATAGAAAACAACCAAGAAACACTGCGAGGCCCTTCATTAAGATCCTAAATAACCATGTGCAGGGGTTTGTGAAGCCCTAAGTAAGATTTGTTTCACAATTTTTTAAAGCATTAAAGCGGACCTATTATGCATAGGCGGCGATTTATGTTTCTGCCGGTGGGTGCCCACTGCCCACACTCCATACTCCACCCCCTGCAATGACATCTACATCTTTCATTTTTGTTTATTGGAGACTTGCAAGTGCAAATTCATTACCAACCAAGTATAAATATCTTTTTTTCACTTATGTTTCCATGAGGAAATGATAAATAGGCTAAGCAATGTGACACATTCACATACGCAACAAATGCCCCTTAAAACATTTTAACATACCCATTGCTCCATACTTATTAGGCTATACTTGGTGTTTTTTAAGAGTACAGTGTTTTCTTAGTGCGATGGTGCGCTTGATGAATTAATTGCACATTATTTGTGTCTTGTGAAGAGAAACACATGGACTGCAAATACATTACCAAGCAAACAAAAAAAGTTAATTTGAGAGTTAATTACATAAAATGCATCAGAAAGTAAAAGCTTTTGAGTCAGGTTATGTTGTAATGCTAAATTTAATGGTAGAAGTTTGTGTATTACAACCTTCCGGGACCAGATGTAAAATCCACCTATCAGAGAGGTTCTGAATCTCAATTGATTTTTTGATTGGACATTTCTGTGGGTGCTCGGCATTTATGCTATTACTCTTTTTTACATTTTCAACTTTTAGTGTTTAATGTTGCTGTTGGAGCTTGAAAAAGGTCAGCACAATTACAAAAATTATTTTCAAAAATCTTTACATGAAAAAGTCTAAACCAGTCTGTGTCAGTGGAGTAAAATAGTAAGCTTGAACAGGCGTAGCCGACTGGGAGGAAGATCAGCCATCTGTAGAGTATGTGGCTTTGCAAGTCAAAACTGGCAATATTGATCGTAATGTTGGTGTTGGTGTTTGTGTACAGACCGTCACCAAAGAGTGCTTGGGTTGAATTTGTTTACAACAAAGATGCTCCTGCTGGAGAATTTAGATGTGTAGATTCAGTCATCGCGTCTGTTATAGAAGATGTAGACAACGCATTCATATAAAAGGGGAACAGAGAACCGCGATCAAGGCATTTGTCGATCGGAAAGATGTTTTTACCGTCTTCCATACGGGATTTTTTCTGACTAGACTAGAATTTGAGTATGATGGCATCAGGTTACTAAGCACCCAGTATCTGCTAGAACTTAGTCTGAACCAGGATGATGGAAATGTTGATCCACATCTTGAATGTGTAGCTTTGTGGCATGATTCTGGGACAATTTGTGACTTGTTTTATGAGAAGGGTTGTATTACTGTATGTCATAATACATTCTGCCTGTATTACTTTGTCCATTTGGGCTCCAGAAAGTGAAGCACACACGCTCTAGGCGTGGCATAGATAGGCATTTATGGGGAGCCAATCTAGATCGAGCCAAGACATAGGCAATATGAACTTCCTCATGCTTATCTGTGGTCCGAAGGTAGGCTACAGATCCACACACCCTCTCTGATGTGTCACAAAGACATGTAGCTCCCTAACAGGGAAGGAGTGTCAGCAAAGGCAGGAGTATAAGGTCCAGATAGGGTTCAATTGGGTCATCCTAGCCAAGGTTATGTTTCCATAGATCCTGAACAAGTGTTTTGGCCCTTTTGGTGAATGGTATGGTAAACCCCAATGGGGTTGAATTGGTTTGCCAAAGTCTTATGTAACCCATGTTACTAGTGGTTAGAGGCAGAAACAGAATGTACTTTGTAACAACATTTAGTTTTACATTAAATTAGCTCAAATTATATATAGGGAATTTTAATAATTAATCATGAATATGATTAATATATTGCATATTACAGTTAAATTATCGAAGTTGAAAATAGATTGATTGTACACACGAATGATCAATCACAACGAATTATAATTCCTCATTCATATGTCAATGGTCCATTTTCAGATCGATTATATGAGATAACCTTTAAGGGAGTTAATTTAGCTATCGAACTGTTTGTCCAGCAAACGGCCGTAAGATTAACTTATCAACTTCTCAACAAAGTTATCCCTTCTCATAAACTCCAAGAAATATCAATTTTCTGGCCGTGAACATTAATTTTCCTGTGTTTATAAAATTAGACTACGCAACGTAGTCAATAATGAAAGCTTTGTAGCTATGATCGAGATTTCATTGACTTTGTAAAATGAGCATTTTAGACAGAAGGCAATCAAGAATATAATGGTTTTAATAGTTGGACTAATAATACATTGAACTACAATTCACACAGAATATATGTATATACACCCGAAACAAACAAAACGAAAAACATTACAAACACGAATTAAAATAGGATGAGAGAGAAAGATAAAAATGAGAGGGAGAGAGAGTTGGGGAGAGAGTTGGGGAGAGAGTTGGGGAGATAGTTGGGGAGAGAGTTGGGGAGAGAGTTGGGGAGAGAGTTGGGGAGAGAGTTGGGGAGAGAGTTGGGGAGAGAGTTGGGGAGAGAGTTGGGGAGAGAGAGAGAGAGAGAGAGAGAGAGAGAGAGAGAGAGAGAGAGAGAGAGAGAGAGAGAGAGAGAGAGAGATCCGTAGTATCACAGCTTGGCAAAATTCACCTGGACATTTAAACCTTTAAGAGACAACACGGAAAAACAGTTTTAATGCTCTAAAATCTTGGTAACTCAAATATACTTGCATATAGTTCTCATGTGTCTGAGCCCTGCGGCGTGTGTGAGCTGCTGGTCTTTGTGTGTTCCGTTGGAGCGTCACGTGGTTTGCTGCGGTCTGGAGCGCGCAGTTTCAAAGAAGGCTTAAAGGTCTTTGACGTAAATTACCAAATAAATAATTCAGACTAAGTTCATCTTTGGTGAAATGAACAAAGGAAAAACAAACTTAAACAAAAGAAAAGAAGAGGAAAGATCCCCCAGGGCGGGGATCACGAGTATGATGGTTACATCGGATCGAAGGAGAGGGAAGAGTCCAGTCAAAAGTCGAAGTTCCCTCGAAGAAGGGAGTTCCCCCAAAGATGCAGTTCTTTCTCCCCCCTCCTTACTTCTCACTACTCCTCAAAGATCCCAAAGATGAGGTGCTTGGTGGTCTTCTTTAAAGACACTTCTGTTTACGCCTCCTCTGGCGTGAATGCACCAATGAGCTGGGAGGAAAGTGTGCGGATAAGTGTTCCTTTGTTCCCTCGAGATCGACTTTGCATGTTTCATGACCGTGATGTAAAAATGCATTCAATTTTACTCCAGAGATTATAAAACATAGTAACATACATTTTACGGTTTGCACCCATATATATATGGTTTGGTCAGATCAAGAGGATTCTAAAGGTGTGAAGAACGACATACAAACATTATAGGAAAACACAGTTACATTAAAAATGCATCTAAAAACACCTCTGTTCATTTAGAATTATAATACGATCACATCTAACCCCAATGGAACATGGGCAAACATAAAAACATATCGAATATATCATAGTACAAGTCTCTCAATTGAGGAGATTGGAGAAAAGTTTTTGTGTGTGTGTGTGTACTGTGAACGTGGCTGGGTCATTCGTTGGTGAAGATGTGGTGAACTTTTGCTCACCCCCCTCCCGGGCAATGATATGTGTGTGCGTATTCTTTGAATTGATGAGTTTTAAGTCTGGATTACAATGACCAGTGTGGTTCATTACACAAGGTTGTCTGTGTTTGTGAGGTGTCCTGAAGAGGGGACACCATGGGATCTCCGGCCAGAGAGGCGCTCCTGTTGGGTCACATGTGGTAAGACAGAGGACCCTGTGATTACTTATCAGCGAAAAACGCCGCGGGGGCACTTCTGGCATCGGTCATTTAATTAAGTCCCATCGCCATTTGCTTGTGTGTGAATCAGTAACTTAAAAAGTCCCATGACATCTCCATTCTTCAGATTGTGAAAGAAACAGGAGTGTTTACTTAATTAGAGACTTAGTTGATTAAAACCACATGATTGCGCTGATCATCTGATTATTGCTCTCAACTTCAAATAAAATTGTTATTTAATTTGAATTACATTCTGTTTCTGCATAATTATAATATATATATATATATATATATATATATATATATATATATATATATATATATATATATATACATATACATATACCATAAAAGGGAGTTGAGATAAGGATATCGTCTGTCCCAATGAGGACAGTAGGGTTTTTTGGCTTGGAAAATACTTTAACCTGGGCAGGTTCAGAGGGCTTGACAGGTTTCTCAGATGTCAGAAGTGTAGGTTTTGACTACTCTCAGAGAGGTATGGACTAATGGTCAGGCTGAAACCTGGCAGCTGTCCTGCTAGAGATGTGCTTTGCTTGTGACTTTTTTTGTAACCAAGACGCCAAGTCAGGGAGAGTGTAGGTTTAATCTGTACCGGTTTAGAGAATGCCATGACTTAGACGGTACTCTAAAAAGCTGTCTTAGTAAGCAGGTGGCATCTTGCCTAGAAGACAGTCCACATGAAAACCATATGTAAGCTCATAGCTCATACCCATTCTGTCCCTCTAGAGTCCTCAGAATGCCAACAAGGGATTGAGTGATTGGACAGATAAGGCAAATAAGTCAAAGGCATTGGAATCACCAATTTTGTGATTGTGGGTGGTGCATATATGCCTCATTCAACTGCTGAGCACTATTCAATCTCAGAAGGCTCAGTAACGCTTGATATTTGTACTGCTCCCTTATATGAGTATGATGGCTTAATAAATTGTCCAAGGCCAATTTCAACTAGGCAAAGTCACTTTCGGTGCCACTTTCAAACACTAGTAGCGTGGGCCGAGTGATGCCATAGGCAGCTGCAATAAAAAGTTTGATTCTGGGTTGAGGTAAGTAACAAGTTTGGGCAACAGGTAGATGTTGATATTGTTGAGGATAGATGGGTGTGTTATATGAGACTGTCACTCTATGATGAGTGTCTGGAAAGGGATGTGACTGACTGATTGGTGAAGCTACCTGGAATGGTGACAAGGTATTCACATTTGAGGTTGAGGTAATGTTTGCAACAGGAGTTGCTGTCTGTAAAATCAGAACACTATCTGTGTGTGGTGTCACAAATTGGGTTGCAGATGGTTGCTTGGGGTTGATTTGAGGTAATGGCCTAGAGACATGGCTAGGAGACTGCTGTGGGACAGGTGGTATGCTTTCCCTAGAATATGCAGCTTGAAATTTTCCTTGGAATTGCACTTGGGGACAATTGTGCTGTAGGAGCTGGAACTCGTGCAGGCATAGGTGCTTGTAATGTCAACTAAAGAGTTTTGGTTATTGACTGAACTGTGCATTGGGCACATGTTATCTGTGCCTCTGGAACAGTCTGTGTGGCTTGGATCATGGAAGATAAGTAGGGAGACTGTTGAAATATAGGTGGGTCGACTGAGCATGTCAAGGAATTGAGGTGGTTGCCCAGTGAGAGCCTCTTCCTGAGCACAATATACCTCTTTAGCTTGAGTTCGTAGTCTCTGATATTTTATTTCTGCTGGCATGTCCTCCTCCATTTGTTGAAGGAGGTCGTCATAATACTGCTGTTTTATTTTCTCCTCCATTATGGCTGCCTGGCTGATTGTGAGTGCAGATGTAGCATGAACACTGGAGATAATGGGATGACAGCTGTATTTAAAAATTAGAGCTGGCTTTACTTTGGGACGTTTTCGGCTCGAAGTACCTCCCAACATTTTCTTTTGTTCACTGATTTGATAGCGGACAAATATGGACAGTAATTCCTGCTAGAGAATCAGGCACTGGAGGAAGTTTGTCTTATTTATATCCACTTTTCTGGCCCCTATTTACAATATTATCATTGTGGATAGTTATGGGAGGTTATGTTTTGATTTTTGTTTGCAAAATCGCAAAACATAAACAATGTTCAGAGACAGCTGGTGCAGGTGTGTTTCACACCACTCTGCTAGCAACAACTGTCATATCAGACCGTCAGAAAATGCTGTCTGTTTTCCGTTCCAGGACGGACTTTCTGACACCCTTAATGACTGAAGATGTCAGTATCTTCAATTGCAGTGTGCGAACGCTCTGCTCAATGGTGCAAATCACATTGTAATTTGTAAACCTTTGACGGTCTTCAGTCTACAGAGTGTGAACACACATATAAAAAGGGGACCATTTAAATGAAGCTGCCTATCAATGGGTTCTGAATTGATTCGAAATAGTCTTGGCTATAGGATCCCCAGTCCGGCCGTGCTTATTGATACCCAACCCACAACGTAAATGACAACGTAAATATTATTGCACCCGTTACATCAGATATTAGCATTTCACACCAGGACTCTGATTGATGTTTTATTAACAAGGTTCGGGAGGAACACGTTCTAATGATCAAACAATCAAGTCATTCCAGCCAGTTGTCAGCAATCAGTAATCAACAGGTCCACTCAATCAGCACAAGTAAAGCCTATAAATATACTCAGTCGACTCACCCATATTCCTCGACAGTTTTCAGCATTTGGTTTACCGCTTGTTACGATGTCCCAAATGCAGCTTTCACCATCCGATGACGAGCTTAACCATGCTCCGGTTCCTCCGCCGCCATCAGCTGGCCCCGGGACAACCTCTCCACCTGAGACCGTCTCCGAGTCCCACGTTTCATCTCGCGGGCGCCGGTCTGCGCAAGCAACCCCTTGCCCGTCAAGACACCGAGGTTTACCCTCGCCTCCACCGCCGAGGACTCCAGCTTCCTCCCCGGCGTCCTCCTATCGTTCGGCCGTACCAGCGATTCCTCCTATTCGGAAGTGGACAGTCTTGAGTCTGAGACAAGCGCTGAAAAACTCTGACATTCAGCCCTCGCACAGGATGACTAAAGCGCAACTCTACAACTTATACGTTACCTTGCAATCATCAAATCTCTCTCATAAATCCACCCCAGGTTCCAAGGCGGCCAGCAAAACGGGAAAATTTCGTGAGGCCCCGAATTCGCCTTGCCCGACTTCACCACCTTCCCGTGCAAGATTCGGTTTGCCGTGCGCTTCAGCCCTCGGCGCCAGGATTTCTGCAAGCCTGGGTCGCGCTCCAGATTCCACCGCCACGAGACCTCATTCGCCTCCCGCTTCAGCGGAGCTTTTCATCACGCCGCTTCCCGCCGCAGCGCCATACACGGCTGGGCCCGCCGGCTCACCCTCTGCCTGCCAGTTTTTTCCTCCTGCTGTTTCTAACTCTTTTCCTCTGCAGTGGCCTCCGGCTCCCGTAGCAGATGCTAGCGTGAGGCTGCCTCCACTAGCGGTGCAGGCTCAAACTTTCCACCATCTTCCTGCGACTACTGCTAACCCCTCCCTCTTTCAGTGGCCTGCAGCTCAAGCAAGTGTGAGACCGCGTCCGCTTGCAACACAAGCTCATGCTTCTCATTAATTTCCTCCTTTTCTCCCTCATGCTTTTCTCAATTTCCCTTCTCAAGCCCCACAGGCCGACTTAAGCGTGAGGCTGCTTCCGCCGATAGTCGCAGCCCAGACTTCTCTCCCTTACAGCTCTCTCTTAAATGCCAAATCACAATATTCTCTTTTCACAGCTACCCCGATGCCAGTTCCACCAAACGCTTTCGCTCTGGAGCCTCCCCCAGTGACTCAAAACATCCGAGCACAGATTCTGGCAGGTACGGATGTAGACCTTTCACTTTCTCTGCTTCCCGTATCCGATTCTAACCGTCAGTTAGACTGCGGGGATTTTTCAGTCACCTTAAAAAACCAAAATACACATTCATCACGTTTACTTTCTTTTTCGGAGTTTTCAATCACTTTCAGCCACTTCACAGAAATCATTTGCTCAGCCTTCCGTCATAGGCGACGCGAACTGAACGACTATTTAGCGCTAATAGCCGAGCTTGCGTTGTCCTGTGGGGGAGGGCACTTTTACACATATCACAAACTCTTCTCAGCAAAATGCGCTTTTAGGGTTTCACAGTGGAACCAATGCCCTTACTGGGGAGCACTAGACACTGACCTACACAGCGAGTTTTCCTTGGCTGCAGGAATATTTCTTGCGCGGTCTGCAGGTCAGTGGCACATTCCACAATATCGTGCCCTCAAGTCAACCCCTCCGTTCCCCCATGCCCGGAAACAGCATCAGTCAAATCCACCGGCTACACACCAAGACCTGCGACTAGCAACCCATATCCACACAAGGCTAATTTCAGCTCCAGAGCACAGCCATTGTAGCAAACAGCCTTGCAACAATTTTAATATCGGCAAGTGCACCAGGCAGCGTTGTCGGTACTTGCACATATGTAGCTTCTGTGGCGGTGCTCATGCCCGTCCTGTATGCGCTGTGTTTAAAGATGTCAATAAAAAATCAAAAAATTATTTATCGATTCCCGTGAATATTTCTCGCCTTTCTATCGAACTAGCTCCCCACCCGGACTCTGACTCTGACGCAGTTGACCTGATAAAAATCGTGGGTCGGGGTGCCTGGCTCGCAAAAATTGACATCACTTCGGCTTTTAAAGTGATGCCCATCCACCCGGATTCATGGCACTTAGTGCGCTGGCATGGGAAATTGTATTTCGCCGTACGCTTAACTTTTGGATGCAAAAGCAGCCCCAAAATTTTTGACATGCTATCTGAAGCCATTTGCTGGATCTTGTCAAACAATTATGCAATTCCTCACCTCATTTACCTGCTGGACGATTTTCTAATAATTTCGCCTCCCGGCACCATTCCAGCATGCCAGATCCTCACAGTTCAAAAAGTATTTTCCGAGCTCGGAATCCCCATCGCCCAGGAAAAAAACCATGGGTCCCGCCACATCCATCGAGTTCCTTGGCATTAATCTAGATTCAGTTAAATACCAGGCCTCCCTGCCCAAGGAAAAAATCAATAGATTAATCCTCATCTCATCTACCCTCGTAGACAGTTCAAAGTGTTCCAAACGCGAACTCCTATCCATGCTCAGCCACTTAAACTTCGCCATGCGCATTTTTCCACAAGGCCGCCCTTTCATTTCTCATCTCCTCTCTCTCGCCTCTTCAGTTCACGCACTAGAGGATCTCATTTCCCTAACTCCAGCATGCCGCGACGAACTCAGGCTATGGATAACTTTCCTTAAACAGTGGAACGGCCTATCCTTTTTCTAGAAGGATCTAATTTCCTCCCCCATCGACATCCAGCTGTTCACAGATGCAGCCCCCTCAGTTGCCTTTCGGGGGTTCTGCCAAGGACGCTGGTTCGCGTCTACGTGCCCCCCCCCCCCCCCAAATACAGGACACGCTACAGTCCTCCGCATTATTCGAGCTCTACCCTCTCGTAGTAGCAGCCTTCCTGTGGGGGAAAGAATGGACTGCTAGCAGTATTGTAGTGCATTGTGACAATAAAACGACTGTCCAGTGCATTAATAAAGGCCGTTCCCATTCACCCGCACTGATGCCACTTCTAAGACGTCTAATCTGGATTTCAGCATGTGATCAATTTATCTTAATTGCTAAACACATCCCCGGGTAAAAAAAAATAAATTGCCGACTCTCTGCCTCGCTTTATGTTTCAGAAATTCAGGATGCTGGCTCCAGAGGCAGACAAGCTTCCAACTCCAGTACCTCATTATTCGGAATTAATATTCCCATAACCCACCCGCAAAAATCCCTCCTCAACATATCGCTCGACACCATTCTCCAAGCAGTTTCCCCCAGAATTCGATGCTCGATGCAGATGCTCTGAACTGGATATCACTTCCAGATTCGACCCAAAAATCCACCAAAACATCTCAGATCTTTCAGTGATTAACAGCGAAACTATCTCTTTTCTGATTAAACAAAGCAAAATAGACCAAACCAAAAAAGGCCACTTCATATATATTTTCAACCTCTCGTCACCAATTCAACCTTTCCAAACTATACTAGCATACCTCCAACTGAGAAACTCTCATGCTAAATCCCATCTCGAACCCCTGTTCATAGACTACTCTAACAAACCTGTGACACGCTTTTGGTTCCAAAACACCTAAAATCTGTTCTCCAACTATCAGGCATCCCAGCAGAGAATTTCTCCAGCCATTGCTTCCGCATCGGGGCAGCAACCTCAGCAGCCCAAAAAGGCCTCTCCCAGCAACAGATCCAAGTGCTTGGAAGATGGTCCTTCGAAGCGTTCCAAACCTATATCAGAACTAATTGTTTCCATATCAAAAAAGGCCACCGAATCCTCATTGGTTAAAAAAAAAAAAAAAGCGGACACAGCGAGAGCCTTCCCGGTCGAGCTTCTATATCTTCTCTTTCTCCGTCCAGCGAGTATTGATCTCCCAGTGGACCCAGAGACAGCCTTCCCGGTCGAGTATTTATTTCTTCTCTTTCTCCGTCCAGCGAGTATTGATCTCCCAGCGGACCCAGAGACAGCCTTCCCGGTCGAGTATTTATATCTTCTCTTTCTCCATCCAGCGAGTAATGATCTCCCAGCGGACACAGCGAGAGTTCCCCAGGTCAAGCATCTTCATCTCCTCCTCCGTCCAGCGAGTATTGATCTCCCAGCGGACATAGCCAAACCCTTCCAGTCAAGCATCTATGTTTTTCTCTTTCTTGACTGGTGAGGCTTACCCTTTCCGATGCCGTGACCATTGCCACAAGAACCCTCCGGTTCGAACATCCATATTTACCCGTCCAACACCGTAAGCATTGAACTCTCGTCGGACACCGCGAGAGCTCTCCCAGCCAAACAACCAGGCTCTCCTTGAAATGCCAGCCCGCCAATCTCTGCGCTCTTTTCAGGGGGTCTTTGAGCAGGCGGCTGTCCTTTATTCACTTGGCTTTATGGGGAGTACTCTGGGTTCGGGCCCAATTTCCGAGCTCGGAGCCCTGCCCCCGGACAGCACGCCAAATACGCATAACCATTTATTCTCTGATCATTTGTAAGTGTGAACTCGTGAATTGAAGTTTTATTAACAAGGTTCGGGAGGAACACGTTCTAATGATCAAACAATCAAGTCATTCCAGCCAGCTGTCAGCAATCAGTAATCAACAGGTCCACTCAATCAGCACAAGTAAAGCCTATAAATATACTCAGTCGACTCACCCATATTCCTCGACAGTTTTTAGCATCCCTCCACCACCCCATCTCCTCACACTTGCCTAGTTATCCTCCTAAACAGATATACAGGGGGAGTACTCTGGGTTCGGGCCCAATTTCCGAGCTCAGAGCCCTCCCCCCGGACAGCACGCCAAATACGCATAACCATTTATTCTCTGATCATTTGTAAGTGTGAACTCGTGAATTCCCTCCCAAGGCATACACAAAATAAAGGGATGAATTCTGGTTGAGTTAGTGTTAGTAGTGTGTTGAAACTAACGATCATGGTAAGGGGCATGACATTTCTGAAATTCGCTTGAAGCAGCTGGCCAATGACAACACATCCATTCGACCAATCAGAGGAAATTGCACTTTTCAGAAGGAGGGGCTTCATAGAGACAGGAACTAAACAGAGTGTTACTGACAGACTGGGAAGGTTGTTACTGTATGTGAAAAACAATTTAACATTTTTAACATTCAAGCACGAAAGCCTATTCTAGTAGACCCTATAAACAAAATCAAGACTTTGTAAAAAAGCATAATATGGCCTTTTTAAAGAATAAAGATAAATTGGATCCATTCGTCAATAGCATCAGATCTGTTTTTATCGTCTGTTAACCTGGGAAGCTTTTCGAATCGTGCAATTATGCATTCAAGTCAGTAAAAAATACTGAAATAGCCAGACATGGTTTATTTAGACAAATAAACCATAGATGATTGCAAAGGCTTTTTTATGTTGGACAAGTGGATAATCATGAGTAAATTTATTTTACACAACCTGTATGATTTATTTATGCATGCATTCAATCTAACAAATAATTGATTAATTTGCATGGAGCAAACCTCATGAGACTCATTTACTTTACATTAGTTGACTATAAGCTGGACATACTTATATGAATGATAATGTGTGGCTTGTGAAGAAGTGGGATGCTATAACTCTTCAAAGCAATCAGACTTAAATTTGTATTTCCTGACTGACAATAAAGAGGGTATAAATCTGTTAGATTTACATTGAAGGATGGACCTGAGCCATATCATAAAGACGGTAGACTCTTTTGACTTGGCCAGAATAACTTTGCAGTCACATGCAACATGCTAAAAACCACTCAGAACTTATCTGCACTCCCACTGGCATTCTCTGCATTGTCAGTGTGCATTTGCATGAAGATGAACTTTCTTAAATTCGTCTCTCTCTAATGTTGCCTCAGATCACCAGCTCTCATTGAAAATGAATGACTTCTGGTCGCTTTGTTTCTGCAGCGCTGTCAGTGTGTATGCCCTCAACATGAAAGAGGTTGCTTTCATTGCTTTGGTCAGGACACAGTGTAAACTAAATGCTAAATCTACCCTTACAGATAAAGTATGTGATGTTTTCACTGAATAAATACTTTCTCCTATCCCAGTTTAATTTGCAGCGTCAACATTACTAGCCATCACTACTTTCATTTTCCCTAAAGGGGAGTTTGAACATTGGCAAAAAATTATGCACTTCACTTTTGATGTTAAAATTTTGGCACTTATTGGGTGAATTGATTACATGATATGCTTGCTAATAATTAATATATTTTAGTAATATATGTTTAGAAAAGTCCCCAAATGAAGATGTCAAACACATCATTGCAGAATTATGTTGTGTTTAGTGTTTAATGTGCTTCGGTTAAGTTTAGTCTTGATTGCATCCTAGTTAGTCTCCTTGGTTACTGATTACTTTCTGTGTGTCATTAGGTTTCCCTGTGTATTTATACTCCGTCTCATTCAGTTCATTGTCGGTTCTCATCTTTATTGTGTAGTTAATGTTATGATTCTCTGTTACTTTACCTGTGCATTCTCTTCGTGTCCATTAAATAAGTTAGTATCATATATTCTGCATCATGGTTCTGTTAACTACCAAGACAAGTGTGACAGAAGAACAGACCAAAACATATTTCTTATTTTACAAAACGGCCTAGCAGTACCTGGAACTCTATTACGAGGTGTGCTGGGACGATGAAACTTTAAAAGAGGGTTTCTGGAGTGGGATGCACGATATCCTAAGATGCTGCTGTTGGGGGAGGACACGACTTACAGGTGTGCGGATCCTCCCCCACTATGGGATTCGTTGAGGACAACAACATCATTATCTCTGACTCCCCAGGACTATCTACACCTCCAGCCATCTATCTCAGTGACAAAGCAAGTCGCCACACCCGTCCCGAGGCTGGAGCCGATCACCAGATCAAGCAAAGAGTTAGGTCCGATGAGACCGTACTCCGGTTGAGCCAGTTGAGGAGCGCTGGCTCATCAATTTTGTTGCAGAGCTCGTCCCTCTCCAGCCCACTACACTCTTCATCATAGATGACCTGATCCCACCCAATATCCTGCCCACTCCACTTTTAATCACTTTAATGCATCCTTGCTGAATAAAAGTATAAAAGAGTAAAAGTTCAAAAAATATTTTGATGATCTCAAACATTTGAACATTAATATGTATTGGATTGGATTAGTATTATTAGTATAAGTATAACAGATACAAATATATTTCACAGGTTATAAGATGTACATATAATATTAATTATTTATTTTTTATAATTTTTTATAATTAATGGTACAAATGAATGTTAAATGTACTTCCCCACAAAAATACATTTACTTTTTGTATGAACCAGGTTTTTATTATGTTTGCAAAACCCTTCAAATTTAGCTTAGGCCTACTTATGGAGAAATATCATCAATTTTGTCTCCAAAGTAGCTCGCTCAGAAACGTGTGTGTGTGTGTGTGTGTGTGTGTGTGTGTGTGTGTGTGTGTGTGTGTGAGAGAGAGAGAGAGAGAGTGTGTGTGTGTGTGTGTGTGTTTTTAAAGCTCTTAAATATCTCTTCAACCAGACACCAAATGAGTTCACAGCTTGCAATAAAATAATATATTGTGACAATCCCCTGCAGGTTAATCTCTCACCTTCTCCTCATTCTCTCTCTTGTCTAAGTCCCGCCCTCACAGCCGTACATCCAGCTGGAGTCTGATGAGCCGTGGGTGGAGGGAGACGAATACACGGTGACCTGCATCGCTCCTGATGCAAAACCTCCTGCAGAAATCACCATGTTCAGAGGTACGCCATCACTTAAGAGCCCCACTCTTTCTTGCGTCCATTAAGCATAGCTCTTATGAGACAATTACACTGTTGATACACAATGCCGATAAAAGATGAAAACTCTCTTTGGGAACTTGCAAAGCAGTGGCTGTAAACTCAATCCAAGAGACTTCATGATTAATTTACTAAGTTTGTGTCACACCATCTCTTGGCAAGAAGTACCCTGAGGCAGCTTACTGACTCTAAAACTTTTTTTTCCCCTTCTTTCTCAGATGGAGAGGAGCTGACGGAAATCGATTCTTTCACAATGCCAGGCTCACAGGATAAGCTTTTAAAAACTCATGCCGAAGTCATGTAAGTTTGTATGCGAACAATGAAGTTAAAAAAAAGATTATTTGCAGTTGAATCCCCTTCACCACTTACATTTGACTGTTTTCTCTTTTTGAAATTAGAAAATACCTAGGATAAAATTTTCAATTCTGTATATACGTAAAGGCAAAAGAAACAGTGGTCGATGGAGTTTGTTAAGAAAAAACATTTCATTTAACCAATATGTTAATTGGGTATTTAAAGGTGCATTGTGTAATATTTAGGAGGATCCGTTGACAGAAATGCAATATCATATACATAACTATGTTTTGAGTGGTGTATAAATACCTTACATTATAAAACGTTATGTTTTTTATTATCTTAGAATGAGCCAGTTCTATCTACATACACCGCAGGTCCCCTTACACGTTCAGTCGTCATTTTGCGCCGACATGTTTCTACGGTAGCCCTGAACGGACAAACGCATTTCGTCACTATGATGTTCTTTGTGCAAAGAAGCTAGCCAAAGTGCAGCTAATAAAACACTGACACAATGATGAACAAGTAACAATAATATTTGCAATGACATATCGGTTTCACTGAATAATTAAGTTAACCTATTTTCTTAATTTATCTTTGTAAAGAAACCTCATTGCTTAACTGGCTACTCTCTGCTGTCTCAGATGACATTTTTTTTTCCTGTCAGCAACTAATGTTGGTTGCAATTCGTAACCTCACCACTAATGACACTTTTTTTTTTTTTTACATTTAAAGCAGTTAAAGCAGTTATTTTATCCACCTTCATGTCATTCAAAAACTTTATGATTTCTTTCTAATATACAGTTTATTCCCCCAATATCAGCACTCTAAACGTTTCACCGTTTGTATCATTCCACTTGCTATGACTGTAATGGTGGTCAAGCAAATTCACCATATTTTTTGAAAATACTACTATTGTTGTTTCACGAAATGTAGTTTGTTAGGCGAGAATGTAGTTCCCCTTCAGGGACTACCGCTGCGTGAAATCGCAGTGGGAACGCCCTCCAGCGTGACGCGTCTGAAGCATGAATGAAATCAGTCAATTGAGAGATGGAGCGTCACAGCGAGTGACGTCATCGATCAGGAAGCTATAAATATCCCCTGAGCACACAAGCCGCCAGCTTTTTGTTACTTCAGCAAGCTCTGTGTGTGTCTGAAATCTCTCGATTGTGTTTGTCTGTGTTAGACAGGAGTTTTTCACTATATATATTGTGACGGGTGGAAGTATCACGCGACAAGGAAAGCTCAGATTAAGCACCCCTCGAGGGTGTGTTTATTGACAAGTGCAACAAGTGAAGAGTGCAGGTTAAAGAGTGAAGAGTGAAGAGCGGCTTTCTTGAGGTGAGGCGGTGTTCTCTATTCGAGGTTTCCTTGGTGCGGTGAATCGGTGCTGTGCTCGTAATGGGTCTAGCTCGGTCACATGCTGGTTTCTGGAAAAGAACAAGAGACGACAAATTAGTTCTCAGCTGTCAAGAGGCCTGTTCCTCCCTGTTGTTCAGCCTCATGACGCTTATATGGCTGTGTGGGAATTGATGACAGGTGTGGCCGAGCGAGCCATGATGAGCGAGCACAGGTGTTTCGAGTCTTAGCCAGGGCAACACTGATAAGTGCATAGGACGCTCGTCACAATATATATAAAAAAACCATTATGAGTGTCGAAGTGACGAGCGAGCAATATAGGAAATGTGTTTCCCCCTGTACACGTTATATCACGAGTGGGGATACACACCAGCTGTGTGTTGCTTGTTTGGAATGCAGCATGCACAGTCGGCCCTCGAGGGGGTCGATTGTGAGCATTGCAAGCGTTTTCCCTTGAGAACTCTGCGCTCGCAGCGATCACTCTTCGAGGAGAGTGGTTCGTTGCGAGCTCCCCGAGGCTTGGGTCCCACTTCGGTTGAGGTAGAGCGGCGGCACTTGTCTTGGGGCTCACAGATGGATCTCACTGGCGATGTTGAGACGGGCTCTGCCCTATCTCAGCTATCTCCAGCGAGATCTAGTGCCTCTTACCCGGCTCCGGAAGCCCGCGCTGCGGCGGTTACTTCTGCCCGGGTCGAGGCACACGATGTCGAGCTTAGATTATCCAGTTCTGAGGAGCTGGATGTCGAAAGTGTTGCATCAGTTGAAACTGACTCGTCACTCCAGCATACTAATATAGATGAGGGGCTGATTGATGTGTTATCTCGGGCTGTTGAAAAGCTCAGCATCGAGTGGCCAACTGATAGGCAGGAGTCTAGAAATAAAAGCAAACAAGACGATAGATTTCTGTCTGGACGTCCTTAGCCTTCTCGCCGCCGCTTACCATTCTTCCCAGATCTTCACTCTGACGTTACAAAGACCTGGGTTAGACCTGTTTCAAGCAGAATTTATACTAACCAATCTAATGCTTATGTAAACATTTTTGGTGCAAAAACTTCAGGGTATGTGACGATGCCAAAGGCGGAGGAGATTCTCGCTAGCTATCTCTCTCCTGCTTCGTCATCCTCACTTAAAGAGCCTGCTCTGCCCTCTAAACCATTGAAAAATACTTCTGTGTTAGTGGGGAAGGCTTACTCAGGGGCGGGTCAGTGCATGCTTGCACACTAGCTATTATGCAGGCTTATCAGGCTGACCTGCTTAAAGATGCGTGTGATGGGGGGGATTTTCTGGTGAGATGATTAACGAGCTCAGGCAGACTGCTGATCTCACTCTTAGGGCCACCAGGGAGACCGCTAAATCTATCGGCCGGTCTATGGCAGCCATGGTGGCCATAGAAAGACACCTGTGGTTGAGTCAGACCTCTATGAAGGAGAAACATAAGACTCTCCTTTTAAATGCTCCAGTTTCGCCTGCGGGCCTCTTCGGTGACGCTCTTTTCTCTGTCACAGAGAGGTTCCAGGAAGAGAAGAAACGGGTGGCCGCTTTTCAGAAATTTATGTCCCTTAAAGTGTGTGTCGCTGGGGCTGCTGAGTGAGGGCAGTCCCAGACGCCGAGTACCTCAAAAAGAGCGCAGCAGAAACGAAAAGAGCCCCCCCAGCAGAGAGACTGGAGGGACGAGGCGGGGTGCTCTTCGGCGCGACCTTCTCGGGGTAGGGCTGATCTGAGGACAGCCATTATCGCCAAGAAGGCCGCGTCGAAAAAATCAGGACTCTGAGGGTGGTCCCCATCGTGGAAGACTTGAGTTCACTGCACCACAACACGGTGCCCTGTCTTTCCCGGTGCCCTCAGGGGTCTGCTCTACTAACCCTGCCTATACAGGGCGTAGATATACTCTGCGAGGATGGTTGTGGAGTGCTCAGACCAGCTGTTCCCTGCCAGTACGTTACAGGGCGCTGTGTCTGTCACTCAGGATGTTCATCCAGAGGCCAGCCTCGAGATGCTGGTTCCCTTAGTAGAGTTCCTGGCGGAATGGAAAATTCTCCCCAATGTTTCTCAGTCCTGAATACTACAGAGAACGGGTACGCTATTCAGTTCAGAACGCGTCCACCTCTGTTCAGAGGGGTTCTGCCCACAGTGGTGGGCCCCGAGCAGGCTCTGGTATTAGAACAGGAGGTAAAAACTCTGCTGCTAAAAGGAGCTATAGAGCGGGTGCCTCCACCCAGCAGGGAGTTAGGATACTACAGTCGGTACTTCATCGTTCCGAAGAAAGACGGAGGGCTGCGTCCCATTCTAGATCGGCGTCTCTTAAATCACGCTGTAGGGAAGCTCAAATTCAAGATGCTCACTCTCAAGCAGATCGTGTCACAAATCAGATCCGAGGACTGGTTTGTCACGATAGATCTAAAGGACGCTAACTTCCATGTATCTATCCTCCCGCAGCACAGGAAGTTCCTAAGGTTCGCTTTCCGGGGCGAAGCGTATCAGTACCGGGTTCTTCCGTTCGGCCTAGCACTGTCACCCTGAACATTCACGAAGTGTATGGATGCTGCTATAGCCCCGCTGAGGTTGCAGGGCATCCGTATTCTGAATTCTATCGACGATTGGTTAATTCTAGCTCAATCGGAACAACAGGCAATTCGGCATCGAGATGTCGTTCTTGCTCACATCAAAAGACTCGGGCTGAGGCTCAATGCCAAAAAGAGTGTTCTTTCTCCATTACAGAGAACCACTTTTCTAGGTGTAGTGTGGGATTCAACGACGCTGCAGGCACAATTGTCACCTGCTCGTGTGGCTTCGATTCTAGGCCAGTCACTCACTGTAAAACAGTTCCAGAGATTGTTAGGTCTCATGGCAGCTGCGTCCAACGTGATACCTTTTGGCCTCTTGCACATGAGACCGTTACCGTGGTGGCTCAGAACTAAGGGATTCTCCCGAGGGGAAATCCGTTTCGCATGATTGTGAGTTTCTGACTGTGTCATCGCGCCCTGATCATGTGGAAAGATCCTTGGTTGCTGTCCCAAGGTCCTGTTTTGGGGGCTCCCTGTCATCGCTTAATGCTAACTACAGATGCCTCTCTCACGGGTTGGGGGGCGATCATGAGTGGTCGCCCAGCTCAGAGTCTGTGGGAGGACCATCACCGTCTATGGCACATAAATTGTCTAAAAATGTTGTTAGTGTTTCAGGCTCTGAGACACTTCCTCCCGGACCTAAGGGACCACCATGTTCTTGTCCGAACAGACAACACATCGGTGGTCTCTTACATCAACCATCAGGGGGGGCTGCGTTCTCGCCCACTTTACAAACTGGCACGTCAGATCCTTCTGTGGTCCCAGGGGAAAATTCTTTCTCTGAGAGCTATTTATCTCCCAGGGTATTTAAATCAGGGGGCAGACCTCCTGTCGAGACGGGCCGAGGCCCGGGGAATGGAGTCTTCACCCCGAGGTGGTGGAGCTCCTGTGGGAACATTTTGGTCGTGCCGAAGTAGACCTGTTCGCTTCCCGAGAGACATCACACTGTCCACTATGGGCTGGATGCTATGGTACATCCGTGGCCGAGGTCACGTCTGTACGCATTTCCCCCGATCGCTCTGCTCCCGGGAGTTCTGGAGAGGGTTCGCCGGGATGGGCTCAGTCTTCTGCTAATTGCTCCGTTCTGGCCGGCTCGAGTATGGTTTGCGGACCTTGTGTCTCTCCTCGACAGCTCTCCCCTAGAGATACCGATCAGGAAAGATCTACTCTCTCAGGCGGCGGGGTCGATTCTTCACCCTCACCCAGAGCTATGGAGGCTGTGGGCTTGGCCTCTGAGGGGGCCCAGCTCATAGGCTCTGGTCTCTCGACTGAGGTCTTTGAGACAATCATCCATTCCATAGCTCCCACCACGAGGAAGTTATATGTCGTGAGGTGGAAACTTTTCACCTCTTGGTGTGGAGAGCGCCAGCAGGACCCAGTTAACTGCCCGGTCGGTACAGTGCTGGATTTCCTGCAGGACCGTCTCTCCACCGGGATATCCCACTCCACACTGAAGGTGTATGTGGCAGCCTTAGCTGCTTACCACGCCCCTTCAAGTGGAGGTTCCCTCGGGAGACACCAACTTATATCTCGCTTCCTTCGTGGCGCCTTGAGGCTGAGGCCTGCAGTTCGCTCAAGGGTACCAGCTTGGGATCTGGCCATCGTCTTAGAAGGTCTCTCCCTAGCTCCTTTCGAGCCCATCGAGGAAGTTTCGGAAAAGTTTCTTACACTAAAGACTATCCTTCTTCTCGCTATCTCATCTCTAAAAAGAATTGGAGATATTCAAGCACTTTCGGTGGCTCCCTCGTGCCTGGAATTTGCTCCTGGTATGGTTAAGGCCTTTCTCTGTCCAAGACCAGGTTATGTTCCTAAGGTTCCAACTACTTTTGTTAGACCTACAGTTCTGCAGGCTTTCTGTCCTGCGCCTTTTCTGACGTCAGACCAGAAGAAACGTAATTTGCTGTGCCCCGTTAGGACTTTAGATGCTTATGTCCACAGAGCTGCCCTGTGGAGGAGATCGGAACAACTGTTTGTCTGTTTTAGGTCACCTAGTAAAGGGTGTCCTGCATATAAGCAAAGTATGAGTAAGTGGGTGGTCGAGGCCATCTCGCTTGCTTACGGTTCGGCCCATCAGCCTTCACCTTTGGCTGTAAGGGCTCATTCCACCAGGAGTATGGCTGCCTCTACAGCTCTTCTTTCATGAGTTTCTCTTCAGGACGTTTGTGATGCGGCACCCTGGTCCTCACCGCACACTTTCGGCAGGTTTTATTCCCTTGACCTTAGCTCCACTCTCGGGGCTCAGGTTCTCTCGTCGGCTTGTGTCTCCTAATGACACACGACAGAGATTTGGTCGTATGGGGATGTGGGTATTGCGTTCCCACTGCGATTTCACGCAGCGGTAGTCCCTAAAGGGGAACGTCCCGGGTTACGTATGTAACCCTAGTTCCCTGAGGGGACGGACGCTGGGTGCCCTGCCATTCTCCCGACATCTCCTTGGGTCGCTTGCTTTAGTAACTTCTAGCTGGCGGCTTGTGTGCTCAGGGGATATTTATAGCTTCCTGGTCGATGACACCACTCGCTGTGACGCTCCATCTCTCCATTGACTGATTTTATTCATGCTTCAGACGCGTCACACTGGAGGGCGTTCCCACTGCGATTTCACGCAGCATCCGTCCCCTCGGGGAACTAGGGTTACATAGGTAACCTGGGACGTTATTTACACATCAAATATGTGTAGAAGATGGTTAAGCGAAGTACCAGTTAAAGTCCCGCATGCGCAATAGAACGCCAGAATGCTGTTGCTGTTCCACCAGAGGCTATTGCTTAAAATCCCTACTACGGGGCAGTTGAATGCTTGATTCTGATTGGTTGATTAAAGGTGTGCAATTATTTTCAAGGAAATGCACGGCTAAAGTAGTTCCAGGCAGGTCTTGACTGCATTACAGTTCCACTTCGCCGAAATTATTTAAGTTATTTCAAAGGTCTTTACAGCCTTACAGAACCAAAACCCGCAACAACACTGACCGAGCAAATAAATATAGTAAACAATAGATTAAAAACAACAAATTATTTCCAAGGTTTCATTTTCAAAGATAGGGTAAGATGAGCCCGTGGGTAAGTTCACCCATTCCCTTTATCTTGGCAACCGTACACTTTTATTGTAATGTGAACATATACTTTGGAACCACCCATCATTTCTGCCAGATTTTGAAAAGGAGAAACATATGGCAGGAGTGGAAGACATCCATTTACTTTAAAAACTGTTTTTGGGTTTGGCAGATGTTATGGCTGTTACATCATAGCAAATTTATGATATCATAGTCTAAAAATATTTATGATTCATATTGGTGATATAGCGATATATAAAACCATGCAAATAATTTAGCTAAATATTAGCCTGAATTGGTAAGCTAGCTAGTTTTGTCCAAAATGGCAGCTATGGGGCAAAGTGAAATAAATGCTGTGGGGTAAATTGAGTCAGCATTATAACTAACTTATAACTTACCCCATCATAAGGCACTGTAGTTAAGTTAAATCTCCGAAGTATAAACTGGTATAATTTCAATTTAATATTACGCAACTGATTTAGTTCTTCATTGTTTTTTGGTTGCTACATGACGTTTCTCACTAGCGAGGTGCAAATAAACGTAGTTTCGCTATTAGTAGATTCTGGTGCCAAACATTGTTGAGAGACACACAGATTGAGGTAATTCACACATGTGCTTAATCTCTCTTGCTCTCTATCTCTCTCTCTCTCTCTATCTCTCTCTATCTCTATCTCTCTCTCTCTCTCTCTCTCTCTCTCTCTCTCTCTCTCTCTCTCTCTCTCTCTCTCTCTCTGCATTAGTCTGCTGTCAATGGCTGAAGCCTCCGTTACTAGCTTTAAAATTATGTTTTGTTATCAACGGAGGCTTGTGATGAGATGAGTAAGAAATTAGTCCCACACACAAGAGTGTTTTAAGGACAGAAACCATCATCTGAAAAATGTTTTGAGGTGTGGTAACCATAGTATAAGCAGAATAATTGAGTCCAGGCCATTAAATTATTAGAAAAATAATGCGCACCCGAGGTGTAACGTCAATTATTTCTTACATAATACTCTACTCTACATATTACAATAAGCTTCCAAAAAGCGACTCAGCATTCCTTTGTTTCAAGTTCTAAAGTGACGTTTTAGAATTAGTAACGGAGGACTGGAGAGAGGAACGTTTATAAGCGAGTTATGACCTAAATATCTGCATTTTTTTCATGCAAAGCTGTCTTGTGGCTTCAGAAGACTTGAAATATAGCACCAAAGTGCCACTTTATGGTTCTTTTTTTTTCTTTTCTTCATTTTTCGAACTTGACAGCCTTAGTATTCATTCACTTTCATTGTATGCAAATGAACAGCTTGGACTTTCTGCCTAACGTCTCGGTTTGTGTTCCACAAAAGAAAGAAAATTATATCAGTTGGAATGACGTGCAAAAGGACAATGGAATTTAATTTTTTGGATGAATTTCCCCATTTCAGTATGTTAAACCACGTTTTCTTTATTAAAACCTCTTTTCAGCTTTCAGCATAATTACAGACTGACCAAGGATTTTCTTTGCCTGCAGCCTCATAAATGTTTAGTCTATGGGCAAATCCTGAAATCCATGTGGAATTTTGTCCGAATATCTGAAACGTGTATCTTCTGCATTCCAGTTGCCCTGCACTCTTGAGTAAGGTATTGCTGAACAATCAAATCTTGGAGGCCAGGTACAGTTAAGAGTACACTGGCAATGCTCCAGGCTGGCAAATGAGTAAAGTTATGAGATCAGTGGGGTTGTGGGTAATTGTGGCAACACTGGGGATGAGAAAGTGTCACAGTGTGAAACGCATTAACGCAAGTCAATCCCGCTCTCTCTTACAGCATCAGGGCACATAGCTCGTACGACACACGACGACTGACGTGTCGAGCGAAGAACCCAGCTGCCCCTCGAGCTCTTGAGACTGGCATGACCATGAGGGTATACTGTAAGAACCCTGCATTGTGTAAATTGAAGAACCACTGGATTTGGTATTTGAAATCTCAGTTCAAACAGAGTGTAATTAAATGGAGTACATACTGTAAATAATGAAAATCACCAAGACTTTGACTAAGTCATAGATTTTTGCTCTCAAAGTGCCAAGTTCACGGCCACAGCTTAGCCAATTGGGCCTTTTTCCTGTAAAGTATTACTCCTCATCCTTTCGCTGTGGGAAGAAAAGTCCCCTTCACTCTGAGAGGGTAACAACTACCAAGTACCAGGAGAACACACTGAATCATTAAAATCAACATTAAATGCTGTCTGCAACCCATTTTCACTTCTGCAATATGAAACAGGACATTTGGGGAGGATTTTTTTTTTTTTTTTTCATTTAGAGCTGATTGGCAGTCAAAAATGTTATTTAAATTAACCTAAATACTTTACATTACACCTATATATATATATATATATATATATATATATATATATATATATATATATATATATATTTAAGGGTTGGATCAGATAGAAACACCTCATTAAAGTAAATATTCACCCAAAAATGGGAATTCATTATCATTTACTCATCCCCCTAAAGGGACATTGGAGAAAACATTATATTCAAATGATTTCACGTTCTCTCGTAAAAGTTCTCCATCCCCCCAGGAATCTTTGCGCAAAGCTTTTGTGGTGGAAATAATATGAGGTGGGAGGTAATGCAAAGTTTCTTGGGAGAACGCCAATGTTTTGCAAGAGAATGCGAATGTTTTGCAAAATAACTCAAAGTTTCTCAGGGAGAGCAATACTTTTGGAAAAGAACGCAAATGTTTTGCGAGAGAGGGCAAAAGTTTTCAAGCGTACGCAAAAGCGTTGCATCTCATATTTTTTCCATCACCATGTCCACTTAGAGGCTCCATACCCTCATGACATTTCAAACCTGTATAAATGCAGAGTATAGAATGTTTGTTGTTGTTGTTTTTGAAGAACTGTTCAGTGAAAGTACTGTAAATGGGGTTCTAAACAACATTGGATCCAAATGACTTATATCGTACAGTATGTACAAGAAACACTGAGACATTTTTCACAATATCTTCTTTTGTGCAAACTTTTTGAATAAACAATCCCTTTAAGGTAACAATTGCAGGTTGCCACTTTGTACCAAGTAGGTTTGATTTCCGTTTCATATTGACTTAAAATTGAAAAACCAAAGTCCTTTCGAATAAGTATAGGGCAGCATGTTTTATCACACTTTTTTTTTTCTTGTACGCTTTTCTGTTATGTTATTAGGTGAGCTTTGAAAACACAAAATCTATGTGATATGATGCATTTCACCGGCATAAGCTTCCCCAGAAACGCCAATCACATTTTCTCTGCTCGCTAAATTTGTGTTTTAAAGCTTTGCCCCCCTTCACTCACCCCAGCTCATGGTTCCATTACCGCCCAGCCAGTGCAATAAGTGCTAATGTAGCAGAACCGATGGCCAGCAACACTGCCTTACTCAGCATGCCTGGCCCATCAAATCCAACTTTCCACTGGCCATTTTCATCTGCAGCAGATTGTAAGCAAGACGGCACTTTGTCATGGCAGACTCTCATCCGTCCATCGCGTCCACTTCCAAACTGATTGGGGCAATAACAAAGAGCGGCCCTGCCCCATAATTTATTTGATGGCAAATGTATTATTCAGCTCCACTGTAATTTATTCATGTTCCACATTGCCTTATTACGGTTTAAACATCTGTTATTTTGGTTTATGGACTGGTGCCAGTGTGTGGGTCGCTCTTTATTCTTAATGGTTTCATCAAAGGGACAAGCGATGTCTTCCCGCTGCACTGGCATTAAATGTCCTCGATTTAACAATGTTGTACGGGACTAAAATAGAGTCGTGCTCTACCTGACGCTGTGATGCTGAAACTAGTGGTTGTTTTTATATCTTGCTCTTTGTTCTTCCATTTCATCTTTCATGACTGGCTCTAACATGAAAAGATGCCCATCTTCACAGAACAAAGGCAAGATCTTTTGTTTTAATATTTTCCCTCCTTTTCGCACATGAACTGCACTCATTTCATTTTTTACTTAGAGTAGTTTGAGCCGTGCTGTGATCCCTGCAAATACATGCAAATGATTCAAACTTCTATCTATTGAAGTTGTAACCCTTCTTTCTCCTGTGGCGCCATTGGTTCAGTTCCCCCGCAGGCTCCGGTGATCATGGGATTAGAAAATGAAGAGGTCAAAGCTGGTTCCTTTCTGAGGGTGGTGTGCATATCGTACGGGGGCAACCCTTTAGCCACTCTGCATTGGATTAAGGTGAGAGAAATATACAAATTCTTCATCGGTTGCCCTTTTCCTTCCAGAAATAATTACTTGGCCTTTACCCTTACTTGAACAGGATACAAACCAAGACCTTGTGTTTGGCTTGTAGTTATTGAATAAACTTATATTTCCCATAAATGAAAGAAACTTTTTCGCTTACACTTTATTTTAAGTTGTCCTTGTTACAGTGTAATTACACAATTAAGTACTAAGTAATAGTAATTAACTACATGTACTTACTATATAATTAGGGTTAAGGTTTGGTTTAGCGTTAGTTGCGTGTCTCTATGCATAATTGAATGTTATTACTATAGTAATTACATGTAAAATGTGTAACAGGGACACTTTAAAATAAAGTGTTACAACATTTTGATTGGTAAGGTTACTCTTTTGAAGGTTACTCTCAGTTGTGAACACAACGTCGTCATTCGGAAGGGCAGGAGTTATGATCACATACTTAGTATGATTGACAGCTCTAGAGCGAATGAGCTCTCTGACTCATAACAGACACGCACGGAAGAAAACCAATAGAAAATCAAATAAACATGAATGAACATCCAAAGGAATGTTGTTTCAACTGTGGAAAGACGTCAGTATACACCGTTTTTTTCAAGTTCAAGTCCACTGACGTTACTCTACTAACTTCGCTTTGTCAGACAAAATGGCGGATTCGGCAGATGGCTGATTATGATTGGTCAGATTGCCTGTCAATCAAACTCCCTGCGAAGGGTGAATTGGGTGGCTTGTTTTGTCGCGGGCCATGAGGAAAAAATCTACACACTGGTCTGAAAAAAATCTTGCTTTGTCGATCTGCGATTGATTGCACCTGTAGTGAACACATGGGATCTATTGTTTCGATTCAAGTGCGTCATTGTGATGTACATTCGTGTCGATTAAGTTTATTTGCCACCACAGCACTTATAGCCAATACGTCTAGAGTTATTTATTTATTCTTATAGTGTGAATACATGAATTTTACTTGGGTCTGTCTCACTTGATGCACCGAAATTACAGAAAATTTGCAGTCGAAACAGAAATTTTAATTTTCGGCTGAAATGGTTTTGGAGGGCTGAAATCATTGACTGAAACAGTGACATTTAATTAGAGCTTCTGTTTCGTGCACATTGTGGATAAATAACAAACATGTCGACTTTTTTGCTTAGATCGATAATGATATGGATCCTCAAGATCAGTCTTTTAGCCTGTGCTTTTTTCTGTTGTAAACATTTCTAAACATTTGAAGCGCACCCATCCAATAATCAAAATAAACTCTGTGCTGTGTCATTTTCTATATGAAAAAAGTTTGTCTCAAGTTTCAAATTCTGTAAATGTTATCACAAATTTTTTTTTGCCGTGTGACAGCTCATTGTAGTGCCTCAGTTCAAGAAAAGCGTGAACTGATCATCTCTTCCCCTTTACTATTATTACAGCACCAAATAAACATGAATGAACATTAGAAGGTATGTTAAAAGATAAATTACAACTTACTGAAATGTATCATGTCTCATGTAATCGTTAAAGTGTTTCAACTGCGGAAAGACAATAAAACAAGAGAGAACAATGTTACATTTATCTTTATTTAGAAAAGCATCTCAATGACCACAAACTGGATAGTTAACTAGAAAAAAATAACCATAGAAAAGAGCATTTTGCTAAATATATGAATTACTATAGGCTACATATTCATTATATTTTGACTTATTAAAGTTGTCTTCATTATTCAATGTATGTTTGAATAAATCATGTCATATCTTACGTACATTTTAAATGTTTGTGCAATTTTTATTTGATTGTTGATTTATTAAATAAAGTTTGTTTAATCAATTGATTAACCGTATGTAAATCTTTGCACGCTGAACAGTGAGTATCTGCACAAAAAGTTTAAATCTGAGAAGTGATGTGCACGCAATAGCATCTTAAAGCTTGGCTTTTTGTGGCTCTGTGGCACAATGGATAGCGCATTGGACTTCTAGCTTGTGAATGGAGGTATTCAAAGGTTGGGGGTTCGAGTCCCACCAGAGTCGTGTATACCCTCTTTTACTCAGATGTCTTTGTGTTGGACAAGCATATGCTTAAACCTGGGATCCACAAACTACTTCAGTAGCATACCTTGCACGTTCTGCTTATTTCCCTTATTGGACACACCCAACTCAGATCATAGAGTACTCTACTAATTAGCTTAAGTCACTGTAATCTTGTGGGGTTGACTCATTTAAAGTAATATAATCGTTTGGTTTTAGCCAGGTTTCTGTCAATCACAGCACATCTAGGTTATAATCTGAAATCATATCATTAACAAGAAGTGCTTTTGAAGTAAGGGATCGAATATTCAGCAACCCAAGCTTTATCATTTGCTCATCTGTATTATATCTGTGTTTTTTTTTTTGTGTGGTTTTTTTGTTGAACATCAATTCAATTTTTAACCTTAGATGGGTTTGGACGTTTTCTGCATTTCCAAATTTGGGGAACAGACACAGTCTCTATATGATGATATCTAGGTGAAAGAGGCTCTGTGTGATGGGATTTATCTGACCTTGGTGACGCGAGGCCGCTAGCAGACGGTCGGTTTAGCCAGTCTGTCTGCTTCCTGACCTGGTGCCCAGTTTGTCATATTTTAGTAGATAAAGTTGAAAATATGGATATTTTTCTTACACGAATGCATCAGTTCACTTCAGAAGACCTTTATTAACCCCCGGAGATGCGTGGAGCACTTTAATAATGAAAAGATGCCCTTTGGTGGACTTCTAAAGACATACTGCCATTAGAAGCTTGGAAGAGCCAGGACATTTTTTTAATATAACTCAGATTGTATTCGTCTGAAAGAAGAATGTCATATACACATAGGATGGCTTTAGGGTGAGTAAATCATGGACTCATTTTCATTTTTGGGTGAACTATTTCTTTAACAGAGTTGACAAATCCATTAAACACATTTGTTTAAAAAAATTCAAATGAAATAAAAAATTATTTTTTTGCCATGCTATAGAAAGGGTCCAAATTATGTCACTTCCTGTGTGTCAAGCAGGTGTGTGTATGCGTGTAGTTAGGGAAACCATTTGGTAATAGGGTTTTATGCAAAATGTAGAACACAGTTATATATTTTGTCTAAATAGTTAATCATTTTTTTTAAAACAACATTTTAAGACTACAAAGTTATTATATAAAACATTGAATATTCTGCACACTATGTCAATTATGATTTTTATTTTTTGTGGAGGATTTGTTTGAAAAGTAGTTATGATAATTGTATAGTTTACCTGACATATGTAATAGTTCACAATCCAAAAAAGTCTAAAAAGTCATGGGACACCAAAGTGTACTGCATTCATGGAAAGTGCCACTTAGATAAATTGGCCCAAATGTTACGTTAAGCAGGTAGCTGTTAGATGAAAAATGATGGGCTGCATCATTCAAACATGTGAGAGCTGTTTACCAAAATGCTTTGCAGGCCAATTACCATGAATGCAATGCCAGAGTAAGGTCACAGTGGAACGCAGGTTGCTAAAGTAATTTGAAGCTAGCTAGAATCTGGCAGGTGCACCAGTGGTTTTATTTTCTTTAAATTTTCCCAACCTCAGAAATTATGAATCATTGGCATCTCAAACAACTTAATAATTGTGTTGCAAAGGTTCAGTGCCACTGAAAACTCTGCTGAGACTGTGTCGGAGGACTAACTCAAGATAACAGCGTGCATATGTTCACAAAGAGACTGAGCCAAGAGCAGAGAATGAACAAAAGCAGTGCTTTCTTATAAAGGCCATCCAACATTTCGTAAAGACACTCTGAGTGTGGATCTCGGGTAATGTTAAGCAGACTGCCCTTGTGTAATTATTCTCTCAAATAGGACATTAAGAAACTATGGAAAATATTTTTTTGTAATTCAACCATGTATTAAGTTTGTGTGAGTGTGTGTGTATATCTGTGTGTGAATTACTAAAATCAGTAAGCCTAGGGAAATCCGAGAGCTACAACGAAGAACTTTATTAAATGTCTGTGTTTAGACACAGAGAGATGTCGTCAAGCTTTAAATCATTTGCAACTGAAATCTAGGCAGCCAAATCTACTTGTCCATTCATGAAGTGTCCCGCAGACAGACTCACAGTGGAGACTCTCGTTTTACTTTGATAAAATGTGTCAGTCCTGACATCTCTAATAATTTTCAGCTAATGCAAATGTTAGTATCTGCAAAGGCGTTGACTGGATGACTGATTTCAGACGCAAATGTCTTTTTCTATATATCTATCTGTCTATCTATCTGTCTGTCTGTCTGTATGTCTGTTGGTATTGTCTGTCAGTACCATCTTTTCTCCTTTTCAGAATGGAGAAGTCCTGTCCACCAGCTGGGAGGTGGACATTGTGTCCCGTAGGTCCAGTAGCATGTTGAGAATGGAGGTGAAGCCAGAGGACAATCATGCTGTGCTGAAGTGCGAAAGCGTCAACCAAGTGTCTCGTTCACCAATGTCCCTCACTCGCACTCTTACCGTCATGTGTGAGTAGTCAGTAAAAATGAATCTTAAAAAACTTCTGCTCAAAAACCCATCAAACTTCTAAGAAGGCCAAAAGCCTGTTGTCGCTAGTAGTTTTCAGCATAGCCTTAAAACAATAGCTTGATCTTTCATGACACACTGTCACTTAGCATAAGCCAATTACACATGGCTGTATCATGGCTGACAAGTTAATCAGGTCAATACATGCTGCTACTTGCAGTTTCTGTAATCTTTCATTAACTGAGGATGGTTTGTAATGGTGGTCTTGTCACCACGAATTCTAAAAGTCAAATAACCATGTCTTATCACAAATCTTCTGTCATTGGCACATACGGCTTATTGAGAATAGTCACACAAACACTGATAACATTTGGGCATTTATTAGAAGATCTCTCTAGACACTTCTCGTCATTTCATTGATCAGCTAGATCCTTATTTCAGTACTGTAAGAGCATCATGAGAATGTATCGTAATGGCCTCAAATCCTTTGTGACATGACTAGCGTGTTTAAACAATTTGCTGGGAAGATATGCTGACTTGATTTATCTTGTTTCTCTTTCTGTTGTGGTAATCACTTTTGCTCACAGTTGAGCCAGCTGAAGTAACGTTGCTGGGCTCCTTTGAAGCTGTAGAGGGACAGGAGATCAATCTGTGCTGTTACACTTCCTCCAGTAATCCACCGGTTCACATACGCTGGTGGCTCGGGTTCAAGGAGCTCAACAGAACGAATGTTACCATCTCTGAGGTATTCAACCTAACGCTTAACAGTCAAGATAGAGGACGTGAAAACATCTTCTCTTGCAAAATGAATAAATTATAATTAAACCTACTGTTTTATTTGGCACTCTGAAACTGTTTCCATGTCTTGCTTTTGATAAGTTCATCAACAACACAAACTACCATCTAAACACTCACATGAGCCATTTCACCGACAGAGAAAGGCTTCGTGAGGTGTAGAGCTTGATTAAAGGAATATTTTTCAATTATTGTGTGAAATAAAGCCGGCGAGCCTTGAACCGAGAGTGATTCAAAGTCTCCATCAAGCCTGTGCTTTTACTTTAGGTTCTATTAGTTACTACATAATATTCTGCGAGATCAGGGGCTTTTAGAGTCTCTCTTTTTTTTTAATCTCCAGCTCTTCCTCTCCAGAGGTTGATTTGAATGAAACATAAGTGAATAAAAGCCGACCCGAGGCTGTTCTGTGCTTCACAGGACACTCCTTTTTCATTTGGAGGTGTTTTACATCTGATCTTTCATTTACATGCCGGTGTTAATATATTATTTTTATTTTTTTCTCTCTGAGCTACTCTTTATGATATTTTCTAATAGTTTGGCCGTAAGTAACCATGAAGCCAGGGTCAACTCTCTGATCAGGTGTAAATTAGAGCAACTGAATTAAAATCTCTGCCAATTATAGTTGGCACGAAACAGAATTTGCTATTATCTTTTCTTCTATATTGTGACATATATCAGAGTTAATGTGATTTTTTCACATGGGTGGGAATCTTTAGGCACCTCTATTAAATCATTAATAGAATTTAAAATCTGTTTGTATTTTATTACAAAAATAATAAGTACTCTATAAAATAATAAAAAAATGTATTAAAACAATTGCATGTTAAGAATTTTAAATAGGCTATTATAAACTAGAATAGCTTCGAAACTTAAAATCTAGTAAATGAAGAGGAACAAAAAAAAACATACTACAAACAATAAACAAAGAGTGCTTTCAGTATTTAAGACTGGGCTGTCTGAACGTTTTCCGCTCAAGAGCTCTGAGTGATTTTTCTTTTTCTCAGCTTTACTGTTGTTGGATTATTACCGATGACATCATAGACAGCGGGAGATCCAATAAGCTGCATTCACACCAATGCACAGATCTCTTATAAAATGTGATTTATAAGATGTGGTTTGTCCTGTCTGTTTAATCTAAGACATGTGACTGTGTTTACATTAATTTTGCATCATAAAAAACATTTTGAGATGAAACTGGAAGTACACTTAACCACAGAGGTATTTTTCACATTAATATTTGCAATAACAAATATTACATTAAATATAAACTGTTCTTTCCTTTATGCCAGGCCTATATGCGTAGCATGGCTTGATGCTTCATCTGCAGACTGCTTTACTCTCGCGTGTCACGTGACCAGTGTAATCACAGCTTTTGCCCTATCACAGTGCCATCTGCGGGACATCCTTATGCTTGCCACACACTTGAAGATTTTATCCCCGATTTAAGTCACAATTTGCACCCCGCAACCATCAGAGTTGCATGGCTCAAATCGAGACTTGTCGCAAAAAACTTTTTGTCCAAAAAGTCCTCAATTGTGTGGTGTCATTATGATAATTTTACAGCTCCTGATCGAGTCGGAGGCTCCCGATCCCATATCGTACTCTTGATCAGACTGCCTCCGACAGGATACCTGCAATAGCCAATGAGAGTGAGCAAGTGTAACCGGTCCTATTTGACCCGCTCCGAGTGGGATTCGAACCGGTTAAGATTTGAAAATCGTCTAGTGTGTCCCAGGCCTTAGCTTGTTAGCAAGGGTTCAAAGTGGCAAATGCCAGTAAACATTGGCGTTAAAATGGTGTTACTCAACATTTGCCCGGTTACTTCAAGAATTTTGACATTGCATGGTTGTGAGAATGTTATATGGCTTAGTGCCATCATCAAATCGCAGCTGTTGAGATGTAATTCTATAGTCTGACACAATGCATGTTTCAGAGTAAACATTACAGTAAATGCTACTCTGCAAGTGCTCTCTGTGAGTGCTTGAGTCGCTTATAATTTGCATTAGGGAACGCAACATGTGCCAACCATTCTTCCCAAATTCGTAACGAGAATTGTTCATAAATCTGTTGTTGTGAACAAAGAGGAGCGATAAGGTCTTCCTGTGGTTTTCCGCCAAAATAAAAGCTCAGTGTGGTTTAACAGATGAAAGCAAAGAAATTAAGATGACCATACATGTTAGTATTGTATTTTTACTGTTGATCTGTAAAATAAAATAAAAATAAAATATGAATATTGATCATAATAATAATACTAATTTCTTTAATTTACAGTACAGTAGTATGTATTATTGCAATAGTAAGATATTTCTTTATTAATTAAATTAAATAAAAATATTTTATTAATAATTATTGCCCGGGGGGCAGGTTCCTTTTTTCCCCCCTTCCGTTCCTTTTTTGTTTTTAGCTGCGGCTTCTTGAACAAGAAATTCTTATTGGTTTAATTATTGGTCCAAAAATGTGCTTGGATATATAATTTATAATGAATACTGCAATATTCCATAAAATAAGAGTTGTCCATTTTGATTTCATGGTGACTTTAAAATAGTGTAAATAATCAAGTCAAATCTTGTTTTCAGCACTTTCCCCAGAAGGACTCACAGAAATCAGATGGTTTATACTTTCAATTTGTGTCAGTAATATGTAGTCTAATTCAACTTTTAAAAACCTTTCAGAGCAGTGGCATTCCTAAGTGCTACACTCAGTCAGGTTCAAAGATGAAGAAGATTCTGAAATTCCAAAACAAAAGTATATAATAAGCAAAATAAGCACAGGTAATCCACAGAGCCGATGGCAAGAGCGTGTCACGCACAAGCTCAAACACAAATAATAACTGCCTCTGAAGGCAGGGAAACGAGGAACTTAAATACACACAGATAACAAACTTATGGACTAACAGGTGTCTTGATCACGTCTATCACCAGTAACTAATGATTACGGGAACAGGGACAACAGAACACAAAGAAAAGCAAACTAAAAGTTCATAAAAATTGAACTAAACCAACAAATAACTAAATAATCCTCACACTATGTTTGCCATACTTACATCTAGTGAGATAATAGAGCCACAATGTATTCCAACGCGTTAGTTTTTTCTTGGTTTTTAATTACCATACATCAGTTTCGAGAATGTGTACCATCAAAGAGAGTGAATCATGGTGGCATAATCTGACGTTTTCACTCTTGTGTGCAAAGAGTATTATGTTACCTTATAATGGCTCTTTACGATGACCATATATTGTTCTCAGTAAAAGGTCTCAGATGAAATATTTGTGTTGCAGGGGGATAATGGTGGGATGATGACGATGTCTAACTTGACACATAAAGTGTCACGCGAGGACAACGGTCTTCCTCTGACTTGTGAGGCGTTCAACAAAGGCACCCGCTTCTCTAGTGTTCGGACTGAAGAGCTCATCGTTTACTGTGAGAAACCACTAACATTTTTATCTAACATTTAGGTGGAATGATCCCTGATAAATTCATTATTTGATTTCAGTAGTTTAACTGGTACAGTTATTGGCAAAGTTATAGGTTTGTTTCCGAGAGAACACATATACCGTTTGCTTGTTTGTGTGTTTGTTTTAGAGAAATTAATACTTATGTTCAATAAGGATGCATTCAATTGAACAAAAGTGAGAGTAAAGACATTTGTAATGTTAAAAAAAGATTTCTATTTTAAAAAAAGGTTATTTTGTACTGAATTAAATTATCCTGAAAAAAGAACTGTATCACGGTTTCCAGTTGCACAACTGTTTGCAACATCGGTAATAGTCAGAAAAGTTTCTTGATCAAAAAATCATCATATTAGAATGATTTCTGATGGATCATGTGATGCTGAAGTCTGGAGTAATGATGCTGAAAATTTAGCTTTGCCATCACAGAAATGAAACATATTAAAGTATATTAAAATAGAAAAAATGTAGTTTATTATTTCTCAATATTACAGCTTTACTGTATTTGTATCAACTAAATTCAGCCTTTGTGAGCATAAGAGACTTCTATCAAAAACATTTAACAATTGTTAGCGATCCCAAACATTTGAACTGTAGTGAATTGTTGAGAAAAATGAATCCATTGCAAATTGGACAAAAGCTTATCTAAAATAAATTAATGTAACCATAATGATGGACTCTTTCTCCAACGTCTCATCAATGCACTTGTGCTGACTGTAATATTAGTTCTGTTAATGTCTGTTCGTCTTATTCTTAGATCCTCCTCAGAAGGTGTGGTTAGATGCTCCTCCACCAAACGTCTTCTTACACTCTGGCACAACTCTCCGTTTAGTCTGTTTCTCCAGTGGTGGAAATCCCACCGGTCAGCTGGTGTGGTTGAAGGTGTGTAGTGACACGAAAGCTTTTGTTGATGTTGTTTTAGTAACAAGTGTGCTTGGTTATTTCTGCCATTAAAAAATCCTCCATGTCTGTGTGTGTGTGTGAACTACAGAACAACAAAGTGGTGCCAACCGCATCGAAGCAGGTGTCTTCAGAGCGTGGTGTGTCCCGAGATCTCCTTCTCACCCTCCAGCCCAGCGACAATCTGGCCACCTACCGCTGCGACTCCTCCAACCAAGCCAAGAAAGTGCTCTCTGCCCAAATCAAACTCAGGGTTCTGTGTATGTTTCTAAACCCCACTCACATGATACTGTGCTGTGTACATGCGAAACCATATCAGTTATTTGAGTTAGTGCGTTGTACTTCTTGACTCTTAATTACACATACCATATACCAAATGAGCCAAAACATTAGCCTAATATGCTGTTGGTTCTCCGTGTGCTGCCAAAACAGTGCTGACCCATCGAGGCATAGCTAGACTCTCGTCTGCAAGACCTCTGAAGGTGTCCTGCTGGGTTTGGCACCAAGACAGTAGCAGCAGATCCTGTAGGATGCGACGTGGAGCCGCCATGAATTGGACTTGTTGGTCCAGCACATCCCACAGATGCTCAATTGGATTGAAATGATCTGGGGAATTTGGAGGCCACATATATTTATATAGTCTACTAAGTAATATAAGTGTTCAATGTGTATCTATTTAGTGTGCGCAGTGAATAGAACTTTCATCATAGAGTTAATCATAAAATGCTCTTATCAAGGACTCTTAACATTTGTATCAATCTTGTAGGGATTGTTAAAGGATCAGTTCACTTCAGAATTAAATTTTCATTTTAGAAAATGACAATCGTTTGGCTAGATAAGACCCTAATTCCTCGGCTGGGATCGTGTAGAGCCCTTTGAAGCTGCACTGAAAGTGCAATTTGGACTTTCAACCCGTTGATAACCGTTGAAGTCCACTATATGGAGAAAAATCCTGGAATGTTTTCCTCAAAAACCTTAATTTCTTTTTTCGACCAAAGAAAGAAAGACATGAATATCTTGGATGACGTGGGGGTGAGTAAAATTTATGAACTAAGGTGAACTAATCCTTTAATGGTTTGGGTTTGAACTCTTTGAGTTAGGATAAAAGTATCTGGTCAATGTCAATTAGCACAACTTCTTTTTGAATATGCCTTAAAATGAGGATACACTGTGGCAATCCCCACTCACATTGTAATTGGTTGTTCTTTGTATTGTCCGTCGATCAGTTCCCGCAGTGAGCGTGAGGATCGTGGCCGAGCAGAAGGAGCTGCGCAGGGGTCAGACTCTGGATCTGGACTGCCTGGCTGGCAGCAGCAATCCCACTGCAAACATCAGCTGGAGTTTGGGCCCTATCATGTACTAAAGCACTCACTTAGACATATACAAGCAGCACCACATCATTACACGCATGCACAAATACACACTCACTGCTAATAACGTATTACTTAGTTTAACACTGCCAAGGGTATTTCACCACTCATCTAATTTATTCACATCAATAAAACTGCAGAGCATTGACCCTTGGTTCACAAAACACAGGTAAATACATCATAATTGGTTTCCATCCAAGGATTTTTTCAAGGATCTCAAAAAGTTAATCAGAAAATATATTGCTTGATCAAGTATTGGTCTAAATAGTCTTATAATTGATCATTTTTTTGTATACAATTTAATAATAAATATTCACGATTTCATGGGTAGGATCTGGCTTCTTGCCAAAGGAAAATCACAAACATGACACTTGTTAATACAATCATTTTATAAATACAATTTCTTAATATCTAATACATTTTTATTTCAAACAAATTAGAAAGAATAAAGTGGGTTGAATCCAAAAAGTTCTAAACAATTTTTATAATTGTTAAGACGGCAGGTATATATGGCTACCATTTAAAAAAAGATTAAATACTGTATAGGCCTACACAAATAAAAACATTGTTACAGCTGCATCTGTCTCTGAAAATCTTCAGCTTGAATGATTTGAATACATGCGTAGAAATAGGCCTATTATTCGTGAAATTAGTAAGCGGTAAACTGGCTAATTTAAATTCTCTCATTACTCTTTGCATTTTACAAATATTTGCGATGCTAAAGATACCATAGGCCTGTGATTTACAATATACTGTAGGCAAAATTATATATGGAAACGACTTGAGGGAAGAATTTTATTAGCAGTACTACAAAACAACTAAATGCTTTTTTATGGAGGACGTCATTACGCACACCATTTATCTGTAAAAGCCCAATTGGATGGAAACAGGCTGAAAACAGCAAATTTTGCTGTCTTTTTTTTTTTTTAAAGCATATTCACTTTTTTCTATGACAAAACAGTGCAAAAAAAAATTGATGGAAACTTAGCGGAATGCATTTCAGATGAGTTTGGCTCTTAAATTACCAAGAATTATTTTGCTGAGAAGTGTGCAGTAATAGATGACTTGTGATGTGGATCTGTACAAAAAGAGCAGAATTTGTGCAGGAGGGCTCTAAGCTATTTGTAGAAACAGTAAAGTGTGAAATGTTAGCAAAGGCTGATGGGCAGTTTGGAAATCCATCCCAAGACCTTTTTTTTAACTTCGGTATTAGATTTCGACTGGCAGCTGGTGATCACTAAGTCATTACCTTGTTAGAGTCTCTTGCGCTGTCAATATGTAGCCATTTTGAAAAAAAATCTTTGCATCAATTGTGAGCAGATCAGCTTTTATTTCTAAAGAAATTCAGCCATAAAACTACAGTGTTTGTGAGCAGAGGAGTGGCCCGCTTCAAGTTTTATAGGGTTTCAGTTTTGTCGAATGGTCCCCACGGGACTCTAACGCATGTCAGGCAAACAAAAAGATTTCACAGCAGGTGAACACTGTTGCTATGGAAGGCTTTATCGAATATTCATAGTCTATTTTTGCAGTGTTACTCCAAGGGGATGTTTTTGAAATTCTTCTTTGTATAAAATATCCATGAGAAATAACGTTGTCAGCTTTCACTCTCTCAGGCTGAAAGGAGTTGACCAGGCTCCTAAAAAGGCTGAATTTGGTGGGATGTCCAGAACCAGTAAGCTGTCCCTCAATCTCGGCTCCCATCACTGGAAGAAAAGGATCACCTGCCAGGCCTTCAGTAACGTGCTGTCCGAGGGTGTCAACAACTTCTACAGTCTCAATGTGCTCTGTGAGGATTCTTTTTTTTGGGCACGTTTGAATGTGTTTTTACATGGACTGTCCACAGATGCAAATATAGTCAATGAAATTAATCATGACTAATTGCACAGATAATCGATTAAAATAAATAATTAGCTGGAGCTGAGTGAAGCATTTAATATACAACAAGTGACTTTAGGAGGTAATACTGTACATTGTTTTATTCCCATATTACTGAACATAAGCCATTTTGTAAGCCTCTGCACAATATTCATTTATTTATTTATAGTGGGATAATGACCAGGTTTCGGACTGGCATGTTTAAATTTCAGCACATCACCTTTGCATCGGTTGCCCATAAAACTTAGAAAGTATAGAACTCAAAATGTTCATTTTGGTTTTTGAATCATTACATAAGTTGGTGCGTCCACACAAATCAGCGAGACCTCTCAGATCGGGACATGTAAGATTGCTGTCCGAGTCCTTCTCTAGATCCAGACACTTTGGAACAATCTCCCAATTAGCTCCTTCTCTTTTTGTTTTCAAATCTATTCTTAAATCCTATTTATTTGAGCAGAAGAGGATGGTTTAAAATTAAGTCAAATAGTTGTAGTATTGTTTTGAAAAATGTTACATTCATTTATTTGTCTTATATGTTATATGGTAATTTTATGTACAACACTTTGGTCAACCCATGGTTGTTTTTAACTAAATTAATAACAAATAAAATAAATAAATTCAATAATTGGACAGTTTACTCATTTATTTACAATATATCCCATAAATTAAATAAGTAAATAAATTATCCTGTTATTTATTTATTTAAAAATAATACGATGACTAATTAATTTTTATAAATAAATAAATATTGAGATAATTTACTTGCGTACTATCCCGTATAAACTAATTCATTTATGTATTTAATTATTTATAAATGAAAGGGATTAATTATTTATTATCAAACATTAATACATTTCTTCTTTTTTTCACTATTGCGTAATTTTTATACAATAATTGATAGCATTAGTTTTAACATGAGTTTTGTTACTGTAGCTTACTGGTATGAAGATTGAATATACTGTTATTTTGATCTGTCAAGCATTCTGATGTATGTTTGAATGAGTCTATTCCTGCTAATGCGAATGGCGTGTGTGTGTGTGTGTGTGTGTGTGTGTGTGTGTGTGTGTGTGTGTGTGTGTGTGTGTGTGTGTGTGTTTGTGTCTGTGTCTTTGTGTCTGCAATGATTATGGTTTGACTTTGATGTTGTTTTGTCTGATCCAGCCAGCCACCTCTTCAAAGCTTGACATGCTTTGTGAGCATGAAGGTGTGTGTGTGTTCATGTTTTTCTATTCTGGTGGGGACTTCAAACTGAATGCACACTGACTCATGGGTCTCGTGTCACTGTGGGGACCTAAATTGACATCCCCCTGAGGAAACTAGCTTCTAAATCATACAGAATGAGGGTTTTTTTGCAAATGTAAAAATGCAGAACGTTTCTTTTTTTTTGGGGGGGGGGGTTAAGTTTAGGGGTAGGGTTAGTGTAAGGGGACAGAATATACAGTCAGACAGTATAAAATCCACGTCTATTGAGAGTCACCACAAAGATAGCGAACCAGGTGTGTGTGTGTGTTTGTGATTTGTGTAAGAACAGACCATAAATGATTACTTTGTCTGTTTTATTGTATTATATTTAGATTATATTTCATCTTTCACTGTCCTAGTGTGTGTGTGTGTAAATGTGTTTGAGCGTGTGCGTGTCTGCTTGTAGATGTAAGTAAATCGTTTGTGTTAAAATCTGCATTTGCATTTGCTCTGAAGTGACACAATGTACATGAAACAAAGACACAGAAGCCCCTCTGAGAGATCAACAGCACAATAAATCACGGACCTTATTCACACTCAGACGTTACAGAGGAAAACGATTCAAAATCATCTGCTTTCTCAAATCAGTTTTTATGACCATTTGCAAAATTAACTTTGGTTTTACTTCATTTGGATGGTCCCTTTAACACGTTCTGTTGACTATAAGTAACGTTGCATTCACTGTCATTAGAGTGTTAGTAGAGTATTAGTAGACTGGTAGGGTTAGGGTAAGAATAAGTTGACATGTAGTTGCAAAGTTACTTATAGTCAGTAAGTTGTTCCAACTGTCTGTTGGAGGACCATCACAATAAAGAGTTATCAGATATTAAGCAGAGAGTACACTAATACTCTAACGAGACTTAGTTGACATGTAGTTGCAAAGTTACTTATAGTCACCAGAATGTTCAAAAGGGACCATCAAAATAAAGTGTTACCATTAACTTTTTGCTCTATATGAATTAAGAATGTTACTAGCCATAAATATGAGTGATTTTCACAATGTCTTTTAAACCTTTCTTCAGTAGTGCATCTGTATCTCCTGGATTTGTCTCACATTAAAACAATAGAATATTGTTCTTGTATTTGGCAATTTCTAAAAACATTACATTGTGTTCAGTACTTGCTCTGCAGTAAATCGCTGAGCCATTTCAAGTTTTTCTGATGATACTTCATATTCTTTTGTTTTCTGCCTGCTGTAACTATGAGTGAAACGTCACTTCATCATTGTGTAGACATTACATTGCACTTATTCAGTCATCAAAGATTATATTATTGTTGTGAAGAAAAAAAATATACTTACACTGTTAGACACCTCGGGTCGTCGTTTATAATGAATTGACTGAGGAATAAGAAGGTTCATGTCTAACTTCAAAAAAGGAGGGTAGTGAATGACGTCTAAGGTATGCGTTTAAGGGTTAATTTGGACTCTATGAGTATTTAAAAAAAATGTATTTCAATATTTCCATTTTAAGATGATCATTTTAATATTTTTATTTTTATTTTCTGTCCAGTAGTAAAATAAAGACACTATACCCCCTACATTGACTACAAAAAGTAGATAGGTGTTTTGCAGTGCATTGCTAATTATGATCAGAATAATCATAATTCGCAATGCACTGCAAAACAGCTGCTAGAACTGTTTTTTTTTTTTTTAAAACACATGTTAGGAAGTGTCACCAATTGAGCTTATTAAATATTAAAATAGCCTATTGAAAATATTGCAATACTTTTATTAAAAAAACATTCAATTATGAAAATTATGTGCATTTTAATTTGACGTGGTTACATCAGTGTAAATACTGGCGTGTTGATGTCTGTGCAGAGAAAGTGTTAGTCTTGAATTAGAGCTGCTAATGTATGATGTGATTGTTTTGTTGAATGTGTTGCTTGCGTACCGTATGATGTGACAAGCACTCCGCTTTGTGTAAATGACTCCTGTGTTCAACATGATGTTGCTTCCACATTAGCACCTGCAAACGTGATGTGATACATCTGTGTGTCATTGTGTGTGATTCAGTTCCTCCAGAGTTTCCGGATGACCAGCCCGATCTGGTCCTGGTCACTGAGGATGAAACCGCCACACTTCCTGTCAAAGTCTTGGCCAATCCGGATGAAATCACCTGCGAGTGGATTTTTCAGGGCGAGAAGCTTGTGAAAGGTACAAAAAAAATGACACTACGAGCCGTGTCACCCTCGCAGGCGCTCTAAACACTCAAACAGACGCAAACACACGTTGCCATATGCATTCTGAATAAAACATCGATGGATTCTGGCACTGCACCTTGGCAGATGTGATGTCGTGATAATGTATGCAGGCTAAATGAGCGTCGCTGTCGCTCTGAATGCGCCCCAGCATTTCTGGTCTTCATCTCCATGTTGAAAGCATCTCCGCAGTCCTGTGTCGAACTCCCTGCGGTATTCCTCCAAAGAGGTTTCCCTGGGAGAAGTGTTTTCAGCGGATAAGCCACCTTTTTCAGTGTGTACATGACATGTGCAGGATTTGAACTTTTGTGTTTGTTTTTGTCGAACTGTTGTTGTCGCAGCTCTGTGATTCACCTGTTTTTGTGTGGGTTGTTTCATGTCTCTGAATGTTTGCGACAGAAAGAGATCCTCGGTATCACTTCGACGACTGGACCCTGGAAATCGTGAACGTTTCTCGGCGAGACGGGGGCGATTACATCATAGAGTGCTCCAACGATGAGGGGAAGAACCACACAAAGCTCAAACTGGATGTACAGTGTGAGGAACGCAAAACTAACTCTGACACCTCATCTTAACTAGGCCATATTTAACAATTTAGGAATATCAAGTTTATCCTCCCTGGAAGGAAAATGATATAGGAAGCAGTGGACAACCAATCGGAATATATAGAGTTTCAAAATTCTGAGATCATATTCAAAATATGTGATATAACTGGAAATAAGGATTTTGAAAAAACAAACAAAGAAACCATGATTTTAGGAAATTATCTATTCCTGTGATCAAAGCTGAATTTTCAGCATCATTACACCAGTCTTCAGTGTCACATGATCCTTCAGAAATCATTCTAATATGATGATTTGCTGCCCAAGAAACATTTCTTATTATTATTAATGTTGAAAACAATGTTGTGCTGCTTCATATTTTTGTGGAAACCGTGGTGCAAATGTTTACGTAAGATTGTTAAGTTATTGTTATGAGCAACAACAAATTAATTTGATCAAAAGTGACAGTAAAGACATTTATAATGTTACAGAAGATTTCAATTTCAAAAACAGTTATTTTATTTAAAGAATCCTGAAAAAAATGTATCATACTAAAATGTAATATGCATACATTTTTATTAATTAATCAGAATGTATTGTCACAGTACTGTGAAAATCTCCTTTAATCATTAAAGTGCTGTCAGTCAGAATAGTACACATTTTTTCCCTCAGTATAAATTACGAGAAAAGTTGCACTGCAAAGCCAATCTATGCTGTTCTCAATATTTGTACCACATATTTATTTGCCAATTCAAACCCACACAGACGTACACACACTTAAAAGTGAAATGGAGAGAAAGAGAGGGACACAGAGAGAGAGAGAAAAGAAAGAAAGAGCACTCCCACTTCCTTAATGATTTAATAATAGCACTTCTTCAAATCTAGGCCTGCATGTTCCTGCAAATCCTTCTGCACTAATGGATCTCCTCGTCCTCATACAATAGCATCTGACAGTGGTAGATATTCATTATGTATGGTCCATTTGAATAGCTTTTACCAATGGCACTGTTTTCCGTGTAGGCCCCCCTCTTTCTGCCCGTTAGGAACAATGCAGAGGAGGATTGTACACGCCAACACGCCAGAGATTACGCTGGTGGTAATGGCCCACTTGGTTGAGGATATGATCCTCCTGGGGGCAGGGATGGAGATGAGGCAGGAGAACCGCATTGGTGGGGTTTACCGTACGTGCCCGAGGGAACCATTTTAGGTCCACTTTTCTAGGAACTTCAACACAACTTGCTTCTCAGAGGCAAAGCAGTGATATTTAATTTTTTGATTATTTAAGTTGTGTTAAATAATCTGTACATTTTATTTGGATATTTTATAATTATAATATCTATTAGTCATTTTTTTGTTTTATTTTTTTATTTATATTTGATAAATTAAAATATATTTGTTCATAGTCTTTTATTTGTTTAAGTTTTTTTTAAGATGGATAGATAGATTTTGTTCATACTTACTGTACAAATCCAATTTTTTAAAATGTAAAATGATGATTTAAAACTGGAACGTTTATTACTACTCCTGCTCAAACTAAGTGAGTTTTATACAGGTTTTTTTTTAGAGCTCTGGGAGAGAGAACCTTAATTGCTAAATGGCGTAAATGTAATTAGTATGGACAAATGAATTCAGCGATTCTTACATTGTATCACTATAGATCTGCGAAGCCCTTACCTGGTCAGTGCAAGGATCTAGAAATGTCAGCTGTGATCAGGTATAAAAATAGTTATACATAGCTGAATGAAATCAGCTTCTTAATGGGTTTTCTATTATTATTATTAATATCTACTCTGCTTTTGCAGATGAAATTCTTCATTAATGTTCTCTGATCCATTTTAATAATACAGTTATCCTGACAGAGTGTGACAGATACTTTTTAAGGGGACGTTAATTCTGTAGCCTTTCGAGAGTGTTGTTAATTTGCCTCAGTAAGCATTACCTCTGTTCCAACATGTGCGCCCTGTGCTGTGGTGACAGCGACTTGAACACTGTTTGCAACCAGCCATGTGGGAATACCGGAGGATTTAAATAAAAGTGATTCTACACTGCAGATAATGGGGATGACATCACAATAGACCTTGATTTTAAAGGCTTTTTTTCACAGCCTGTGAATATTTCAAACAGGATGTGCAGAGACACACTGCATCGAGACTTAAACGATGGCAACTCTAGCATCAACGCATCCAAATTTAGAAAATCAAACACCTTAAGTTAACTTTCCCACAAAATCTTTTGTGATGTCGTAGAAATTGGCTGAGGTGGAAAATGAACTGTCATGGCCCTGAGAAAAGGAACGTTACAATTAGCGCATGCTGCTATAGGCTGAACACCTCGTGATAGCTTTTAAGGAAGTATCTTGACCAAAATGAAGTTTTTCATGGGAAGTGGTTAATGTTCACAGGTAGCACACCCTATACTGTATGAAGCACCAGAGACTTGACTAACGTTCACAGTTGACTCGAAGAGTCTGATGTTAGCATGTTTTTATGCTAATGACTCGAACGACTCTAAGCACAAAATATACAAAGCACATGCAAATATTAGGTGATTATGTTAGTTGGAGTTATTATATTAATATTTGTATTACTAAATATGTCAGAATGCCCTAGCAATGCCCTGGCAACCACCCAGAAGCTATAGTTATAGTATTAAAAATAATTTATAAAAATAAATAAACTAAAGCTAAATATAAATATAAAAAAACTCAAACTAATAAAATTGACAAAAAAATACTGAAAATAACTGAAACAAAATCTCTCTTTCTCTCTCTCTCTTTCTCTCTCTCTCTCTCTCTCTCTCTCTCTCTCTCTCTCTCTCTCTTCTCTCTCTCTCTCTCTATATATATATATATATATATATATGTAGGCTATACATCCACACATAAAAAACAGAGGTATATATTATATTATATTATATTATTAGCTCACAAAACGCAAAAACTTCCACAAAGAAAATATATATACCGCTATGGCGCGATTGACCAATCAGAATCAAGTCGGGTAATAATATATAATGTTATTTGATTAACATTCTGTCACTCTTTTTATGATAAAGTCACATAAAATAAATTCTTCTCTTTATTGATCTTTTGGTTTGGTTTCCAGATGCCCCGACTGTTCATATGAAGTCTGATCCCGTGTCTGTGAACTTGGGAGACACCGCTGACTTACTGTGTGTCGCTGATGCCAACCCCATCACCTCCAGTATGTTTTCGTGGAAGTGGATGGTGAGTGATGTCTTTGTCACGTCTGTTTTTCTTTCTCTTTTGCTTATCCTCACCCTTTCCTGCTATATTGTCCTTTGTTAGGTGAGTTAACTCGCTATCTCTCTTTTATCACCTCAATTTATCTCTCACATCTCTCCTCTCTGTCTCCATCGCCCTCTTTCTCTCTGACTTCTCTTTTCTCACCATGTGCCACATCTACTCTGTAATAGAGGTGCTATATTTCACCCTTCTAACTACAACAATGTCTCACCTTTATGCTTAATACTTCTTGTCTAAATGGAGAAAAATATCTTTCATTAAAGCTACCTTTCCAAAGGCCACATTTCTCAGTGTTAGCCGCTATTGCGGCCGTTTCCTACCATTTGTGCATCTATAGTGCCCCATATTCTTAGTCAGTGATACCTCAAACCGCCCTCTTTCTCTTGTTTTTATGTGTGCGTTTGGGGAAAATGTAATTTGGTATGAGGTCGGTGCCTGCTTTTGGCTCTTTCTGACTTTTTTTGTTTGTGAGTTTTTCACCTGTTCTACATGTGTGTGTGTGTGCTGTACATATAGGGTGAAGAGGAAGTCGATGATCTGGGAGAGCAGAGTGAAGATGAAGGCACTGGTTTGTTAACTATATATGAGGTGACCCGTGACCGGGCAGGTTTTTACCAGTGTACTGCAGACAACGGCATAGCACCTCCAGGCAGTGTAGAAGGACAGCTCATCGTGCGCTGTGAGTCACATCATGTACAATGTTTGTTTAAGGTGGAAAAAAAAAATTTTTTAGTACATTGTGCATGCTACATGTACAGTACACAAATATTACCAGTGGTTATCTCTTAAATGAAAATTCCTTTTGATTTTCTTTTGTGAAATGATTAAATGTTTAAATTAATGTTGAATACTTTTTGAACTTTGCACTGTCTTATCAACTAAAATTGAATTTATTTTCATCGACTACATTTAGATGTCATTTTAGTTTGAGTAAAACAGATAAAACATAATGGATATGTAATGATTAAATATTGACTCGATTTAAAGGATTTAATAGAAAAACACTGCATATGATTTGTATGCTATTAATATTTTGGATTTTGTGTGAATAAGGTGGACTAATTTGTGTGGACTAATTTTGTTAAGTTTAAAAAATGTATGACAAAAAATATACACTTCTGTTCAAACATTTGGGGTCCGTACATTTTTTTAAAGAAATTAATACTTTTATTTAGCAAGGGCGCATTAAATTGATCAAAAGTAACAAGAAAGACTTTTACATTGTTACAAAAAAAAAAATTCAACAATCAATTTTCAACAATGATGATAATAAGAAATGTTTCTTGAGCATCAAATCATCATATTGCAATGATTTCTGAAGGATCATGTGACACTGAAGACTGGAGTAATGATGCTGAAAATTCACATAAATAAATTGCATTTTAAAATATATTTTAATAGAATAAAAGTTATTTTAAATTGTAATAATATTTCACAATATCACCGTTTTTATTGTATTTTTATTCAAATAAATGTTTTGATGAGCATACAAACACTTTTTTCAAAACCATTAAAAAAATCTTAACCGACTCCATGCGTTTGAACGGAACTGTAGGCTATATTCAGTTTCTTGTAAATGAGTACTGGTCTTCAAAACACTTGTTCCGTGTTCCTGCAGTTGCTCCAGAGCTTCAGAAGGGACCGCAGTGGAAGAAGGTGGCCAGCCGAGGGGACGGCAGCAATGATGCAAATGTGGTGTGTCAGGCAGAAGGTGTTCCTCGTGTGCACTTCACCTGGGCAAAGAATGGATTCCCTTTGGACTTGGGCAACCCCAGGTCGATCCGCTGTTTTCATTATTACTGTAGCTTCATCCAGCATTGGTTGTCAAGACCTGTTGCGTTTGGTTTGTTGTAGCTACGTTCTTTCGGAAAGTTTAAAAAGACAAAATAACGTCTTCTAAAAAAGAAAATGATCTTTTTTATGTATATGTATCTATCTATCTATCTATCTATCTATCTATCTATCTATCTATCTATCTATCTATCTATCTATCTATCTATCTATCTATCTATCTATCTATCTATCTATCTATCTATCTATCTATCTATCATCTATCTATCTTTATTTATAGTTTATTCATTTCAGTTAAATAAAAACAAAAGGTTTGGATGAAGTCTATACAAGTGTTTTATGTATTTAAATGATAGATGATTTTATATATTTTACATATAAATTATATATATTTTGGAATAATTAAGATTTATTCATGTTTTTGAAAGAAGTCTCTTATGCTCACCAAGGCTGCATTTATTTGATAAAAAACAAGAATATTGTGAAATATTATTACAATTTAAAATAATGTACATAAAAAATAATAAAATCTCTAATAGAAGTAGTTCATATGACCAGTGGTTATCTAAATATAAAATTACAGACAAAACGGGGGTTTTCAATGAAGAGATTTGTTAAAATGAATATAGAAATTGCTTAATCATCAGCAAATCTGATAATAATCAGCGTAGTCTATTTACTCCAAACTTTTCAATGGCAGTGTATCAGTTTCCACAAAAATATTAAGCTGATAATAATTTAAATTGAAATAATGACAAATGTTTCTTGAGCATTTTAGAGTGCGTGCGTGTGTGCGTGTGTTTGTGTGTGTACTGCATTTATTTGCATACCCAGATGTAATTGGGCTATCTATATACGAGTTGTTGCTTTTGCTGCCTTGCATGGCTTTACATTCCTTTGAGAAATGCAAAACAGTTTTGACTGTGCTTTAATACTGAATGTCTCATTTTAGTGTTTATGTGACGTTATACAGGTACGAGGAGAAGACGGTGGTGACAGGTACCGTCCACACCAGCATTCTGACCGTCATAAATGTGAGTGCAGCTCTGGACTATGCCATCTTCTCCTGCACTGCCCACAACAGCATGGGAGAAGACTCTCTAGACATCCAGCTCCTCAGCACCAGTACGTACAAACAGGAAGTGAGCGGTTCAGGGCCAAGCTTTAGCTGCATGGTCAGGTCACCTTCTCTTGAACCCCACTGAAAGGTGAAAGTGAATTAGGATCAATTTATGAATAAATAAAAGAATAATAAAACAAATAGAACAAACAGACACCGGTGTCTAGGTGTCAAGGTTCTTATCTCCAGCTCATAAACGCACACAAAGACGATGAGCAGAGCCATGAAAGAGATTTTTGCCCTGCAATGAACATTTTTCTCGACCTGAGCACCAATTAATTATGAAGTTGTGGTAATCAACATCCGCTCGTTTTCAGTCTGTCCCTTTATTTACAGAACAATTGGGTGGATCGATCGGTCTACCTCTCTCACACAATGACTGCCACCCTCTCTCTTTGTAATACTAATGATGTTACTTTTTTATGTTGCAAACCACCTCTCCATTTCTTTTTTTTGATAGTATTCTGTCAGTTTATTTACTGATTCCTGGCCACGATAGCTAGTTCTCTCTCTCTCTCTCTCTCTCTCTCTCTCTCTCTCTCTCTCTCTCTCTCTCTCTCTCTCTCTCTCTCTCTCTCTCTCTCTCTCTCTCTCTCTCTCTCTCTCTCTCTCGCTCTCTCTCTCTCTCTCTCTCTCTCTCTCTCATTATCACTCCGCAATGGTTTTGAGATGTGTTCCTGATCCTGAGGATAATGCCACAGTGGAGGACGTGTTAATTGCAGTTGGCGATCAGATTGGTCATGAGAACATTGTCTCTGTATCACGAATGAATCAGGCTGTCGTTGTTTTTTTTAATGAACTAAATTTAGTTAATCGCTTAATAGTAAATTACCATCATGTTAAAGATACTTTTGTAACTTTTGGAGACGTTTTGCAACGTTTTGGAAAAAAAATGTATTTGTCCCTTTAAAACTGTTGCTCTTGGATGTAAACATCTGGCTCTTAAGTTTGTTACATCTTTTAGATGGTACGTTTATATGGTGCTAGAATCGCCTGAGAATACACTGGATATAAATTTTCGTGTGAAACACAAGGGAAGATTATATAATGGTGTATGCATGCAACTACTGGCCGCATAAGATGTTTCGAGTGTGGAGACATGGGACACAAGCGCCTTATGTGTCCACATAAGAAAACAGTTGCAGAAATGCGGCAGGATCAGAGGATGAGGGCGCAAACAATAGCGTTGATGCGGCCCAAGATGAGGTTGTTCCGCTTGTTGAGTTGAGTGATGTTAATTCAGATGCCGTGTTGACACTGAAAATGTTGTAGCTAATGTTACCCTTATGGATTGGGCAGTTGACTGCGAATGCTATGTGGCAACATAAGATGGATCGTCACAGAGCCTGAGTTGTAAATGAGTACACTGGAGTCATGATTTTTAGTATGAGTGTGTGTATTCAGAAAAATAAATTAAAAAACAACATGAACAGAGTGCCTTCAATGACACATACGACACACAACTCTGCTTAAAGTTCAATGGCAGGTTGATGTGTGGTTCGCTCATCCTACCACGTATAGGTCCTGAATTCTTTTAGCTCGCCATCTCGATTGCAGTCCTTGAATTGGACGGTCGAGAATTCAAAAGTCCATTAATGCAGAATTAGGATTAGTCCAGAAAAAAAAAAACCTGACCTAAGGAGGCCAAAAATACAAATTAAGAGTTCCATTAAATATAAAATAACCTGGTTCCTAAAGTAACTAACCATAACAAATACTAAAATAAATCAATATATGCATAACCATACCCGCTTGATGCAAGGCATTCTCATAAATAAATTTCATAAATACAAAAATCAAAAGCACTCTTCTTATATTGTGCAATAATATTATACTTATACCATATAAGTAAAAAATAAAGTAATTATTCTCATATTCTATGGTGTTTCACCATAACTAGGATTTCATAAACAACTAAATCTAAATAGTCATTTTCAAAATCAAAACATACTCAAGTTCACATTCAAAATAATAGTACAAAGTGCACCTTCAAATTCCAATAAACAAAAGTATTAATCTCCGAATTACCCAAAACACTAAAGCAGAATTTGGTATTCGTGAAAAGTATTGCGCAATATTCAAAAAGAGGAAAATACGTAGCTACGTTAAAATCAATGGGCTTTAATGACCAACAACATATAGCCATTTTAGCAGCAATCATGAAAGTGACAAAACACTCAATAAGCAAACGTGCTAACAAATTAAATTGATGTCTGCAATTCAGCTTTTATAATATAACGTTTACCTTTGAGATCGGAATGACTAAAGCTGGGTCTCCAGGCGCAGCCCGACGTCTAAACAGAGCGGAATCAGACAGGGCTCTGGCGAGTATTCAGAGCTTGATACAAAAGTTGTGCTACAGTTAGAGTCCTGTGATGATGCGTTTAGGACGCCGAACAGATCATGCCACAGCCACGGTGGAGACCGAGGAAGTGAACTCCGTGACGCGTAACTTTAAGGAAGTTGGGAGATTTAACTAAATGCGGGTTACAGGTTCCCCCCCATACTCATGTACGGCCTCGTACATGTAGATGGCTGATGGCGCACAACTCCATCACAGGAAGTGGAGGTCAAAGGGATATCGTCAAGTTGAAGAGCAGAGGCAAACGCAGTACTGAGCCCATGGAACAGGGACTGAATGCTATGCAGAAGTGGATTCCCAAGCTTCGTATACTGCAGGCGAGTAGGTGGCTGACGTGTTCGAATGGGACGTTGCATTCTTGGTTCTGAGTCTGGGTTGGAAGGTTCAGGTGTAGGCAATGGTTCAGAATCACTTGAAATGCTGACTGGCCCCAGAGCATGCAGAGATTCCAAATCAGAGGAGGTTCCTTCCCCTGAAGGCTCCGGGTTACCAACAGCATTTGAGTCAGTTTCATCTGAAGGTTCTGCAACCACACCCAGCTCAATGGAATCTAGTTCTGATTCAGAATCAGCAGTAGGTGGAGGTTCAGACTCCGATTTCTGTTCCACCTCAACAGTTTCGTGAGTGACAGGCTGTGAATGCTGGCCAGGCGGAATCACACACATACTAACGGGAGGAACTGCAAGCGCTGGAACAGGTAAGTCCACCACGGTTGTGACACGGGTAGGAGGGGAACTGAAGTTGTCAGGCGAGTAAGGCAAGAACAGTTCTTGCAGATCATCATCATCATCAGGGTCTAGAAGGTCAGAGCTTTCAGGAATCACTGGAGGCAATAACTTTACTGAGGTAATCTTGGCTGGTTCAAGCTTGGAAGCTGGCGATAAGTAACCACAAGGCAGCAATAGGTCTCGATGGAGAGTTCTGATGGGGCGGTCTTTGCTTTCTGGCTTGACTCTGTATACAGGAAGAGTGCCGGCTCTCTTCTGGATAACATACACATCCGGCTCCCATCTGTCCGCGAGTTTGTGCTTGCCTCGTAATTTGACATTCCTGACCAGAACTCTGTCCCCAACAGAGAGTTCTGAAGCTGTGACTTGCTTGTCGAATCTGAGCTTGTTTCTCCCCATAATCCTTTCTGAATTCTCGGTCGCAATCCTGTAGCTTTCTTCAAGATGGAACTTTAGCTTTTCAACATACTGTGAATGAGATGTAGACGTTTTCTCAGACACAGGCAGCCCAAAAACCAAATCAACAGGAAGGCGGGGCTGTCGACCGAACATAAGTTCATATGGGGAGTATCCAGTGACATCATTTCGAGTACAGTTGTAAGCATGTACTAGCGGCTTGACGAAATCTTTCCAGTGAGTTTTATCCTGATCTTACAGAGTGAGCTCTCGCAGGAGTAACGGCAGATCGGGGAGCTGTTCCCTCAGGGATGGCGGCAGAGTTTCTCCTGTCTCCAACTGAACAATGATGTGCTGAAAGACTGGATCCGCTCTTTGTTTGGCAGCGATCTCAACATCAGAAAGGGTGGCACAACGGGTGAAGAGAACTGCAGATCATTTACAAAACTGTCTGGCAGGCTGTCAGCGGTAGTGGAGAGCGTTTATACAAGAGCAGCAACTTGGTCTCGATCGGGTGAGCTGTACACCAGCTGTCTGTCACATACAGCTTGGACTGAATGCTGGTCAATAGAAACACAGAATGGATCCTCAAGGTGTTGTTCTGTGAATTTCAGTATTCTCTCCCTCTCCTTCTGAGATAGGGCATCCTCTGATAGCCCAGCATGAGGTCGCCGGGAGAGTCCGTCAGCATCAGCATTCAACTTCCCGGCTCGATAGACAATCTTGAATGTGAAAGTCGAGAGGGCGGAGAGCTATCGATAGCTGGTAGCATCCAGTTTTGCAGAAGTCAACAAATACGTTAATGGATTGCTATCAGTGACTACAGTGAAATCCGAACCGTACAAGTAGTGGGTGTATTTCTCCGTAACCGCCCATTTGAGCGGCAAGACGCAAGTTTATGTGTGGAGTATCTGCTTTCACTGCGTGACAGGCCTCTACTAGCGTATGCAACCACCGGTTTCGTCCATCGTGCTCTTGATACAATACCGCACCAAGGCCAGTAGAGCTTGCATCTGTATGTAAGATGTAAGGTTTCCTTGGATCGGCAAAAGCAAGGACCGGGGCAGTCGTGAGCTTCTCGATTATCTCCTCGAAGGCTTGCTGACAAGCAGGGGTCCAACAGTCAGCAAAAAGTTCTTTTGGATTCAAATACTGTTGCGATTTCCCCACCTGCCTGGACTTTTTCTGGCTGGGTGGATATCCAGAAGTTAAATCATTGAGGTGTTTGGCGATGGAAGAATACCCCTGCACAAACCGCCGGTAGTACCCTGCAAAACCAAGAAATGATCTGAGTTCTTTGAGGTTTTGAGGGACAGGCCAGGACGTTAATGTGGCAATCTTGTCAGGATCGGTCTTCACACCATCGCTGGAAATGACATACCCAAGGTAACGAACTGATGTTTGGAAGAAGACACATTTTTCAACGGATAACTTCAGTCCAAACTCTTTCAGGCATTAAAGCACTTTCATCAGACGTTGCTCGTGCTCTTCCAGTGTTGGTGCAAACACGAGCAGATCATCGATGAACACCAGCGCTTCTTTCAAATTCAAATCCCCCATGCACCGCTCCATGAGGCGTTGGAAGGTGCTTGGGGCATTCGTCACCCCTTGAGGCATACTGTTGAACTCCTAAAATCCAAGTGGACATACGAATGCTGTCTTGCTCTTGTCGCGTTCCTCCATCTCTATCTGATAGTACCCAGATTTCAAATCCAGTGTAGAGAACCATGTGGAGCCAGCGAGTGCTGAAAATGTGTCTTCTAGCTTCAGCAATGCGTACGCATCCTTTATTGTCTGTGCATTCAACCGTCGATAATCGATACAGGGCCATATCGTACCATTTTTCTTCCGCACCACAACTATCGGGGACACAAAGGGTGAGTTAGATTCGCGTATAACACCAGACTGCAATAGTTCTTGAATGTGCTTACGAACAGCATCCATATCTTGAGGGTGTTTCGGTCTTGGTCGTTGCTTGAAAGCAGTTGGATCAGAAAGCTTGATGTCATGCTTAACCTTGTCTGTGCGACCAAAATCGAGTTCATGCTTTGCAAACACCTCAGGCATACTGTCGAGCATTGCTGTTACACGTTGCTTCCATTCAGTTGAGAGCGGCGACTCTCCGAATTTGTAGTTCAGCTTAGTCGGAATTGGCTCTGTACAATGGGAAGGTTGACACACACTTTGTTCTTTTTGAAAGATGGTCTCAATGGCACTCAACTCTGCGATGGCTACTCTGGTAGGAATCATAACGTTGTGGTCCGATTCGTTGGCGATTACTACTGGCAAATGAACAGGTTGGACTGGAGACAGGTCGACAAGACTAGATTTCACCATCAAACCACCCGGTAGAGAGAAAGAAGTTGGATGTTGGATGAGCACTTCTTTCTCACCTTGCAGAAATGGACAAATGGCATATGCATCCAGCGCAACAGTCTTCCATGCAGGAATGGTATGTGGGGTGGTGGAGAGCATCTTCAAAACGCCATGATAATCATCGGTTGCTAGCTTGCGTCTTATCTCCAGAATCTTGTGCACCGCCTTATATCCAAAAGCCACAGGATGGAACTCAGAGCGTGACAGATAGTACTGGTCGTAGACGACATCTAGAGTATTGGTGCCAATTAGAACATGGGGCTGTGTCGTTCGCAGATCCGGTACTACCAAAGCAAGTGTATCAATGTCCATCTCTTCCCCTATGAACTCAGGTGGGAACGTCAAACAGAGTTCCACATACCCAATGTAAGGCACACATTGTCTATTGGCGCCCTCTACCTCTAACAGATTAGTCAACGGCTTTATTTCGTGGTCTGAGAGGTAGGTGTTGTACAAGGAATGTGAAACTGTAGTGACTTGGGGCCCCGTGTCAAAAAGGCAATAGAAGGTGGTCCCTTTAACCTTAACCTCGCCGGTGCTTCTCGTACCCACCAACCCCTTTGGTAATGGGCAACGTGGTGATGAATACATGCACTAGTGCTATGAGTTTGCAGTTTTGCATGATGCCTCACTGACGGAATATGCTTCTTCATTAGTGTCTCTTTTGCCAACTGCCTGTCTTCTTCAGTTCTGAGCATAAACAACAGCTCTGAGAAGGGAGGTGGTTGGTCTCTTTTCTGTTACAGTTGCAACTTGTTTATCACGCTGTTGTCCCAGCACCCTCTGCAAAGTTGCTTCAGCCAGTATCTGTCAAATTCAGCAGCTGGGATACCACCACGCTTTACCACGCTACCAAGAGCGAGCTGGAGTCTCTGCAGGTATGAAGATGGTTGTTCTCCCTGGTCTTGAAGAATATTCAGATATTTGGCAAACAGCTCCTCCCCATCTTCAACTGTGGCATAAGCAGAGTCAAGCACATGCAGAAAGGTAGCAGGCAGAACGTTGAGTCCAAAACTTTTGACCAAGTCTGCAGCTGGAGGGAGTAAACTTTCCAGTATGCGCCTCGTGATATGTACTGGTGCTAGACTTCGATCTGCATTCAAACGTTCAATTTGTGACCTCCAGGACACCAGGTAATTTACTTCATGCTGTGGTTTTGGAAGTTTTCCTGAGAAAGTGTGTAGTCGGAATGAGGACATGGGCTGAAAGTTAACATCGTCTCTGCGCATAATGTGTTCAACTACCACCCTTTGGACCTCAGGAGGATTCATTTCATTGCCAGAGAGTGGAATTCTTGGTCCAACATCCCTAGCTGGGGTTGGTCGAGGTCTTTGCTGTGCAACCTAGGAAGGACTCCCATGTGTTAAGGGAAAAGTAAATGACTGCCGTTGATCGGTCTCTGTAGCAGTTCCAAGCACTTCAACAGTGTCTTTTTCCTCCTTGACTTCAGTGTCATCGACATCATCCTCAGTGTCATCGTCATCTTCCTCTCTACCACCAGTGGCTGCTATTCCCAAATGTAAACTTATTTGGTCAAACATTCCTTTCAGAACATTGTCGAATGACTGGCCACTCTGTCGGGAGATACGTTTCAACTCTTGCCGGTAATCAGGAGACGGGGTGGCCTCCACTGTGGCTGCGGCAGCGTACTCTCTCCTGAGTAACTTAATAACAAAATTAGCAGATTGAGCTGAAAAAGTATAAGGCAGTCTCGGTTCTAGCTTTGCTAAAGCTGCTGCATTAATAAATTCAACGGTCAGGTTTTTGTAAAGTGGACTCTCACGTTCGGTAACTGTAAATGACTGTTTAATTTCAGCGTAACTACGCAAGTGATCAATGATTTCGTCATCTGCTTCAGTGTTTGTCACACCACTAACAATGACAGAATTAGCTATATTGATACCAGTTTTCTTAAAAAATATCCATATTCCCACCTAATTACTATTGTTCCTATGCATCAAACTGATAATTACACAATGACACAAGTACAGACATTCACAATATCAGGCTCCTGGCTGGTTTGCCAAACCATATAACCCTTATGGATTGGGCAGTTGACTGCGAATGCTATGTGGCAACAGAAGATGGATCGTCACAGAGCCTGAGTTGTGAATGAGTACACTGGAGTCATGATTTTTAGTATGAGTGTGTGTATTCAGAAAAATAAATAAAAAAACAACATGAACAGAGTGCCTTCAATGACACATACAACACACAACTCTGCTTAAAGTTCAATGCAGGTTGATGTGCAGCCAACAAATAGGGGGGGGGGGGGGGGAGAAAGGAGGAGGAAGGGGGGGAAGAAAGAAGGAAAGGGGGGAGAAAGGAGAAGGAAGGGGGGGGGGGAGGAGAAGGAAGGGGGGGGGGGGAGAAGGAATGGGGGGGGATAAAGAAAGGAGAAGGAAGGGGGGAAAAAACCCAACCGCAATGTATACCACAGACGGGTCAGATGTCAAATAATCCAGATGAGAAAGGTTCAGTTGCGGTGGATGTGTGGTTTGCTCATCCTACCACGTATAGGTCCTGAATTCTTTTAGCTTGCCATCTCGATTGGAGTCCTTGAATTGGACGGTCAAGAATTCAAAAGTCCATCAATGCAGAATTAGGATTGATTAGTCTTGAAAACAAAAAAACCTGACCTAAGGAGGCCAAAAATACAAATTAAAGGTTCCATTCAACATAAAATAACCTGGTTACTAAAGTAACTAACCATAACAAATACTAAAATAAATCAATATATGCATAACCATACCCGTTTGATGCAAGGCATTCTCATAAATAAATTTCATAAATACAAAAATCAAAAGCACTCTTCTTATATTGTGCAATAATAATATTATACTTATACCATATGAGTAAAAATAAAGTAATTATTCTCATATTCTATGGTGTTTCACCATAACTAGGATTTCATAAACAGCTAAATCTAAATAGTCATTTTCAAAATCAAAATGTACTCAAGTTCACATTCAAAATAATAATACAAAGTTCACCTTCAAATTCCAATAAACAAAAGTATTAATCTCCGAATTACCCAAAACACTAAAGCAGAATTTGGTATTCGTGAAAAGTATTGCGCAATATTCAAAAAGAGGAAAATACATAGCTACGGTAAAATCAATGGGCTTTAATGACCAACAACATGTAGCCATTTTAGCAGCAATCATGAAAGTGACAAAACACTCAATAAGCAAACGTGCTAACAAATTAAAATGATGTCTACAATTCAGCTTTTATAATATAACGTTTACATTTGAGATCGGAATGACTAAAGCTGGGTCTCCAGGCGCAGCCCAACGTCTAAACAGAGCGGAATCAGACAGGGCTCTGGCGAGTATTCAGAGCTTGATACAAAAGTTGTGCTACAGTTAGAGTCCTGTGATGATGCGTTTAGGATGCCGAACAGACCATGCCACAGCCACGGTGGAGACCGAGGAAGTAAACTCCGTGACGCGTAACTTTAAGGAAGTTGGGAGTTCGGGAAATTCGCAGGAAGTGAAGTGGGCCCGCCAAAATAAAAGATTTAACTAAATGCTGGTTACACTAATGATGTTAATAATTAATTAAGTAGCTAGTGGTACTAAAAAGTGGGAAAGTACAAATGATGAAATTAAATCGTATTCAGCCGTCCTGAATGAGGAAATGGAGGAGGAGCTGTCTGATGATACTGAGTCACAAGTTTCTATGTGTGAAAAATGATGGTAATTCACGGGGAGTTGTATTTAATGCATCTCAGTTTCTCAGACCGTTTTTTTTCAGGAGATTTCAATAACGATGATTTGTATAGTCTTGAACAAATCAACAATTTTCAGGATGAAACTTATGGCAAACAAATGAACATAAATGATTTCTTCTCTTATGTAGACAAGCTTGTTCACTCTGTTATTTTTTTTTATCAGAAGACTGTTGGAGTTGAGGAACTTGGTGAGAGAAAGCGATTTCGGTTGAAGAAGCTTCTTAGCACTATCAGAAAAAGTAAAGCAATGAATATAAAAGAATACAGCCTAAGTCTATATGCTACAGTCTATGAAAGTAATGAACAAAAAAAAAAAAAAGCTTGATATTGTCTTTCTCCAAGAAACTCATGGTGATTTGATGAATGAAGAGGAGTGGGCATCTTGTTTTCTTCAACCATAAGGGTGGATATTATAAGTACAGAGGAACCAGTAAAGGGTCGATTGTTGGTGGTTAAAGCTCAAGTTCAAGAAATGCAGTTTTTTCTAATCAATATTTGTGCACCAACAGTGGAACAGGAAAACCTACATTTTTTAAATATACTTAGTGAGAGTCTTAAAAAGTGTTCTATCGAAGGGTGTGTTGTTATTGGTGGAGACTGGAACTGCACTATACATTGTAATACTGAGGAACCTCATATACAGTCCTCAAGTGCATTGTCAAAACTCATTAAAGAATTCCAGCTCATGGATATGTGAGGAATTAAACACCCTAATGATAGACTGTCTGTACACCTGTTGTACACAAGGATCGGTCATATTGCATTCCAAAGCGGTCTATTATGGATAATTTGTTTTTAGTGCGAGACATTGTAGATGTGTAATGGTTTCAATGTGAATGTTGGATTAATTGCCCTGGATCAAGAGAAGGCTTTTGATCGCGTTGATCACAATTATCTTTTTAATATATTGAAGGTTTTTGGTTTTGGTGAAACATTTTAAAATTTGATACGGATATAATATTATAATATAATAATATATATAATAGTACATCATGCATGGTTAAGATAGGGGGCGCTTTGAGTCAGCCAATTTCTATTTTAAGGAGATGGGTCTGTCTGAGGACTGCAAGAGAGGGGCGTAACTTGAAGTTGTCCAAATCACACAGAACCACGGGATATGTCAAACTCAAAACGAGATGTTGTCAACAAGATGCCAGCTCGTATAGAGACAACGGTAAGAATATTTTCCCGAGATAACCGTGTAAATCGACGTGTATCAAGTCATATTGCCGCTTTTTAAATTTGCAACAAGGGCAGAGCAAAGCATTTGGAACTTTGAGCTTGTCAATCTGTCTTGCTGAGTGTCCCACAGATGCCAGCAGCACAACACAGTAGTAGATCGCCCTGGAGTGGTCACTTTCCATTATTAAAATGTAAATGCATGGGTAAGATGTCACCTAGTAGATGTAAATGCATAATGTCGCTTAAATGTAATTTCACTTAAATGGCAATGAAAATGACCCAGTTATTGTTATTTAAGTGAAATTACTGAACTTAAATATACGAGCTTGATAAAAATGATCATTCTAGAAGAAAATTTCAGATGGCACTTAGAGGCTTTTGCATCTGAACTCTTCATATACAGTTTTTGCCAGCAGCCATATCACCCTGTAGCCCAAGACTCGTTGCCCACTGAAGCTAAGCAGGGCTGAGCATGGTTAATACCCGGATGGGAGACATCCTGGGAAAACTAGGTTGCTGCTGGAAGAGGTGTTAGTGAGGCCAGCAGGGGGTGCTCACCCTGTGGTCTGTGTGGGTCCTAACGCCCCAGTGTAGTGACGGGGACGCTATACTGTCAAAAAGCACCGTCCTTCGGGATGAGACGTTAAACTGAGGTCCTGACTCTCTGTGGATATTAAAAATCCCAGGATGTCCTTCGAAAAAGAGTAAGGGTGTAATCCCGGCATCCTGGCCAAATTTGCCCCTTGGCCTCTGTCCATCATGGCCTCCTAATCATCCCCATATACTGATTGGCTTCATCACTGTCTCCTCTCGTGTGGTGGGCGTTCTGACGCAATATGGCTGCCGTCGCATCATCCAGGTGGATGCTGCACATTGGTGGTGGTTGAGGAGATTTTCCCTTCCATGTTAAGCGTTTTGAGTACCCAAAAAAGCGCTATTTAAATGTAACAAATTCTTATTATTTTGTAAATCATGCTGAATAAATTAAGTGTCTATCTGAGGTACTCAGTCTTTATGAGAAAGATTCATCAGCTAAAATGTACTGGGCAAAAAGTGAAGCTTTTTGTGCCGTAAAGGGGAGTTTAAGAGTCTAACCTTAAATGGGGTAGAGAGGGACTTAAATTGTAGGGAGTTTTTTGGGGGTCAAATGATTATCAAAAGCAAAATTGGGAGGGTCTAGTGGAGAAAGTGTGCATCAAGTTGTCTAAATGGAAATGGTTGCTACCTCAGTTGTCCTATAGGGGAAGGATTTTAATGACCAATTATTTGGTTGCTTCTACTTTGTGGCATAAAATAACTGTTACAGTCACCTGTTGGACTTATTGAGGAAATTCAAAGGCAACTTGTGATTTTTTTTTTTTTTTTTTTTTTTTTTTTTTTGGTCTGGACAACACTGGATTCGTGCTGCTGCTTTATACCTTCCGGTTTAAGAGGGAGGTCAAGGATTGATAGATATCAGATCCAGATATATGGCTTTCTGGTTAAAAGCAGCTCAGAGTTCTTAATGACTTTTTACCGTCAAGACTGATGTCTGGGTGCATGTTTAACTGCTGCAGCATGCACAAAGTGGGGACATATTTTGACCATAAGCTTAGAGGAAATGAGTGAAAGGACTGGGGTGAGATCTTTGAGGCTGCTGAAACAAGCTACTACTGAAATATTCAAGTCTTTGCATGTGGATCATAAGACTTTGACAAATGACTCAGTAGCAATTGATCAATGGAGAAAGGGGGTTCCTTATGTTTTCCCCTTTCTTAATATGACTATTGCTGTAGGAGAATGGCAAGAGGATGTGGTGTCTTTTGAAACCCCTCAACTTGGAGTTTTTGAGGAAGTAGGGGGGAAAAGCCCTCTATATATCCTCTGTGAAGGTATCCAATGCTGGGCTTTTGAGTGGACTTCCTTCAACTAAATGGACTGATTTTTTTTGGAACTATTTCTTCCTCTAGAGGCTGCTGGCGGTCCTTATACAAACGTTCAATTGACAAAAGAACGGGCGACCTTCAGTGGAGGTTTGTACACGAGGCGATAGCCACAAACAGATATTTGGTGCATATTGATCCTTCTTTAGGAGTGGGATGTCCTTTCTGTAAAGATGTTGAAATGTTTTTTAAATTTATTTGTACAGTGTGCTCGGCTAAATTATTTGTTTTCATTTTTATCTCAATCATTAAAATTGGTGAAGCTTTTTCTTTTGAAATGTTTATATATGGTCCAAGATATACAGAAAAAAGAAAAAGCTAGTTGACTTCATCAAATTTCTTGTCTGGTACAGCAAAACTTGCTTTATCCAGAAACAATAAAGTGCTGGGACAGGGTTCTATGGATGTGTTGATGATCTTCAAAGGCTTGGTGGCGGCTCGGCTTAGAATAGAGCATGCCTATTATAATGGTTAATTGTGTAGAATATTTCATGTAGATTTGGGGGAAAATGAGGTCATTTGCCTAGTAGATGATGAGGATGATTTAATGCTTGCTTTAGTATATATTATATTTGTTCTTGTTTTGTGAGTTTGTAATATTATTGTGAACACCTTGTTGTTTTAATAAAGGTGTATTTTCTCTCTCTCTCTCTCTCTCTCTCTCTCTCTCTCTCTCTCTCTCTCTCTCTCTCTCTCTCTCTCTCTCTCTCTCTCTCTCTCTCTCTCTCTCTCTCTCTCTCTCTCTCTGAGGTCTGTGGAATCGACTCAGGCAGGCACGTTTTAATGTTTATCATAAAAACCATGAAATGCAATCCAATATCCGCCTCTTTTTGTCCACACCTCCTCCTCTGATTTTACTGCCGTGAATATCCATAATTAATCTGACACAGCGATAATAAATTTTATTTGCTTCTTATCATCAGTCGACTGGGGAACAGAATGGTGCTGATTTTTTCTCTCTGCTTTGCTATTTTGGGTTGACCCCTTCAACCCCTCCCAAGAGAGCCAACAAGATAATTAACCAGTTTCATAGTGTATTGACACACATATTTCTTTCTGTCCGTACAGTAGCCTATTCATTTCTTTCTCGTTGTTTCTCTCTGTCTCTCTACCCCTCTTAAATAAACATTCTGGAAGCAGTGCTAAGTGATTTAGGCAGTAGTTGTTTTTCTTGTTTTAATGAGCTTGTGTTCTCTGTCTCTTTTAGACCACCCCGATCCCCCGTCCGACCTGAAGCTGCTCCGTGTCAACCATAACTCCGTGACTCTGGAGTGGATGCCCGGGTTTGACGGTGGTTTGACTCAGAACTTCCGTGTCAGGTGAAGTTGTCATAAATGCAGCAGTGAGGTGTCTAAAACGTGGAGTTTGTTGTGGATATGTTTTATCTCTCAGTCTAGTGTCACAAAACTGCAGACATTTCAGTTGGCTGATATAAATGTTTATCTAAGTCCATGGCACCATCATTTCTATATGATTCCCTGATTGGAAAGGTAGGTTTATTTCATAGTAATTCAGTCCTGTCTGGTTCAAAAGTTTGAGATCACGTTGAAAGTGTGGGATTCAAAATCTGATTTAAACTTCAAATACATAAATAATAAAGTGTAATTTCGACCTCAAAAGGGAACATTTCAGGGTTATGTAACCCAGTTTCCTGAGAAGGGGAACGGTGCATTGCATCATCAATCAATCAAGCAATCAACTTTTATTTATATAGCAAAAAAGCAACAGTAGTTGACCATTGTGCTTTACAACAGGATACATATAAAAAAAATAAAGAAAAAAAGAAAGACTGCAAAAAAATGATAAAGGGAGTTTACAACGGAACCACCACTTTGAAAATTCAACATTAAAATCAAGGACAGTTGTAAGCCAGTGAAAAGAGGTAGGTTTTTAACTTAGATTTAAAAACAAACTCTGTGGATACTAGTCTTAAGGATAGAGGAAGACTATTCCACAATTTTGGACCAACAACAGAAAATGCACGGTCAACTCTCCTCTTAAGTCCAGATCTCGGAAGCATCAACAGTCTTTGTTGAGATGACCTCAATGATCAATGATAGCAGAGTTATTTAATTTCAAAAGATCAGAGAGATAGTTTGGAGCTAATCCGTTCATGGTTTTAAAAACAAAAAGCAGAATTTTAGGAATAAAAAAATAAATACAAGTTTAATATAAATATGTATGAAAATAAATAATAATAATAATGAAGGAAATCAATTGATATTTTTTTATATTCAACTTTTCACATAGATGTTTATGTGATAATACATTTGGTAATACAAATCGATGGTCTCAGACTTTTGGACCCAAGTCAGGTTTCATTTAAAAACACAAGATGAATAAAGAATGAAAGGAAAACATACGTTTAATTTAGAAATGTATATAAATAAATTATAAATAAATAAAAAAAAACATATGCAAGTATGTAAACTTTAGCATCTGTTTTATTGTCAGGTACCAGTGGTCAGGATTGGCGAGTTTCATGTATGTGGACGTGTTTCCTCCGACAGCTACAGTGTATACCATCACGGGCCTCAACCCTTCCACTGCGTACAACTTTTCGCTCAACGCTCTCAATACAATAGGAGAGAGCAGCTATGCAGACAACAACAAAATACTGACGGTCACCACTGCTGGTAAATTCAGCTCAGCCTGTCTAATAAAGCTTTCCCGACACATAAACCAAGTAATTCATCATTTGGGTTCCGACCATGGTGGGTTTTCTTGTAGGTTTAGAGACAGGCTTTACTTCCCACTGATTTGATGAGCCATTCATCAATCTGACCGATCACATCTAATTTGTAAGGCAAAGATCACGGTTGAGTCTCATGCAAATAAGCCGAATGACTGAACGTCTACACCAATCAGTGCATCAGTGTGTTTTCTGAATGCATATTTCAGTCTGTATTTTGTGCGAGGGAGAGGGAGAAAAATCGAGCGATAGAGGGAGAGAGACAGAAAACAAAACCGTGTGATGTATGATAAATGATGATAAGCTACATTCCCTCGGCAAACATAATGAATTCTGCAATTGTAATGCCATAGCATTTGATTTGCACAACAAATTAGTTATGAGCACAGACAGCTGGCGGAAGTGCAGAAAACACAACATGGCTCTGCCACAGAGTCCACAGATAGTAGAACTGACAAACCTTAGTTATTTAAGAATTATGAGCTATTTAAAGGGAAATTCTGATATATTTTACTCACTTTCATCTTAACAAACCCATCTCTTCCACGGAGCACAAAAGGAGATATTTTAAGAATATCCAAGCTGCTCTTTACATACAACAAAACCACACAGTGACCAGTGGCTGTCAAGAACGAAAAAAAAGGAAGTAGCTTTCTGTGAAGAACAGACCCAAAATCTTTTTTTTTCCTTTTTTATTTTTGCTAAAATGTCTTACATTTTTCACTTAAGTCTCTTCTGTTCACCAAGGTTGCCTTTATTTGATCAAAAACACAGTAAACAGTAATATTGTGAAATATTAATACAATTTAAAATAACTGTTTTTCTTTTTTAATATATTTGAAAATGTAATTTATTCACTTATGTGAATTTTCAGCATTATTACTCCAGTCTTCAGTGTCACATGATCCTTCAGAAATCAGTCTAATATGCTGACTTGCTGCTGAAGAACCATTTCTTATTATTATCATCAGTGTATGTGTTTTTATGACACTTCAAGTTCAGTTCAAAATCATTTTGTAGCATTATAAATTGACTTTTGATTAATTCAAAGCATTCTTGCTGAAGAAAAGTATTAATACCTTATTTATCCCAAACTTTTTAATTTTAGTAAAGTGTTTCTTTAAATTTGAATATGTATTACATTTAAATTGCTTGAGATGCATTTGGCAATAACTAGACTACGAAAAAGCATGTGTACTGCAATTGATACTGCAATCAATCACCTTATTTCAACTCAGTTTAAGCCATATGTAATTTAATGCAAATGAAAACAGTGTGAAAGTACTGTACAGTCCATTCAAGTCATATCACAGTGGGGCTTTTCAGGCTAGACTAAGTCTATAATCTTTGATTTTACACATTGGAATTCATTATTTTCCACTTTGTACTTGCCGTCCACTCTAATGGACTCTAATGCCGACTACACATATAGTACTAGTTGTAGGTTCTGCATAATACAGCGTGTGTTTAAATACATCGCAAACAAGAACAATGCAGGAATCAATATTCGTGTTTGATTTTCTGATACTCATGGACAGAGAGGAAGAAAGTGACTGCGCTCTGTAACCTCTGCATGAAGTGATTTGCCTTGTCTCTGTTTCTCTCTCAGATGTGGAGGAAGCTGACGGTGGGGTCTCACCAGAAGACCAGGATTCAGCTTTTGCAGGTGCTGCATTTCCTCCTCCGGCTCACTGCAGCTGCTATTTATCAAATGTAGAAAAGGCCTGACACCCCAGAATTCAGATCAATTTCTCAGCTCGTACTTCAGTTTCCATGGCCTTTACCGGCCTGTTTCATGTGCTTTCATAAAGCCTTGGGGCTCAATGTTTTCTCGTCTGCGGTTTGGTGCAGTTTTGCTCAGGCTGAACGCTTTGGTGCCATTTAATGGGACACTGGCAGTTATTGACCCTTGATTCGGGACACGGAATAAACTGACATTAGCTTGCGACAAATTCGAGGTCCTCTGGATTCTGCTTTGCATTTGGATTGGGTTTGTGTAGAAAAGATTCATTAGGGTTTTCAATTTTCTTGGATAGTTCCTATGTCATCAGATTGATTTGGGAATGATACACTGTGTGAGGGATTTTTTTTTCAGGGAGAGATTTATCAATGTCTCTCGTCTATGTGAATGAACTAGTTCATGCGGCATTGGAGGTCTTTTCACGCGGCGAGGCATGACTCGAGCGTGTCAAATCTGTACACTCTCTTCTACAAAACAGTGACATATTGCAAATCCAACAAGACAGTGACAGTTAATAGTTGTGCAAATTCAACCCATGACATCTTTCAACTTCATGAACATATATATGGCACATCTGCCATTAATATATGCATATTGTGCCCAAATTGTGACGTATTAAGTGTATTTTCCACCAAAAGTACTATTTAATTGGCATTAAAAAAAAGTTACAATTGACTTATTAGCATTAACTAAAACCATAAAAAATGCATTACTTAAAATAAAATAAAGGTCAAATTAATTCAAATTAAAATATATATAAGTTGCAAGGCAACATTCTCATTTTGTTTAATTGAAGTTGAAGTACTAAAACTCTTATTTAGACATATTAAAATAAAATGACTAAAACTTTAAAAAAGAAAATTAAAACAGAAAATATAAATATAAAATCGAATTGAATACTTTAACAAAAACTACAATATTGCATCAATGATACTAAAATAACACAGGTTACAATTAATTTATAAGAAAATTGGCGTTAGTTCCACTATTCAACGCTGGCTGGACAAAGTAAATGAGCCGTTATAAAAAAAGTATTTAAAAAGATTATTAATAATAATGATTATTATTATTATGTTTAATGGTCAATAATTAATTAATAATCAAATATTTTAACAATAATATTAAGTATCATTGTGATTTATTAGCATTTTTATTATTATTATTATTATTATTTTAAATTATGATTTATTGTTGTTTAAAAAATTATTTATTTGTATTATATAAAAAATATATGCTGCACTTTCTACCGTTCCTGTCCAGACAGTTTTTAATTGGTCAGAAGTTAGCAAAAAAAAAAAAAAAACAGTGTGATTGAAAACCACCAGAAAGTGTCCAAATACTTTCAACATTTTGATCTTAATTTAAAACAGTTAAATATTGTTTTTACACTTTTAAAACCATACTTCTTTTGTAAAATGTTTAGCTTGAAAAGTCACTTGTCTTTAGTGTCCAGATACTTTTTGGGGCCACTGACTGTATATCCCTTTAATAAAATACACACTGTTTTTATTTTTGTTTGTTTTTTATATATACCACTTGTTTCTCCACAGGTCGTGGTCTTCCTGTCTATGCCGTGGTGATCCTGGTTGTGGGTGGCCTACTGTTATTCCTAAATCCCCTGAGCTGCTTTCTATTCGTCAGATGTAAAAACAGAGGGCGGAGCCTGAAAGGTATCCGACAGCGAAACTCAGCGTGTCACCGCTTCTACTCTGCGCTGTTAGACAGCGTGTCCCAGACTGGTAGACTCTCAGCGAACAGCACGCAGCGCAAAAGGGATGAACTGTCTGAATCCTAATATGACTTCTCACTTTTAAATCCATCTCTCTCTCTTTCTCTTATCTCGCTCACTGGCTCCTCAGCCATCTGCATCATCCCGCCATCTCTCCTTTCCACGGCAGCTGTCACTTCCTCCCTTCGTCTCTCCCCTTATCTCGCCCCTTTCCCTTTCGTCCTCTGTCATTCTCTCTCTCTCACTCACCCCATCTGTCTTTTTTTCGCCTCGCCCCTTCCTTCAAACTGTCAGGTGTCTTGTCTCTCCCCTCTCATCTCTCGCTCACAACTTTTTTTTTCTTGTCCTCTCTATTCATGAACCTGTCGTCCTCTCTTCTCGCTTTCAATTTGGCCCTTTTTATCAGTTTATTAAAGCTACTGTCACAACACAATTTGTAAGGAGGAACCAATAATTCAAATGGCGTATGATGAATGTTCCGTACACAAAATAATCTTGTGTTCTGTCTTTCTGGTGTTCTGTCTTTTCCGGTGTCCTTTCATTTCTGTCATGTTCTCCTACCTATGACCTTTGCCCTCTAACAGCCCACTCTCCTTTGGTTTTTGCCTCCAGAGGACACCAGGAGCATTTCACAGGAGACGAAAAGCGAGGAGCAGAGGTCAGTCATGTTAGTTATGTTGCAAGTATGCCCACTCAGCCCTGACCCTGAGGTGTCTTCACCCTGAAAAAATAAGAGACAAACTAGTTTATGATGAACATGTGACTGCAAAAACTTGTTACTTGGTTGCTAGGTTGTTATTCACTGCCAAAGTTTAATGCTTGGGATTAGGAGAGTGAACAAACCCCTACGTCTTAATGTGAGCAATAGTAATGGTGATGTGTGGCTTAGAAAGCCGCACTAACAAGCAAGACCAGCATGCTGTGATGGCTCGAAGGCATTCAGAAGAAATTCTGTCTGTCTGGGTGAGCCTTCCAGCTTCCAGTGGCTATAGAAGCCCTCAAGACGGTGTATAGAAATGTTGCTTAGCTTGCATCTCCATAAATAGACTCCAGAGAGGTACAGTTTGAGTTTGTATTTCACCAGCCTACATTTGACAGTCATGAGCTTAAAAAAAAGGCAGAATAGACAAAAGTTTGGGAGTTTTAGTTGGATATTAAAAAAAGAGAAACCTAAGCCTCAGGTGTGTAACGTAACTTAAGTGCATGCAACTTTAAAGGTGTTTTTGTTCAAAATCAACTAAATTTAAATAATGAGATCAATCCTTCTTCCAAAATGTGTTTTTGTCTTGCCCTGATTCACTATGGTAATTTGCAAGCCTATTTTAAGTGTTTATATTTTAGACTTGTCAGGATGGTTTTCAAAGGAAATTGTGTCACTCGCCTGTGCGTTCAGTCAAAGCTGCTCCGGCTACTTTGAGGCGTGTGGGAGTGGCAGAAGTTAGTTGTCACAACGAGCAAAAACGAGTCTCCCATCTCATGGGAATCACCCGTTTTAAACAAACACCAAACAGAGGAGAGTCTGCTGGCAAAAAGAGAATGTGACAGAGCTTGTAATTAAACAAGAGCCAACATTGGCTTGGCTTTTCAGAAATGGCGAGAACTGAGGAATGTGAAATGTTGTCAAAGGGACATGGAGTTGTTTTTATTACTCAACAGGCGAGTAAAGTATTTTATTGAAGATATAAATTGCCATATGTATCTCTCTAACATAGTTGATTGTAAAGCATTATCTATTGTGAAGGGTCATTTCATTATGGTTGTTGTAGCACTGTGCTGTAGCACTGTTCCATTTTCAAGGAAGTATCGTTCTATTAATGGGTAAATCTACTGTAACATCTACAGCTAGTCAGCTTGAGATCCTCTCCATCTAAACGGATTATTTCTCTTAAGCCTAGTAGTGATATTGCTGAGCAGTAGGATAACCATATTCATCCGCAGTCACGCAGAGCACAACCAAAACAATGTTCTTCTGCAAAATAAATGCAGTTTTGTTTTTTAACTGTTTGAGGGCCAGAAGTTACCTCTAAATTTAACAGAAAATGACATTTATAAAGCAGCAAATATCTCAGGATATTCAATGAGAAATATACATTATATATTTTACCCTTTGGGAATTGATTGTGAAAAGTGGGCATTACTTCGTGGTTAAGATGATTATAATTGAAATACGGGTAAGAAAGCAGATCAAAATTATATATAATATATTAGTTTGTAACATTCAATAATTTATATTATTTTTAATGTATTAACAGATTTTAATAAATCAATATGGAATAGCCTATATGTTTGTGTTTGTATATAACATTTATTTAATGCCAAGATCATACACACATACTGTATATATGATGATTCTGTGTATGTATACAACATGCATTAAGTGAATGAATTGTAATTGAAAATGTAAAATTTCCTATTTTCCAGACTTCTATATTTATTAACTGCTTCTTGGAAAATCCTGCCTCTTCCTTCTTGTCTGGTTTTCGAACTTGCAGTTGTGATTTTGTGAATGTGACGTTTCTCTGTTTCTGCAGGTCCATGTCGAGCAGCTCAACACGCTATGCGAGCAGAGAGCTTATCAACGCCTCTGCACAGCGAACGCTTCTCATCGACAGCAGCTCTGAGCCTGACAGCGTCTATGAGAGCTACGAACGGGTATATCAATGGACACTCACGCAGCCAATGGAAAGGGCTGTTCTGGCAAAACGTTCTGATAAAAATACATAACCTTCAGATAAAAATACATAAAAAAGATTGTTTGCTGCCTTGTAATGAAAAAAGATCCCACCTGAATTTATAAACAATGTTTATTGCTACTGAAGATGTGCTTTCTTTTTCCTACATCTCAATAGCAGCAGAGTTCTCATTATTACTACAGTCCTGCGCTGTATACTCACCCTGAAGGCCCCGAGGATCATGGTGAGACTACATTTAATGTGGTTATGCACAATTTATATGGATTTAAAGATTAACTTTTTATATTTCTTAGGTTCAAATAATCTCCCTTTCTCAAATAAGTTCCTGCCTATTTAGCAAAAATCCCAGAACAAACTACATATTTTACTACTAATGTCACTGCCACAATGTTAGGGTGTTTGTGGATGGTTGCCAGGGCATTGCTATGTGACTGCTAATGGTCAAATGTTTTTTGGTTATCGCTATCCAGTTGCTAAAATGTTTAGCAGCCCTGAGTGATTGCAGCCCTTCACGTTGCTAGGGTGTTCTAAGTATTTGTAACTCTTCGCTATGGAGTTGCTAGAGTGATCTGAGTTTCTGCTGCTCATCGTTATGCACTTGCTAGGGTGTTCTAGGAGTTTGTAGCTCATCACCATGCAGTTGTTAGGGTGTTCGGAGAGTTTGTTATTCATCGCTATGCAGTTGCTAGGGTGTTCTGGGAGTTCGAAGCTCATCACTATGCAGTTGCTAGGGTGTTCTGAGTATTTGTTGCTCATCACTGTGCAGTTGCTAGGGTGTTCTGAGTGTTTGTTGCTCATCGCTATGCAGTTGCTAGGGTATTCTGAGTTTTTGTAACTCATCACTATGCTGTTGCTAGGTTGTTCTAAGTGTGTGTATCTCATCACTGTTTGTTGCTAGGGAGATCTGACTGTTTGTTGTTCATCACAATGCAGTTGCTAGGGTGTTCAGAGTGTCTGTAGCCTACCGCTATGCAGTTGCTGGGGTGTTCTGAGTGTTTGTTGCTCATTGCTATGCAGTTGCTAGTGTGTACTGACTGTTTATTACTCATCACTATGCAATTGCTAGGGTGTATTGCGTGTCTGTAGTCTATCGCTATGCAGTTGCTAGGGTGTTCTAAGGGTTTGTTGCTAATCGCTATGCAGTTTCTAGGGTGTTCTAAGTGTCTGTTGCCCATCAATGTAGTTGCTCGGCTGTACTGAGTGTTTGTTGCTCATCGCTATCCAGTTGCTATGGGGTTCTAAGTTTTTGTTGCTCATCAGTATGCAGTTGCTAGGGTGTTCTGAGTATTTGTTGTTCATCACTGTGCAGTTGCTAGGGTGTTTTGAGTGTTTGCTGCTCATCGCTATGCAGTTGCTAGGGTATTCTGAGTTTTTGTAACTCATCACTATGCTGTTGCTAGGTTGTTCTAAGTGTGTGTATCTCATCACTGTTTGTTGCTGGGGTGTTCTGAGTGTTTGTTGCTCATTGCTATGCAGTTGCTAGTGTGTACTGACTGTTTATTACTCATCACTATGCAATTGCTAGGGTGTATCAAGTGTCTGTAGTCTATCGCTATGCAGTTGCTAGGGTGTTCTGACTGTTTGTTGTTCATCACAATGCAGTTGCTAGGGTAATCAGAGTGTCTGTAGCCTATCGCTATGCAGTTGCTGGGGTGTTCTGAGTGTTTGTTGCTCATCGTTATCCAGTTGCTAGGGTGTTCTGAGTGTTTGTAATGCATCGCTATGCAGTTGCTAGGGTGTTCTGAGTGTTTGTTGCTCATCGTTATCCAGTTGCTAGGGTGTTCTGAGTGGTTGTTGCCCATCACTATGCAGTTGCTATGGTGTTTTTAATGGCTATAATTCATGGCTATGCAGTTGCTATGGTGTTCTTAGTGGTTATAGCCCATCGCTATACAGTTGTTAGGATGTTCTGAGTGGTTGTAGCCCATCACTATCCAGTTGCTAGGGTGTTCTCTGAGTGTCTGTATGTCATTGCTATGCAGTTGCTACGGTGTTCTGAGTGTTTATAGCCCGCCGTTATGCAGTTGCTAAAGTGTTCTGAGTGTCTGTAGCCCATCGCTATGCAGATGCTAGGGTATTCAGAGTGTCTTTGTGTCCCTAGATGCAAGTTTGTGGGATTTGTTCACCGTTTTTTTCACCTGCCAGGCAAAATCACTTTGAAAACTATTAGCTTATCTCTCATCAAGCTACATGATTTGATGTATCATTCACGCCTATTGCACACACAACATGTGACTAATTGAATAGTTAGTTAGGGATTTAAAAATACCTTATGCCAGGAACACACTTAACGACTAGCTGAAACATTCTAACATTGAACTGAACACACTTACAGACTGTTTCCATCGACTGCAGCAGATTTTAAACACCGACTGTGAACACCGCCATGATCAGTCGTATTACATCGAATTACATTCATGATCGGCCTTACAGTCGTTAAGTGTGTCCCCTGCTTAAGTATGAGTAATAGTTACCCTTGCCTACAAAGAAATATATTATTTCTCTCTGAATGTGTGAGAGTCTTTTTAGATCACTTCATCACCCAAGTTCTCTGTTTTTAAAAGCTCTTTTGTTTTTATGCAAAGTGAGTGTTCAATATTTGAGCAAACGTTCAAACGTTTTTTCAACTTGAAGGTTCACGGCTGAAGTATTGATGTGCTGAGTTTCCTTCCCTCCAGATGGCAGATTCGGCACCAGCCCTCTCGCTCATGACTATGAGGAGGTGAGAGGCTGGGGGACGTCCCAGGACCTGCAGAGCTACTCACTGCTGCCCCCTGCTGGCCACTCAGATCCACGAACACCAGTCTCCACATACCATGAGGTGGGTGTGTGAACCAACAACCAGTCTAGAAAGATGCACTTAATGCCAAATGTGTGATCCCTAATTCACAACTGTACATGTCATACAGTATGTAAATTCCCAGTTTTAATTCAAAGGATACATGGTACACAAGCTCTGAATTATGGTATTGCAGAGTAATTTGGTATTGCAGAATAATTTTTATATAATAGATTCTGTCAGTTTGCTGTTTCTTTTTTGTTTATAGCTGTCGTTTATTGCACTTTTCTCCACAGGGGAGGGTGTTCGGTAAAGCTGATGTGGACGTAACAGCCGGAGTTTATGACTCTATGGTGTACAGACGCAGGAGAGACACAGACTTGCCGTTTGAGCTCAGAGGGGAGCTTGTTTAATAAGAGTGGGGCTGGTGAATGCGCCAGTCTAGACCGGCTTGGGTTTACGTGCTCATAAAACAATTTTTATTTTACTTTTCCTATTATTTGTCTAAAATATGTTGGCCGTTATATTCTAGGCATAAACGTTTTAATTTGTTCAGTAAATATAGATTTTTTTTATTTTTATTCGGTCTAAATCAGATTTAATTTTTTTTCTGCTACCGCCGTACAGCATGTCCTCTTTTTAAAACATCAAACACTCTGCTTGTCTGTCATTGTTCGGACAAGCAGATAGCTCTGCCCCCAAACTAGCACCACTGGTTCCTTGGAAATCATCCAACGAATGACTTACTTATACACTACTGTTCAAACATTTGGTTGTCTAGGTTCTCTTATGCTTACAAAGACTACTTATATTTGATCAAAAATACAGTAAAATTGTGAAATATTATTACAATTTAAAATATTTTTTCCATCTGAATATATTTTTGAATGTAATTTATTCCTGTGATCAAAAGCTGAATTTTCAGCATCATTATTCTAGTCTTCAGTGTCACATGATCCTTCAGAAGTCTTTCTAATATGATGATTTCATGCTTAATAAATATGTCTTGTTATTATCAATGTTAAAAACAGTTGTGCAGCTTAATATTTTTGGTGGAAACTGTGATTTTATTTATTTTATGAATAGAAAGTTCCAAAGAACAGCATTTATTTTAAATAGAAATCGTTTGTAACATTATAAATTGTGAATTAAAATGAATAAATATGGTCTGATAAATGTAAATGTAATTAATTTCTTTCAAAACAACCTAATTTCTGTTTTAAAAAAAAAACATACAGTATGTCTCTGCTATAGGCCTGGGTGTAGAGAAGTATTTTTAACCCAACCTTTAAAAATGAGTCCATTCGTATACATTAATATCAATTACAATAGCAATAACAATTACATTGTAAATGTGCAATTACAAGCGACTCTAATTGCATATTATTTCATTACTTTCTATTACTAATAACTTGATTATGTGTTAGTTACTAAGTGTGACCCTTGTCTGTACTTTAATATCTTTCTGAGGAGTATAGTTTAACATTTACTTAGTGTTCTCATCTACCTTCAGTAATAAAAAAAAAACTGATAAGAACCCAGGCGTTATGTAATACAGCTTTTTAAGCGATGAGGTACTATCAAACATACTATTATTTATACTGAACTTAATCGTTTTTCCTGATGGCATACGTTCCTCTTGGGATTCTTGGAAAGCGTGGAGCTTTGTCCCAAGAGGAAGTCTTTGAATGTGAGAACGGAGATAAAAGTCTCGAGTCCTTGAGTCTTCGGAAGCCGACAACAATAACAACATCAACAACAGCCTTCTTTGACACACATTTGTGTTGTTATCATGTATATGTCATCACAAGGAGCTAAACAGGGAAACTAGGCAAAGGGTAATTTTTTTTTTATTAGTCTGAGAAGAAATCATTGGCTTGGAAAAGGTTGCCTTAAAGAGAAAACATTTAAATCCTTACATTTATATACCTTTCAGTATTATTATTATTATTATTATTATTATTATTTTTTGTGAAACATGCTGCACTTTTTTATATAACATGAAAAAAAAAGTGCTGTCAAGCTCCAAAGACTTAAAATACAGCATACTCTCTAAGGTGCCATTTACACGACACCAGTTTTAACAAAAAAACGGAAAACGTTGTATGCGTTTTGGTCGTTCATTTACACGACAGCAACGTTTTGGCGGCCTGAAAATGCTTTTAAAAACAGGTTTAACAATGCAAGTTTTTGAAAATGATACCGCTATTGTCACAAATTTGTGAAAAACAGTGACGTCATATGCATGCGTATTACGTGCTCAGTCTATAGGCGTGTAGCTTTTCTTTAGAAAGTGACATCGCCATCTACTGGCCTGGCATGAATAATACAGCGTTTTCAGTTGTTTTCACAGATCTGTGTGAATAGGGATTATTTTGACAACGTTGTCGTCTGTACGTGAAAAATGCAAAGGAAAACTTTTCAGTTTTAGTACATAATTTTGTGTAAACATACCCCAAAAAAATGTATAAATAAGTGTACTATCTATTAAATATTTGAAAGTCACTTAAATTATTGTCTAAGTTGGACATACCAAAATAAATTACTAAATATCCAACAGTTCATTTTGCATATTTAAGTTTTTGTAATAAAAAGAAATTGGTATTTGACCAACATGTTATATTTGTAAGATATACTTAATATTTGTATTAAATTTCAATCAAAATATTTGAGAATGGAGAAATGATACAGATCAGTTTCAAGAACTACAATTATTACTCATTTCATATCAATATTCTTAACAACGAATTAGGAAATTGAGACTCAAAGAGAAGGGACAGAAACAGATTTTCCCAGAGTGCTTTGATTCAGACAGAGTAAATACTGAAATTAAGTGTTACTTTGTTTGTTTTTGATGGAGATCCATTAGTGTGTAATGTTCTGTTATGATGGAATTCATAGGGGTTTCTGTTATGTTGCCACTTTGGGGGGGGGGTATACATTTGTATATACCATTGTATACCAAGATTCACATGACCTACTTTTGTGGTGCTTTTTTGTTCCTTTCTGGATCTCGACAGTCCATTGTCTCTATCTACCTTTGTTTAATGGGAAAAAAGCAGCTTTTAGATTTAACTTCTCCTTTTTTGTTTTCCACTGAAGAAAGAAAATCATACCGGTGTGGTTATTTCTGGGTGAACTGTTCCTTTAAAATCCATCTTGTTTCTTCTGTCTGCTTTACTGGATGCTTTCAACTAAGCTGGTTTATCAAGAGTGGATGGTAAATTACAGGTTGGGAAGGATGCCAGTGCGTAACAGCTTGTTTAATTGTAAATCAAAGGCAGTCTATAACCCATTGTCTTCTGCGGCTCTAATTTCTGAGATTTTATTGCTGTCGTTTGGCAGAAGAACTAACACTGCAATCTTCCCTCCCTTTTTCTCCGATGCTCCTTAATGCTGAGATTCTCCTTCATGTCCATGGAGACCCGGCCGTGACCCTGCGCCCTGGCGCCGGCGTGACAGGGAACAGACTTCCAATGCTGCTAATGTGAAAACAACTGTTCAGACACCTGGCTTGAGGTGGGCCGATCTCATCTCCTCTTCTGTGTAGACACAATCCACTTGCCCTGTTGACCGGTTCACCAGCCATGTCAAACGCCTCAAGCAGCCACGATGTCTGGAGATGGGAAGTTATTGTTGCCATAGTTACTATCCCTTTCCACCACGTTTAATGTTGTCCACCTTGCAGGTGCTTTATGATGGAGGAAATACCTGTGTTTTTTAGTTTTCCATGATATTTAGAGCATCTGGGCATAGTTGTTTTTCCTAAGGATTATTTCTTAGTTTGGAATGAACCCATTGGTGCACATCTTCAGCTTCCAAGCGGATGTGATTCCACATGAAAAAAAAGTTTCTTTTTTTATGCTTTTTTCTCATTCTCCTTTATAATCTATACAACTCAGATCAATAAACCACGGTCTTACAACAGCAAAAGTATGCAAATGAAGGATGTGTTGAATGTCAAGTAGTACAGCAGGATATTAAAAGAAAATGTTATTACGCTTTATATATTGTACTGTTTTCCTCTTAGTATTCATCACGCTGTTTACATTTGCAGTGTAAGTCTGTATGTCCAAAGGTTCATATATCCAGGTGTAAATTAGGTGCAGGAGAAGCATCTTGATTATGCTTGATTAATAAGATAAAAGAAACATCTAGTACAACCAAATTTATTTGCATTTTAAACATTGCAATAGACACAGGTCTCAGTTTAGCACTTTCAAATGTGACCTTTTAATATTAAATGAATGAAAAAAACGTATATTTGTATGTATATAAATACACATGGATGTATTAAATACACACACACACACACACACACATATATATATATATATATATATATATATATATATATATATATATATATATATATATATATATATATATATACATATACGTGAACGTATGGCAATTTATATTTATTTAAAAGTGTATAGGCTAGCCTTTTATGTTTTGACGTGCTCTGGAATGGGAGTAATGAACACTGCGGATCTTGTATTTGTGTCTCATCTCGAAAGCACGCTTTTGTTAGCGTTCACATTAAGTTATGAAAATGATATTTCTGAATTTTCACTGAACATTCAAAATGTCCAGTTGTGTAGGCTGTCACATTTTCTGTCATTAGAGTATATTGTACTCGATCGACTCTGTTTTGATCATCGTTCTGAATCCGATCCAGCTTTTTGTTCAAAATGTTGCTTTTTTTTAATGAAACTTACCCACATTCAAGAGGCTATATGAAGCTAGAAAATGTTTATTTGTTTGTTTGTTTGTTTGTTTGTTTTTTTGTTTTTTTAAAGCAGAAGCTCTTATTTATTTTGATAAATTGTGTATTCATACAACAAAATATTCTGTGGAGTCATGAAATTGATTAAAAAAGGCTAGCAGGGAAAGAGTTAACTGGCCAGTTTGTTAGAGCGTTAGCCAGGCGTATTCCAGTAAACAAGACACCATCTCTATAGCTCGTATTATGCAAAATGTTCTTCTTTTGTAATCCTTGGATAATTACTTTGAGTACATTCTGAGAAAAAAAAGCTAATTTGAGATGATGCTTTATAAGTAAACAACAGCAAGGTAACGGATAAGGAGGCTGCCGCAGGTGAGATGATAACAGTTAGTGTTCTGTACGAAAAATAGCATAAATCCCATACTTCCCCTTACGGTCACATTCCTCTTTTGAGCTGAGAGCCTAGAAAAGTGACACAAATTCTACACATACACACACAAAAACACCAACCAGAGCCCCACTCCAACTTCCCCACTTGAGTTTGTATTGTAATCTGTCACATGATGATAATGAGTCCTTGTACACAAACACACCCACATGCACGCAAACAAACTCAATCAACGTGTGTGTTGTCACGCCAGTTGAAAAGAACACAATCCTTTATTTGGATCAGCATGTTACCATGCAGCGGGCGAAACAGGTTTTGCCTTAGGCTAGATCCTCTCAGATCTCAATTGTTTAACCATCTAACGATAGTGAAAGTGACAAACCTCTAGCTCTTTTATATTAGTGCAGCCACAGTACATTAGCTTAAAAAGTGGGAAATGTAAAGCTGAATTTGTTCATTTGTCCTATTGATCCTCAAATTGTGCTAAGCAGTGTGCTATTGCTTTTTTAAGGGATCGGACAGGACTCTATCATGGGTAATAAAGTAGCTAACTTATGTCACAATGAAATAAAAATTCTAAATTCTAAATATATATACTGTATATATTATTATTATTAATTTTTTTACAAGTGCTTTGTAATCTGACAACATGTCACTCACATGACATCACAAAAATAAACCACAACCATCCCAGCCTAGATTTTGACTTGTCCGAGAAGCCATTTTTACTCTACATCACAATATAGGGAAGAAAATATGATCGCAACTTATGTTTCATGCTAACTTTAAGAAAATGCAGGTTCAGTACATTTAATTATATTTCAATTAGCTCAATTATTTATTTATTATTTATTTAGGGTACTTTTTTAAATTAATCATGATAAATTCATAATCTTTTTAGAAAAAAAATCCTTTTGATACTAATTTGTGGTCATCATATAACAACAATGAACAAGAATATGCTATTGTCTTGAGAGACCCTATAGGAAATTAAACTTTGATCAATTTCCATATAAAAGGCACAGAGAATTAATGAATATTTCCTGCAATTAGTCTTGGTTTGTAAGTGCATGTTGTCATTTCCTCATTTCCATTGAACCATTAGATCAAATCAGGATTGGTGTCCCACAATAAAGCAGTTTTTAGCTCTGTCAGCGTGATCAGCGACAGCCAATCAGCTTTCATGCACAAATCTGTCGCAGGGATTTGTGGGTATAGCGCTGTAATAAACTACATCCAGTAGGTTTACTGTAGCTGCAGCTGTGCACTCATAGATTATGTCACCGCTGTTAAAGCCCCACAGAACGCTTGACTCTGCACTTTTTTTTTTCTAACTTTCTGCAGAGGACAGATTAATCTATTTTTTATATGTGTATATAAAAGATGACGTGTCATTAATCACAATCCCAGGTTATTCATCAGGGACATGGAAGCAGGGGAATCCGGCTAATTTATAGTGTATCTTTGGCGCTTTTTGGGTGATGTAAACTGTTCTGTCTAGGCTACAATGTGTGTTGCTTTATTCTTGTCTTAAAGATTTGTTTTCGAGTCTCAAATGTTGGGTTTTAGTCGCATGTCCTGCTGGTCACAACTCGCATCTCTGGTTCTGGCAGCGGGTTGCTGGGAAACACTGTGTGTCGTCAGCTCATAAGCACTTCAGCGCAAACTAGCAGCATTTTATAATGGAATTTACATGCTGAAGTTTTCTGTCAAAATTGCCTTTTCACACCGCAGATTTTAATAATACATGAATAATAAAGCAAGACGAACTAAGGTAATAAGAATTTTGATTGAATTTGGCTTGCAGTCTATCTCCCATTACTCCGCGGCCCCAGTATGTTTTGGTTCCTGGTTTCTACTCATTTACCATCAGAAAATGACACAAAACGCAGTACATTAGCAATCAGAGCATTGTGGAGTTGGCCAAAACAGTGAGCAAACACAAATTATTCCATAATCACAGATGATAAAGTTCTGCAAATATGGTTATTCTCAGACATTACCCAGGAGGCTTTGATCTCTATGCACAGGTTTTGCTATGACATTTCCAAATGCAGCATTTTTAGCATTGTTCTCTTAGACAGCACTATGTTTATTACATACCAGACTGTGTATGTTATAATAAATGATATATGATATTAAAGCTACAATGTGTAAATACTTGGACATACAATATGTCCAAAAATCACTTGCACAGTGTGATATATTTTCTGCAGTTGTGTACTTACAATTTCCCAAAAGTTCCCAAAGATGTTTAATTTAAGATAAATGCTTTTTAAAAAAAGTGAATTACTACCAGGTCAAAATCATACAGTATATCTTTGAAGTTCTAGCACACCTCTCCTTAACAATCTGCACAACTTAAGGTATAATTCATTTTTATGGAAAAACAAATGCGAGAGCCAGTAATTAAATAGTAGCCTACCATTAAAGAAAGTGAAAGTGATTGAAACTGACAGTCTATGGCAGACTAAACTCTCTGACAGATGTATTTCCTATTTAACGTCAATCTTTTTTAATATCTTTTTTTAAAGACAATTGACAACCAGAAAGACGTTTCTGCACAGGCGTTTACTGAACACCTCCGAAGATTTCAATCTGGTAATTACCTCTATAAAACATGCAATAATAACCCAGACATGTGTTTCAGCCAAATTGGTGTATTCAAAGACTCATCTGGTGGTGTTTTCTTTTCCACTTCTCCCATCAAAAGCAGTTTGATTCCGGCATTGTATGTAATGTTGTTTTCTCTTAATTATATTTATAAGAAAAAGTTTCATGTTTCGATGAGTTATTGTTTATATTTTTTCTCAGATGCTACTTCTTGTCAGAGCTTTCAAGCAGCAGCAAAGGGAAAAAAATGGAACACAATAAAAATTGTCATTTATTTTCCCAAAAGGTAAAATGTGAATCATGTACATCTCACACTTTTTCCTATCATAAAAGTGGTCCATATGACTTGTGAAGTCTTTGTTTGAGGAACAGACTTAAATTTAAGACATTATTTATTTAAAACTTTTTTTAGGTTAGTCTTTTGAATTAATCAATTGATCCAGTTCATAAAACTGGGCTGAATGATTCTTTCACAAAAAATGACAATAGGCTCTAGTGTTAAATGACAGAATTATGACCTATTCCTTTAAAGAGAAAAAGGACATTTAAAATGAGTTCACAAAGTCAGGATTTGAATCAGTCTAAATGTTAATGTTTTCTTGAATAGATTTGCTGGACCGACACACTCATATGCATGCTCTACATGCATTTCTATTGTTTTATAGCTAGTTATTTTTTTTATCATTTCATAATGATGGGTCTGTCCCATCCTGTGATGACCAGTGACAAATTATGGCTACATTGGTCCCTAATTGCCACTTTTCCTGTCATCTGCAAGGACATGCACTCAAAGCTAAGTGGTGCTCCATAAACGTCCTTGTTAAAACTCTGTTCTCTTCATTATGCTAGGTAGTGCTAGAGTGGGAAGAAATTGACTAGATCTATCCCACTTCAGTTAATAAAAAAGCTTTTGGGGAAATTACACTTTTTTGTTTAGACTGTCTGGATTACTTTTAGTGGATTGACATGACGAGACCATTGAGTCCTTGTAAAAAACTTAGAAAAAAATGTTTTGCAATTCCTACCCTAATTAGTAAAGTCGGCTTGAAATGGAAGCTGCGATAAGATTTCTTCCCTTTTATGACATATATCCGAGGGAAACGGCTCCTCGAAGAAGAAAAAATGTAGGGCAGGACTTGATTCTGTCCATTCGGCAATTGATTGGATTGTTGTGGTTTGCTATTGCTGTGATGTCATACGTGTGACAGGTTGCCCCGCCCTCACGTCAGTAAACACATCATCAGAGAAGAGAAGAGATGTTGCCGAAAGAGGGAGTTATTTTGATTATGAAGATTACAACGGCACATGAATTAAAAAAAAAATCATGTGCAGGAATAAATCATTTATAACAAATACTGCATTATTCCATTAAAAGAAAAATGATTGTCCATTTTGACAATTCAGCCATGCAAGGCGCCATCCAGCTCATCAGGAGCATCTAGGGTTAGGTGTCTTTCTCATGGACACCTCGACACTTGGTCAGGTGGAACCGGGGATTGAACCACCAACCTTCCGGTTTGTAGACAATCTACATGAACCACTGAGCCACTGCCACCCTACTTTAATAGAGTAAAGGTTCATGCCAATAACGTTAAGTATAAAGATATCTATAACAATAATTAGCATCCACACCAACAAATGATAACATTGTTTATTATAAGTGTGCTGCAGTTATGGCTTCTGTCGCTTTAAGCTCTTTAAAACATTCTGGATTCTGATTGGCTATCAGTGTTTTTATTGTCCATCAGCAGGAAATAAAATGGCTCTGAAATCAATTACAATGATATTGTTCCCCTCTGGTGTAGTGTTGTAGTTTTAGTATGGACTTCTTTTAGAGTTTTAGAGGGACCATTAAAACTTTATAGTTATTTTTAGTTATTGTCCTTGGTTTGAACGTGCCTTAAAGGGGTAGTTTACCCAAAAATAAAAATTCTGTTATCATTTATTCATTCACTATGGAAGTCAATGGGGTCCGTCAACTGTTTGGTTTCAACTGTTTCATACATGTTTGGAACAACTTGGGGGTGAGTTAATGATGACAGAATAAAAAGTTTGGGTCAACTATCCCTTTAACCTATTCCATGTCTAGGAAACAGATATTATAACGATCAGTAAGTAACCCCCTAGCAACCACCCAGATAACCCTAGCAACAACATAGCAACACCCTGGAAACCAGGGTGCAAAAATTATTATAATTTTTTTGCACAAGTCTTATTTTTAAATTGACAAGACAAAAGGAAAACTGTGAAAATGTGCAGCATTCTCTGGAAGGAAAGGAATCCTAGGATTGCAGGGGTTAGTGTTGAGAACGTGACATGGGGACGAGGCGTTCTGAATTCTGGAAATCTTCTATTGTTTATTGTTGCAGAACAGACAGTTCACAGTGTGATTTATATAATGTGTAGGTGTTTAAATATGGAGGACATATTATAGCAGTGGTCTATACTAGGTGGGTTCAGTCAACCATGCTTAACCTCATACTATTGAATCAGAGTGATCATTTGTTGATCATTTGAGAATCTAATTTCTTTCTCAATAAATGTTGGAGGGTGTAGGAGGAGGGTTTTCAGAGATCGCTTGATGTTCATTACAGCTCTTTTGAGGAGGCTAAAAACATCTCAACAGAAACAAAAGTTTCAATAGTTTTGTGATTGTAATCTAAACAAATTTTAGGCATAGGAGGCCTTGCTGTCATGATAACTTCTGGAACGCAGTGTTCTATTCCGTTACCACATTTAGCTGTGGTTACATGGTTTCCTTCCTCTCGATTTCAGAGAACTCTGTATACTGCTGCATGTCACTCTCAGGAAATCATTTAAAGGAGAAGAGTGCAAACTAAGAGAAAATATTCTCAAATAAATTCTTTAATATCTCAGCAGTTTCTCCTATATTGTTATGTTATTACATGGCGGGCAAATGAGACTTTTGTTTAAGTCTGCTGCTTTACAAATGATGAAGATACCAAAGCATGTGATCATGTCAGATTTCAGTACAAGAAATTTTCAGACAATTTTCATTCATAATAATTACAAGAAGCATGTAACACATTGAACTGAAAGACTGAAATAGTATTTTTTTTTGTAAAACACACCACAATAATCTGTTTTATTTACAACTTTACTTTTTTTATAGTGAATAAAATCAAGCATTTTTCAGCAACTCTTTCCAATGCTCTTATCTGAATGATGTGTATTCAACATTAATTTTTAGACTTTTATAGTCTTGCTATATCAACAGTAATCTCATATTTATCTTATACATAACATTATTTTTTAATAGGATTTCGATGAGAAAAAGTTGATACTTAAAGGTATAAGTATCTAAAATAATGTAAAATAAGTATCTGATGTCCCCAGAGTGTGTATGTGAAGTTTTAGCTCGAAATACCCCACAGATATTTTTATATAGCATGTTAAAATTGTCACTTTTTGAGGGTAAAAATGCAGTTCCGCTTCGAGGGAACTCGAACTGCGTCATCGTTATAACACTTTGGGGAATGCCCCCAGTGTAGCGTATCTGAAGCATGAATGAAATTTGTCCGATCCTGATTGGTGCTGCGTCATGACGTAGTAGATGACGGCATAACCGGAAGATACAAAGGGACACCGGCACACACACACACATTAGCTTTTTTGCTCTTCAGCTAAAGCGCTCTGTGTGAATTGTCTGTCATATTTATTATTGTATGTCCTTATTCAGTTACACAAGCAGTCAAAATGGCAAGCGAGAAGTTTAGAGCGTGTGTGCATCCGTGTCTGCGTTATTTAAGGGGCAAAGACAAACACCAGCTGTGTGTTCATCAACTGTGTGTTCATTGCATGCAGCATGCTAGGGCGGCGCTTGAGGGTGCCGCCTGTAGCGAGTGTGATAAGCTGCTGCTCAGGGTTTTGCGCTCACGGCTGGGCGTGTTTGTCGAGGCAACGTGCCGCCGCAGATCGTGGGGCTCACAGATGGATCTCTCAGGGGGACATGGGACTGCTTCGGCATCTTCCCGGTCCTCGTCTGAGGATTCAGATGTTCTCCCGCCCCATGTGGAAGCCCGCAAAGTGGCTGAATTTGTCAGGGATGAAGGAGAGAGAAAGACATTTTCTCCTAGACTCCCCGATTTCACCTTCTGGCCTCTTCGGCTGCGCGGTTGATACCGTCGTCGGGAGGTTTCAGGAGGTGAAAAAACAGTCAGCGGCCTTCCAGCAGTACCTTCCTCGCCGCTCTGGCTCCTCGTGGAAGGCTGCCTCTAAAGGGCAGCCTCGGCCGCCTGCCGGCTCCTCGCATCGGCACGTGCAAAAAGAGAGTGTCGCCTCCCGCGCCCCTCCCGAGGGAGCCTGGCAAAGGAGGCGGCGCTCTCGTGGTAAGCCCTCTGAGCCCAAGGTCGATTTGAGAACCGTCCTGCAGGCAAAGAAGGCTTCCACCAAGCGGTCCTAGTTGCAGCCGGACCGCTGAGAGCTCGGCGCATGGTCATGCCTTCCGAATATTTCTGCTTGGGCCCTGCGTACTGTAGAGCTGGGTTACAGGCTGCAGTTCAGTTCCCCTCCCCCGAGGTTCAACGGGGTGGTCATGACTGTGGTCGGCCCAGAGCAGGTTCGGGGTATGGGACAGGAAGTTCAATCCCTGTTGGTCATGGAAGCCATAGAACGTGTTCCTCTGCCAGACAGGGAGTCCGGGTTCTACAGCCGGTACTTCATAGTTCCCAAGAAGGATGGGGGGTTGCGTCCAATAATAGATATCAGGCACTTGAATCGGTCTCTGAGGAGATTCAGGTTCAAAATGCTCACAATCCCAGCCATCGTGAGTCAGATCCAGTTCGAGGACTGGTTCGTCACGATAGATCTGAAGGACGCATACCTCCATATTTCCATCCTTCCATGTCACAGGAGATTCCTGAGGTTCGCTTTTGGGGGAGAAGCATACCAATATTGGGTTCTTTCCTTTCGGCCTAGCTCTCTCCCCTCGCACCTTCACCAAGTGCATGGATGCAGCGCTGGCTCCGCTGAGACTCCAGGGCATCTGTGTACTCAATTACATCGACGACTGGCTAATATTGGCCAGGTCGTGCGAGATGGCAGTTCGGCATCGAGATGTCGTTCAGGCCCACATCAGGTGCCTGGGGCTGAGACTCAACACAAAGAAGAGTGTGTTGACGCCCTCCCAGAGGACTACGTTCCTGGGGGTTATATGGGACTCCACGACGATGCGGGCACAAATGTCTCCCGCAAGCGTGGAGTCGATACGGGTGATGGTCTCCAGAGCAAAGCTAGGCCACAACCTCACTGTGAAGCAGTTTCAGAGACTGCTGGGGCTCATGGCAGCAGCGTCCAGTGTCATACCTTTTGGCCTGCTACACATGAGACCCCTACAGTGGTGGTTGAGAGCCAAGGGGTTTTCCCCGAGGGGAAATCCGTTCCGTATGATCAGGGTAACGCGCAGATGCCTTCGTTCTCTTGTCATATGGAGGAAACCTTGGTTCCTGTCCCAGGGACCGGTACTGGGAGCATCATGTTGCCGGAAAACCGTTTCAACAGATGCCTCCCTCACTGGTTGGGGCGCGGTCATGGACGGCCGCTTTGCGAGAGGTTTGTGGGAGACCCGGCATTCTTCCTGGCATATCAATTGCCTGGAAATGCTGGCGGTCTGCAAAGCTCTGAGGAGTTTTTTTCCCGGACCTCCGTGGCCACCATGTCCTGATACGCTTAGACAACATGTCCGTAGTCGGCAGTCTGAATCACCAGGGGGGTCTGAGGACGCGCCCTCTATGCAGACTGGCACATCAGATCCTTCTGTGGTCCCAGGGGAAACTGTCGTCCCTCAGAGCAATATATGTCCCCGGGGATCAAAATCAGGGAGCAGACGTCCTGTCGAGGTGGGGGCTGAGGCCAGGGGAGTGGCGACTCCATCCCGAGATGGTGGAGGCCATGTGCGTGAGATTCGGCCCAGTGGAAGTGGATCTGTTCGCGTCTCAAGAGACGTCCCACTGTCCACTGTGGTTCTCTCTTAGGTATCCTATGACACAGACGTGGGCGAGGCTGCACCTGTACGCATTTCCCCCGATCGCTCTGCTCCCAGGAGTCTTGGAGCGGGTCCGCCGGGAGGGGATCAGCCTACTTCTAGTAGCACCCTGCTGGCCGACCGGGATATGGTTCTCGGACATTGTGGCAATGCTGGACGGCCTCCCGTGGCAGGAGGAGGGACCAGCTCTGAGGAGGGACCTGCTGTCGCAGGCAGGGGGCACAATATTTCACCCCCGGCCAGAGCTGTGGAACCTCTGTGTCTGGCCCCTGAGGGGGCTCGGTACTTAGAGGCTGGCCTGTCAGCAGGTGTTGTCGAGACCCTACTCAGCTCCAGGGCTCCTTCCACCAGGAGACTGTACAGCCTGAAGTGGAATGTGTTTTCCACTTGGTGTTGAGAGCTTGAGGTGGATCCGGCATTTCGTTCCCCAAAGTGTCATAACGATGACGAAGGTCGAGTTCCCTCAAAGGGGAACGTCTCAGGTTACGACTGTAACCCTTGTTCCTCGAGAAGGGAACGAGACACTGCGTCTCGTCGCCACACCTTTCACGGTCAGAGCGCTTGCTTCATCTATAAAGAGCTAATGTGTGTGTATGCCGGCGTCCCTTCGTATCTTCCAGTTATGCAGTCATCTACTACGTCATGACGCAGCACCAATCAGGATCGGACAGATTTCATTCATGCTTCAGATACGCAACGCTGGGGGCATTCCCCAAAGTGTCATAACGATGACGCAGTGTCTCGTTCCCTTCTCGGGGAACAAAGGGTTACAGTCGTAACCCGAGACGTTTTTGTCTGTCCCTTTAAATGCAAATGAGCTGCTGCTCCCGGCACAGAGGGCAGGGCTTCAAGAGCTCGTTCTTAGCAGCTTCGATTACTTCACACAGACATGCACTGAACATTTAAAAAACTTTTAGCTTTTTATGTTCAAATTGGAGTCAGACAATGATGGAGAGACTGAAGAAGTTATAACATAGACAACATTTCTGAATGTTTAGTTGATGAATTTATGTAGCTTATGTGTAGTTATCTTCTAGTCAATGATTAACATATTCTGTCATGAAAAACTATAAATCCCGGGAGGAAGCTCGTACAACCGTTTGTTGTAGTCCTTTAAATATCTCCATTTGCTTGAACTTTGCTTTGCGGTGTTGAGGCATTGTTAGGGGGTTGCTTGGGTTTTGTGGGTTGTTGCTAAGTCTTAATATGATTCAGATCCATCCTTAAGCCTCTGGTGCTCTTCATGTTACAATGTTACATTTTGAAAAATGTTACATTTAGTTTAGGATTTTTGGGGGGATTTTGAATTGTTTACTTCATCGGCATGATACAGAGCTTGGTAAAGGTTTTGGCACTTGCTATGTGAACACACACACACACACACACACACACACACACACACACACACACACACACACACACACACACACACACACACACACACACACACACACACACACACACACAGAGTAAAATGAAGTATTTTTTAACACGTGTGTATGATAGACACTAATGACATCCTTAGAATTACCCTGAAGTGTATACCTGTATATATTAGCCTATTTAAAAAGGCTAAATGGCCCTGAAAAAAAGTACAACTTGTATTGTTTGCAGTCAATTATGATTCTATGGTTTTTACACATTCACATTTTATTGACAAATGAAACTTGCTTTGCAAAACTGATGGTTTTTCTACATTGTTATAACTATATGTATATATATATATATATATATATATATATATATATATATATATATATATATATATATATATATATATATATTAAATTGATTTTAATTTGTGTTCATAAATACAGACTTTATTTTTAACTCATGGTAGATTTTGAATGGACAGACACGAAGAAGAGCTGCCTAGGCAATGAGTTACAGTGATGAAACACACACAATGTGAGAGAGGCTGGCATTAACACAGCTTGAATTGTAGACAATAGCTGATGAGACGGGCATAAAAGAGGGCTGGCAGATGTGGATGGAGTGAGAGGCCTCGGCACCAGTGAGAACGACTGAGTGTTAGAGGATTTCAACAAGGGCGTGGTCAACCCAACTTCCATTTTCTCTCGGTTACGAGAAACCCACAGATGCTGTGCTCTGTTCAACTCTGATTGGATCAAAATGAGCATCAAGGTAAGTCAAATAAAACAGTCAATATTTGGTGGTAGATTTGTTTTAAGAGATTTTGATATTGTTGAGTATGAAATACAAAGTAATCATTCGAGAAAGAGAGAAGTAGAGATAATTGCTTTGTTGAAGGCACACATGCTCCAAGCATGTGAGGTCACCGTGGACCAGCCTTTCAGTTTATCTGATCCATCGATCATGTAAGACACAGAGGGCGATCTGTCTTTAGAAACAGGTAAACACACTCACTCACCTGCAGTTACACTGCCACAGTTCAATACAGACTCGCCCTCCATATATCAAAGTGGCTACTTCTAATGAAAAAAAGGTCTTGGAGGCCACAAAATAAAAGATTTAAATTTATGGAAAAGGGACAAATAAATGTGTAGTATATTATGAATGTTTGGAATAGTTTGAATACTTCTCTGTGTGTTTCAAGTAGAAATGTTATAAGTAATATTTCACCCCAAAATCAGAAGGAAAAAAATACAATTATATTTAGCATGAAGACAACGAGGCATAATTTAGTAAATATAAAAATAATAACATTTTGTACTATATGATGTTGTTAGATGTATCATTAAATTAATGTTACAGACACTTTTGCATTTATTCAGTATCGGCTTATAAAGTTCAAGTTTGCATTGTTTTATTAGATAACACCATGTTAGGAATGTTACGAATGTTGTCAGTCTGCAGGCATTAATAGATAGATTCGCTAAGACATTCACTCCATTTCTTCATGAATCAGAATCACCTCTGCATTGAACAGTGTTTTAAAAGATGGGAATGATTAGCTTGATCTAAATTTTCAACTCTACACCTCTAACTTAAAGTGAATGTTCAGTGAAAACACGTGCAACACTTTACAGGAAGTAGTGCAGAGAGAGAGTACTATGAGTTTTTTTTTTCTTTTTATTGGCACTACAACCCTTCTTATTTGTTGTTATAGGGGAAAGAGTATCACAGTTTGGTTTTGCTCAATTATTCAGAAAATGTTTAGTTTAAAGCTTTGATATGATGCATTAATCATCTTTGACATGTCAACAATCATAATTGTCGTAATTAAGTTTATAACTTGAGTTCGATGCAAATAAACAATAAATGGGTGCAAAGGCTTCCTGGTGGGTTGTGTTCTCCATGTGCCAGTTTCAGCAGAACATACATTGGGACACATTTCTGCCGGCTTAGAAGAAGCTGTTTCATGCAGATCATTGCACAATGTGTTGCAATATTGTTACCTAATCAGAGGCAGACAGCATGATAACTTGTTACGTAGAGATAACTATTTAAATTTCAACCCTTCAAAAAAATTAAACAAATCGGGTTGTTACTGATTGTCTTTTATTTGTGATCTTAGTAATTAGTGCATTTAGTAATGTTACTTACTCAGCGTTTTAATAGTTTCTCCTTCACGTTATTAGAAAAAATTCACCCCTACTTGTCAACAAGATGAATGCAACATTATTTACTGCATTTGAATGCAAATCTCGGTATCACTGTATGTGTTCAAGCTGGCACAACTTACCCTGAAGCATCTGACATAGTTTACATCACAGCTAAACTAGCATTCAAAAGTTAACTTTTCTTTTCTTTGTCTAAGTAATTGGTACTTTTATTGAGAAAGAATGCATTTTAAAAGTGAAAACTAAAGAATTTTGCATTGTCACAAAAATATCTATTTCGCATAATGTTGTTCTTTTGAACTTTCAAATTAATCAAAGGATCCTAAAAAAATAATATAAAAATAGTAAGCAGCACAACTATTTTCAGCATCGATTACAATAATCAGAAATGTTTCTTGAGTAGCAAGCGAGAATAATTTCTGAAGGGTCATGTGACCCTGAAGAATGGAGTAAAGATGCTGAAAATTCAGCTTTGAACACAAGAATAAAAGCCTTGGTGAGCAGAAGAGACAAGGGGGGGGGGGGGTTCTCATTTTAATAATTCATGGCTTATATTAACAACTTCATGGCTTATATTAACAACTTGCATGATATAGAAAATCTAACACAACAAAAAAAAGTTACTTATTTTTCTCACATGCATCCTTGTAATGGATCTTTTCTAAATATATGTGCACAGTTCCCTTTCGAGGGAACTCGCGATGCGTCGATAACGCTTTGGGAACGCCCGCGGCATGGATGCGTCTGAAGCATCTATGTCAACTAGTCCAATGGAAAGAATGAGCGTCACGGGCGGGTGACGTCATGACCAGGAAGAGATAAAAGCGCATCCGGTGAAAGCCAGCATTAGCTTCTGTTGCCTCAGCAAGCAATTATGTGTTACTCTGTCTGTTATTTGTTGTCTGTTCACATATATATATATCAATATCATGGCAAAACAATTATACAAACTATGTGCTTCTCCCTGCCCGCGTTATTTAACGGGTGGGGACACACACGAGCTTTGTGTAATGTGTTTGGGAGTGGAGCAAGAGTGAGGGAGTGGGGCCAGATGAGGTTCGAGAACTTCGTCGGGCCACCAATTTAGCTCTCAGGGCTACTAAGGAGACTGCTCGTGCTATTGGGCGGTCTATGGCAGCCCTTGTAGACACTGAGAGACACCTCTGGCTCAATCTAGCAGAGTTTAAAGAAAAAGATCATGCTATTCTGCTAGATGAGAGGTTAAAGAAAAAGATCGTGCTATTCTGCTAGATGCACCCATTGAGCCTTCTGGTCTCTTCGGCGACGCAGTTAATTTGGTCGTCGAGAGATTCCAGGAGAATAAAAAGCAATCAGAGGCATTTAAAAAGTGTCTCCCTCGCCGTGTCCAACCCCCTGGGGCTGCTGGGCGTGAGCAGCCCCAGCCGTCTAGCTCCTCACATAGAGCACAACGAAAACACTCTCAGCCGAAGCCTTCGAAGCAGAAGCCGCATCTGAGGACCGTTCTTCAGGCTAAGAAGGCTTCGGCTCAAAAGAAAAGGTCCCGGGGTGGAGTGGGTCACACCTCAGTATACGGTGTCCGTTCCACCTCGGTGTCCTCAGGTTGCCATCCTGCCAATCCCGCCACCCTTGGTACTTCGGGGCGCAGTTGTCTCCAGCGAATGTCTGGTGCAATGTCAACTCGACATTCTGCCGGTATGTTTCAGGTCCCCGAGCTGAGTGTCTCAAGCACACCAGAGGCCAGCCTCTCGAGGCTGGTTCCGTAAGTAGATTTTCTGACAGAGTGGAAAAAACTGCCAAAAATGTCTCAATGGGTCCTGCGTATAGTAGAGAGGGGATACAGAATCCAGTTCGGTTCTCGTCCTCCACGCTACAACGGGGTGTTGCTCACGTTAGTGCGTCCCAAGCAAGCTCTGGTGATGGAGCAAGAGGTGAAAGCTCTGTTAGCAAAGGAAGCTATAGAGCAGATGTATCCACCCGACAGGGAATCTGGGTATTACAGCCGTTATTTCATCGTTCCAAAGAAGGATGGGGAGTTGGGTCCCATTTTAGATCTTCGTCTGTTGAATCGTACAGTACAGAATCTCAAGTTCAAGATGCTGACACTCAAACAGATCGTGAATCAAATCAGATCCGAGGACTGATTTGTCACGATAGATCTCAAAGACGCATACTTTCATGTCTCCATCCTCCCTCAGCACAGGAGGTTCTTGAGGTTTTCTTTCGGGGGCGAAGAATACCAGTATCGGGTACTTCGATTCGGTCTAGCTTTATCACCCAACACATTCACGAAGTGCGTAGATGCAGCTCTGGCCCCGCGCAGGCTGCAGGGCATACACATTCTGAATTAGATGACTGGCTGATTTTAGCGGAATCAGAACAGTTAGCGGTTCACATATGCAGAAATTGGGGTTGAGGCTCAACGCCAAGAAGAGTGTGCTTTCTCCATTACAGAGGACCACTTTTCTTGGTGTGGTATGGGATTCAGTCACGATGCGAGCCGTTCTATCGCCCGCTCATGTAGCTGCTTTCCTGACACGCGGCGGTGTCTCCGCGCCTTGGTTATATGGAGGAAACATTGGTTACTGTCCCAAGGTCCGGTGTTGGGAGCTCTTTGCCATCGAGTTGCTATCTCGACAGATGCTTCCCTCACCAGCTGGGGAGCGGTAATGGAAGGCCGCTCAGCTCAGGGTCTGTGGAGGAGTCATAAATTCAAATAGAATTGCCTGGAGATGATGGCTGTCTTCAATGTGTTGAGACATTTCCTCCCAGACATGAGGGGCCACCATGTGCTTGTACGGACAGACTACACATCGGTGGTCTCTTATTTAAATCGTCAGGGGGGTCTGCACTCGAGTCCACCATGCAAGTTGGTGCACCAGATCCTCCAATGGTCCCTGGGGAAAGTACTCTCTCTGAGGAAAGTGTATATTCCGGGGGACCAGAATATTGGAGCAGACGTCCTGTCGAGACAGAAGCTGAGGCCAGGGGACTGGAGACTCCACCCCGAGGCGGTGGAGAAAATATGGGAGTTTTACGGCCAAGCAGAGGTGGGGCCCCTGGGGCTGGATGCGATGGTGGAGACGTGGCCGAGGCTACGTCTGTACACATTTCCCCCTGTTGCTCTGCTCCCAGGAGTTCTGGAGCGAGTCTGTCAGTACAGAATAAGTCTATTGCTAGTAGCACCACACTGGCCGAGTTGAATCTGGTTTGCGGATCTGATTCATCTCCTAGACGGTCCTCCCTTGGAGACCCCGCTCAGGAGAGACCTTCTGTCTCAGGCTGGGGGCACAATATTTCACCCCCTACCAGAGATTTGGAAACTGTGGGTTTGGCCTCTGAAGGGGCCCAACTCATAGAGAGTGGTCTCTCAACTGAGGTTGTTGAGACCATTCTAAGCTCCAGAGCTCCCGCTACAAGGAAATTGTATACATTAAAATGGAGAGTCTTCACTTCTTGGTGTCACCAGCGTCAGTGGGATCCGGTTAACTGTTCAGTTAGTAACTGTTCGCTTCACACCGGGGGCTTTCCCAAAGCGGGGATGACACAGTTTACTCAGTGACACATCTTACCCCACTCTCCCTGACACCCTATTACTCTGCTATCATTGGTTCATATTCAAAGCCTTGAGTTTTGGCCAAGTCTGCAGCAGTCTGTTCTCCACACCTACAGGATTGCTGTATTTTGGCCCTGCAGTTGTTTGATTATACTAATGGAGAGCTTGGTCACTGTAATGGTGGCCTGTCATCTGATGTGTCATAATCCAGTGTTGGTATCATGCACTGTTGCTAAGTAACCCCTCCCATCAGAAACACTGGCAGCCTTCTATTGTTTGGCTTTAATGGATCAAAAGGCACACATTTCTAAAACAAACACATCTCAGGATTGATTGGCTAATGGTAATGTTGGGAAATGTCAAGACCTTTCATCTCAAATGCTCTCATTACATGGGCAGAATGTTTACGGGCAACATGAGAGAAGCGTAAAGCACAATGACACATACACAGTTGCAAAATATTCAAAATTAAATCTAAAATGGATTCCCTATTCTTTTAAAATGGTTTTGAAAGAAGTCTTTTCTGATTAGAAGCTGTATTTATATGATCAGAACTACAGTAAAAACAGAAATCTTGTGAAATATTATTTCTATTTGAATATAATTTAAAATGTAATTTATTCCTGTGATGAAAAGCTGAATTTTCAGCATCATTACTCCAGTCTTCAGTGTCACATGATCCTCCAGAAATCATTCTAATATGCTCATTTGATGCTCAAGAAACATTTATTTATTATTAATGTTGAAATCAGTTGTGCTGATTAATATTATTTTGTGGTATTAAACAAATAAATATTTTGTAAGAATATACTGTCACTTTTGATCAATTTAATGCATCCTTGCTGAATATAAATACTTATTTCTTTTTTTTTTTAAATCTAACTTTTGACTGGTAGTGCATTTAGACATTGTCTTGGCAAACTCTCATTTAGTCTGGTTCATTTGGGTATATAACAACATACGTTTCTACTATCCAACCATCCAAACAACCCCTAATGAATAAACTTTAGTTTGGGGACCAATTATTACTATTAATTAGTTGCTTATTAGCTTGCATATTACTAGCATGTTGGCTTATAAAGCACATACTAATGCCTCGTTCTGCATGACCATATTCTACATCCCTCAATACCACTACAATATCTACCTTACTAAAGGTAAATTAGTAAGTTTTAATAAAGGTTATTACAGTAAATTAGGAGTTTATTAAGGCAAAACTCGTAGTTAACAGTAAATATGAGATCCCTAAATTAAAAGTGTGATCAAACATGTTTCTCACATTAAAAAAAAGTCACAGCCTAGAAGTAAAATGTGTTGCAAAAAGTGCATTTCACATTGCTTTAAACGTGCAATAGGATAAAGAGAACAGAATGCTGAAATAACAGCTGAAGTGTGTGGGAAAATCAGTAATTTTGTACATGGAACACATGTTTTCTAAATATAACCTGTTTGTGTGTTTGTGATTGTGAGTGTTTCTCTCTTTCAGATCATGTTGCGAGGGGTGTTCTTTTTTCTGTTACTCGTCTTCAGAAGTGAGTTATCACTATTCTGCTCCTCTCTATTTCTCTGTTACACACACACACACACACACACACACACACACACACACACACACACACACACACTCCATATTTTATTACGTTACACATAGGCTGCACACTATAAACATTTGTCAGCATAATCTGATAAAGCCTATTTTTAATAAAATCCTACATTACCAAAAACCACAAATGACCAGCGGGTCTAATATGTGGGCTTTTTCAGATTAAAACTTCAGATAAAAGATTGATTATAGCCTTTCTGCAATAATCACAGTGTTTGCCAGTAGAATTGTTCAGTCTCATGTGGCCATTTATCTTGTGAAGGGATTCATTGGAAAAACTGTGCGTAGCCGGAAAATGCATACAAAAAATGCTGCGACTCATCTCTGCTAGACCACAATTAGTCCTTGTTCTGTGGCAGGGTCTATGAGAGGCCTGCCTTCATTACAAACCACTGCAGTCTACATCACCACGCTGTTATTATGCCAGACTCAGAATACATTTGCATTCATCTGCTGCATGTGTAATCTTGAACTCTGAAGCCAGCCACCATCATTGTGCTGAATGTGTTTTTTTAAATACTCATAAGTCATTATGGTGTCAGATGGAGATGTTGGTTATGCTTTATAAAAAATACCTCATATTGTCTTGTGACAATCTCAGATATTTGTCTCTACAGTCTCAATGAAAGTGCCACTGAACAATCACATTCTCAGTCACTCCTTCTGTAGTAGGCCTATATATACTACATCTTTATTTGACAGTTTAAAGTTAATATAATATAATATAATATAATATAGTTCCTAGTCATCTTTAGTTTCCTTGGTTGTTAATTTATTTACGGACCTGTTCTGTTTTCCGTTGATTACTCTGTATTTAACTCCTCCGTTTATTCAGTTCATTGTTTATTTTACACAAATGTATGCATGTATAATTCACAATATTTTGTTTGCAGTCTTCTTTATTATATTTATATTTTAAATATGGTGTCTTCATATTCATATGAACTTTAATTTCTCACTGTTACTTTGAAATGAATATTTTTTAAGCTTTAAATTATAAGTCAGTTCATCCATGCAATAGATATAGAGGGTTTGCTAATGCCATTTTCTGGTCTTTTTATACACTAAAAATAATATTATAAAATAGCCATCAGCCTTCAAAATAATATTTGAATAGTTGCCAAAGCACATTGTTGAAAATTCCCTAGGGAAATCAATATCCCAAGATCTTGAACAGTATCCCAGAAAACGTAGTTTACGGCACCTCCAAATATGAGTATGATCAGCATCCAAATGACCACACGTATATATTGCCTACACAAGATTTCTCCACATTTCTTCACATGATTTATTTTACTCACCAAAACCAAAATGTGTGTCTTTTTCTGTCTGTGAAGGTTATGCAGCTGAGAATGTGACAGAAACAGTGGACACCACCACGACACCACCGGAAAGCGCTGTACCTCCGTCTAACACCACTGGACCCTTGGGTCATGGTAGGATTTCAATTGTATTGATTTTTTTTACATTTTTATTTCACCGCATAACAATTCCAGGATTGCCTTTTATGTCTTATAGAATTGTTATCTGTTTTTTTTTTTCTAGTTGCAGATCCAGTACAAAATGTTTAACGACATTCCCTGATCTCCCTTACCTTGATAACACACATAAAGTTTGATCTGTTGTGGAAAGAATTGATTTCTGGTGGCATAATAAACCACGTTTCGACTGATATCAGTCTCAAATCTCAAATACAATTCATTCACAAAAGTGTTCTCCTCGTTCCTCCAGTTAACCTGAATGTGACAGGGGCGACAATGAGCACACATGCACAGCAGTTAAAAATCACCGAACCTGTGGCGATCACAAACATCTCTACTGCGACCTCCGCCGGGACCCCCAACAAGACGTCTGCCGGACAGCGTAAGCTTTGATGCCCCTGACTGAAGTACAGCTTCGGTAAAACCTTCCACTCAAACAGAAGGACTTTAGGTGTGGGATTGCGGGACTGGGGGATTGGGGGAGGGTAACAGAGCCGAGGATTGCATGAATAGCTGAGAGGCTTCCTCTTTACTCATGCAATTCATATCAAGGGCACACATAACTTAGAAACTAATTAGCAGGTAATTAGAAAATGTTCAACGCTCTTTCCATGCTGAGAGGCTTAAAGATAATGCAGCATTTCCGCGGGATTGCGGAGCACTGTCGTGGAGAGCTGATATGCTTTATGAAGAATCAACCAACCATATATCCTGGGAGAGCAGTGCCATTGAAATATGCAAGAATTGAATTTGAAAGACAGGGCCGGACAGAGAACGAGTGCTGCTGGAATTTAATTAGAAGCAATTACGGACAAATGCATAGGATTGAGATAAGGGGGAGCGTCTGCTTTTCACACCGAAAGTCTTTGCTGTCAACTTACATTTATGGACAAAAACGGGATTCAAAAGCTCACTACTATTCATAATTCTGTGAGTTTGAGGAAAGAGTGTACATGCTAGATTAGGTTTCTTTCCTTGTCTTTCTCCCTGGCCTCATCTCCCTCTCATTTTCTTATAGCAACTGCCGTTAAAACCACCATCACCAAAACCACAACCACCAAAGTAACAGTTTGGGGTAAACTTTCTCATCTTCCTCATCTTCTGCTTATACTGACTTTTCACTCATGATAGATTGATATATTGGAGGTGGTAGTTTCCCCTTGTGTCAGTAACAATATACATATATATGTGAGATGAAATCATTCAAAAGTTTGGGGTCTGTAAGATATTGTAATGTTTTTGAAAATTTGAACAAATATACAGTAAAAACAGTCATATTTGGAAATATGATTACACTTAAGTTTCACTTAGTATATATATATATATATATATATATATATATATATATATATATATATATATATATATATATATATATATATACTCTTCATGGTAGTAGGCATTAATTAATTCAAACAAAAACAATTAGAAATTGCATATTAGTGAATAAATTATGACATACTTTTCATTACATCATTTTTGGGTTAGATATCCCTTTAAATTCCATCATGGCTATAGCATATATTAAAATATGAAAAACCTATATCAGTCTCTCTTCACTGCTTTTTACCCATTATGTCATTAAGTCATTTGCATAAACAGCATCCCATTTGGCTCAACCCTAACTGGATCATAGAGATTCGTGTTGGAGGTAATTTAAGGTGGACGGGTGAAAGGAAAAGTCCTCTGATTGTGTCATCCGATTAGAAGCAGCCAGGCTCATGGATCCATCACAGTGAACACGAATATGCCAACACACACCTATACATATAGTAGCTTATTTTGCATATCATGAAAATGATAGAGTCCATTTACATTTTATAGGCACATAGACTGTCTTCAGGTTTATTATTAACCTTCATTTGTACATTTTCCTCAACAGATAAGAGATGGGATGAGCCGTTTAATTACAGTAAGTATCTATTTAATCATTCAGTAATAGTGCTTACTAATGCAGACATCACAATTTCAAGGAACAAACCCCCAACCTACTACAGATGTGGATGATACTTTATAAATCATGTGTTTTTTTGGAAGGAGTTGTGTTAGAATGTTTTTTAGTGATCAGACTTTTTGATTCACACGTGAGGGATGATAAAACATCAGTAATCTGAGCACAGTGTTATTTTAATATTATTTATATACTATTATAGCATTTAGTACTAATTTGAAGTAGCTTTTTATTTTTTATATTTTCAGGTTTCACTGTGTTTTTGTCATTTTTATTATTTTTTTAATATTTCTATGTAGCTTTATTTGTATTTGTTTTAGTTGTAGTAGTTTTAGTTCTTCAACTTATTTATTAACAGTTAATAGTTTCATATTTTTTGTTAAAAAAAACACTTTCTAATAGACCATATACATTTGTGATCTTGTGGTTATGTAGCGTTATGTTGCTGTTTATTTTAGTTTTATTACAGTTTAATATTAGTTTTAATATTTTGAATTAGCTTTTTTTTTATATATATATATATACTATGTAGCCTATGTAGGCCTATGTATGTACATTTAAAATGTATACTTTTCTTTTTTTTATTTATATTTGATTGTAGTTTAATTTCTTTCATTTCTTGCAATTCCATTATGTTATTTTGTAATTTAAAAAAAAAAATCCTCATGTAGGTTTAATTTAGTTTAATTTAGTTTAATCAGTTTTACTTAGTCTTTAGTTTTTATGTAATTCCTGTTAATAATTTGAGTGCTTCTACTTAAACTTAAATTTCACTTTATTGCCAAGGCATCATTTCAAAGTTACGTTTATTTAGTTTAAGTTTATCAACTAATATTTACATTTTATTTTAGCTTTAGTTTGATTAACAGAAATGTCTTAATATTTTTACTGTGTTCGAAATCGCATACTGTACAGTAGGTAGCTACTACACAAAGTATGTTCTATATAGTATTGTTGTCAGTATGAATGAAATTCAGACGTATTATATTCACCATGTTGTCACTAGAGGGACTTTAAGCAACAGAACGGCAATGGCGTTCTATTGCGCAGGCGCGACATTAACTGCTTCGCAACGTTATTGTAACCGTCTACTACGAGAGAACAGCTGATGTGCCGCAGTTGTTACTACTTAACAAATTAAGAAAGTTAATGTTATGTTTTATGGTATGTGGCATTGTAATTGTTTCTGATATCATTAAATGCCCAAAGCAACCCTTCTATTGCTTTTTAAAATAACTTTTTCTGTATTTTGTCAAATGAAATGATCCCCTACAACGTCCTCTTCACTGTTGCTTAGTGAATTTTGAGTCCTTTAGCGACGTCAGTTAACCGTTTACTTCCAGCTGGCGCTGCAGTTCCATCAGCAGCAGTTACTTAAAGTTCCCCAGTAGTCAATCATTTTATCCCTTAAAACTCATCTTTGATCACCAAAATGACATATTTAAAACGTTTTTTTCCTTAAAAAAAATTCTTCATGCCTTAAAATAGCTTGAATGTAGGCTAAGTCTACACCCTTGCCTCATTTACTATACGTTGTTCTATGAATATGCAAATTAACCACTTACTCACACTAGCTCAGAGATCCACACGATCACATGACCTGATTGGTTACCAGAGGTGTAAAGTCCAGGTTCAGAAAGTAAAAGTCCTCCTCAGTGTAGGAGATAGAACTAATTAGTGAAATCAGTTCATGGGTGGAATAAACATATGGCAGGACTTTTTCTTTCTGACCCCTGGACTTTAAGTAGTTTGTGGCGTCAGAAACACCAGCGATTTCACACCGCGTTTTTGAGACTGTCTTTGATTCACTGCAGTTTTAAGGAGAAAATACTCAGCAATGGTGTTGACATGAATTTGCACATGGTTTGACTTAAAGCATATCAAAACCACCACATAGACATATAAACAACATTAAACGCTTTATTTTTGTGTCCTACGGTATGGCTTCAGCTGCGTCGCTTCAGTTGTGGCCTCAAAGTGTACATCGATTGTGCACTTCCGAATTTTGCCAGAAGTAGCAGGTCATCCAGGGAGTTTTCTCCATGTTGTTTTTTTAATACTATGATTTCGGACATACTACTCAGCTTACAGATTGTTTTTCGCCTACTAAGGAAGTAGGGATATTTTGGACGCAGCATTTTAGTTAACAAACCCTGTCTTGTGTAACCCATTTACAACTAATCACGAAATGTGGCCGTTTCATTTTTAATATCGCAACTGTGCTGTTCAGGTGTTAATTGTCTGCCGGCTTTTCTGGTACAGTGGCATACGAGCCGCTGACAGTGTGTCCGCACACAAAGACCAGAGGAACCCCATCTCCCTGTCAGTGGAAAGCATTTTGTTTATAAGAAGCACAGAGGTGCCGGGCATGAGCGCTTACTGTCTCAAGTGCTGTAGTTGAAAGCTTATGACCTGGCGACAGTCGCTGTTTCAATCACTTCCTATTGTTAGGGCAGCTACAGGGCATCTGATGTTCAAGAAATATCCTCATTAGCCGTGACCCGTATGCCTCTGTTCCGCATTCATTCCCCAGGAACTGAGTTTAGCAGTGCTTGAATAAGTTCCAGTCATCAGTTAGATGTGTTTTATGCCGGTTGATGTTCACTGTTACTTCAATGCGTGTGTGTATGTGGGTGTGTGTGTGTTTTGCCTGCTTTGTGGATACCAAATGCTCCCACAAGGATAGTAAAACCAGGAATCAGCTACCAGACATCAGTCCCTTGGGAAAAGAGCTTATTAAACATACTAAATAATGACTTAATAAAAATGCAAATTACCAAAATAGTAATGCATGTATATTCCATGTTTTTTTTTTTTTTTTTTTTTTAAATATGTCATTAAATTAATATATACACACACATATATATATATATATATATATATATATATATATATATATATATATACATTTTAATTACATTTGTTTTGGGGGGGGGGGGTGCGATGTGATCATGTTTGTGAAATTCACCCTTAGACGATGAGAGAGCTCATACATTTTTTTTTTTATTAATTCTGAATGTGATAAAGTTTAAGATGTTTATAAATCTGACTTTTACTGTTTCTCCTGCTGAGAGACACTTGATGATTTCAAGTCTCCCACGACATCCTCACACAAAAATGAAATTAAAATGTATGTGACTTTGTGTTTTCAGACTGCTAGACCAGATTTGTGTGTGTGCTTTGCATTTTGATTCATGCATAACATGACTTATTCTTTTTTTTTTTTCAGATTACACATCTCTGCGTCAAGGAGGGTTGATTATTGCTGCGGTTCTTTTCGTGATGGGAATCATGGTGCTTGGTTGTAAGTTAACCCAACTTCAAGTTTCAGTCATGATTGCTTTGAACAGTCACGTTTCAATTTCTCAAAAATCTTTCCTAACTTTTTTCCATTCTTCCTTCGTCTGAAAGGCGGCAAAGTTAAACGAATCCCACGGTGTCGAATTGGTAAAGGAAGGTGAGCAAAATCTCTCTAGTGTGAGTGTGTGTGTTTGTGTCTTGTGTGTGATGCTCAAAGTTCAAGTCAATGGCATACTAACAGACATGTATTATGAGGTGCAGTAGCCCATGCTCTTAGCTCTCTTGTAAACTGATAATTTAGTCAAATGTAGTAGTTAATTCAAGTTACATATGCATAAGCCTATATTTGCATAATATGCATAGTATACATGCTACATACTGCAGCAATATTAAAAGTGGTATGCTAGTATGCTATTCTATAGCTATTGTTTGATACTTTAACGCATTCAATGATTGGGTGCCAAATAACATTTGACCTCTTTTGTAACTTCATGATGTGTCTTTATAATCATTAAAGACTTCATTCTGTTTAGACGCCATTGGGGATTTTATATAGATTGTTCCAAAGCACATGATTTTAATCTTGCCATATATGATGAATGCAAAGAATTAACTTTAATGTGCTTATTATACACCTTTTGTGCCACTTTATCATGGAGATTTAAAAATTAAAATACACAGCAATAGGCAGAATGTCAACTGAATTGACTTGTGCGAGAGACAACAAAACAGTATATAATTTTAGTAATATAAGAGAAGAGTAATAACATGCTTCTCTTTGAAAAGAGCCTTCAAATTGTCTCGGCTATTAGGGTAAAAGGGCATAATTTTCTTTCTTTGCAAAATAGTTCGAAACGGTAATGCTTTACCTGGAAAGAAAGCAGTTGTTGACGTGGCCTTACCTCTCACAGAGCTGATGTGAAAACCTGCCAAAGGCTTTAACAGCCGATTTATGCTATATTTAATGAAATAATGAATGTCCTATGGGCTATAATTTTGCATTATATGACTTTGGAGGGAAGGTTACATTTTGCAAGCAAGACGTTATTTTGCACACACTTTTAAAGTCACTATGAAATCTTTAATCAAAACAGCTTCCCCTCCCTCTTCCAACAACTTCTCTTCTCCGATGATGTGTTTACTGGCATGAGGGCGGGGCAACCTGTCACTCACATGAGATCGGCCAATAGCAAACCATAGCAATCCAATCAATTCCCGATGGACAAAATCAAGTTCTGCCCTACATTTTTTTTTTCGAAAGGCTTTGCTGCTGTTTTTTTTTTTTTTAAATAGCTGTTGTTAGAAAAAAAAGATGCCTTGATGAATTATCAAAATGACATCTAAGTGAACTGATTTACTTTAAACTGACTTATTGGCTTTGAAAAAAATGTTTGTTTTTTTCCCTTCTTTTCAACCTCTTTCTAACCATTTTTTTTTTTTTTTTTTTTTTTTTGTCTGTGTAGTTCATACGTTGTGACCAGAAGTTAGCACTCTTCCCGGCATTGATGAGCCGGCTCGCCAATAAACAGAAGAACAGCAGGAGAACACAAAGGAGCCAGTCAGACCTGTTCTGACAGCGGTTACAGACTTACATTTCCCCCTTGTGAGAACAACATCATAAGTACAAGATGGAGAGGTTGTGTGTGTGTGTGTGTGTGTGTGTGTGAACGTGTTCATTATTTCAAACTGATCTCCGGGTTTGTCACACTGAAGCGCCGGGGAATAAGATGTGTGCTATTGTGCAGCACTAAACGCCAACGGTAACACACCGGCTGAGACTTCGGCAGATCCCAATGTAATCACGCTTCCCAGACACAAAATCCCTTCATCCCTTTGCTCTCCTGCACCAAACAGCTCTGTTTAAGCGTCAACCTTTGTACAACACAGGCCTGTACTTGTGTTTTATTATTATTATTTCAATACGTGCATCCTCAGGTGTGTCAATCATTTGGAATTGGAGGGAAGCGTTGTGTAGCTCACAAGCGCCCTCAAGAGGCTTCCAGACACATTTATCATGAGTTCTCCCAAGAGGAGAGAATAAAAAACGTTTGACTCTGATTCATGTATCTGAATTCAACATCTACATCTTGTCCTTGTGAAAAAATACAGCAAAATAAGTGATGAGTTTCACATTACTTATCTCGCATGAGCTCAGTTGGACTGTCAGCAGTGGAAAATGAGTATATGATGATATCAGGGAAAATGAAAATATTATACATGATATATAATTCCTTCTAAATCAAGTACATGATAGCACGGTTGAGAACAATAATATTTATTTAAAATAAAAGTCTCATACAACAAATAGATTGACAGGTTATCTTATAAAATATATACAGCAATGGGTATTAACATTTAAACTTCAGTAAATCACACATGAATAACAGTAATGGTTAGCCGAGGTCAAGTACTGGGAGTGTTGTATACTACTACATTATCAAACTGCTTTTCAAATGTACTCCGAAAGTCACACATATACCTTTTTGCTGACAGAATACCTTACATAACATAAAAGAAAATAAGCGCTGATGTAAGAAACAGCCTCCATTGACAGGAAATACAATACAATCTCTTATTATTTTCCCTTCAAAGGCTGTCGACAGAAACTTTTAGATGGAAAATCTACATCTGCACTTTCCACTCCATTCTTACATCAACTAATAGAAACAAGTAACAGAATTGAACTGTGAATCTATGTGAGCTGAAAGTTCTCTTGTATGATTCATTTGTTGAGTTACTTGGGTGGGGGAATATCAAACAAATCTTTAATTTTTTTTCTTTGCAGAAGTATAAAGTCCCTTAACATTGAATAAAGCAACATGCCCAAGAGAGAGTTTTTGGAGTTAATGAGGCCCGACAGTTTATATACATCTATTAAAAAAAAAAAAAAAAAAAAAAAAGGATTTCAGATTGACTCAAAAGAGCTGAAATGCTTTATTTATTTATTTAGTCTGTTTTTCCAATTCCAGTTATCTGAAATGTTATTATCAGTAAGGACACATTTTAAACATGATTTACCAGAATAGCTATATTGCAAATCTTGATTAATATTACAGACTAATGCCTTTATACACGACCACACGCGTCAAAGTAAGAAGCTCAAGCTGTTTGATGCACGCAGGATTGGATTTCATTTAGAGAACCAGCAAGCACAAGAAAAAGCTGGTTATCAAGAAACAGAAATCAGAGCAAGAAAAGAAATGGAAATCTGGGTTAGCAGCCCTCCTCGGTTACACACAGATGCCGGGTGGGCAGACAGTTATTTCATAAAAGTGAAAGTTTTTGTCATTATTTACTCACCATCATGTAATTCCAAAACTGTTTGACTGTTTGTATGTAGAACACACACACAAAAAAAAAAATGCCAGAAACATTTATTTTATGCCTATATAGTAAAAGTCAATGGGGTCCAGTGTTGTTTGGACCCCATATGTTCTACCAAATATCTTCTTTTGTGTTCAACAGAAGAAAGTCATACATTTTTAGGTGAACTAAGCATTTAACAAGACAGTTAGAACGTTCTCATCTCAACCGTCTTTGTGTAAATTCAGAATGAAGAGGCGAGACACTATGAGTCTTCAAACTCCAATTAAAAGGGCTTTGACTGATTTCTATTTTAATCTAAAAAAAATTGGAAGGAAAAAAGAATAGTGAGAGAGACAGAAAGAGGAAGATAAAAGTAAGTATCTCGCTATAGTGTCTTAGTTTAAATCGATGATGCTTTAGATGCGATGGGGTCCAAATAGATCTGGGATTCAAAATCTAATTTAATCCTGAAAATATACTTCAGCACTTTTTTTGGTGCACTAATTTACTTTTCACTCATATTATTATGCTGGTAATCTAATGACAAGGAAATTGCTAAACATTTCATTAGTAAACTTTTGGACGGCAATTGTACGAGGGCTGTGTCCTTATTGGTCCACCCATTGGATTGCCCCCATCCCCATTAAAGCTAAAAGGATGAAATATTAATCTGCTACCCAGCATCCCAGAGCTATTTACAATCTGCAGTGCTTTAGAAGAGTTGTCCGCCGTGAAAGAAAGGAAAAAGTGGTTGATTAATTCAACACTTGACAAGTGGGTGTTCAGAGCCACATTTCTACTCGCATTTCTCTCTCTGCTTCTTTCTATATTTTGTCAAATAATCAGAGAGACGGAGACCAGCTTTATCCCTTTAGCGCAAAGGGGACAGCTAACATCAGAGTAACATTATAACGGGAGAATGTTTGCTTAAAGCTGCAGTTTGTCTGACAGATAGTCCCGCCCCAAACTCACGCCATTGGTTTAGAGCCAATGTTGTTGTGTCAGGGTGTTCAAATAAACAGTTTGTTTATACTGTGTGTGGAAACCAACTATGAATGGGTTAGTTTTTAGAAGAAAGTATTAAGAGATTGAAAAATATTACACACTTCACCTTTGAGAAAGGTGCTGAACTTTGGAGGTGGAGAGGGAAAAAGTCCAATGAGCTGTATTACACAGTCTAAGGACTTTCTCTGTGAGTGCAACATATGGCATATGTGCATGAACGCTACACGTTGTGCATTTATAAACGATTCATAGAAAATTCATGATTGCAACAAACTCTCATCTACTGACGTTATAGAATCCGCTATGGATATAGATAGGTTTGGATGAGAAATCACACGCTTGCGGCACGTCCCTGAAAGGATCCAGTGGAGAGAGGAAATGAAAAGGCCCTGACGGTTAGACAGCAGCTTTCTGTCCTTGCTCTACTGGCACAGAGTAGACCCTAGAGAAACACACAGAGATGAGAACAGTCAGTTCACTATGGAGACATTGATTAAATCTTTAAGACTTGCTCGAGCTCTTTTATACCTTTCCCCTGAACAGTTTTTTTTATATATATATTAATACACATAATGAAATTAATGAGAAACATTTTTAAAATGACACACATAAAAGCTTAATAAAAGAGCCGTTTATTTTTTAATGGGGCATGTCATGAGATTAGTCAAATATTATTCACTTTTTTCATAGGTACATTTGATACTTTCGATGACTGTAAATAGTACAAAATAAAAAGGTAAGTTACGTTTTTGGTTATCTGGCCTTTCAATGCAGAAGCGTCTTAGGTTTCATTAAAAAATATATTTATTTGTGTTTCAAGTCTAATGGGTAAACTATGACAGAATATACTATCCCTTACAAAAAATAAGTACAAGTTCATTAAGCATAGTTCAAGTTCAAGTATATTTCTAACCATACTTTATGTAGTAAACATACTATCAATGTAATAGTAGTATACTTAGGTGTACTATTTAAATACTACTTTTTAGTGTAAAAAATAATACTTTTAAGTCAACTTTAAATGTAACAGTTGTAAACTGAATACCTGACTAGTTTACTACTACATTTTTCATTTGTACTGCAACTGAACTTATAGATGTACTGATAGTTTACTAGTCAAATACTTATAGCACAAGTCATGTGTCCATATATTCTACGTTTAGCTTTTCACTTCTGGTGGTTGTATTTAGGCTTCAAAATTCATGAAAGTTGTGTTCATTTGTGAAGATTATTATGATGGACGAAAAGTGTGTAAAAATCATTGACTTTTGTTGGTCACAGAACTTCTTTTCTGCAATAATCCAATAACCAATTGAAAAATCCAATGGACCCTCTCCACATTTCCGTGTTTCCCAAAAGCGGAAATCGTCATATTTGGGTAAACTTCTATAGCAGTGAACGGAACACGACAGAAGATATCATTTTTGTATTTGCATTTGCTCTAACAGCAATAAAAAAGAATTCTGCAATAGCGTTTCCACGACTTTCCAAAAGAGGGAAAAAAACATGCAGAGATTGATTACGTTGGTCGGCAGAGAGAAAGAAGTCACGCAGGAGCCTTAATAAGTTTTTTTGTCATTTACTGCCAAGGTAATATAACACAGTATAGCGATATAAAATGTTACATTTTTTTTTATATATTAAAAATTATCACTGCAGTGCTCTGTTGTGCCAAACCAACTCTTTAGCTCCGCCCACTCCCATGAAGCACCACAAATGACATATAGAGTCTGTTTTGTGTGGCAAAAGCAATCATAATACAGTTGTGTTTCTGACATTCTGAATATGGTCTTTTTGAACTGGGAATGAAGTTTAAATGTTATCTCAAAATATTTAAAATGTTGATGTGGCCCATTTAAACATGATTCAGACAGACCAAGCTAAACATCTCCAAGACCTATTCAGTGTGTTAAGAAAGAAAGTATTGCAGTAGCACTGACAATGATTGGACAAATTTACGCAGCCAGGCTGATATCTGTAAAGAATAGGGTCAGCTATGGGTTATATTTTACTCAAGGCAATACATATACATATATGTGAGAGGAGCTTAACCCTGACTTTCGTTTTGAATAGAGAGACATTAAGTTTACAGTTCAGGAGAAGGATGAATGGAGCTCTTTGTGACACATTCATGCTGTTCAAACACATGTACGTACGCTTGCTCTCCTCAGGTAAATGCTGTTTAATTTACCTCAGTGATGAATTCGTTCGCAGTTTGCCTGGCTTTATGAACTCTGTGGCAGGATTTTTTTGCCCCGCAAGGCATTCCAGGGTGCTTTTATCGTTTTTTTTATTGAGTGTGCTTTCTGTGAACATGCTCAGAAAGGTTCAGTGTTGATCCACAGAGCCTGTGGTTGCTGTGTGATTAAGCCCCTTTCAGCCACCCTATCACTCAACATCGAAAAAAAGAAGAAGCCGTGGCTCAGCTAACTGCATTCCCCTGAGGTAACCTGTAATCCCGCAGAAGAATTTAACCTCAATAAAGAAAGAGAGAGTAAGAGAGGGTGAGAGAGAAAGAGAGAAAACAGAGGATCTTTAAGCTTTCTGTTGGGAGGCAGGTGTCAGACAAACTCCGCTCCCTCCCAGCCTTCTCTCACATTACACCATACTCAGCAACTCACTGAAACTGATTACTTTGCAAAACAGGTAAGCATAGCAGCCAAATTCAGTTACAAAGAGGGGGACAGGACGTGAGAGAGAAAAAGAGAAAGAAAAATGCAGTTCTTGTCTTTGCAAAACAATCCCAGATAGAGAGGGAGAAAAAAAACTGTTTTATCTTTTAATTACCTAACTGATTTTGTCACCTTAAAGGGATAGTTCGCCCACAAAATACAATTTGTGTTGTCATTTTCGCACCTTGATGTTGTTCCGAAGTTTCAAACTTGTTTGACCTTTTATTGCAATTAAATCGAATATGGACTGAATATAAAGCTTTTAAGCTTCAAACAAGATGCAAAGGCACTAAAATATCATCATAAAAGTAGTCCATGTGACTCATACTTGCATACTGTCTAGTAGGAACCTCGTTTAGATTGAATTCAAAATGAATTAAAACTAAATCCATAAAATGATCCCATGATGGGAACCCCTAAAATGTTCTATAAATGAAGTACCTGACCAGAACCCTTTAAGGTTCTATATAGAACCTTTTCTTCTAAGAGTGTACTATTTTGATGTACTGTTTTCGCATACTATATATCATGTAATTAGGCATATTTGTACACAGTCTTTGGAGGTCATAAGAAACAAACTGTAATTTAAGTCATTATTTACTGAAAGTCTTTCCCAGCATTAAGGCCTTGTCCCAAATGGAACCCTAAAGCACAAAGTATACTTTGGCCATCTGCGGTCCGGTCACTGTCTGTGTGATGTCATTTTCGTCTTCAAGAGGGTCAATGGTATGAGTGAATTGAGCGCTTAAAAACAAAATCCACTGTACTCACTCGCAGAATGCATCTTTCCACGCTCACAGCCAAAGAAATATACTGAAAGGCTGGCGCGCTCAACTGTTTGTGAGACAGAGCGGAACACTGATAATGAAGTCCGGGTCTTGAGCCCTCCTGATCTTCCTTCAAGTCCACACTTTCATGGCATCGCGTAATGCTGGGTAGAAGTCTGGTGTGTAGCTTGTGAGCTTGCGAAAGTGCACTTGCAAAGGTGCAAATCAAGGGCGCATATTGGCCGCAAACATGAACATGCACAGGCAGGTGTGCTGAAGCAGGATGGAAATAAACTTTGCTGGACAGTGGGTCCCCAGGAGTAGGGTACAAACCCTACGGATTTGTGGTTTGTGTCCGAAATCGCATACTCTCTTGAGTAGGTACTTATTTTGAATAAGTATGTTCTATATAGTATGAATGTGTGTAGTATGAAAGTAATCCAGATGTACTACATTCACCATGTTGTCATAATCATGTGACCTACAAGCATCAGTTACGTCGCGTCACCTCCATTCACAAATCCTCTCCCGTGGCCTCATGGGATAGTAAAGTGTCTATCGAATGTGGAGTTCAGAATCTCTCTGGAAGAAGTAGATCATCTTGGTATATTGTGTCTGCACTTTTATGAATTCGGACGTCCTTCTTTTGTCACTCTATGTTTCGCCTACTGAGTAGGTAAGTATGCGATTTCGGATGCAGCCTTGTGGACTTAAAAGACACATGTACCATTGTGAATCTACAAGATCACAAGTGCACATGAAGTGTGCCATTTGGGACAGGACCGAAGCTGTTAACCTCAGTGACAAAAATCCATTGAGTCAGTGAGTTGAAACCAAGAATCGGATGAGTCCAATTTGTGAAAGACTCATTCAGACTGATATTGTGAACTGAATTTTCATTTTCGAATTGGATGCAAGCACCAAGGAAAACTAATCTTCATTTTTGTAAACATACGGGTGAATAAATTATGACAGAATTTTATTTTTTGTGTGAACTGTTTTTTTTTTTTTAAATGCACTGAATGCTTACTTGGAGAAGCCATGTATAAAAAGTAGAGACTTTAAAATGGCCTGAGCCTTAAACAAAAAATTTATCATTTTGAGAGGGTCACTATACATGCAATGTAGGCTACAGATAAATGGTATGGAAGTGTGGCTGTGTTTGCACAAAAAACAATAATAATTTAAAATGCAACCAATTGCAACACCCTTTTCTTCTCTCTCTCTCTCTCTCTCTCTCTCTCTCTCTCTCTCTCTCTCTCTCTCTCTCTCTCTCTCTCTCTCTCTCTCTCTCCTCTCTCTCTCTCTCTCTCTCTCTCTCTCTCTCTCTCTCTCTCTCTCTCTCTCTCTCTCTCTCTCTCTCTCTCTCTCTCTCTCTCTCTCTCTCTCTCTCTCTCTCTCTCTCTCTCTCTCTAAGAAACTGGTTTGAGCAGTTTGTCCCAGACTGTTTTTGTCTGATAACATCATGACAAACAGACATGGAAAAAGTCAGTTTTCTTCTAATTTTTTTTAAATGCAACTTTTCATTTTCAAATGTGGCCATGACATATTCCCACACTGTAAATTCTCACAGAGTTTAGCAGGTCATATCTTGCTCGTGTTAGTCAACGCCTGGCTTGTTTTCTGTCCCTTTTTTTTTTTCTTTTTGTTTCAGGGACTTGTCTTCAACAGCTCAGGGCTTGAGGAGCGTTTGACAGATGGCTGTAAAGTAGTCATCGATGCACATGTACCAACCCGCTGCTAATGGTGGCCTATCCCTCCTGCATGCGGCCCTCTATTGTCTCGCATTCTGCTGTCGTCATGTGTTTTAGTGGGTTACCAGGGACTCAGAGATCTGTTACCCATCGGACTGGTTGGACCACCCCAAAAGTTGACGGGGTGGAGCACTAAAACCGCCTTGTTAATATAAGCACTGAAGTATCACTCAAGATAAAGTGTCTAGTAAGCTAAAGGTGAGAAAAATATTTTTTTCACCCATTTTCCAGTAAGTGCTGCCAAATCCTTCTTAGAACCAATAATAAGGGACCATGCAGAGCAACTAATAAACAAGCAATAGCAGTGCAAATAGCTTCAGCTTCAATGTTTTCCAAATTATTAGTGAGGTGAAGCAGATATTTCCAAACCTCTACACACAAAGGCATGCACAAATCCACAGTGCATATGCGGGTAATAGTTTGGGGGGTGTACACACACATTTCTGTCAAATGGATTTGGCTATATTCAACCCAGCACGAGTCTTTAATAACATTTCTTCAATATATGTTTGTCTGGCGCACAGGTCATTCGAAAATTGCTTGCAAGCAAAGCTAAATCAGTCTTACCCCTGTTCTCGGTTTTGCAAGTAGCGTCTGAAGAGGACAATAGCTGTAAAAAAAAAAAAAAAAAAAAAAAAAGATTTTTAATTTAGTTTTTGCATTACAGGGCTTGGCATTGTTACATCATACGTCTCCGAACAGAGCCACCTCAGAGAACGCCTACTGTATGAAAATTGTTGCTTTTTTTGGTAAAATAAACCAGGATATTCAGCACACACACATCACTAGAGTTTGGCTTGACAAGAATTCGACCTAGAGATTCAGATTCAGTGAGCTTGTAAAGAACACACCCATATGACTTTTGACAATAGGTCAATACTTTAGATATTCATTTACAGCATCTATCCCATAAAATGTATAACTATAATTAAAAGGAAGTATTCCTGACAATATGATCTCATTAGTTGTAAGTATCATATGCAAAGTGTATTTATAGCAGAAGTTCTCACACATTTGCATAGACACTGAAATGTACTTTACTATCGAATTGACAGCATCTAAAACTGCATTTTTACACATGAACTACAACATACAAATGTTTATGAATTTTTTTGAATTCATAAAATATTAAATTCAATTAATAATAGGTTGATTTAAATGTATTAAATTGAATGACATTAATTCATTTCATCACTAAAAATATCAATATAACAGTATATTGTGACTAAAATTGCATATTATATTTTATATTGTCATTTGCATTTCGATTAAAATTCATTAATTTAATGGCATTAATTAAATATGTTCAAATCTGTATATTATGTATTTTATATTAATAAGCAGGTTTACAGAATAGGTGAGGTTGGGGGTTTTAAAATATATACATAATAGTAAAATATACTAGGCATATGAAATTTATATTTTGAAAATAAATAAAACATTAATATTTGTATGACCCTAACCCTAAATACTTTTACTTTATATGAGCTGTCATTATGTCCATATTGTACATTTCGGTGTACATCCAAACACACAAAAATCAACATGTAAATCTTATACAAATACCTACGAATACTAATTTGATCAAGCTTCCTTGCTGGAAAGGAAGTACAGCTCATACATCAACAAGAAACAAACAGCTCAGATATTTCATGTAAAATTCATCTTGAACTACATCTTAAAATTGTTTGAAGATTTTTACACACACTATTTGTGTAAATGCATGACTTTATAGCAGACTAGTCATCAAGTAAATGCCTGTTTTAACAGACCCAACCTACCTACAATACACCCAATAGCCAGAATTGTGACGCTAACGGCAGCTATGATGATTACCAAGGTTCCACCTACAAATTAACAATAAAAACAAGAAGGATGTACATTATATCTGTGCACATATTCATTGACGCAAGTCTGAAATATGAATTAATCCATATGAATTTGATGTTTTTTTTCAACCTCCAGCTTCATCTCCTGTGGATTTATCTAATCCAGGACTTGCTCCAAGACCTTCTAATTCAACCTCCTTTGTCTCTGAAAAAAAAATGCAAACACAAGGGTGATATTAATTGTATTAACTGTTATCACATCAACAATGGTAACACAATTTTGTATGTTACCAATGAATGTGTTCAAACAGGGACCCATGACCCATTGTATTCTGTGCTTCTAGTGGCACTAAATGGAAGTCCTAAAAAATATGATTGTTTTTAAGCTGGTTTCCCAAACATTTCATCATCTGTCGTTGGTCAGCCACATTCTTTTTTTCTGTTTACAGAGTTTATGGCTTTCCAAAGTGATATCTGCCACATACCCTGTAAAAAAAAAAAAAGTTCCTGCCTTACATTTTTAAGTACAATCCACTTGGATGTTTAAGTCATTTCAACTTAAATTACATTAAACTGACTTAAAAAAAATAGTTCAATCTTGTATAAATTAAAAAATTACTTAACTTATTTTGATGAGTTAAAGCAATGTAAAAACACGTTGTCATAACTTATTGATCTTTACAGTGTGGTAGGGTCATTTTTACAACAGTTTTAATAGTGGTGAGATAAAACAAATGCCAGATTTGCACCCATATGAGCAGCACAGCTCGATGTATCTATAGGCCACATTTCTGAGCCCATTCTTCTTGTTAATCACTGACATTTTCTTTTGTCTTTTCTAGGAAATTAGCTGGGAAATGAATCTCAATTCTGCTCGTAGATCCCTCCATATCACCTCCCACCCCTCCCATCTGCCTCTGGCCAGAGCTGGTGAGTAGGGCTTGCTTTAACAGCTCAGTAATTCTATCAGAGAGCAATCATTCTGCTGATGAAGACGGACAGCTCCTCGCACAGGAGAGCTGAATGAGACTGCCAACGTCCATTAAGGGGACGGACAGGGGTGCGGATGGAGCCGGGGCTATCAGCGGCGCTCTGCTGGGACACGCTAATTGATTGCCTTCAAAAATTAATGTGGCGGATGAGCTGGTCACGTCTTACAGTAACAACCGGTCTTCATGTTACATGTGCGACTGGAGAGGAATACCCACCGCCCACAGGATACTCATCACCATCCTCATCGTCACCTGGGTAAATGAGATGAAGAATTAGAAAAATACATAAAAAAATTAATCTCTGATGGTTATTTATCAAACTATATGTCATGGTTCACCCCCCAAAATAAGGCAAAAATATATTATTTTGCATTGAAAAAAAGCCTGGTTTTTTTGCAGCTTTGTGAAATATTTCATGACAATTAAGCAACCCCCTCCCCAAACTCTTTGTTACAACTGTCTGATTTTCACCCCATTATTTTCCATAGTGAATCCCATTAGATTCTCCTTGTTATAGTATTTTTTCCACGTTATAGAAAAATGTAATTATGTATTTATTGATAATATAATAATCAATGTATTTAAATCACATAAATCAAGGGAAGTACATCAAATACAACATGTTATCAAGTTTTAATTTCAATGTTGTGTTTTAATTCATGTGTATATACAATGTATATTACATTAAAGTAAAGAGAAAGAGATTTTTGGGGAAGAAATTTTACTTAATTGACAGAATTGTCAGAAAATATGAGAGGTCATACCATCAGCTCCTGAAGAATTCCCTTCTGTGTCTTCTGATGTTGCAGCTGTTCATTCGAATACATAAATAAGAGGTTAGCGCTCACATTAACCTATAACCAATTATTATAAAGGTCACAACTGTCTTCAGGGGTTATTCACTGCCAGATAGTGAAGGTGAAACAGCTCCATTGTGAAATGACTATTTAAACATATATATATACAACAACTATATATATATACTATTTAAACAACTATATATATATATATATAGCATTTGTTACGTATCTAAGTGATGGCTGTAAAAAAAAAAGAGTTTTTAAGGCATTTTGGATGAAAAATGTCTGCTAAATGGCGAGTAACAGGGGGATTGGTTCGCAAGTCTGTCACTGATACAGACACTTTAGACCGACATGAGAAGTAAAAGATGGTATGAGACCAAAAATAAACATCTGAAAATAGGACAGAGTTTCTTTTATCAAAGAAGGACAGAATAAAAGCGTAGTTAAAATGAACTTACCTGAACCTTGAAGAATCAAAAACAGAATGAGTAAACGCAGCATCTTCTTGTTCTAGGAAAAGAAAGAAAGGAAGAGGAAAAATTAAACTACACATTCGAACACTACATCTAGATTTCTCAAAAGCTTTGATACACAGTCAACCCTGTGAACCCGGCCTATGTGTAACCTAGATAAATTCACAAAGAAAAACATTCTTTAATCTCAAACAGATGCACAGTAATCTATTGCACCAGGGGCATGCTATAGTTGAAAATATGTCAGTGTTAATAATCAACTAGGAATATAATCAGTCTTGTGTGAAACTGACTAAATAACCGGACTAAACAGTACAAATTCACCAGAAGTTAGTCTGTCGGCTTTATCTTATCAGGAATTTACTGAGGGCTAACTAGCTTCATGATTTGTCAACTTTGTGGTCTGGTGTGCACTTGTGAATGCAACTTTTTTTTGTTTTTCGAAGTCCAGCTGAACAATCAGCACAGTGCGCTTTTCCCGAAGGAGAGGCTTCATAGAGACAGGAACTAAACACAGTGTGACCAACAGACTGGGAAGCGAGGTGCTGCAACAATGTCAAAATACATATAAAAAAATAGTTTTGCGTATTCAAGGAAGAAAACCTAGTAGACCCAGAAAACTATGAGCCTGTCTCATACCTTTATGATTTAACAGCCTTCATTGTGAAACCATCTGACAAGCTGCCAAATGACTTTATTCACTAAAACTAAAAGACAAATAGACATGTACAGAAGGAGGAACAATTATGTTTTCAAGACTTTACTTCCACATGGTACCTTTCCCAGAACGTCCTGATGATCATAATCTGGGCAGATGTTTAACACACACAGCTGGCTGAGTGCAGCTTCCGCTGGCTGTTCCTCTTAACAATTACACTTACTTATTTTGGTTCCCACTTATGGACTAGGAAATGGGAACTAGCCCGGGAATGACCTTTTCCTGAGTTCTCTTTAAAATGGTTAAAAATAGCAAAGGCTTATGCCATACAATCAAATAAGTGCTATAGTGCCCAAGGTCCAAATTCCCCTTCTGTGGTCTGCATATCAGTCTTACAAGCCTCTACTCTTCATCCAGATATTGTTATTGGTGCCATTGTGTTGGGCTTCCACTTCCTGCTACCTTGACAATAACTGGGATCTCCATGCAGGGAAGTGACACCAGGACTTTATACACCTGCTTTCTCCATTCACATTCTACTACCCCAACTGGAAGTCCACTTTGTACGGCTTCCCTAGCTGTGCAAAGCTTACAGCTATTTTAAAAACAATAGGCCTATAATTTATAATTTAATCAAAGTCATATTTTTGCTGACACAAAAACAGTCAGTGATTTTGAATGAATGAACAATCTCAAATAGAACAGGTAAATTTAGACAATGACAACATGAAATGAACTCAATCAGTTGAACAGGATATTCCAACGATCCATATGAGAGGGCCCTTTTAGGATGAACCAATTAACTATAATGACTCGGGCTTAATAATGCTGTGAGAAAAAGTACCGTTTTGGATGAACTGATTAACTTTGCATTTTCTGACAGATTTGAGAGGGGGGCATTTAGGAGTGCACGTTTTTTTATTATTCCCTTAGACTAGTTCAGATATTAAAATCATTAATAGCGTTAATATAAAATTCTAGATTCAATGTATTCTCAAGAATAAAATATATTTCTATAGAAATTTATAAAAAACATATATTTTTTCCATGACCTACCTAGTCATTTTATTTACAAGGTGTGTATATTTTAAAAATTTAATCTCATTGGTTCTTGCTGAAGCTCAAACTTGCTGCGTAACATCAGAATGAACCTCATTGGTTCTCATACGTCGAGCAAGCATGCTTGAGCTTCCGTTTACCATATTTTTTTTACCGACATGGCCTTGATAAATGTTTATATATGAATAAAAGTCTAAAGGAAACCCGTACATCATATAAAGCAATAGAGTCTCATCAGAAAATGTTATTAACTTTTTGAAGCAACAAAGTGTTATGTACATGGACAGTCAATGGAGGGACAGAAATCTCTTCAACGCGCGGATTACAAAAAACAACTCGTGGCAACAGTATAAAAGTAGCCCAATCCCGCGGGAAAACCCTGGACATGGCAAGGCTGGGTAAAAAGAAGTTTGACATTACATTTCAGTGGTATATAGCGAATATCCCGACGAACATTACACTGCTGAGAGTGGCGTTTAGATGAATATATAAAAATGTGCTGTGGACTTTCCTCTCAATATGAAACAAACACAAAACAAAAATGCAAGATAGTTTGCTTTAGCAAGCAGTTTCAATCTATCAGAACCAACTCTAAACAAACTTCGTTTTGGCCTGATTTTGTTCAAAATGATGTCACACCAGTTAACTCCTAGATTTCACTTGAAGTATCAAGGCCTTTACTGCCCAACAGAGATAAGCTGTGTGTTGGTGACAGCAAAATACTGAAAAAAATGAGCTTTGTTTGTACAACAACCCGTGAATACTGAGAACTGTGCTGAGAGGAGAGTTTGCTTTGACCCTAGCAAAGCTATATTTGATAGTCTAATCAGCAAATTATCATATAATGGTAACAGCAGCTGAACCCAGCCTGGAACACTTTGTCCTAATTACATTGGCATGTCTTCAACTGTGCCTTACATGTCTTAAATGTGTCCAAAACTATGAATAAGTGAAAATTAAAGAAGTGTCGTTGTAGTGATACCAGTATGTCTGTCTTAATGATAGGCTGTCTTGGCAAACTCATCCTTAAGGGACTGCAGTATCTTTGCGGCAGCCAGAAAGAAAAACAGCCTGGCTCCGTAAAGAGAGAGAGATTGCGGTGGCTTAACTCGTCTCGTAATTTGGAATTTCCACGCTCAATTCAGGTCGTCACGGCAAGAGAGATTCTCTCAATTAAGTTGTTAATCAGAAGATGTGGGACTGGTTGTCGGAGCAAGCACGATCCAAGCTTGTAAAAATGTGACAGCAAATCTCCCATCAACAGTAACCTACAGCCGTCTGAAGCCCCCTCAGACCCCCTCCCTAAATTCCAATTTGGTGCGCCCTGCTGCCTCGGAGAAATAATAAGCTGAACCAATTTGAAAATATTTATCAGTGCAGTCCAACGCCTGCGAGTTGACAGTCCTCCTGAAGCTTGTGTTGCTGAACAATTGGCTAATATATTTGTGTGTATTTGAATTCAAATTGAATTTGGTCTATTCTCCAGTTTTTGCACTTGTTTTGCCTCCACCTAATTTGTGCTCTATCATACACGTAGCTCTGTGAAAGAGGCCCGACATGAGCCTGCAGCAAAGCCACCAATGAAAAACCTCTTTCATACCTCATAAAATAATAAAATCAACTGAGCAAAGTATTACAGGATTATTATAATTTTTTGCCTCATCCTACAATGTGTGATTTCTGCGTCTTCCATTGTTTACGCAAACAGGTTGAGCTGATGGTGGTGTGTAAATGTTGAAAGCAAATCACTACAGAAGTAGATGAATTTTCAATTCAAATTTCTGAGCATAGACTGTGAAGCTAGACTTTTTGAGGAATAACATGCACAAAAGGAGAAGGGACATGTATTAATATGGTTAATAGGGTCAGCTGATTTCACATAGACTTTCGGCAGATTAAGGAACGGTCGGAAAAAAAAGAAGATATGAAAATATTCTGTGCAGCACAAACACAATCAGGAACAGGAGCAAATAAACTGCTGACTAAGAAATCATCTACCGCCGATCTTCTGGAAATTAATTTTTTGTCTGATTGTTTTGATAGTCTGAGTAACAAAAAGGCATCTAAGTCTCAAACATACCTAGACCAGACTCATCAACTTCCAGTTAAATCGGTAAGTAATTGCATAATTGCATGTAGCATTTGGCACACATTCTAAGAGTAGTACACCGTGTCCTAACCAAACTTGACAATAAGAGTTTATGACTGATATGGGTGAGTACAAAAACTCTTATTGCATGTGAAAGTGAACATTATAAACTTTTCTCGTAATAAACTCAAAACTCTAAAGCATAATGGTTATGCTTTGTAAGATGCTGATTTTATTTCCAGTCATTAGCTGCCCAAATTAAGTTATTTTTAAGTGAACATATTGTTGCTTTATTCCCCATTATGCCAGTTCACAAAGTGTGAATCCTTGATCTGCCACCTTTTTTTCCCTATATTACACAGTTCTACATCTGGCTTAGTGGCAGATGTAACATGTTATATATGGAATCAATGATTCTAAACATAGACAACCATCTCCTAATATACAGTTCCTCAATGCTGTCACCTTGTGTGAACCAAAAACCTCAAAAATGCCAGAGAGATAAACTTAATACATATGGTTTAGGCAAATGTTTAAATTAGCCCTGAACTGAAAGCGAAATACTTGTGGGATAGTAAAAACATAGTTTATATAAGACACACATACAAATGTTTCACAGGTGTGATCACAGAAGCTGAAAAACAGAAGGCTAAATTCCTGTTTGGGTACTTTCTTAAAATGGTCCATGAGAAAGACATTCAATGATCAAAACAACAACATACAAGAGAAGTTAAAACAAGGTGTAAATGAGAAGTTTGATAGTTTTAGCAATAGCAAATAACATGCACAAAAGGAGAAGGGACATGTATTAAGATGGTTAATAGGGTCAGCTGATTTCATATAGACTTTTGGCAGATTAAGGAACGGTCGGAAAAAAAAAAGAAGATATTCTGTGCTGCACAAACATAATCAGGAACAGGATCAAATAAACTGCTGACTAAGAAATAGTCTACCGCCGATCTTCTGGAAATTAATTTTGTCTGATTGTTTTGATAGTCTGAGTAACAAACAGTCATCTAAGTCTCAAACATACCTAGACCAGACTCATTAACTTCCAGTTAAATCGGTAAGTACATTTATAATGCATAATACAATATAAAAGCTATATATAGGCATAATGTAGCTTACACATTTACCCAAATTATTATACGCCTGTTTAACCGAAGCTAATTTGGGTGGGTTTCTCCCATCCCCATACAATGTCACTTCTCTGTCTTTTACGGCCCTGACGAGAACGTCGGTCTCCTCGGCTGTGAACCGACGTGTGTTCGACGTTGTAAAGAGCGATACCATTGTCCAGTGTATACCTCAGTAAGTTGGCCGAGTGAACCTGTCAGCTGGTGTGAGTAGAGGCGGGGCTTATTAGCATATTCATGGTTCTACATATACTAAATGAAGCAAGGGCGCAGAGCTGCATTCAAGCTATTTTAAGGCATGAAGATTTTATTTCACATTTTTGTCATTTTGGTGATCAAAGATGAGTTTTAAGAGATACAATTATTGACTAAAGGGGGACTTTAAGTTGCTTTTTTTTTTCTCTGTGGACACAAACTGAAACTTTGAAGACTGTGCTGGTTTTCCATTTTATTTTAATGAGGACTGAATAATCTCAAAGGCACTATTTCAATATCATAAAAGTAGTATATACGACTCTTCTGCTATACGTTATTCATCATCCTATAGTCCCCATTCATAGCCAATGCATGGAAAAGAGTGATCCGCACAATATTCAAAGTGCTTTCCTTTTTCATTTCACAAAGGAACGAAAAGTTGAAATGGAGTGAGGTTAAGTAAATGGTAGCAGAATACTTCTTTTAAGGCAAACTATTTATTTATTTATTTATTTTATTGTTTGCCATGACAGGGTTGACTTGTTCCTAAAGAGCACTATTGTACTGTAGGTCCTGTCTATCATCATTGTTGCTCTTTTGTGACATCAAACATTAATCAAAGGGTTACAGAGAAAAGCAGCACATAAAAACACAGCCTCAGCCGCAAACCTAACCACAGCAACAGACCACATGGAGCTCCTGCAATAAGTATATGATTATGATTTACAATAAGCTTTGTGTTAAACAGTTATTTGGTGACGGAGGTCTGGGTAAAAAAGACTGACAAGATACGCAAGCAAACAAAAAACCCCCGAAGTATGAGAAGGCTCAGGAACTGGGGAGTCTGTAGAAGGGAAATTGCTGAAAAATGCAGTATGTGAAACGAAACCACAGGTCTGGCGAGTAGCGCTTTGAAATTATTTTCAAGTGTGACGTCATTTGGGCGCCTGTTGACACGGAACTCAAAACCTTAAAACTCAACCGACAATGTTCACAAACACGACAGGTTAAAGAGCGTTCTTTAGTGCAATCAAGACATGTTGCACAATCTTCCTTCAGTATCTGAAAGCTAACATGACTGTGCAAACAGTCAAATGTTTGGTCACTTTAGAAAAAAAGTATAGAGAAGCAAGTCTGCATCCAAGGTTTTTCTCCGCACTGTGCTCTGCTAGACCACAGATATCCTTATTTTACAGAAACGCACTGTTGCCTTTACAAAAAATAAGCTACATGTAGCACATTTTGAGGATGAATCACGAGAATGAGCTTTTGAGACAGAAATCTCTTTTAAGCAATATAGTTGTAATACAATGAAAACCGCAATGTTAGTCATTTTAATATTAATGAGCTTTTTTATATACCATAATCTGGAAAAAGTAGCCTGACAAAGTTTTGAAAATAACTGTCATTACATAGAAGGAAACACCTAGAGCACTTTTAGTTGTTATTTTCAGTATCTGCGCTGCCATTGACCATATGGCTTTCACTATATAAATATCACTAGAGAAACATCCAACAGCCGATGGAACACTGCAACTACTATACATGTTATAAAGGTTTCTTCTCGGGCATAAAATATTGATATTAAAACAAAGTTGAATGACAAACTCACCACTTCCTTGGCCCCTGCTACACGGAATAGGACAGGAAGCTGAGCTGACTGAAGATGAGCTCTGTCACAATCAGAGCAGCAGAATCCTTCTGTGAAACCTAAAAACTGTGCTATGCGTGTTACCTTATTGTGTCAAGTAGTTCTCATCCGTTTTGACTGCAACACATTTCAGAAGTTCACCATATATGTCATCTGTACATATGCTGTAATTATAATACAGCTGTTTGTTATCAACCTTTTTATTAGTATAAACTAGAAATGTCAAGTAATTATCTGTGATTAAACTTTCGATCCCAGAGGAAGAACCTTATTAATCGGGCTACAGTTGCCCTTGTCGTTTTGCGCATGTCATCCTTAAACGCGTTATGTGGATTTGATCATGTAGATATTTGATTATGCAGTGTGCCATGAACACTTGGACAGACAGGTGAAGAGTGTATTTCGACTACGCGACACGTTTGTAAACTTATTTGGTACGTTTCATACCAAAGGCCACAGAACCAGAACACTTCCATTATAGGCTAATCTGTGGCGACGATTTTTCAGCACGCCTTTGCAACAAAGTATTGTTTACAATAATAGCAACAATAGAAATGTCAAACTTTTAAAATCTTTAAATCTCAATCAATTTAATTGTCCGATTTTAAATAACAACGAGTCAAATGAGCGGTCAGCTTTGCTAATGGAGCGCGCCAAAGTTAAGGTGTGTTCATGCCATGTTGTGATTACGTAATTACTTCGTAAAAGTGTTCACATCCTCATAGAGCTTGTAATTACAGCTTGTAAGCTGGGTATTTTCTAAGAGCTCATATTTGTACCACCTGACCACTCCACATAAATTAGGCATTAATATGTTGACATAGAAACGCATAATTTCCAGTCCAAGGACGTGAACAACTGAGTACATTACGCGTTGAGATGTGTTCACGCCATGCTGTAATTACCGAACCAATTCTGAACTCTAAAAAGCCTTCGCGTGCTTGTAGAACTTGTAATTACAACGTGTAAACTCGTAATTTTCTGAAAACAACATATTGCAACATGTGGCCACTGTACCACCTGACCACTGCAGATTTAACGTATGTTTGCTGTGCAGACCGATCGACGTACGAAATCAAAGTACCGCAAGTGCGATTCGAAAGCATACGGAGCTTTACTTACTACGGTAATTATGACATGCCGTGAATGCAGCGTTGTCATCTCGAAATAACGGTAATTACGACATGGCGTGAACAGCACTAGTTTCAGATTGGAGCTCACGTGCACAGAGTTTCACTTCACCTGCAACAGCAGAAGATCAAAGTGAGTCTTATGTGGGGAAGTGAAGTTCAGCAGCTGAATGAAAACATAAAAGCTTCAAATGTTCCGCTGTATCAAAAATAAAACATTTGTGATGATGCACTGACAAAACGAGTCAACATAAGTTCCATGCATCAAAAGTTTGGAAACCGAGCGCAGACCATGGTATCATGGTATTTGCAGAGTATCATGAGCCGTTCCTGTTCCCAGTTTGACCTGAAATTATTCCTCCAGTCAAAAGGATGCACGCATAAATGATCCTAATAATAAACTTGTAAAAATTATGCCTGTATTAGGTACTGCTGAAATGTGCATGCATATGTGTGTGGCAAACAACACTTTGCGTGTTGATAAAAAGTGTCAAATGTGTTGATGCCCAGCTGACAGTACGTCTCGAGACCTTCCTTTTTTTTTCTTTTTTTTTTAAAGGATGCAACTGTTCCTGTTTTGTAGATTACATATAAGTCGTGTTGTTTGTAATAGATGGATTATTTATTAGTCTTTGACACCCAAATCCATGGAATATGCAAAACACAAGTTAAAGACTGGTTAGCTTAATACTGACCTGCATGTTTGATGCAATTATTCGGACACGGAACACAAGTGGTAACACGTTCTGTTTACAGTCACATAGCCCACTGCCTTAATTGATGACTGTCAGCAAAGTGACGTCTGACTAATTTTAACTGAGAGTTGTGAACAAAGATGTCTTTCTTTGAGCCGTCATGTCACCTGATTCCCCTTTTAATATATAACCTGGTGTGTGATGAGTTACTGTATACTGTGCTTTGAGCACCTGCAGGTTTCTGCAAAGTATGCTACAACTGAATCTGCAGTGTAAACATACTGTCAAACAAGTATAAGTCTTGCTGCTATTTCATTTACTCTGTGTTGAATATCATAGAGGTGTGCATTTGAAAAATAATAATTTTCATTAAAGATGTACTGCTTTTTCATATTCCTGAAGTAGCTAACCTAAATGTTTTATTAAAGAGAAATGAAAACCCCTCCTTACTTAGCAGTCATCCACTCCTGCAGTGCTTTTAGAATAAGTGAAGAAAAAAGTCCCACTCACCAAATTTTAGTCCACTGCAGGTATCGTTCGCATGCGCTTATGACCGCCTCTATTCTTACATGAGCTCCTTTGTCAACCTTCCTGGCAGAATGGGAACTTCCTGACTGTCTTAATCCCTGTGCGCGTTTGACAGGGCTGTGATGTGAATGTCTCATTGGCTGACGTTCCTCATGAAACCTGACACCTGCACAAGTTTCACATACACCATACTGACTGTAAAGAGTGGATTCGTACAAAGTGTATTATTGACATTTATGCATAGGACTTTTCTGTATCATATATCAGTTCAAATTCTGGTTCTGCCTCACGCAGTCAGCATTTTCGCATGAATGATTTATATAGGATAGTTGTAAATGCTGGGGGGAAAGATTCCATGAATCTCAAATGAATAGGAATTGATGTTTCGGGAGTGTTGTACTTTTGTATGAATTACATATTTGACAAGAACTAGGATTGGCTGGCCCCCTCAGGTGCTGAATATCATGATGAATATCACAATGAGTTACTTCTATAGATATTTCATCTGCTCAACATCAATTTCGGGGAACCAGACAAATCTTTAGCACATTGTTTTACATTTTCTTCTGTACAAGATCCAGCAAGATCCTATTTCATTGCATTGGTCATTAGTTTGCATAATAAAAGCAAAGCTGCACTGGTGAAAGTGTCACTGTACTCATATTCTTCATATTGTGGTTTACTATTGCTGTGATCTCGAGTGAGTGACAGGTTGTCAGGTCTTCACACTGAGAACCTCAGAGAAGCAAAAAGAGATGTTGCTGCAAGAGGGAAGGGAAGTTATTTTGATTAACCCTCGTGCACTGTTCGATTTCTGGGTACGGCCTCGTTGGATCGGGTTCCCCAAAAATCACACTATGAGCCCCCCTCTCCCCGCCCCCATTTAATCAAATAAAAACAATTAACGTTTAATATCAATACTTTTCACACATCACAAAGAATAAATATCTGAATATATGATTTATAAAAATCTTTTTAACCACTGTTTAACACTGCCCCACCCCCACACCACATTTGCGATTGCACATTTATAACTATAATATCTTAATGTATATCTTAAGTAATCTTGACAAACTATATATCATTTGAAAGCTTTCTGACTCTAGTTTTCATATTTGATGACTGTTTTTCAAAAGAAATGACAGAGCAATAGATAAATCGCGATAGATTCTCCATTTCTAATAATGTGGAAACAACCCACATTCTGTTTTTTTACGTATGTTTATGTGTTTTAGAGATTGAATCCAAATCAAATTTTAACATTACTGCCCAAACTACTTCTGAATAGGATGTCTACTTCATGAATATTTAGAAAATTATGGAAATATATAGTTCAGATCACTCAAACCATATATGGAAATCAAAGAGTCCTTATATGGTCACCAGTGGAGACTGAATGTCATCTGGAAAAGTTTGGTACGTTACCCAAACAATCTTAATTAAAAGTTAATTTCCTGAGATATCAACCAAAAATTTGGCACAGAACTTGGTCAGATGTTTGGATTTGATTTTCTTAGATTCAGAGTCAACCATGCTTTGTAAAATATGTATTTTACATAAAACATAAACATATATTCGTTTTCATATTTTACATTTTCATAAACTTAAACTTCTATAACTTTATATAACTTTACTTTTTTAACTTTTCTTTAGTTCTACAATAATTGGTGATGTTTCACCTTTGAAAAGATACCAAACTTAAGTCTGTGTGTCACAGTCATCATCTGCACCAGTCTGTCTTCGTCTTCACTACACTTCCCAGAATCCTTCTTGTCTCCACACCTGAACTCACTCCCTCAATCACCCACCTGTTCATCGTCCTCGTCATCCGTGTCACCTGTCCTCTCCTCGTTATTGTTCATATCTGTATTTGGTTTCCTTCTGCCCAGTCTGTCCTTGTCGGTTCTTGTTTATGTCACCCAGCGTGTCTGAGTGTTACCTGCCTGTCTGTACCTACCTGAATCTATATTAAGTAAAGAAGTTTATATTGGACCTTTTGCCTGCTTGCCTTGTCTTTCTCCAACATCACACCGTGACACTGTGCTCCAAAGTATTCAAGATTTTTAAGTCATTTTCAAAAGTGGGACTAACAGTAAAACAGTTTTGTTTTCAAAAACTTAGCTAAATTGTGAAACTCAGCAAGACACACGCACTTCAGGACTAGAGTTGAAGAGCTCTGACATACAACAAAGAAATGTTACAACAAACAATGTCTGTATGCACATTTCACTACATATCAGCATGTTGAAACTTTGCATGCATGTTCATGAACTTAAATATGAAAAAGTCACAAAATTTCAAGAAAAGCAACATGTTAAATAGTATTTCAGATAGCTTGAGAAAAATTAATGAGAGCTAATTTTTTCCATCTGTGGCTAATTTGACCCATGAACACCACACACGTAATAGAAATTATGTGTATATGTCAAAACACATCAGTGTGTTGAACTTTGCATGCCAGTTCCTGACCATATAGAAAAAAAAACACAAAATGTCAAGAAAAAAAAAAAGCATAGGTTAACCGGTATTTCCAGCACTTCAAAAAGTGTCAAATTGACCCGCAACAAACCGCAAGGGTTAGAGATTATGAGGACACATGAATTAGAAAAAAAACGAAATGATGTGCACGGATAAATCCTTTATAACAAATACTGCAATATTCCATATAAAAATAAGAATTGTCAATTCTGAATTTATGGTTATTTTAATGTTGTTGTTTATGTTTAAGCAACCAGTACACAAACTCAAAGGTTGTATAATGCATAATTTGTATTAACATGTTTACCAGTACATGAAGCCTATTCGTTTAGTATTTTACTAGATACAATTGTTGCTTTATTACCCATTATGCCAGTTCACAAAGTGTGAATACTTGTTCTGCCAGCTTTTTTTTCTATATTTCACAGTTCTACATCTGGCTTAAGATATAACACATACGTGTTGAGATGTGTTCAAGCCATGTTGTAATTACCAAACAGATTCTGAACTGTAAAAAGCCTTCACGTGCTTGTAGAAATTGTAATTACAAAGCGTTTGACGTATAAAAAAAAAACGAAAAAAAAAACGTATTTTACTAGATGTTATGGAATCGCTTAAATCAGTAGCGACGCTAATTAAGTAGCCTTGCAGGTCGTATTGTGAAACACTAAAATGTAAATTGTTTTATTGTCTATTTTTCAGCAATAAATATATATTTACAGTTGTCTCTTTTGGCTGTTTAAAATCAGAAATGATTAAAATTTGATTTAGTGTTGAATAACTCTTTTGAATCAGGACTCATTCAGTGACCCTTCAGGTTATCATTACGGCAGTAGGTTGCAAGTCTTTTCATGTCCATGAGTCATTCGTCACAGCCACAACCAGCCTTGCAATACATATTATGCATGTAAACTACTAAAAGACTCCAGAAACAGTGTTTAAGCATCATAATCATTTCCCACAAATGTCAACAGAGCAAATATATTATTCTTCTATTTTTTGTCAACTGCATAAGTTTAAGCAAATAAAAAAACATGTTTTAACATAGAAACTAGCCTAAATAATTAAAAGTTTCTAGTTGAACGATCATACTAGTCATTTTGTAAAGCAACCAGAAAGCGGATCCTCATTAACGAACAAGATGACTTACTTGGTGGTGCTTCAAATTTAGTTTAGTTCATGAACAAAAAAAAAGATTCTTCTGAAACTGTACAGACTACGGCAGTTTTCTTGGTTTCATGCTTCAACCCAGTACGTGGCAGAAGTGAGCATACTGCCGTAGAAAGAAGGAAGAACAACAAAACGTCTGAAATCACCCCTATACCCTTAAATAGGGCACTATTTGAGGGGACAGCCATTTGTGGTGGTGTGTGAAACCACTCTTTCAATCTCATAATGCACTGCGATAACGAGTGTAAAATTAACGTACGCTCAACCAGAGATACGGAAAAATTTGTCCGCACCAGACATGTCGGCTCACCCGCCATCTTGGATTGGTCGAATAGTCGTAATTCACAGTAAGAATCAATGATGCCTCAACATAGCGTGTTATATGTGTATTAACGTATTATTACAGGTTTCTATATGGTAAATTTTTAGTGTCGCGTTAGCTGACTCTGTCTTGTTGTATTGAGTTTAGCAACATCATCTGCTGAAGTCTATTGTTGCAGATGCACAGTCAACTTGACCTTGAACGTTCACAGACCGGTGTTTGACCGTTCCAATATGGCGGACCGCTTACGTACAGTATAACAGCCCGTTGAAACAGCTACTTATGAGGATCTATGTTTATATATCTATGCGCTCAATGCTAGAGATACTGTTAGTGCTGAATGAAATCCTGTCTCGCCAGAAGTTGGCACACTTTGGTCCAATGTGGGTACAGCGTAATATCATGCAGGTAATAATTCCTTTTTAATTGAGTTTTAAATCGTTTAATTAAGGTTTTTACATGCTAGTTTCCATGACAGAGTTCTAGATACATCTTCTCATTACTACTTGAGTTGACAGTTTGTTAAATTTCAAATGATCATTAAACAGCAAGCACAAACTAAACAAAATGCACTGACGCACTCAGTGTCCGAATTCACTCACTCGTTTTCATTCACTCCTTCAAGGGGACTATATTAGTGGAGTAATGTAGGGATTAGTGTTTAACCTTATAAAGCATATATTATAATTGATCCTTGCATTCATAAGGCCTCTAAATTATCAGCCTAATCAAAACTTTGATTTTGTACAGTCATCTATGCCGCCACTAATATTTTTGCTCAGTTTGGGCCTCTGAATAAAATTATTGTTTTTTCCCCTTCTTGATTATAAACTCAATGTTCTCATAAAAGAGACATAAAAGTCTAATGTATCAAATACAAGTTTTATTAAACTGTTCCATTTTATAAAAAATCATATGTCAGGCTTTACAGGTGTAAAATAAGAATTACACAACTGAGCGTAATTTTGTGAAAGATTTATTTTAATGTCAGGTGTTTGATTGATTTCATGACTTTTGGGTATCAGCAAACAGGTTAAGGGTTCGATTAGTCATATAATCCACCTAAACTAAAGGAACAATACTCATGTCCTTCAAATCTGCAGTCAAGCCTCGACTTGCTCAGCCAACTCCCATTAAAACATATGTACGGACACAATGTCTAAGCAAATGATTATGCTGAATCCGATCCGATTGTCAGTGGAAGAGAGGCTTCTGTATACCAAAGAGTTGTAAAGTGTATTAAAAAGTTATTTCACCCCAAAATTATGAATTTCTTATTGCAGTAGAATACCAAAGGAGAGGTTGTTTAGCAGTGTCTGAGCTGTGTTCTTTCAAACAATGAAAGTGGATGGAGACCTCGGCTTGTCAAAGCTTCATAAAAGCAGTCCATGAGACTTGTGCACTATCTCTCAAATCTTCCAAAGCCATACAATAACTTTGTGTGAGGAGCAGACCATTTTATTATCACAGAACATACAGACCAAGTCATTATTCACAAAAAATCTTGCATGAAAGCCCAAAAGCATTGTAAGCCTAAGTGCAGCCTAGAACCATTGCCACCAATAGTTTCTACGATCAGCTTAGCTTGAGATGCTTTTGGGAAACGCTGCCGTGGTCACCATTCAGTTTCACAGTGCGAAAGAGCACAGCTCAGACACTCTGCTAAACCATCTGTTTTAGCAGCTTGGACATGTGCTGTAAACCTTTTTTTGTGTGCTCCTTGGAAGAAAGAAATTCTTATAGGTTTTGAAAGACAAGAGGACGAGTGAATGACGAAAGTATGGAAGCTTGTTTCCGCCATGAGGGAAAAAACACGTGTTTTCTTCTCACCATTCAGAATTAAGTCAGAATTATAGGATAAATAGTTGTCTTTTTTATTCCTCAGTGGAAACAAGTTTCCATACGAATGAACTATTCCCAAAAGACTAAAAACATTTTTTTTGTTATTTTTTATGAAAATCTCAATTTTTACATCCTTGAAGATATGGGCGATTTGTATGCCTGGCTCCTTGACGCCATGATATGATCTTGTTTTGAGTTTTGGTCATGCATATGACTTTCTCAGGTCTGACTTTCTTCTAGTTAGCTGAGGAAGGATTGCTGAAGACCTGCAGGCAAAGGTGTTGCTTCTCAGCTACTTTAAAGTGCCAAAATAACACTTACCTGCAGGGCTCCGCCCATGCCCTTTCTAACGGATTTTTCAGCTGAAGTCACCAAAGGTACGACTGGTTTTGCTGGCATTCATACAGCTGTCGAGAAGCAAAAGAACCAGTTATGGTAGTCCCACACTTGTTGTGAAAGTTGGCTTTGCGAAATGCATTGTTATTCGTCACTCTTGGATACGTGACTCAAGCCTCTGAGTCACTGGTGATCTGATAAACAGTTACCTTGATAACACTGTTTATCACTTCCAAAGAAAGGAGGCATACTGTATAAAGTCTCTAACTATGAGAACTATATGAGATCTTTGCTGTATTCTTAAAATAATTAATTAGTCACCCTGGAATTTATTATATAATTAGTTCCTGATCTTCATGCTTGTCATGAGTCCAAATTTGAAAATGTTAAAGAAAAGTCTCTTTTTTCGGGAATGAATTCCTAAGTTTGTATTGCAGTTTTCTGACAAATGTCACTATTAAAGGTGCAGTGTGTGATTTTTAGCGACACCTAGCGGTTCAGTTGCGAGTTGCACTAATGGCTCCGCCCACTGCTCACCCCTCCCTTTCGAAGAAGCTACGGTGGCTAAAACGGGACAAACATATCGTCGACTGAGACAGCAGAGAATAGCCAGCGTAAGCCGAGAGTGTGTAACATTGTCACTGTTTCTTTACCACAGGCCATTATAAACCACATCATGGATAAAGTTTACAAAGCCATAGTCAGGTGAGGGTCTTAATATATAATATAATAATAGTCATCAGCTGATTGTCTCACAAACGTAACCAGCACATTTCTCCCCACATAGCAAACCCATAATACAGCGAGGGAGAAGAACCACATAAACTATGCAACTATATATTTTTTTAACAGGGTAGTAAAAGTTTAGCTGGCTAATATGAGCTGTTACTGTGGCTGAGCTGGTTAAAGCGTAAAGCCTTGTTTAAACTTGACGCGTCCGCATGAGCCCAAAGGTGCGCGCGGCAAAAATGACATAATTGCAACAGCGTGCGCGCCTCCGCGTCCCTTAGACACCATTTACTACAGACAATAGGCTTTTTTTCTCTGATTTTGAAAACTCTTCGCGAACGACTTAAAATGCTTCCAAGATCGACTTGTCGCGATCGACGGGTTGGTGATTCCTGTAACATACTGTTTTACGGTCAATGAAAAGAGTACTCGGCTGTCTCACGAATGCAACCAGCACATTTATCCCCACATAGCAAAGCCATAACACAGCGAGGGAGAATCACTAAGTTACATGAAACAATCCAACTACATATTTTACACCACTGACAAGGGAAAGTCACTACTCACGGTGTCTATCTGGCTTCTAGCTTTCTGCAGCTTCTCTTTCAAGGTAGTGACAAATCGCGCTCTGAAGTGCTGTGTGTTCGCTGTCGGCTACGGTAGAAACATGACATCACAATATGGCAACCTTCATAGAAGGGGATTCCAGCACCTATGTAGATATAAATGACTCATTCTAAGGTAATACAAACTTAACGGTTCATTAAGTAAGGTCTTTATACACCACTAAACACATAGTTATGGATCTTATATTGCATTTCTGTCAATAGAGCCACAGAAATATTACACACTGGACCTTTAAATGGTGGATAACATTGTATCTATAATGTATAATACAATTACAAAAACATACCACTCTGAAACGTCCTGTGAAATCCGTGCTTGCAAAGTCTGTGCAGGAAATCTGTTCTGTACGATCCTCTTGTTCGTCAACATTGTCAGGGTCTGAATCGAGCTCAAATTGGTTTGAAATTGACGCCATCATTATTTACACTAGAGAAGAAATGAGAGCTCTAGCACAAGTTCTACCGGGAAGACTCTAATGTCACATCATTCATTAACCACAGATCTAGCCAATTATCACTCAACATATGGAGTATATAAGTCCGGTTAACACCCATTACTACGTTTGCATCCTCCCCACCACCACCAGGTCGGTCCCTGTCCATCCATCGGGGGTAGGCTCCGCTCCTGCCTTTATCTTCAGGCAGGAACTGCAAGAATCTGCTACCCTCCGGATTTGGATTACGGACGGGGCCTACGCCAAATAACTTTATAATTTCATCTATTTCTTCTATTACTAATTTGCATACAACTGTTAAATAAATCGTATTCATTCTTTCTCGTACCTCCTGAGTCTTTCTGCTGGAACTCACAGTTATGGAGGGGCGGGACATTTCCCGAACATGCGCTAAGCATTGCCAATCACAACACACTGGACCAGCTAAGCAATCACAGCATATTTCGGATTTTGGAAGGAGGGGCTTCGTCGAAAACGACGCATTCAACCAGACTGGGGAGAGAGGGAGCTGTAGTAATGTAAAATATGTGAAAAAGAATGCATTTTTTGAACAATCAAGCATGAAAAGTTACATATTCTAGTAATAGCCCAAAAATATCTTTCAGTTTAGGGTTGATTAGATTTCTTTTTTCTTTTAAGTCTCTTATGATCACCAAGGTTGCATTTATTTGATCAAAAAATGCCAAAATAACTGTAATACTGGGAAATATTATTACAATTTAAAATAACTGTTTTTTTTTTTGTTAAAGCTGCAGTCCGTAACTCTTTTGCGTAAAAAAATATCCAAAATATTTTTTTGAGCAAGTACATAACTAGCCAGTGCTCAAAACTATCTGCTTGCTGTAGCTCGATTCTAAACGGTAAGCTTGTAATAATGTTTTTAATTCCAGTGGTTCTGGTGGATTTCCGCGGGAAATTTCGAGCACTTGTTCGCTTAATTCATACAGTTACGGAGTACTGAACTACAGGTAGCCCTAATACACATTAAATGTAGTCACGCAATGCTGATGTTGTTAACATTAACAATTTGAGAACAAAGTATAATTTGCACGGTTTGACGTGATATGACAAGCGATCGTTAGATTTAATCAGCGCAATTTACTGCAATGCTTTTTTCCCCTTAGTTGGTAATAACAAAAGTGGATGTTACTTATACTTGTTCAGAAGACATTTTCCAGTAAAAATGACTGATAGCACATTCTTCTCAAAACATTGTGTTCATTCGTGCTGTGCCGTGCCGAGGCACAACCCACGTAAAGTTGATAATTCGGCGAATAACTGCAATTGCAGATTTCAAACAGAGGTGGCGACAAAGAGGAAACGCTACAGACTGCAGCTTTAATAGAATTTATTCCTGTGATGCAAAGCTGATTTTCTTTAGCATCATTACTCTAGTCTTCACTGTCACATGATGCTTCATAAATCATAAAATTATGCTAATATGATTATTTGCTGCTCAATAAACATTTATTATCATTATATTACTATTATTTTGTAACATTATAAATGTCTTTACTGTAATTTTTTGATCAATACTGCTTCCTTGCTGAAAAAAAATCTTACTGAATCAAAACTTTGGAATATAATTTAAATTGAATATAAAAGTTATTCAAATCACACGTAAATACACAGAAAGGTATTTATCAATAAAAAATAATTTCATAATGTAATTTAAAATTTATTTTTGATGACTTTTTATGATTTGAAACTGTGACAATATTCTCCTAAAAGTGTTATTATGAAATTATGTTGATAATTATCTCAATAATGTTACCAATTTTATTCTTAACATTCTTTTTTACTATATCACTAAAAGGCTGTTGTACAGATGCTTACCCTAGAAGACAAGTTTTCTTGTGTGGGAGATTGTTTTCTTTGCTGTGTTTGCATATGTCCTATTGAAACAGGAAGTAGCCTTTAGTTTGTGTTAAAGCCATGAGCAATTATTTGCTCCCAGGTATTGCTAGTCAGAGGCTACATCTGAAATTGAAAACTACCCCACAATAAAGTAGGCAAAAAACAGTATGTGACAAAAGTAGTATGTCCGAATTCACAGTACTCATAAAAGAGTATGCAAAAAGTACCTGGATGACCTACTACTTCCGGCGAGATACTGAAGTTCACATTCGATGGACGCTTTATTATCCTATGAGGCCACGGGAAAAGATTTATGAATGAAGGTGAAGTGATGTAACTGACGCTGGTAGGTCATATGATAATCACAGTATGGCGGATGTATTACGTCCAGATTACATTCATACTACACACACTTATACAGGTCCTTCTAAAAAAAAAAAACATATTGTGATAAAGTTCATTATTTTCCATAATGTAATGATAAAAATTAAACGTTCATATATTTTAGATTCATTGCACGCCAACTGAAATATTTCAGGTGTTTTATTGTTTTAATACTGATGATTTTGGCATACAGCTCATGTAAAACCCACAATTCCTGTCTCAAAAAATTAGCATATTTTATCCGACCAATAAAATAAGTGTTTTTAATACAAAAAAAAAAAGTCAACCTTCAAATAATTATGTTCAGTTATGCACTCAATACTTGGTCGGGAATCCTTTTGCAGAAATAACTGCTTCAATGCGGCGTGGCATGGAGGCAATCAGCCTGTGGCACTGCTGAGGTGTTATGGGGGCCCAGGATGCTTCGATAGCGGCCTTAAGCTCATCCAGAGTGTTGGGTCTTGCGTCTGTCAACTTTGTCTTCACAATATCCCACAGATTCTCTATGGGGTTCAGGTCAGGAGAGTTGGCAGGCCAATTGAGCACAGTAATACCATGGTCAGTAAACCATTTACCAGTGGTTTTGGCACTGTGAGCAGGTGCCAGGTCGTGCTGAAAAATGAAATCGTCATCTCCATAAAGCTTTTCAGCAGATGGAAGCATGAAGTGCTCCAAAATCTCCTGATAGCTAGCTGCATTGACCCTGCCCTTGATAAAACACAGTGGACCAACACGAGCAGCTGACATGGCACCCCAGACCATCACTGACTGTGGGTACTTGACACTGGACTTCAGGCATTTTGCCATTTCCTTCTCCCCAGTCTTCCTCCGGACTCTGGGACCTTGATTTCCGAATGACATGCAACCACTGAGCAACAGTCCAGTGCTGCTTCTCTGTAGCCCAGGTCAGGCGCTTCTGCCGCTGTTTCTGGTTCAAAAGTGGCTTGACCTGGGGAATGCGGCACCTGTAGCCCATTTCCTGCACACGCCTGTGCACGGTGGCTCTGGATGTTTCTACTCCAGACTCAGTCCACTGCTTCCGCAGGTCCCCCAAGGTCTGGATTCGGTCCTTCTCCACAATCTTCCTCAGGGTCCGGTCACCTCTTCCCGTTGTGCAGCGTTTTTTTGCCACACTTTTTCCTTCCCACAGACTTCCCACTGAGGTGCCTTGATACAGCACTCTGGGAACAGGCTATTTGTTCAGAAATTTCTTTCTGTGTCTTACCCTCTTGCTTGAGGGCGTCAATGATGGCCTTCTGGACAGCAGTCAGGTCGGCAGTCTTACCAGTGATTGCGGTTTTGAGTAATGAAACAGACTGGGAGTTTTTAAAAGCCTCAGGAATCTTTTGCAGGTGTTTAGCGTTAATTAGTTGATTCAGATGATTACGTTAATAGCTCGTTTAGAGAACCTTTTCATGATATGCTAATTTTCTGAGACAGGAATTTTGGGTTCCCTTTCGTTGTCACTCCGAATTACGTCGGATGACGACGAATGGGGTTTCGCTTAGAAAGCCTACCAACTTCGAGTATTTAAAAACGAGCCAATGGCAAAGAAATGCCATTGGTCTGCGGAATTTGCATGACGTAACTCCGCCCCACCTCCTGGGTATAAAAGGAGGACGCCGGCAACATGCAGTTATGATTTCGCTTCGGAGCCAAGGGTTTCTCTTCACTCCACAAGCCATCTCTGAATTGTCAGCTTCACAAACGAGTTCCTCTGGTGTTGGTGTGACGGGGATCTCCAGCGAGCGCGCGCTTCCTGCTTATCTGTGCAGTGTTTTGCCAGAGAGTGCGTGTCTCCCCGGGCACTTCAACACTCAGAGTGTTTCTCTCATAAAAGAGCTTGCACGCGGCACATCTTTTTAAAGATGCCTCGCCCGTGCACTTCTGGTTGCGGCAGACTAGTGTCTGACTCTGATGGGCACGAGCGCTGTCTACTGTGTTTGGGCATGGATCACGCTAGAGCAGCGCTCGTGGATGAGTCATGTTCTCTCTGCGGGAACATGACCATCGCGTCACTTAGGTCGAGACTCAATGAACTCGCAAAAGTGAGAGTCCCCTCATCCACACCCCGATCTAGCGCTCCCCCGAGGGGGGCTACTTCGGCTGGTGGCCAGGGTGACCTGAGGGTTACGGTCTGGAACAAGGCGCCGACTATCTGTCCGCGACCCCAGCCCCCCTCCTAGTGAACCTCCGATTCCCGCGAGTCGACCTTCGGGTGGCCCGCGAGTTTTGGTTGAAGCTACAGAGGAAGATGCTATGTCTGTAGCAGCATCACAAGGTGGGCTTGATTCTTCCGGAAGTGAAGACTTGCCACCTTCCGGTGTGCATACGGTTGTGCCTTAGTCGGATCCGGAGATAACGGCCATGCTTTCCCGGGCAGCCGCGAGCATCGGTCTAGAGTGAAGGATTGGTTTTTGGGTAAGGCCGCCGACCTACGTCCACGGCAAACCCCAATACCTTTCTTCCCGGACGTGCATGATGAGATCTCGAAGTCCTGGAAGACCCCCCTGTCTTCTCGGGGCCGCTCGCTGGTCTCATCCGCCTTTCCTCCCCTCGATGGGGCAGCTGCCCGTGGGTACACTGGGCTTCCCCCGGTTGAACGCTCTGTTGCGATGCAACTGTGTCCTCAGAGTGCTTCTTCTCGGGGGGAGCCTAAGCACCCATCCAAAGCCTGTAGATTTTCGTCTACCCTGGTGGCGAAGTCTTACAGAGCGGCGGGACAGGCGGCTGCTTCTCTGCATGCTATGGCCACTCTGCAGGTCTACAAGGCCCAGATGCTCAGAGACATGCACGAGGGTAGGACAGACCCAGGGCTCTTCGATGAGCTGCGCGCCGCAACCGACCTTGCCCTCCGGGCGACGAAGGTAGCCGCGCGCTCCCTGGGTCTGGTGATGTCCACTGCGGTGGTCCAGGAGAGACACCTCTGGCTGAACCTGGCCGACATGCGGGATACCGAGCGGACTCATCTGCTCGATGCACCCCTGTCCCAGGCTGGCCTCTTCCGCGGCGCAGTTGAGGATTTTGCCCAACAGTTCTGAACTGCACAGAAACAGACCGAGGCAATCAAGCACATTCTGCCCCGCCGACCCGCTGCTGCCTCGACGTCGGCCGGGCAGACGCCTCAACCTGTTTCCCACCGAGGGCGCCCTCCAAAGGCTCCCACCCCTCCCGCTCGGCCAAAGCAGCAGCCTTCACCCAGTCCCAGCCGCGGAGGAAGCCGAAGGATGGCGCCACAGCCCTCTCCAGCCCCGCCAAGCGCCGGGCTAAGCGGCGCTCCTGAGACGGGCTGCTCAGGGATGATGGTTGTTTCCCAGGAGATGGTAGCAGGACCACTCCTTCCCCCGGTGGAGGGCCGGGGGAGAATCTTTTGTTCTCCACTCCCCGCTGCTCACCCACGGGTGGGCAGCACCCTAATGTGGTTAAAGAAAGAAACAACTCCCTCATCGCTGAGCACACAGAGTTCTTGGACGACACAGAGCGCCGCCCACAAGCCGTGCTCTCCTCGTCCCCCTCTGTCCCAGAGTCGGTTGACACGGCTTGCCGTCCACGGACCGTTTCGTCCCTGTCCCACTCTGTCGCCAGACCCCTGGCAGAGCAGGCCCCCGCGGAACGCTGGTCCTTCCCTGGCCTCCTCTGTCAGGGCGCGGGTGTTAACTGTGCCCCCACACCGGGCCGCTATGCCGTCCACGTCTGGGCCAGTTACTCCGCTTCGCTGCCCTTCCGGGGGGATGCCTGTGGTTCGCATGACCCCGCTGGTTCAGTTCCTGGGAGCCTGGCTAGGGCTTCCCCGTCTGTCCCGCTGGGTCGCCCGAACCATCAGGCTCGGCTATGCGATTCAGTTCGCACGGTCTCCTCCCCGCTACAGGGGAGTCCGCTCCACATTGGTCGGTGGCAATGCCCCCATCATGAGAGCAGAGATTGCCACCCTGCTGGCGAAGGGTGCAATCGAGACTGTCCCTCCAGCCGAGATGAGGTCCGGCTTCTACAGCCTTTACTTCATTGTCCCCAAGAAAACCGGTGGGTTACGACCGATCCTGGACTTGCGCGTGCTGAGCCGCTCCCTTCACAGGATGCCGTTCAAGATGCTCACCGCCAAACGCATTTTCGAATGTGTTCGGCCCCAGGATTGGTTTGCAGCGATCGACCTGAAGGACACCTACTTTCATGTCTCCATTGTTCCTCGACACAGACCGTTCCTTCGGTTTGCTTTCGAGGGGCAGGCATACCAGTACGCGGTCCTCCCTTTCGGGCTAGCCCTGTCTCCTCGCGTCTTCTCGAAGGTCGTCGAGGCAGCCCTTGTTCCCCTTCGGGTTCACGGGGTTCGCATCCTGCACTATCTCGACGACTGGCTCACTCTCGAGATCAGGTTTGCGAACACAGGGACCTTGTGCTCCGGCACCTAGCTCGTCTGGGCCTTCGGGTCAACTGGGAGAAGAGCAAACTTTGCCCCGTGCAGAGGATCTCTTTTCTCGGTATGGACATCGACTCGGTCGCCATGTCCGCGCAGCTTACGAGCGAGCGCGCACAGTCACTGCTGACTTGTCTAAGACAAATTCAGGGCAAGAGTGCGGTTCCACTGAAACATTTTCAGAGGCTCCTGGGGCATATGGCATCTGCAGCTGCGGTGACGACGCTCGGATTGCTTCATATGAGACCACTTCAGCTTTGGCTACGCGACCGAGTCCCGAGGTGGGCATGGCAACAAGGCACGCTCCGAGTATCAGTTACTCCGACCTGCCGTCAGACCTTCACCCCGTGGTCCAACCTCAGTTTTCTCAGGGCTGGTTTCCCCCTGGAATGAGTTTCCCGGCATGTTGTTGGCTCAACAGATGCCTCCACCACGGGCTGGGGCGCCATGTGCAATGGACATGCTGCCACGGGCTCCTGGACAGGACCCCAGCACCTATGGCATGTCAATTGCCTCGAGTTGCTGGCAGTACGCCTTGCCCTGCACCGCTCCCGGGCGTTGCTCAAGGGTCAACACGTACTAGTCCGATCAGACAATACCGCCACTGTAGCGTACATCAACCATCAAGGTGGTCTACGCTCCCGCCCTATGTCGCAACCCGCTCGCCACCTCCTCTTTTGGAGTCAGAAGCATCTGAGGTCCCTTCGAGCCATTTACATTCCCGGAGCCCTGAACTGTGCAGCCGACGAGCTCTCACGGCTTCAGCCCCTCCCCGGAGAATGGCGACTCCATCCCCAGTCGGTCCAGCTGATTTGGGACCAGTTGGGGGACGCACAGATAGATCTGTTTGCCTCCCACGACTCGACCCATTGCGACCAGTATTATTCTCTGACCGAGGACACGCTCGGCACGGATGCTCTGGCGCACAGCTGGCCGCGGGGCCGCAAATATGCGTTTCCCCCAGTGAGCCTTCTTGCGCAGGTCTTGCGCAAGATCAGGGAGGACGAGGAGCAGGTCCTTCTGGTTTGCGCCGTACTGGCCCTCCCGGACTTGGTTCTCCGAACTAGTGCTCCTCGCGACAGCACCTCCTTGGCCAATTCCTCTGAGGAAGGACCTCCTTTCTCAGGGACGGGGCACCCTATGGCACCCTCGTCCCGATCTTTGGAACCTCCACGTGTGGCTCCTGGACGGGACGAGGTAGGTTTGAGTACCCTACCACCAGCGGTGGTGGCTACCATCACTTCCGCTAGAGCGTCGTCCACGAGGCATGCCTACGCGTTGAAGTGGAACCTCTTCGTCAACTGGTGCTCTTCTCGCCGAGAAGATCCCCGGAGGTGTTCGAGATGGGTTGGAGCGAAGGCTGTCTCCCTCCACCCTCAAAGTTTATGTTCCCGCTATTGCCGCACACCACGACTTAGTGGAAGGTAAATCCTTAGGGAAGCACGACCTTATCGTCAGGTTCCTGAGGGGGGCGAGGAGACTGAATCCTCCTCGCTCTCCTCTCGTTCCCTCTTGGGACCTCGCAGTGGTTTCTAACTGCCCTGCAGATTGCTCCCTTTGAGCCTCTACAATCAGTGGAGCTTAAGTTCCTGTCAATGAAGACAGCGCTCCTGGTTGCAATTGGCCTCTCTCAAGAGGGTCGGGGACCTGCACGCATTCTCCGTTGACGAAGCGTGCCTGGAATTCGGGCCGGCTTACTCTCACGTGATCCTGAGACCCCGGCTTGGATATGTGCCCAAGGTTCCTACCACTCCCTTCCGGGACCAGGTGGTGAACCTGCAAGCGCTGCCCTTGGAGGAGGCAGACCCAGCCTTGGCACTGCTCTGTCCAGTACGCGCTCTCCGCGCCTATGTAGACAGGACGCAGTGTTTCAGGACCTCAGACCAGCTCTTTGTCTGTTAAGGTGTGAAGCTGAAGGGAAAGGCTCTCTCCAAGCAGAGGTTGTCTCACTGGATAGTGGACACCATTGCTTTGGCATACCAGCAGCAGGGTCGACCGTGCCCCCTTGGTGTGACTGCCCACTCCACCCGGAGTGTGGCATCCTCTTGGGCTCTAGCGCATGGCGCCTCGCTAACAGACATCTGCAGAGCTGCAGGCTGGGTGACACCGAACACATTCACCAGATTCTACAATCTCCGAGTGGAGCCTGTGTCCTCTCATGTACCCGCTTCAACTAGCTAGTACCCGCTCAGGTGTCTTCGCTTGCTCGCCATTCCACTCCACGGACTGGATACGTGCGATATTCTCCTCAGGTGAGCTTCTCCGCAAGCCCTGAGTTCCTCCAGCACCCCTGATGCTAGCGCCAGTGTCTATTGCCTGTGCGTCGGCTAGGTGCCTCCCGTGTGCATGGTCCCTCCCCGGAGCTACCCCCACACGTGTATTTCCACTGTAAGCCTCTCTGAGCATGTGTCTTTCCCTTGGCAAGCCACCTTGCCACCCCTGAGGTTGAAATATTCCACCTGTGGCTGGACACCTCAGTATTCTCCATGTGTTTCCTTCGGGTCATATGTGTATTCTCAAATGCCCCCCCCCCCCCCCCCCCCCCCCCAGTGTATGCTTCCCAATGTACCTTGGTATTCCTGTGTTAAATAGGAGTCCTTCGTACAAAGTCTCTCAAGGGCTCAGATTTACGCAGGGCACTGGAAGACAGCTGTGAAGGTGGCGTGATTAGACTGATAACCCCATTCATCGTTGTGGCGAACAGGACGGCCGAGGGACGTGAGAGAACGGCGCGAGGCCGGTGGTGCGATTGCTAATGAGCAACACCTGTTAGGCACACCGGTCTCGCATCTCTCACGGAGGAGCGGAAGCATAAAGGAGGAGCGACGGCGTTGATGATCGAGAGAGGAACAGGCCTGTGTTTTAGTTGTGTTTTGTTTTTGTATTTTATTTTAGCCAGCAGTCGTCCGCGAGGGGCTGCTGGCAGTTCCTTATGTTTATTTTCGGTAGCCAGCAGTCGTCCGCGAGGGGCTGCTGGCGGTGTTTTTGTTGTTTGTTTTATTTAAATAAATTATATTTTGACTGTTCGCCGGTTCCCGCTTCCTTCTTCCCTGAACTTTACTACACTGGTGCCGAAACCCGGGAAGAGGGAGGAACGCGCTGTCAGAGAGTCCTCGCCGGTGTGGGGAATCCGCGGTGCCATCGAGCATGGTGCGCGAGTCGCCGCCGCTCGCCGTGGGCCGGAGCCTGCTGCCATCCGCCGAGCGAGGGGAGGAGCAGGGAGCGGGGGACTCGCGGCCACGGACGCTCGAGGCGGTGCGCTGGAGTGAGTTGCCGGTGGGACGGTCGAGCTCGCTGCCGGCCGCCTGGGTATTGGAGGGGCGGCTGCCATCCGGGAGGGAGAGGAGGAGTCGCCGCCGCTCGCCGTGGGCCGGAGCCTGCTGCCGTCCACCAGTGAAGGGGAGGAGCAGGGAGCGGGGGACTCCTACCGTCTGCCCAAGGCACCCGAGGAGCCGTCGCCGTCCACCGGGCGGCGGAGGAGCGTCGAGCCGTCCACCGAGGGCTACCCAGCGTCACCGCCAGGCACCGCGGAGGAGATCGCCTAGCTGGTGGGGGACCAGATGGCAGCGCGTTGTGGGAACCGGACCAATTTTTTTTTCCTCTCTCCCCTCTCTCGATCTGTCGCTCCTTATGCTTCCGTCTCCGTTTCCCTCGGTTTGTCTGTCCATACTCCCCAGGGATCGCCGCCGCCGGGGGGGGAGTAGGCACAGGCTCGTGGGTACCCCCCCGGCCTGTGAGGGGCGATGGGGGTATGTGGCGAACAGGACGGCCGAGGGACGTGAGAGAACGGCGCGAGGCCGGTGGTGCGATTGCTAATGAGCAACACCTGTTAGGCACACCGGTCTCGCATCTCTCACGGAGGAGCGGAAGCATAAAGGAGGAGAGACGACGTTGATGATCGAGAGAGGAACAGGCCTGTGTTTTAGTTGTGTTTTGTTTTTGTATTTTATTTTAGCCAGCAGTCGTCCGCGAGGGGCTGCTGGCAGTTCCTTATGTTTATTTTCGGTAGCCAGCAGTCGTCCGCGAGGGGCTGCTGGCGGTGTTTTTGTTGTTTGTTTTATTTAAATAAATTATATTTTGACTGTTCGCCAGTTCCCGCTTCCTTCTTCCCTGAACTTTACTACAATCGTCATCCGACGTAACTCGGAGTGACAACGAAAGGGAACGTCTCGGTTATGTATGTAACCCTCGTTCCCTGAGTAGGGAACGGAGACGTTACGTCTTCCTGCCACTTCCGCTGTACCGTGGGGATCGCCTGAGCTCAGCACTGGAAGACAGCTGTGAAGGTGGCGTGATTAGACTGATAACCCCATTCATCGTCATCCGACGTAACTCGGAGTGACAACGAAAGGGAACGTCTCGGTTATGTATGTAACCCTCGTTCCCTGAGTAGGGAACGGAGACGTTACGTCTTCCTGCCACTTCCGCTGTACCGCGGGGATCGCCTGAGCTCAGTCTTGGCTCCGAAGCGAAAACATAACTGCATGTTGCCGGCGTCCTACCTTTTATACCCACGAGGTGGGGCGGAGTTACCTCATGCAAATTCCGCAGACCCATGGCATTTCTTTGCCATTGGCTCGTTTTTAAATACTCGAAGTTGATAGGCTTTCTAAGCGAAACCCCATTCGTCGTCATCCGACGTAACGTCTCCGTTCCCTACTCAGGAAACGAGGGTTACATACGTAACCGAGACGTTTTCATGTGCTGAATGCCAAAATCATCAGTATTAAAACAATAAAAGACCTGAAATATTTCAGTGGGTGTGCAATAAATCTAAAACATATGAAAGTTTAATTTGTATCATTACATTATCGAAAATAATGAACTTTATCACAATATGCTAATTTTTTGAGAAGGACCTGTACTATATAGAACATGCTTTTTTAGCGTAGTACCTACTCAAAAGAGTATGCTATATCGGACACAGCCAGTGACAGGCAGTATAAGGGGTGTGATAATCCCATACTACATTTGATTGGCCAAAGATCTGTTTGGTGCTGGATGAGTCATGAATCTTTATGGTCTGTTCTCCCTGAAGAGAAAAGTTTTCAAATGCTTGGTTAAAAGCTAATTTTGTCAACATTTAGAAGTAAACTAACATGAACTCAATACATCTTCAAAAATGAAGATGGCTTGTGATAAGGCACTGTAGCTTTGATGGACTGTTTCTGGAGAACAAGTTGTTTTGAGAATGATCAGGATCTAGAAACAGTCACCTCAGTGAAAACTTTTCACAGTCTTTTGCCCAAAGACCACACAACCAATCAAAAGGGCAGAAAGGAGTGTTGTCTGCATATGTTCCTGCTGTAGCCACAAACAAAAACACGCTCTATTGTGTGTTTGTGCGCTGTGGAGGTGGGGAGGGAACGGTGAGTCAAGAATGGGGGCAGCTTGCAAGGGTTGCGTCATAACTAGCAGGTTCCAGCGCAAATGTGGTTTAGTACATGTTGCTCACGTACACAAATGTTTGCAAGGTCAATGCGTTTACAAGCCGAGTTGAAAAACAGGTCACATTTTTTCCATGATGCTTTGACTGAGCCTTAGGTGATCTACACAGGTAGATGCACTGACATACAGATATTGAAGCGCCTCATTAAACAATTAGTTCATGGTTAGAGACAAAAATTTGAACAACAGCCAGAGGCGTTTCAATGGAGCTCTGAGGAGAACAAATGGACTGAATATTTGTATATGAAAATCGACAGGTATTGTGTCAGGTAAATTTGGTAGGATTACGATATGGAGTGATATAACTACATTAACGGCCAGAGAAGGCTTGTATAAAACATAGTTATGGGTGTGTTTGAAATTATAATCATCTCCAGCCTGAACCTGTAATATTCAGTATTTGGCAGTATATGCCTGTTGTCCTTTTTCTTTACAGATTTTGAAGATGTGTGAGACTAATAATATTTTGAACATAAATAACAAATAATATAATAATATAACTCATTCACTTCCTTTTTAATTTAAGATTTGAGCTTGTTTAGCAAAAAGGTGACTCAAAATCTCCACAGTCTTGCCCTCTTTAGCAAATGCAATGCTGCAACCTGTGGCCTCTGTGGGAACTGCAACTGTTATGTAAAAGAAGGGTTGAACATGTTCTTCTTGAAACACCTGTCCATTTACTGTCAATGCTGAACAGCTGTTTTTTCCACTTTTGAAATCAGTGTATTAAAATTTGCAAACTATGTTCATGTAGAGTTTAAATGGATAGTTCACCTAAAAATGTACATTTTCATATATGTTCCAATGGCCTATATGTTTTTTTTTTTGTTTTTTTTTTTGGTTTATTAAAGTGCCTTGATTTTGCACAGAAATCAGAACAAAACACCCCGGGTTTGTCCTTGTTGCAGGTGAATCAAAGCTTTGTTTCGTGTCTTGGTTGACACCTGCCTAAGTGGCAGATGAATTTGCATCCGATACATCTACAATGTTTTGTTGCAAGACAGTAATGTTTTCTTGTTTATAAGCCTTTTTTATTTTGCTATTAAACGGTTACGTTTTGTTAGTTGCATTTAGCATTGTTGTTGTTGTTTTTTCTCCCCTGCTGTCTGCCACCCTATCACACTCATTGAGATCATTTTCAGGTCATGACCAACCAGTTGAGAACTGCAGCAACTGCTATTTATCATACAGTGATGTTTAAACGGGCGGTCCTGGGTTTTGGACAAATGCTGGTGAAGGTACTGTGTATGTATTATTAGTTCTATGCAGATTAAAAGATTAAGAATTTTAACAAACATATTTTTGGCCTATGCATCAGATCATTCCCCTCTGCACTAAGTGACAAGACTTTTTTTTACTGTTCACATTCATGCAACCCGCAGCAAGTTTGATGAATTAATTGCGCCATATTGAGCTACTTATGGCATATTTCCAAATGAAGCCATGCCAAAGGAAGCCTCAGGATATATTATAAGATGATATTGATGGCACTAGTACAGACTAAATGATGGTAAGCTGTGAGTTTGGGCTATTCATACTCATATATGAGCCCTGGAAGCTTTGTGCAATGTATTCTTAATGCACAGCCGTTATTGACGACAAGTATTTAGATGAGCAATTTCATCTTGGCATCTATTTAAGAACAGAGCAGCCAATAGGGCCTGACTGGATTGCATATATGACCACTAGATGGCAGTATTTCACCATGTATTTAGAGCTGTGTGTGGAGGATTAGACTCTACAAGTAGTGTGACTATAGATGTATCCATTTGCACCAACAGTTTTTAAATACACCTTTTACACAGCCTAAATGTAGGTTTACTTTAAACTGGTGTGCTTCATCTATTTTAAGTTGCCTTAATACACATCCTTTATGTATTGATCAATATTATTTTTACTTAGATCCTCACTGGAAATACAATGGCATTTCCTCGCTCAGACCAAAAAGGCGAGGAAACGCAATAACTTGCAATCTTAACCACTTATAACAGAACTTCTAATCCGCTCTAACGATTGACAGTGTAGCATCAACACTACATTGTTAATTAAGAATGTGCTTTCCTCACTCACCGTTAACCTCACTCGCCCACTGATGCTTCCAATGACATCATACTGTGGAAAACCCAGAAACCGTTGTTTGGCTATTGCGCACGCGTGTGTGTGTGTGCGTGCATGCGTGCGTGCAAAAAGGTCAGAGAACGAAGCTTCCCTTTCGAGGGAACTCTACACTGCGTCGAGAATCGACACTTTGGGGACGCTCCCTTAGCGTGCGCCTCTGAAGCATGAATGAAACTAATCCAATCCTGATTGGTGTTGAGTCGTGACGTAACATGTGACGGCATACCCGAAGTATAAAAGTGACGCTGTAACAACACACACTAGCTTTCGCTCTTCAGCAAGCGCTCTCTGTGAAACTGTCTGTCTTATTTGGTGTTGTTTGTCTGTGACAAAGCTCTACATATGGCGAGTGAACATTACACTAGTGTGTGTACCCCTGCCCTGTATATCTCACGGGCGGGGACACGCATCAGTTGTGTGTGTATAGTTATAGGAGCGCAGCACACACAGGCAGCTCTCGAGAGGGCTGCCTGTGAACACTGTGAAGCACTTCCTAATAGAGTGCTGCGCTCCCGCTCGGCCATAGTATTTTCTTATGATGGCCAGGCTCGCGATCCCCGCGATTCGGCTCCCGCGTCCGTTGAGGCGGCGCGGCGGCTTGGATCGCGGGGATCGCAGAAGGATCTCGCGGATGAGAAACGAGACTGCTGAGGCACTTTTTCGTACATCATCTGCTGATTCTATAACACTCGTTCATGACGCAGAAGCCCGCGATGCGGTTTCTTCTGCCCGTGACGAGTGCCTGTTGCTCGAGCTATCTGTTTCTGAGGAAATAGATTATGCTCAGCATCGGGAACGAGCAACATGAGTCACACTCGCCGGCTCATGTTTCTGCTTATGTAGAGCTTGTGGAGGTTGTGATGCATACTGTGGAGTCCAGTCTTAAAATAAATAATTAAATATATATGTGTATATATATTAGCTGGCCACAAAATAAGCAGGATGATCCTTGTCAAAGCAAGAAGAGCTAGACGAGAGATTCCTGTAGCACTATTCACAACCTCAGCGCCAGGCCAACTGTGTTTTTCCCCAAATCTAAGGGACATCAGTGGCTAAATTTGTCTGGTACAAAAAAAGGGAAAGACAAATATTTTCTGCTGAACGCTCCGCTATCACCTTCTGGCCTGTTCTCCGACGCTGTAACTTCAATCGTCGACAGGTATGTAAATAAATCAAATAAAAATATATATATATATATATATATATATATAAAAACGAAATAAATATATATATATATAAATATATATGTTGTCCCGCCGTTTTGAACTTGTCGGGCTACATTGATTTCCAGCGAACGCACACCGTGGCGTTCACCCCAAGACCTTGCAACCGGGCACCGACTATGGTCAAAAAAAATTTCTAGACTTTCCTGCCGGTCATCTGCTTCAGGAAGTCGAGAATAGTGCTCGAGAAACACCCGAGGCCGGTCTCAAGGGGCTGGTTCCCTTAATAGATTTTGTAGAATGGCAGCGCCTTCCAATTATGTATATGGGTCCTGAATATTTTTAAATATGGGTACAGACTGCAGTTCGGTTACCGACCTCCAAAGTTTGTTGGGGTCGTACCGACCGCAGTGGTTCCAGAACAGGCTCGGGTTATGGAACAAGAGGTACAGACTCTACTGGAGTTAAGGGGCCATAGAGAGTGTTCCCCTACCAGACAGGAAGTCCAGGTTTTACAGCCGGTACTTTTTAGTTCCAAAGGAGGATGGTGGACTTAGGCCAATTTTAGATCTAAGGCTATTGACTTGTTCTTTGAGGAGATCCAGGTTCAAAATGCTTACAATTTCCATTATCGGAAACCAAATCAGATCCGAGGACTGGTTTGGCATGGTAGATCTAAAAGTTGGGGCTGTCCACTCAGTTGCAGGGCAACCAATGTTGTTCTTGCAGCGGGGCCTGGAAACGATGTGTATTGCCCCCCGTCTATGACGCTTCGGGCCGCATCATTTTCCAGCGAACGCACTCTGCGTCGTTTTTCCTCGAAAAATAAAAAAACGAGCATCAGTTATGGTCACGAAAACCGTATCGACTACTATCGACTGCTTCAGGGAGTCGAGAAAGATGCTCGAAAAACACCAGAGGCCAGTCTCGAGAGGCTGGTACCCCTAGTAGATTTTGTAGAGGCATGGTATCATCTTCCCAACATATCTGCGTAGGTCCTGCATATAATAAAATCTGGGGTGGTGCAAGCTACAGTGGTTCCAGGGCAGGCTCAGGTGATGGAACAAGAAGTACAGACTCTGCTGCTAAAGGAAGCCATAGAACATGTTCATCCTTTAGACAGGGGGTCCGGGTTTTACAGCCGGTACTTTATAGTTCCAAAGAAGGATGGGGGGTTAAGGCCAATTCTAGATCTCAGGGTTTTGAACCGATCTCTGAGGAGGTTCAGGTTCAAAATGTTAACCATTCCTGCAATCGTGAGTCAGATCCGATCCGAGGACTGGTTTGTCACGATAGATCTAAAAGACGCCTATTTTCACATCTCCATCCTTCCATGTCACAGGAGATACCTGAGGTTTGCTTTCGGGGACGAAGCTTACCAATATCGGGTTCTTCCGTTCGGCCTAGCACTCTCTCCCCGCACATTCACCAAATGTATGGATGTAGCCCTTGCTCCACTGAGACTTCAAGGCATTCGTATATTGAATTATCTCGACGACTGGCTCATTCTGGCTCAGTCTCGAGAAATGGCAGTTCGGCATTGAGATGTCGTCCTTGGCCACATTCAGAAATTGGGGTTGAGACTCAATACAAAGAAGAGTGTGCTAGAACCATCCCAGTGCACGATATTTTTGGGAGTCGTGTGGAACTCGATTACGATGCAGGCACGAATGTCTCCCGCACGTATCGAGTCAATTCTGGCGATGGTATCCGGGTTAAGGCTGGGCCAGGCCATCACTGTAAAACAATTTCAAAGAATGCTGGGCCTCATGGCAGCGGCATCCAACATCATTCCTTTGGGCCTTCTACACATTAGGCCCCTTCAGTGGTGGTTAAAAACCAAGGGGTTTTCTCCCAAGGGGAATCCGTTTCGTATAATCAGAGTAACGCGCAGATGCCTTCGTTCTCTGCAAATATGGAAGAAACCTTGGTTCCTATCCCAAGGCCCAGTTTTGGGAGTGTCATGTCGCCGGAAATCCGTTTCGACAGACGCTTCCCTCACTGGCTGGGGCGCGGTCATGGACGGCCGCTTTGCCAGGGGTCTGTGGCAGGACCATCATCATTCTTGGCATATAAACTGCCTAGAGATGATGGCTGTGTTCAGGGCTTTGAGGAGCTTCCTCCCAGACATCAAAGGTTACCATGTCTTAGTACGATCAGACAATACGTCGGTGGTAGCCTATCTGAACCGACAAGGGGGACTCAGATCGCGCCCTCTGTGCAGACTGGCGCATCAGATCATTCTTTGGTCCCAGGGGAAAATACTGTCTATCAGGGCAATGTATGTTCCGGGGGTTCAGAATCAGAGAGCAGACATCCTGTCGAGGCAGGGGCTGAGGCCCGGGGAATGGAGACTTCACCCAGAGGTGGTGAAGTTAATATGGGAGAGGTTTGGACCAATGGAAGTGGATCTATTTGCGTCTCGAGAGACGTCCCACTGTCCACTTTGGCTCTCCCTCTCACTTCCAGCCCCACTGGGGTTGGATGCCATGGTACAGGCCTGGCCGAGGCTTCGCCTGTACGCATTTCCCCCGATCGCTCTGCTCCCGGGAGTCCTGGAGAGGGTCCGTCAGGAGGGCATCAGTCTACTTCTGGTTGCCCCAATGTGGCAGACCCGAGTGTGGTTTTCAGACATAATATCACTCCCGATAGCTCCGCCATGGCAGATTCCTCTGAGGAGGGATCTGTTGTCTCAGGCGGAGGGCACAATCTTCCACCCTCAGCCAGAGCTGTGGAAGCTGTGGGTCTGGCCTCTGGGGGAGTTCAGTACCTAAATGCTGGTCTATCAGCTAGAGTGGTTGAAACCATACTTAGCTCTAGAGCTCCATCTACTAGGAGAGTATATGGCCTCAAGTGGAATGTGTCTGTCACTTGGTGTAGAGAACATGAGTTAGATCCAGTAAACTGCCCGGTGGCTTCAGTTCTGGAATTTCTTCAAAATTGTTTCTCTGCGGGTCTCTCCCCTTCCACGCTTAAGGTGTACGTGGCAGCCATTGCGGCTTTCCACGCACCATTAGGTGATGGGCCTCTGGGGAGGCACCAGTTGGTCATTCGGTTTCTCCGCGGTACTTGGAGGATGAGGCCGGCAACCAGGTCTAGGGTTCCTGCCTGGGACCTGGCAATAGTTCTGGAAGGGTTATCCCTGGCCCCCTTAGAACCTCTAGAGTCGGCTTTGCCTAAGGATTTAACGCTGAAAATGGTTTTTCTCTTGGCTATTACCTCACTTAAGAGGGTGGGTGATCTCCAAGCCCTGGCAGTAACACCTTGCTTGGAGTTTGCCCCTGGCAGAGTAAAAGCTTTTTTGCACCCAAGTCCGGGCTACGTGCCTAAAGTTCCATCGAATACGGCTCGGTCTACAGTCCTTCAGGCATTCCATCCTCCACCTCATGTGTCGGCAGAAGAAGAGAAGCTTCATTTGCTCTGCCCCGTCAGAGCTTTAAGCGTGTACCTTGAGAGGTCCTCTTCTTGGAGAAGGTCGGACCAGTTATTAGTATGTTTTGGGTCACCTAAGAAGGGGCTCCTGGCATCCAAGCAAACTGTTAGTAATTGGATTGTTCAGGCTATTACTGAGGCTTACAAGGTGCGCGATTTGCCTTCACCTTTAGCCGTAAGGGCTCACTCAACTAGAAGCATGGCTTCTTCTAGGGCCCTTCTTTCGGGAGTACCTCTACAGGAGATCTGTGAGGCAGCCGGTTGGGCTACTCCACATACTTTTATTAGGTTCTACAGTCTCCACCTTCCTAGTACGCCTGGCGCACACGTGCTCAGTCCTTGCTGAGTGCCTAGACAGTTTCACTCCGGGACAGGCCTATTCGGTGCGTGGCCTAGTGGGTACTCATTCCCCAAAGTTTCGATTCTCGACGCAGTGTAGAGTTCCCTCGAAAGGGAACGTCTCGGGTTATGACTATAACCCTTGTTCCCTGTGAAGGGAACGAGACACTGCGTCGTTCTGCCACGCCCCTTGAGGCCTTGGAGCGTCTTGCTTCATCGCGAAGCTAGTGTGTGTTGTGACAGCGTCACTTTTATACTTCCGGGTGTGCCGTCACATGTTACGTCACGACGCAACACCAATCAGGATTGGATTAGTTTCATTCATGCTTCAGAGGCGCACGCTAAGGGAGCGTCCCCAAAGTGTCGATTCTCGACGCAGTGTCTCGTTCCCTTCTCAGGGAACAAGGGTTATAGTCATAACCCGAGACGTTTTCCTGTAGACAGATGTGTGAATGTCGAGCCCCAGAGGACGTCTTCAGTAAGTGGTAACGTTGCTCATGATTTAGCACAAGGGAATGGCAGCTTTCTGCACTGTTAAAATAAGTAAATAAACTTAAAAAAAAAAAAGTGCTGATTTGTTGCTGTGTTCTCTGTCAGTGGTCACAGATCCATCAAATATGGAGGAAAGATTGAGGTGAACCAGATACTTTAATGTTCCAAAGTTGGGTGCATTAAATTGATCAAAAGTGACCGCTGAATGGATATGAATCTTCTTTGACTGCAAGACTTTTGCAGAATAAAACAATAGACCTAAGTGATTTTAAAGAAAACTGCAACAGGAGCAAGTGGATGCTTCAGTTGCCATTTTATCATTGAATCTGTACATTTTGAATAGGTTTTAGTGGTGAGGTGCTGATTGGCATAATGCATTATTCACTATCTGCTTCTCTGTGGGTGGGACGTACAGTGATGTTCATTCCATTATTCTTCTGGACTCATGGGACTTCATTGTAGATGAACAGAAACCACAGTGAACTAAAGTGTTAATCGTTTATTTCCTCTCCTTCTGTCTATCTTCATTGTGGGCTGTGTTATGTTAATCTCTCTTTTTTGCCATACATCTCAGCTGTAGACACTCTGGGAATATCTTTTCACACAACATCAAACCAGGCAGGAAGACTTTTTAGTGTCTATTTGGAAAATATATTACTGTAGATTGCAAATTCTTTTTAAATTATTTTCAAGTTCATTAACCAATGTTTTAATCAGTTCAACCAGACTTGTTTACAGGCTCTGATATAAACCTTTGGAATGATTCAGTCAGCAATTGATAGAAAGGATTCATGGCAGTGCTGTACAGATCCTTTGGGTCCTTCAGGAATATCATAGTCTTGAGACAGATTGCTGTAGACCATGTTTCTTTTGTTTTTTTTTCTTTTTCTTTTTTTTTTTTCTGAGCTGCCGAATCGGGACCATAGTTTGTTATGCTGATGAAAACGTCACATCACATATCATTTACATCATTTACCATCACAAGCTCACAATGTTTCAGGATTCAGTTGTTCACGATTGTTTGCGTGTTTTGAAAAGCATTCTCAATTTGTTTTGCAGATTTGAATATTTCACTGCAATACGAGTATTTCAGGTGGTTTTTGGTTTTTAAGGTGGTAAATTATGTGTAGGTAATTATGTTATGTGTTATGTATATTGTGTTGCATCTGCTATCTCGAATGCCCAAGATGAATTTCTCCGTCAGGAGACAATAAAGGCTAATCAATAATCAATCAATCATTTTCAAATTACGTACGGTTTGTATGACTATTTACATAATTTGTGGTGTGCTAGAAGTCAAACATAGATTGTTTTAAATGTTTGTAAAGGTTGTTATATGTTATATTAGAAAATTATATCGGTATTATTTAACGATATCCATTCATTTCCTGGGGGAGGAAATAGATCCTTTTAAATGGGTCACTCCCCCGGTTCCAGGATCTAATCTCTGATTGGTTTTGAGATTGGGATAATATAGGTATTTAAAAGGCTGCATAAGATCGACTGTATATTTCTTGATTCCCATGAAGGTAAGCAGCATTATAGAGTTATTTTCATTTGGTGTGTAAAATGTAGTAATTTGTAGCTTTTCATAATAAATATATTGTGGATGATACTTATTGTGTATGCTGTAATAAAAAATATTTTTTAAAAAAATGAATGCATGTTGAAATGTACTACTTTATCAATTTGACTAATATTTATTTACAGCTAATCATGGGAGCAAAACTTTAACTGGTTTTGTTTTGTGATATTTCTGTTGTGGGGTAAGGCTCTTTCTTAAGTAAATCTTTTCTTTGGATTATTTTTTAATAAAATTTAAATTTTGTTTATGATAATATCTGTTATGTAAACACATATCGTGATTTATGAATTAATTAAAATATTTGTTAATGAAATATTTGATAATATATTATTATAACAATTTTTGGAAACTTTTTTTAAATTTTTGTTAAATGCACTTATTTAATACCATTGTCTTCTAAACATCTGGTTACAACGATTTTTTTTTTTATGTGGAATTAATAATCTCATTCTTTCTCTCTTGACCTCTTAAAGATGGCTGCCAGGCTCGATCTGCAGGACAAGAATTTGCCACCGCGTTGATGTGTCGCTCTTTCAGCTTTATATCACCTCTGTGAATTCGAATTGCCTGGTGAAGGTCAACGTACCTGGTCTTCGTTTCACCCAGGAGATGCAACTGACTGCAGGTCAGGGCATCACTGTGACCCTCCCCAGAGAAGTCGAGCTGTCTGGCACCAAGAGGTCCCGCAATACTGCCCTCATTCATGCAACCGATGACAGTTTCCTCACTAAACTCAAAACAAGACACGGCAGGTACGTCCCTGGTCTACCATATGAGTGAATGGGGCACTTAATATTTTGTGTTCACCCCTACTAATTCCCCTCCATCCATGCTGAAGGAGTTTGTGCTTGTCAACGGTAAAGAGCAGAACACGGTGGAAGTGTTCCTTCGAGTGGCGGCCCGGTTTGAAGGCCGCCTGTATGGAGTCAGCAGTAAACTAGTTTTGGTGATAGACCCTTTCGAAAAATGCACAAATTCAAAGCCAAGGAGACTTGACAGGAACCCCCGTTTCTTGTAAATCTTCTGCCCAACAACCGTTTCGGTTCTTCAAACGCACTTGATGGGATAGCTGGATTTGACAACCGAGCCCTGTTGATTGTGCCTAGAAATGAACGAGCAGGAATTATTTTTGATAGCTTGCCTTTACCTGGAAAAAGTCAGTGGAGGGTCATCAAAAACAGCCAGTACTCCTGGACTGAGCTGGTTTATCAACCTGTGACAGGTGGCCACAAAGTAACCCATGCACTTGCTTCTTTTGGGGTCTATAGTGTGGGAATCGAGCAGGTGAATGGATATGGAGCTGCAGCCCCATGCATTGATCCAGGTATGTTGTTAATACAGTATATCCAGTCTTAAAGGGATAGTTCACCTAAAATTTTAATTCCTGTCACCATTTACCTTGTTTTTTCCAAACCTGAATGAGTTTCTTTCTTCTGTTGAACACAAAAGAAGATATTTTGAAGAATATGGGTAACCAGACAGTGGACGGTAGCTGTTGACTTTATAGGGAAAAAAGAAATTCTATGGAAATCAATGGCTACCGTCAACTGTTTAATTACCAACATTCTTCCAAATATCTTCTTTTGTGTTCAATAGAAGAAATAAACTCATGCAGGTTTGGAGAAACATAAGGGTGAGTAAATTATGACAGAATTTTTTTTTGTGTGTGTAAACTATTCCTTTAATCTCTTATGCAATTTTGCTTACTGAGTAAACTGATCATTATAAGGATGTTTAGATATGTTTATAAAAATAGGACAAAATACTGATAATTTGTTTAAATTAATGGCTTAATAGTTGCTCTCTAATTGCATTCTTACTAGTAAGAATTGAATTGTAGAGCTCTCTAATTGTAATTCTTGCTAGTAACAATTCAGTTAGAGAGCTCTGTAATTAAAAATGAATGGAAGTCAATGGAGACATATGACTAGTCAAAATTCATTTGTAGAGCTCTCTAATTGGAATTGTTACTAGTAAGAATTGAATTAGAGAGCTCTGCAATTGTAATTCTTACTAGTAATAATTGAATTAGAGAGCTCTCCAATTGTATTTTTACTAGTAAGAATTGAATTGTAGAGCTCTCTAATTGTAATTATTACTAGTAAGAATTGAATTGTAGAGCTCTCTAATTCAATTCTTATTAGTAAAAACGTAATTAAGACGAGTAAGGCTGGGTACAATTTAAGCTAAAACGGCTTGCCATATGCCATACATTTCTGATATCATGAATGTGATTGTTACTAGTAAGAAAGCCATTTTAGATATCTAAAACTATATTGATATCAGAAATACACTTTCAGATATCAAAAATTAAAATTTTTACTAGTAGCAATTAAATTGTTGATATCAAGAATAGACATTTAAACTAGTGACAATTTAATTATTGATATCAGGAATTCGCATTTTTACTAGTAACAATGTAATTATTGATATCAAAAATGATATTTCTACTAGTAAAAAATCTATTCTTGATATCAACAATTGATTTTGAATGGCAGCCTATGGTGACATTTCACTAGTGAAAATACAATTACAGATATCAGCAGTTAAATTGTTGATATCAAGAATTACATTTTTTGATATCAAGAATTCAACTGTTGATATCAAGAATTCAACTGCTGATATCAAGAATTCAACTGTTGATATCAAGAATTCAACTGTTGATATCAAGAATTAAATTGTTGATATCAAAAAATGTAATTCTTGATATCAACAATTGAATTATTGATATCAAAAAATGTAATTGTTGATATCAAGGATTCATATCCTGGAAATGAATAAAAGTTAAAACGGCTTGCCATAGAGGGAGAGCATTTTCGCATTTAGCTCCAAAGCTCTGGAATAGCCTTCCAGATATTGTTCGTTGCTCAGACTCGCTCTCCCAGTTTAAAACTAGACTAAAGACGCATCTCTTCAGCCAGGCATTCATATACATTTTTTATCTTACAGTTACTGTAAATCCGGCCTCTAGTTCATAAACGCCAGAGGAGAACTGGCCCCCGAATGAGCCTGGGTTCTCCCAAGGTTTTTTTTTTTCTCCATTAGGTCACCTGATGGAATTTTAGGACACCAGTAGGTCCACCAGTAAGTGGAGTTTTTCGGTTCCTTGCCACTGTTGCCTTTGGCTTGCTCAGTTGGGGATATTCAAATGTATTACTAATTACTAACTAATCATTAATACCATTGATCAGCCCTACCAAACGTGGATGTTTTTCCAATAAGAAACAAACACTGTTATGTTATTTTGATTGATATTGTGAAGCTGCTTTGATACAATCTATATTGTGAAAAGCGCTATATAAATATACTTGACTTGACTTGACATTTCTCTAAGAGTCTGAAAACAGTTTGCTATAGGGCACTCATTGAAATACTTGGAAATTCCAAATTTCAACCATAGAGTGTTATTGGAGGATATTATAAGACTTCTAAACATTTGTGAGTTTTTAAAAAATATATATTTTTTTAAGGTTGGAAATCAAGGGCAATGAAGTTACCATACATGGTTCCTCGCCAGTCTAGGGTAATTTATTTTCCCTTAAAAAGTGTATATATAAAAATATAATAAAAACACATAAACTTGTTACAAACATAGAAATATTTATTTAGGAACATTTTAAATGATTATTAGGAACATTTTAAATTAAATTACACCTCTTGGCAGAGGGGCCTATATCACTCTGGCCTGGAGTGTCTAGGTTGTGGGTGGGTGGGAGGAAGTCTATACGCATAGGGCGTATGTCTAAATATGGTCTTCCTATCACTTGCGCTAATCTTACGTGAACAGGGCGTATGATCAAATATGGTCTCACCATTTTTCATGCCACAAATGTCACTACTTTCAAGAAATCTATGCAAACAACACCTATCTCAACATGTTGCACAACTATTCAACCACAGAATGTGTGAGTTTCATCAACTTACCATTTTTTGTTTTGAAGTTATGTGGGATGTGGGAATAGGTAGTAGCGCATGACCTCACTTTCCAATATCCGGAACGACACTGAAGTTTGAAATGCTCTGCGCAATTTCTGATTGGTCAGATGCCATGTTGTGACTATCAGTGACGTAGCCTGATCTTCGCTGATTGGCTAGGAGAAATAAATGCGCTCATACGACAACGCAAACAGGCAGGGGGAGTCAATTTGAATGCACGATTAAGTTACCAAATATGGTTCCTCGCCCGATAAAGGGTTTTAAACCCTTCCTGTTTTAGAGCCTACTCTGCTATGATTGGCCAGACTGCCCAATCTGTTTTGATTGATGCAGTTTACAGCGCCTGTTTTTCCGTATAAATCCCTCATCCTTGCGTGGAAACAAAGTGATCTGCAGCGCTGAAAACAGTGTCTTCTCGGCATATCGGCATCACGAACCAAACTATTCCAGTCTTTGCTACAACAGTGTTTGAGGGAGGGTAACACTTTAGAATACGGTTACTTCTTTAATGAATAACTAGGTACAAATGAGTAACACAATATTAAGAATCTAGTAACTACTATTAACTAACAAGAAACTCTGATTAACGAATTAGTAAGTAATAGCACCAACATGAAAGTTGTAGTTCACTATTAACTAATCAATAACTACAGTTTATTTTATGCTTCCCAGATAACTAATGAAGAAGTTTCATAATTCATGCAAAACTAATCAATAACTAATGCAGGACAAATGACTAGACATAAGACTCAAGTGTTACAAACTTCTAAAGGAATTACTAAATTGGGATCCGTATTCTAAAGTGAAGATCATTTCACGGAATTCTGTGAGACCAGGTTGGATCGGTGACGTATAGGGGTCAGCGGCCTCCAGTTCATGTAATTATGCAGACACCCGCCCATTCATAAACGCGTTGTTAGGAGGCTGGCAATGCATTGCTTTAATTGACACGGGCACAACTGTATCAATTACCGATCTCGATCTGGAGATCACTTCTGAAACTTCAATTGTATATAGAAGGCCTAAATGGCAAAAAGGTGTATCATAAATCTGTTTCTGTCCCTCTAACCATTTCTAACTCTGAAAAAGTATATTGGACTCAATTTTGGGTAGGAGAAAACACTGTAGGGACAATTATTGGTGTTGACATTTTGAAAGAACTTGAAGCTGATGTTTTGCTTTCTAAAGATAAGTTAGTGCTTGGCTGCAATTAAACAATTTGCTTATCTCAGACTGGCCCCCACCATGAGCAGATATGTGCAGTGGCTGAACCTGTGAGTATAGCTGAAGCTCGCCCTGAGTGGAAGTTTATCATTTCTAAATTCCCAGATGTATGGGCAAAAGACAAATATGATTGTGGTCTTGCACAGATTCAGCCTCTGAGCATCCCAAGTCCCTTGCATGAAGCCAAAAGACAATACCCTTTGAAAAATGAAGCAGGAGAGGGAGCTGACACTGTCGTGGATGAATTATGCAAACGGGGCATTGTAATTCCCTGCTCCTCTCCCACCAACTCTCCTATGTGGCCTGTCAGAAAGCCAGATGGGAGTTGGCGTTTAACAATTGACTATACAGCTTTGAATGCAGTATCTGAGAAAATGCACCCTCTGGTGGCCAATCCCGCAACTATCCTACACAAAATAGGATCTGAACATTGTTATTTTACGGCTTTAGACATTTCTAACGGTTTTTGGACTTGCCTCTTAGCAAAGGAGGACCAAGCGAGATTTGTTTTCACCAGCAGGGGGTGCCAATGGACATGGAGTCGGTTGCCACAAGGATTCTGCAACTCACCAACACTGTTTCACCAGGTACTTGCATCATTCATCGATCCAGTAAGAAAACAAATTGTGCATGACGGATCTGTTGTCCTGCAGTATGTGGATGACATTTTAATTGCTAGTCCAACCAAGTTTAAACATTTGACTGCTGTCCAGACTATTTTGAAGGCCCTCCAAAACGGGGGATTCAAAGTGAACTTGAAGAAAGCACAGCTAGCATTGGCTGAAGTGACTTATCTGGGGCAGATTGTGGGGGTGCATGGCAGACGCATCACCCCTGAACGAGTTAAAGGTATCATTGAACTTCCGAAGCCAAACACTGTTACTTGGTTTAAGGCAGGTGATGGGTCTTTTTAATTACTGCCGCCAGTGTGTTTCTGAATACACTGAACTCTCTAAACCACTAACAGAGGCACTGAAAGGAGCAAAACCTGGATCGGATCTGATCGACTGGACTGAGGAGATGGAGGAGGCTTTCGTGAGTATCAAAGAAACTCTTGCTTCCTCCCCAGCATTGCAACATGCCGTTGCCTGCAGGTCTTTCCACCTATGGACATGGGTGGGGACCCGATCTTAATCCGCGGCTCTCGGTCAAAAGGTCCCAGGACAGAACTCGTACGGGATGGTAGGATATTATTCTGCTCCTATTCCTTTTTCAATGGCAGGACAGCATCCGTGCCTGTTGATATGTGACTGTGCAGAGTGGGCAGTGAAGACTACAGAGGACATTGTGACACATCAAAAGGTGATACTGCACACCAGACATCAAATTCTGAAACTGTTAACAAATACCCGTTTAGGCTTCATCTCTAATCAACGACGAGCCAAATGGGAGACCACTCTCTTGAGTAAAAATGTGGATATACAGATTGACATTGAAACTGCTATCAACCCTGCCTCCTTGTTTACAGAGGAGGGAACTGCACACAACTGTGCCCGACTGATCGAGATTGACAGCCAGAGCCCTCTTCAATCTGAACGCCTCTCTAATGCTCTCTCTAATGCTATGAACTTGTTTGTGGATTGCTCCAGCTTTCATGAACAGGGAAAGCGCTTCACAGGCTAGGCTGTTGTAAATGAACATGGTGAAACTGCTGACTGTGGTTCTCTTTCAGGGGGATGGGCTCAAGTGACAGAGCTGGTCGCGTTGACACTAGCACTGCAGTATGGCCAGGGGAAACGTGTAAATGTGTACACTGACTGCCGTTATGCTTTTGGCACGGTTTATGACTTCGGCCCTGTGTGGAGACGCAGAGGAGTTCTAACTACCGCTGGTCTCCCTATCTCACATCAACACCAGGTAAAGGAACTTGTGAATGCCTGTGATCTTCCCGCAGAAGGAGCAGTCATCAAAGTCACCGGGAATGCCACTGACAGCTCACCAGAAGCCAAAGGAAACCATGCTGCAGACACTGCTGCCAGAGAGGCTGCAAAACTGACTGAGACATGTGTGAGTGTTATGGCCCTTGCTCCTCAGGAGAGTGAGACTTCCAGAGACATTTTTAAACTTTATGCAGAAGGGTACACATTTCCTCGACTTAAGGCAGAGTCAGCTCGGCAGAAATTTATCCCAACGTTTCTGGAACAGATAAAAACAGACGATCCATTTGGAGGTTATGAGTATTTGAATTCTGTCTGGCTTAAATCAAAGGGGACTCCTTGGTGTACTGATTCGGAACCGCCGTCTGCCATAGCAGTGGCTTTTGTGCTGGCTTTCTCAGTAGGGGCGATATTCACAGACATGGCAGAAATAGTAGAGGAGTATGTGGATGAAGCCTGGGAGAATTTGGTGGCTGCATCAGAGGATTTAGTCCTGGGAATGGTTCATTATGTTTGGTATGCTCTTGGAGTGTGTGTAGGGTTGATTTTTCTATGGATGTGTGTTCGTTTCTTCTTCTCATATATTTGCAGGTCTTCATGCAGCAAATTGAATCCTGTCGAGGATGAAAGCAGACTGATAAAGCTGACAAACCGCCTGACCGATAAACTAAGGAAGAACAACATTGATGCCCTGTTGTGAGTGGAAGGTGGGAGAGCCTTTGAATGGGGACTGGAATTTTTAGTATCCAGCATGTCTGTGACGAGGCGAAGAGACAAGTGTGATCCGTCAGGGTAGCATGCGTTACCACTCCACCTTCCATAGTGACCTCACTTATTAGACCAGACATGGCGGTATTGGACCCCACATTGGTCTAAAACGGGGGACTGATGGGTTGGTCAAAATCCCTTGTCTCTTCAAATATATCTATATTCATAGTCATATATATATATATATATATATATATATGAATATATACATATATCCCTTTGAATGCTTATATATTACTTATATTGCTTATATAAACGTAATAATCAAATTTATATACACAGGTCCTTCTAAAAAAATTAGCATATTTGATAAAGTTCATTATTTTCCATAATGTAATGATAAAATTAAACTTTCATATGTTTTAGATTCATTGCACACCAACTGAAATATTTCAGGTGTTTTATTGTTTTAATACTGATGATTTTGGCATACAGCTCATGAAAACCCAAAATTCCTATCTCAAAAAATTAGCATATCATGAAAAGGTTCTTTAAACGAGCTATTAACCTAATCATCTGAATCAACTAATTAACTCTAAACACTTGCAAAAGATTCCTGAGGCTTTTAAAAACTCCCAGCCTGTTTCATTACTCAAACCCGCAGTCATGGGTAAGACTGCCGACCTGACTGCTGTCCAGAAGGCCATCATTGACACCCTCAAGCAAGAGGGTAAGACAGAGAAAGAAATTTCTTAACAAATAGGGTGTTCCCAGAGTGCTGTATCAAGGCACCTCAGTGGGAAGTCTGTGGGAAGGAAAAAGTGTGGCAAAAAAAACGCTGCAAAACAAGAAGAGGTGACCGGACCCTGAGGAAGATTGTGGAGAAGGACCGATTCCAGACCTTGGGGGACCTGCGGAAGCAGTGGACTGAGTCTGGAGTAGAAACATCTGCTGGTGTTGGTCCACTGTGTTTTATCAAGGGCAGGGTCAATGCAGCTAGCTATCAGGAGATTTTGGAGCACTTCATGCTTCCACCTGCTGAAAAGCTTTATGGAGATGAAGATTTCATTTTTCAGCATGACCTGGCACCTGCTCACAGTGCCAAAACCACTGGTAAATGGTTTACTGACCATGGTATTACTGTGCTCAATTGGCCTGCCAATTCTCCTAACCTGAACCCCATAGAGAATCTGTGGGATATTGTGAAGACAAAGTAGAGAGACGCAAGACCCAACACTCTGGATGAGCTTAAGGCCGCTATCGAAGCATCCTGGGCCTCCATAACACCTCAGCAGTGCCACAGGCTTATTGCCTCCATGCCACGCCGCATTGAAGCAGTCATTTCTGCCAAAGGATTCCCGACCAAGTATTGAGTGCATAACTGAACATAATTATTTGAAGGTTGACTTTTTTTTTTTTTGTATTAAAAACACTTCTTTTATTGGTCGGATGAAATATGCTATTTTTTGAGACAGGAATTTTGGGTTTTCATGAGCTGTATGCCAAAATCATCAGTATTAAAAAACAATGAAAGACCTGAAATATTTCAGTTGGTGTGCAATGAATCTAAAATATATGAAAGTTTAATTTTTATCATTACATTATGGAAAATAATGAACTTTATCACAATATGCTAATTTTTTTAGAAGGACCTGCATATATTGTCACATAATCATTTCTATATTCTTTGTGCTTGTGAAACTATATTTTAAATACATGTTGATATAAGTAACCAGCTTTTTTTAGGTGCATTTCAATTCTGCCCTTGAGACCTCGCACGCAGGCCACGAGGCCATTTGTCTCTTTCTCTGGGATAAGTAGAAAGGGGTCATGGAGGAATCCTAAAGGTGGAGTGGACACATATGGTTCTTCGCTGGGCAGATGGTCAAGCTATACAGAACTTTACATGTTGTCCTAAATGTATTCTCTACAGCATATTTTCTCTAAGGAGTAAATGTTTTATCACTATATTTTGGTTAACTGGACTGATAATAATGAGCTCAGGCTCTCTTCAGCCTTGATGTGAACTGTTATGTGGTTGTGGTGTTCTGTGTGTGTGTGTGTGTGTGTGTGTGTGTGTGTGTGTGTGTGTGTGTGTGTGTGTGTGTGTGTGTGTGTGTGTGTGTGTGTGTGTGTGTGTGTGTGTGTGTGTGTGTGTGTGTGTGTGTGTGTGTGTGTGTGTGTGTGTGTGTTTGACATTCTATTTAGGTTCTGGATGTTTGGATGAACAACACACAGACGCATAGGCAACCTTCTCTAAGCTACGAGGTCTAATGGTGATCTATCTTGACTAATGGTGATAGGCACCTATATCTGGTCACATGTGTGACATTGTTTAGGCTTTTATGTTCTCTTAGCCAATCAGATTTACAATGATGTTATGAATGCCCTTGTAAAATGGTATAATTGGTGTATTATTTTGTGTAAGGTAGAGTTGGCTTGCGACCTCCCCGTGAGACTTTGACTCTCGCTCTACCAATGAAACTGCAAACTATTCTTCAGTAAATTTTTATCTTTTTGAATTGAACTTCACGACTCCTGGTCTTCTTTCATCATATCTGGTCTTGGGTCTTATAACTGTTACACCCCACCTAACATTACTTACACTACAACACTACATACAGTTAGTGCAATAATTCATTTGGAAGTATGCAGTAACACTTGAGTCATTACTAGCTAGTTACCACAATTTTTACTGTAGTTACTAATGAAAAGCCAATCCTAAAGTGTAGAATTTTCTAATCATTCACAAGATATTCACACACACACACACACACACACACACACACACACACACTTATATGAGCTAGGAGACATACATAAAAACATATTTTTTTGAGAGGTAGGTTAAATAATAAAATCACTGTATATGGTATTTAGATGGCTGATGACTCAATATGTTCCAGTAGTCACCATGACTCTATATTGATTCAATGCGAGTCCAGAGGAATGACGGAAAATTGACCACAGGACAAGTAAGGTCGTGACAATTGCATTTAAAAATCCATTTCTTTAAAATTATTCAGTTGATAAATAGTTCTCTAGGAGATAGCATAGGTTAATTATTAAAAGTTGTCCCAAATCATAAGTCTGCAATGCTATAACATATTGACAATGTAAACAACCTTGTGTATTCGTTTACAGTAGCAGTTAAAATGTTAATGTAGTGTTAGTCATTTGTCCTGCATTAGTTATTGATTAGTTTTGCATGAATTATGAAACTTTTTCAGTAGTTATCTGGGAAGCATAAAATAAACAGTAGTTATTGATTAGTTAATAGTGAACTACCACTTTCATGTGTGTGCTATTACTTAATAATTCATTAATCAGAGTTTCTTGTTAGTTAATAGTAGATACTAGATTCTTAATATTGTGTTACTCATTTGTTCCTGTGTAGTTATTCATTAACGAAGGAACTATATTCTAAAGTGTTACCCCTTCATTTGTTGTGTACTTTGATCTTTGAAACCTTGAAGACCTTTTACATACACAAACAGGTATATTACACACTACATGAAAGATAATAATAGGAGGAAAGGCATAATAAGGGCACTTTAATGTGTGTGTTTGATGGAAAAATGAAACCGTTTAATTAACTGAGCTCGAATCAGTGGCATTCTTGTCAACAAAATGACTGCCAAACGTTTAACAATTTTTGATGTTGTTGTTGTTGCAAAAGACTGTTTTGTTTTTTGTGAAATGTTAAATTAATAAATAAAATCTTTGAATATTTGCACAATTGCATGTAATTTACCAAAGTTAGATGCTGATTTATTATAATTCTGACTTGACTAAACGTAAAGCATTTCTTTCATTTTTAGATTTTTATGTGCTTTTGTCAGTGCTGAGGCCTGCCAGTGTGATCATGGATACATCTTGAGCGGCCAAACCTGTGTCCCACAAGAAGAATATGGCTGCTTCTATCAGGGACGTTATTACAAGAAACACCAAATGTTTAATGTCCATGAGCAGTGCTTGGAGCTCTACAGGTGTGGGGGAAATGGAACCGTTTTCTGCCAGACATCAAGTTGTGGCCCAGGGGAAGCTTGCAGGCTGGTGAATGGAGTATTAGGATGCCACCCTGTCGGTTACGGAAGATGTGTCGCCACTGGTGACCCTCACTATTTTTCTTTTGATGGTAAGAGGTTTGACTTTCAAGGCGCATGCGCTTATACATATATATATCCAATGTTGGGAAAGTTACTTTTAAAAGTAATGCGTTACAAAATTGCATTACTCCTTAAAAAAGTAACTAATTGTGTTACTTAGTTACTTTTTATGGAAAGTAATGCATTATTTTTGTGTTACATTTCCTGACCTTTTTCTGACATATTTAATTTTTTGCATGTTTGCGTAATATTCTGAGTTTGCATTTTACTGTTGTTGTTGAAATTTTAATAGTCATTTATTCCTAACAGATATCATAAGGGATTGATCCTATTCAATGTGTAAAAGTATATGTGTGTGTCACGGTGGGTAAATCCTATGTCTCATTCATGTCTCGTGTTTCTGTTGTTTCATGTGTGTATGTGCTGATTAGAGGGGCGTGGCTGCTCATCAGAGCTCATTCAGTATCACTCATCACCAGCTGCAGTCTATCATCCCGGTCTATTTAATCTCACCCATTTCTCATCTCCATTGTCAGATCGTTGTTTGTGATGTCCGGTGTTTGTTCCTGCTACGTTCCAGTATCCTTCATTGTTCCTGTCTGTTCCCTGTGGATGTTCTGGATTCGTCTTGTTGATCGTCACCTCACTTCACCTGCACTGTATCCGTCTGACCATCGAGTCCCTGCGCCACTTATCTGCCTGTCTGTGGATCGTGTACTGAGTTCTCTACCTTGCCTGTCTGTGGACTATGTTCTGAGTTTTGCAATAAATATTGTTACTTGCAATTGCTTCCGTAGTTCTTACGTTACAGAACGATCTGACCACAAATGGAAGCAGCGAGTGACAATCCTGAGACGTTGGATTTCGTCAATAACAGCAGACGGCGGATGGAGAATCAAGAGAGAAATATCAACGACACCGCTCGTGCTGTTCAGGCGTTAGTGGCGCAGGTGTCCGGGCTCACCCAGCAAGTCCAACAGCTGCGTATTCCCGCTGCGCTGGTCCCACCGCCGATTCCCCAAATACCACCAGTGGACCCCTCCCAGTCGGAACCACGATTACCAGCCCCAGAGACATACTCAGGTGAACCCACATTTTGTCGAGCTTTTCTAACTAGATGCTCCATGCATTTCTCTCTCCAGCCCAGAACCTTCCGGGAGGAAAGAACTAAAGTGGCTTTCGTGCTAACGCTGCTGACTGGGAGAGCGGCACTATGGGGAACGGCGGTGTGGGAGAACCAGGAAGACTGCTGCACCTCATTCCAAGCGCTCTCCGACGAAATGAAACGGGTCTTCGACCGTGCCTTGGGAGGCAGAGAAGCGGCCAGATTGCTGGCCGAGTTACGTCAAGGACATCGATCCGTATCGGACTACTCAATCGAGTTTCGGACCCTGGCGGCGGAGAGCCAATGGAACGAGGAGGCGCAGTGGGATATGTTCCTGCATGGGTTGGCTGACCGCGTCCAAAAGGAGATTTATGCCATGGACTTACCACCGAAACTTAACGATTTAATCGCGCTAGCACTGAGAGTGGACGCCAGACTGTCTCGTGTGGAGCGAAGAGGACCCAACTACCGTTCTTCGGTGGAATCGGAGGGTCACCGTGCTGGAGGTGGGGACGCGGTCAGCCCCGTCTACGATCCCGAGCCCATGCAGGTAGGTCGAGCCCGGCTTTCCCGGGAGGAGAGGGAAAGGCGGAGATCCCAGGGCCTTTGCTTGTACTGTGGAGGAACGGGACACTTTGCCTACAATTGCCCGTTAAAAAGGCCCAGCCCGGTAGTAAGTATGAGGCTACTATCGGGTGGGATCTCCGCCGAGAAGACCTCATCGACATCGACTCTCCTTCCGGTTAGACTCCGATGGTCCAACCGCCGTCACGATTGTCATGCACTTCTGGACTCGGGCGCCGAGGGTAACTTCATGGATCACAACTTTGCACTCAAGCACCAAGTTCCCCTCAAACCACTCACCCATCAGATTGAAGTGCACGCCCTCAACGGTCAGAAACTCCCCACCATATCTCTAGTTACCGAAGATATCATCCTCACCACATCAGGCAATCACTCAGAAACCATCTCATTCTACATCCTGGACACTCAGCTTGCACCCATAGTTCTTGGTCACCCATGGCTCACTCGGCACAATCCCAGAATAGACTGGCAACTCAGATCTGTAGCGGCTTGGAGCAGCTTTTGTCATAAGTCCTGTCTTGTCTCTGCTTGTCCGTCTGTTTCTGTTCATGTGTTACAGGAGGAGACAGTGGATTTATCTAACGTGCCCACGGAGTATCAGAATCTGAAGGAGGTGTTCAGTAAGTCTCGGGCTGATTCTCTCCCTCCACATTGTCCCTATGACTGTGCTATAAAATTATTGCCAGGTACGTCTCCGCCTAAGGGCAAATTATATTCACTCTCTGTCCCAGAGAGAGAGGTCATGGAGAAATACATTTCTGATTCTCTAGCAACAGGGTTCATCCGCCCTTCCTCTTCTCCTGCGGGGGCGGGGTTCTTTTTTGTGGGGAAGAAGGATGGATCGTTGCGACCTTGTATTGATTACCGGGGGCTGAACAGCATCACGGTAAGGAATACATATCCTTTGCCATTGATGTCTTCAGCTTTCGAGAGGTTGCAAGGAGCATCCGTCTTCACGAAATTGGATTTAAGAAATGCTTATCATTTGGTCCGCATTAGGGAGGGGGATGAATGGAAGACCGCATTTAACACCCCTAGGGGGCACTTTGAATATTTGGTCATGCCTTTCGGCTTGTCCAATAGCCCAGCGGTCTTCCAAGCACTTGTCAACGACGTGTTGCGAGACATGATCGATCAATTCATATATGTCTACCTGGATGATATATTGATTTTTTCATCATCTCTCCAGGAACATGTGCAACACGTACGACAGGTGCTTCAGAGGTTGTTAGAGAATGGGCTTTTTGTCAAGGCGGAGAAATGCGTGTTTCATGCACAGTCTGTTCCTTTCCTAGGTCACATCATCTCGGTTGAGGGAATGCGCATGGATCCTGACAAGGTTAAGGCTGTGGTAAATTGGCCAAGTCCTGATTCCCGTAAGGCCCTACTGAGGTTTCTGGGGTTCGCCAATTTTTACCGGCGTTTTATTCGCAATTTCAGCCGACTAGCCGCGCCTCTGACTGCCTTGACCTCCCCCAGAACGACGTTCAGGTGGTCAGACGCAGCAGAAGCTGCGTTTGCCAAACTGAAGAGCTGCTTCGTTTCAGCTCCCATCCTGATAACCCCTGATCCATCACGTCAGTTCGTGGTGGAGGTCGATGCGTCAGAGGTGGGGGTAGGTGCAGTGTTATCCCAGCGCTCTCCTTCAGACGACAAGATGCACCCTTGCCCGTTTTTTTCCCATCGTTTGTCCCCTGCCGAAAGCAATTATGACATTGGCAACAGAGAGTTGTTGGCAGTCAAGTTAGCATTGGAAGAGTGGCGTCACTGGTTAGAGGGGTCGGGGATACCTTTTATCGTCTGGACCGATCACAAGAATTTGGAATACATTCGTACGGCTAAAAGACTCAATTCCAGGCAGGCTCGGTGGGCTCTTTTTTTCGGACGTTTTGACTTTACTCTCTCGTACCGCCCGGGTTCCAAAAACATCAAACCCGATTCTTTATCGCGCATTTTTGACCGTTCCGATCGCCCGTCTACTCCCGAGTGCATTTTACCTGAGAATCTATTCATCTCTACACTCACATGGGAGGTCGAATCGAAGGTCAAGAAGGCCTTAGAAGGGGTAACGCCTCCGACTCGTTGCCCACCGAACCGGTTGTTTGTGCCGGAGAGTTTACGGTCCAGCGTTATTCAGTGGGGTCACTGTTCCAATGTGGCTTGTCACCCAGGAGTCAATCGTACTATGTTTTTAGTCAAGCAACGATTCTGGTGGCCTCTCATGGCTTGTGATGTTCGCAGTTTTGTATTGGCTTGCTCAGTTTGTGCCACAGGTAAAACTTCCAATCGATCTCCGGACGGGTTACTCCAACCGCTGCCGGTGCCTTCGAGACCGTGGTCCCATATCGCACTACATTTTATTACCGCCCTCCCACCCTCCCAGGGTCACACGGTAGTTTTGACCGTGGTGGACCGGTTCTCGAAGGCGGCCCATTTCATTCCCTTGCCCAAATTACCCTCAGCCAAGGAGACAGCGGTCATTGTCGTTGATCACGTCTTTCGGATTCATGGCCTCCCGACAGACGTGGTTTCTGACAGAGGACCCCAATTTGTATCCAAATTTTGGAGAGAGTTTTGTAAACTTCTGGGGGCGACTGTGAGTCTGTCCTCTGGGTTCCATCCCCAGAGCAATGGTCAAACTGAGCGAGCCAACCAGGATTTGGAACGAACGTTGCGATGTTTAGTGTCCAAGAATCCTTCCTCGTGGAGTCAGCAACTTTCTATGGTGGAGTACGCCCACAATACGTTGCCAGTGTCACCCACGGGCCTATCACCATTTGAGTGTAGTGTAGGTTACCAGCCACCAATTTTTCCTAGTCTGGAATCCGAAGTCGCGGTCCCCTCCGCCCACGCCTCCGTCCAGAGGTGTCATCGCACTTGGACGAGAGCCCGTGAGACTCTACTCCAAGTGGGGGCGCGCAGCAAGGCCAAAGCCGATCGCCACCGGCGGAAGCCTCCCGTATACGTCGTCGGTTCTAAAGTGTGGCTTTCTACCAAGGATATTCCTCTCCGTTCCGTTTCGAATAAACTTGCACCTAAATTCATTGGCCCGTTTTCTGTCACCAAAATCATTAGCCCGGTGACAGTCCGCCTGAATCTTTCTCCAGTGTACAGGAGAATCCATCCCGTCTTTCATGTTTCTAAAATAAAGCCCGTCTTTTATGCTCGCATTAATCCGCCAGTCCCGGTCCCCCCCCCCCCCCCCCGCCGCGCCTCGTAGATGGGGAATCCACATATTCGGTTAATCGTATTCTGGACTCGAGACGGAGGGGACGCGGATTACAGTACTTGGTGGACTGGGAAGGTTACGGTCCGGAGGAGAGAAGTTGGGTGCCAGCTAGAGACATTCTGGATCACTCCCTTATCGATGATTACAATCGACAGGTAAGGGAGTCGGGGAACGCCAGGAGGCGTTCCTAGGGAAGGGGGTACTGTCACGGTGGGTAAATCCTATGTCTCATTCATGTCTCGTGTTTCTGTTGTTTCATGTGTGTATGTGCTGATTAGAGCGGCGTGGCTGCTCATCAGAGCTCATTCAGTATCACTCATCACCAGCTGCAGTCTATCATCCCGGTCTATTTAATCTCACCCATTTCTCATCTCCATTGTCAGATCGTTGTTTGTGATGTCCGGTGTTTGTTCCTGCTACGTTCCAGTATCCTTCATTGTTCCTGTCTGTTCCCTGTGGATGTTCTGGATTCGTCTTGTTGATAGTCACCTCACTTCACCTGCACTGTCTGACCATCGAGTCCCTGCGCCACTTATCTGCCTGTCTGTGGATCGTGTACTGAGTTCTCTACCTTGCCTGTCTGTGGACTATGTTCTGAGTTTTGCAATAAATATTGTTACTTGCAATTGCTTCCGTAGTTCTTACGTTACAGTGTGTACGTGCTTGTGCGTGACGTTTCAGGAATATATGGGACAGGACATCTTGACCTTAGGAATGGTCAAGATTTGGCTAGTTTATTTCAGGGCCAGGTTGTATCTTTAGTAGAAACTGAACAGCAGTGGGGACCTTATCTGAGTGGGTGAAAAGGTAACTGCTGTGAGGAGGAACCTTGAAAAGAGTATAAAGGCTGTCTCATGTCTTCCTGGTGTGCGTCACTCACTTCAAAGGGTAACTGCTGTGTTGGCGACTGGGCCTATTCTTGCAAGAATAAATACTTCTCTTTTTATTAATTTGACTCTGAGTGTCTCTTACGCAGTGATGATGTTTAACAGAAGTTTTGCCACAACAATTTGGTGTCAGAAGTGGGATTCCTTGGAAGTGCCTTCTGGACCTGAGAGCGGACGGTGTTTGGCCACCTGGACTGAGCAGTTCCAGCTCTACCTCGTAAGTTTCAGAGAGAGGGGCCGACCGCTATCAGGGCCAGGAGGGGCTCCACTGGAATCAAATGAGAACGAACCCGTGGCAATCCAAGACATCTCTGGTAAGAGACGGCTAAAATATTTTATTTTGGGTTAAAATATTATTCAATTGTGGGTAAAACCATAGTGGCTGGGTCTGTTCGTTTCTGTGGTGTAAGTCAAGAGCACCGATACAACACTGCTAAAACTGTGCGAAAGTGCGTATTTGCGAAACAAGGCACGGGGTGCGGTTTTGCAAATCGAGTGAGCTTCGTACGGCAGTCAATTGGGGGTCGGTTGAGACTTACGGGCTGGTCAAGGGTTAATGCAGTGGGGCTAACTGCGTGAGGAGCGTATTTGCAAAATAAGGCACGGGGTGCGATTTTGCAAATCGAGGGATACTCACGTAGCAGTTTATTGGGAGTTAATCGATCCGTCAGGAAAAGCACTGGGTGCGCCCTGTCTGGTCTGAGGGTAAAGGAATCAGATCTGGTGGAGACGTCCATCAGATTAATAGACGCAGCGTCGAACTGAGAAATCCACAGAGTAACAGAAACAGCCAGTATGGGAAAATCTCAGAGCAAGATTGCCAAATTTGACACACCGGTTTTTTTTTCAAATGAGGAAATATTATGAGGGAAAATGTATGTTAGACATTGAAAAAACTGGGAAAATACCATGATTTCCTCAGGGAGGGAATCAGTTGAACAGGGCAGTGAGAAACAAAGAGTTATGGCTGTGTTCAAACGTGTGTAAGCAATGTGGACAAACAATGGATTGTTGTCTTAAAGGGGAAGATAAAAAAAAAAAAAAAAAAAAAGTCTAACTGCAGAGAGAAATAGGGTTTTACTTATGCATCCAGTAAATGGATGCATGACATTAGATGTCTATAGAACTTAAATGTATATGATAAGGATTGAAGTAGCAAGCAGCAATAAGGCTGTCTGTGTGAGATATGTGTGTGTGGGGATTGTAGTCAAACAATCATGTACTGGTTAGATAATGAAGGAACTGGCATGTTTGAGAAAAGAAAGGAGAGGATACAGAAGGAACTGGTATGTAGGGAAAGATTGAGAAGACATATAGTGGAAACCTATATGTGATGAAAATAAAATGTCTGACAGAATTTATGGAAATTATAGTTTTATAAAAAACGAATGCATATAGCCTGTTATTTATGATTATAGACGATGTCTGTATTTAATATTTGAGGAGTGACTGAGGGTCCAGCTATGCTGGGAGTACAGCAACAGTGTTTGCTTATTCAGCCCGGCTTCCAGACATTAAATATATACTTGTTCTGTAATCAGTGTTGTTGCTGATAATACCAAATTAGTAAAATGTAAAGACAACTTTGACCAAAGATTCTGGAAATCAATAATGTATAATGTCGGATATTTGTTGATATTAAGTAATTGACGCAAAAGATGTCTATTTTATAATGGAAATTCTGGGTCAGGGATAATTTCCCTGGACAAGTATGACTAAAATTAAATGAAAACTTTGTGCAAACAACTTATGCAGCTTAAGAAAATTGATGTGCGGCCAATAATAATGATAAAGATTATGATTCGGCTATTGGGATTGAATCCGCCACTGGTGGATTGTAAAAGAATACAGAGAACTGCTTATCAGCTCTGTTTGCATTCCTGAATGGGACACACTGCTTCAGTGATGTGCAGTAAGCTGGAGCCGACAGAGAGTGCTTTAATTTTGGTCAGCAGGACTATTTAACACGTAACTGTAAATGCCCACGAGAAGGTGTTTGAAAATGTGGTAGTGACACATTTCTGGTAATAATGTGGGTTTGAAAGTAGATCAGTGTTTAAATGACGACATTAACATTTTCGTCTGAGAAAGAATAAGAGATAAAAACAGGGTCAAAAGATTGAAGTCTTAAAGTGAATCCTTTTGAAGAAAAGATCTATAATAGTAATTTTTTTTGAAACAGTGAAACAGTTTGATGAAAGTTGCAAAATATATAAAAGTAACTAAAAGGATGATTGTGTTTTAATTCAACATTTTAAGAAGGGTTCAGGTTATATAGAGAGGCAAATCTCACAGATGATTTATAATAACTGCAAAAGATGCAGATTAGCCTTGTCAAAGTTAGTGTAAATCCTGATTGGAGAGTGATAAACTCCTAGAAAAAACGTTGAAGTCAGATATTAAGCTATGGTAATTGAGAACTAGAATAATTATTTGTATTTAAGATCAAATAAGTAGAAGTAATAGGCTACTGGATTAACAGTTGTTAAATGTAAAATGTGTTCTGTTAGTGTTTTGACCATGAAAGAACTAGAAGCTGATGTTTTGCTTTCAAAGGATAAGTTTGTTATTGGCTGTAATGAAACAGCTCGCTTATCTGAATCTGATGTCTGCTGTGGCTGAAAACCGCCAGTACGACAGAGACTCAATCTGAGTGGAAATTTCTAATGTCTAAATTCCATGAGATATGGGCAAAAGACAACTATAAAAATGTTTATTTGGAAACACATGTAATTTCTGGCAAATATGCCTTAAGCTGGGATAGAGTTAAAAGATGGTAGATAGAGTTTGATGTTAGAAGTTTATGAGAGTACAGTGTGCCAGTCCTGAAAGTCTCAGAGTCTCTCTCAATCATGTCAGCTAAAAGCTGTTATTTGAGCCTGTGTCATAAGTGATAAGCTATTTATAGTAAAAGCACAGTGTTTCGGTTGAAAATCAGACACAGAGATGTTAAAATAAATCATCGCCATTAAGTGGGCAAGTTGTATTTGAGAATGTTTTAAATGTAAAACTGAATGACTTTAAAGAAGTCTTTAAAATAATGATGCAGATCTTAAATGATAGAGGACCAGTAACTTCTTTAAGTTTCCACCATGAAACAGGGCCGAAGGCTACGGCTACAGATGTACAGTAACAGTACACTGAATGTATGGCTGTGATCTAAATTCACTGAGTATAATCTAAGTAGCTAGGTTGATGATTAAGATGGTTAATGGATTTAAGTGATTAAATACTGCTGTTATTAACCTGTCTCCCTGTGTGAACACTATTAGGCAATCGGAATGGCTCTGGTGACTCTTGAACGTGCCTTTCCTAAGCTCCAGAAAACAGCTGAGTTCTGTTGAAGAAAACTGATTGTGTGATGGGAAAGAGCGGTCACCAGTGTGTACGAGTGGCTACTCAATGACGGGATGATCTTCCTGGCCAGGGGACAGCCCAACGCAGGGGGTCACGAACACTGGGCACCTCCGGATGGAGGTGTTATACGTGAGAAAGGTATGAGAGTTGAGGGCTGATTACTGGAGGCCACTGGGATCAGCAGAGCATTGAGAGGTGAGATGCGCTGTGAGGAGTTACGGCAGTCTGACCCAGAAAATGTGAGTTTCCTCTATACCACTCGCAGGAAGAAACCGCATTGGTTGTATGGCTTGTTTTTCATTGTGACAAGTGTCTGCAACTATACCAGGGGGACAACACCCTGATGGAGATTATAGTTTAAGAGCCAATGGCCTTTCAAGAGCCAGCTGACCCAGGAGGGGATTGCCATTATTTGTTGTGGAGACAGTAGCAAACTTGTATTATAGGCAAGAAAATGTACAGAAGTGTTGATTTTTAACTAATATGTCTATAACATAGTTTTAACTCCTGAAGGTCAGTAGATATGGTGGTGACTAAAGATGAAGACAGCTTTCGTAGATTTAAGAAAGGTCTGCATAACAAAGATGAATGGTCAAAGGTTATTGTAATGAATTTAAATTTTGTCTAAGTTACAGTCTTAGAAGGCTGTGGAAAATACTATTTGTTAATAGTGAGAGAGACTGCCTGAGTTGGAGGAAGGGATGATAACTGTGTCTTTCTTTCTTTCTTTCTTTCTTTCTTTCTTTCTTTCTTTCTTTCTTTCTTTCTGTTATCTTTCTGTTAACCAAAACAACCCAGCTGCCTTTACTAAAAATCAAAGGAATAATGAACAGACATGATTTGAAACTGGTCAAGATACCATGTAAGATTAGGTAAACCTAGATGAAAATGCGAAGTTTAAAATCGTACTTAAAATTTAAATCTTTTTAGAGACGATATATTGAAAAGGAGCAGTTAACATGCGTGTCTAATATGAGTGTGTGTGATGGTGACAGCACTTTGTCTTGTATGTGACTATGTGTTAGTTTGGGGTACTAATACTAAGTCTGAATGGGGTGTATATTGTGTCATTACCCACTAGGATGGCTTTTGGCAAATGACAAATTTTAAAGGAAGCTGCTAATTTTGTTAGGTGAAAAGGTGATACAGAACAAAGGACGAGCTTTAAACTGGTTGGTCATCAAGCTCTGTCTGGTATTAATTACTTCTGTCTTTATGATGTTGATTTGAATTACGTTCTGGATCAGTTTAAGTATTTGATGTAAATTGGAAGTGTGGAGTTGTAGATTACCATCTGGCATGGGCTTAGATAAATGAAAATGTTATAGATTTGATGGCAACAACACAGTGACATATTGGCTAAGTCAACATGAAATTAGCAAGAGAGCCCCTCACATTTATGAGTATTGGGATGAAAAGGGGGGAAAACGATTGACTGACATTGACCAAGTCTGTACAGCACGACCTGACCTGATAGAAACAATTGATGACTTTGGAAATGTTTGCAGATGACTGACTTGAGAGACCAAACAACAGGCCTGAAAAGCAGGATTCGGTGTGAGACTCAGGGCCGTTGCCCTTCAAATACTTCGATAAGAAGATGAGATTGTGGCTTTAAGTGAAGAACGTAATACTTTGTTTCAGAGACAGAGAAAGATGTCTGGAGGAAATTTGGCTGAAGGACGCCGTTTGGGTTGGTGTTGATGGCAAATCAAATTAGTTTAAATTGATGCACGAGTTGAGACGTGCATCAAAAGGGAGATGGTAATGATTGACAAAATATGGGTTACTAAAGGACAATATATGTTGGGAGGACACTGGGTTTAATTGGGTAAAAGGCCGTTCCAAACAAAAGTTGCTGTCTGTAAGTGTGCCGCACACGCTGATAACAAAATTGCAGGACTGTTTCAACAGGAGACGCAAGGGCAGATGCAGCAGCGAAGGCTGCGGCAGCACAGCAGACAAAAGAAACTACGTGTACTTTACTATCTGAAAATAACCTCAACATTTGTTGACTTTTGATACAGGGCAGAATGTGCCCAATAAAATGATGGCTATGGATGAATTTGGCTAACTATCCTGGCCTGGGTTATTATTGTAGGAGAAAGGTTCCACACCTCCGCAGCGCATAACTTAAGATTTTCCTTTTGCAGAATGTCAGGATGGATTGCAGCAAACAGAAATGATTCTGTTCCAAATATATAAATATTGTGTTGTGGACATGAGCAAAGTGGGTTGAGTGTTTTCAGGGGAAAAGGACCCCGAGTGCTATTAAATGAGCAAGAAATTATCCGGTGATAATATGTTTCAGGCTGTTGATTCCACAGGTCACACCAAAAGGGACGAGCGGCTAGACAAGCATCACTAACAAAATAGTTAAGGACTCCATTCACAGGTGACAGCAGGCAAGGAATGGTTCATTCCAGTGGGGGTGCAGTCGTGATAAAAGGGAAGACCTTGTAAGGATCAGAAAATGGTTGGAGAGTGTGACACCTGGGTCCAAGCCTCTCACCTTAGACAACACCAACAGGCCTCAACCATCCAATAGAGCAGAAAGTGAGGTTTAAAGAAGACGGTGCTAGTAACTGTCTGCCTCGCCTACGAGGGAAAGACCATTGCAACGGCACGCAAAGTGTCACCCTGGCGAACACGGAACGTCCGTGGGGCGAACAAGATGATCAACACACCTGGAGGAACCAACTGCCAACTGACGGTTTAAGTTTAACAGAAGAATCTGTTTTTGTGATGATTTTGATGATTTTGTTTGATTGAATCGAACTAGGTATTGATTTGATGGTAAATGTAGAAAATCTATTGATTGATGTGTCCGTACTAGAGATATTAGAGTTCATTTTGAACAACTAATTTGGTTAGAGGAATGGATAGGATGCCAGCCTTAAGGATGCCAGCCTTAGTGGGTCCTACAGCTGCCCAAATATTTGCATGGAAGGCTGTCAGTGTGATGAAGGTTTGCTCTCAGATGGTGAGAAGTGTGTGTCCGTGGGAGACTGTGGATGTGTCCATAATGGCAAATACCTATAGGTGGGATTATTGCTTCTCTTAAATCCATCAATGATCGTTTCTGTGTCTTATAAGAGATGCTTATCAAATTTTTTTACAAACCTTTGTCACAGATTCTATGACTCTCCAAATTAACTGCCAGCCATTTAAATGTCTTTTTAGAAATATTCAAATAAATCCTTAGTTAATCAAAAGACACTCATCAATTGTTCAAGCTGACGTGCAATTTCTGCAGAATAATGATAATATCGTCCTATCATCCTACGTGAAGTTGTCTGATTAAATTAGACTGAGATTTATAAGAAAATGTATTTTAACACACACACGTGATAGTGCAGATGGGTAAGTACGCTGTCTTCTTAAGTTAGCGAAGTCTCGTGACTGATACCTGCGACATGAAGTGTGTGTGTGTCATTCCGCGGGGGTGCTGGAGTGTGTGAAACAAGCCTGTGGCAGAGGAGACATCTGTGATGTTCAGGAAGGCAAACGAGATTGTTACCCTGATCAAGGCCACTGTGTATTTGAAGGAAATGAATAGTTGAAATAAAGTCGTTATTTTTGTTTGCTTTTTTGCACAAAAAGTATTCTCGTCGCTTGATAAACTTAAGATTGAGCCACTGTAGTCAATTGGACTATTATAACGATGTTTTCAATAACTTTTCGAAGCCGGAAAGTTTCAACTCCCGAAGAAGCTTTATGGACTAGTATGGAGGAGTGATCCAGCTCTCAGATTTCATCAAAAATATCTTAATTCGTGTTCCGAAGATGAACGAAGGTCTTATTGGTTGGAACAACATGAGGATGAGTAAATACTGACAGAATTTTCATTTTTGGGTGAATTATCCCTTAAGTCATAGAAATTGTTTTTGAATGTTTTTTTTTTTTCCTGTGGTTATAGTTACCTGTTTTGGTGTCTACATTTTATCAATTCTGTCCTATAATTATTAACTATAATTTGAATGTTATATTTTGTTATGTTACTTAAAGTAAACTCAATTCGCATTTATTAACACAATAAAAAAGTATCATGCCCTCAACGCAATTTAAAAAAAAAAAGGTCCATTTTTTTTGTTTACACAGCCCAAATACAAACCTCAAACAGGCCAAAAAAAAAATATTTATTTGGTGATAAACAGAAAACATCCCATATGAACCAAGCACTGAATTGATTTGTAAAAGAACTCCAATGAGTTAAACTAAATCAATCTTGTGACGACTGACATTGGCCATAACTGATACAGCGATCACCGCTAATGCGGTACTACTTGTGCACTGCACGGCGGTTCGACTGCAGGCTTCGGCGGTTCGGCTGCAGGCTTCGGCGGTTCGGCTGCAGGCTTCGGCGGTTCGGCTGCAGGCTTCGGCGGTTCGGCTGCAGGCTTCGGCGGTTCGGCTGCAGGCTTCGGCGGTTCGGCTGCAGGCTTCGGCGGTTCGGCTGCAGGCTTCGGCGGTTCGGCTGCAGGCTTCGGGGGCTCGACTGCAGGCGTTGGGGGCTCGACTGCAGGCGTTGGGGGCTCGGCTTCAGGCGTTGGGGGCTCGGCTTCAGGTGTCGGTGGTTCGGCTGCAGGCTTCACTGCATGGAAACAGAGTCAGCTTTAGTCTGTCCTTTCAGCAGAATTCAGTCTCAGATGTAGGCTACATCAACTCAAATCATGAATAGCAAGTTTTCACACATAGTAAATTGTAATTTATGCATTTATTATTTTATTAATTTTGTAAAGCTATTCTGTGCTTGAAACTGCTATGGGCTGAATTATGGTACTTTTGTCATTGAGTAGGAAATGACAATTATAAAAGACACGCTGATAAAAGAGAAATCCAAACACTACAATGCCTAATATAATAAAAATACCTGTATATGGAGGCATACACTGATGTTCCCATCCATTGCTGCAGCATTTCTCATTGTTCAGACAGTCACTGTCATAGTCACACAACTGGGCACACTCTCCTGCTTCTGGTTGCGCGCTTGGACACTCTCCTGGCTTCGCTGTTATGTCAGTGAAAAAAAAAACGCACTGTCTGTGAATGTACTGCTGTAACTCTTTCACGCTTGAACAAACAATAAAAACAATTATGCCAAAATGCCCGTTGTTTTGTCGAGTATTCTCATAAGAGCAGTCTTAAATGAACTTAAAGAAAATGAGTTTGTACACTTCAGAGCCGCGTCATGTGCAGCAGTGACAGGTCTTAAAGTCACAGCAGCCTAATAAACCAGCTGCTGTGATGTCTGTCATTAAAGAGTTAGTTCAACCAAAAATTTAAATTCTGTCAGTAATTACTCAACCTCATGTTGTTCCAACCGCGTAAGACTTTCATCTTCAGAACACAAAATCTTAAATCTGAGAACTGGATCACTCCTCCATAGGCTTGCCGGCCAAGAAAAGTGACTGCAGTGGCTCAATCTTAAGTTTATCAAGCGAGAGAAGACTTTTTGTGTGCAAAAAAAAAAAAAAAAAAAAAAACTATTTTATTCAACGATTCATTTCCTTCTCTGTGGGCCTCGAGGGAGTTCACGTAGTGTAACAGCGCAGCGCTTTGTATGTCACATGTAGAGTCACTATTGGGCGACGCTGGTCATGTGTGTAATGCGTGTGATGTACAACACAGAAGCGATGCGCTGTTACACTACTTGAACTCACTCGAGGCCCACAGAGAAGGAAATGAATAGTTGAATTAAGTCGTTATTTTTATTTGCGCACACAAAGTATTCTCGTCGCTTGATAAACTTAAGATTGAGCCACTAGTCACTTGGACTATTTTAACAATGTCTTCAATAACTTTTCTGGGCCAGCAAGTCTCAGCCCCTTAGAAGCCTATGGAGGAGTGATCCAGTTTTTAGATTTAAAATCAAATAGATCTTAATTTGTGTTCCGAAGACGAACTAAAGTCTTACGGGGCTGGAACAACATGAGGGCGAGTAATTACTGACAGAATTTAAATTTTTGGGTGAACTATCTCTTTAATATTTATCAAAGAACAAAGGTAACAGATCATTGTAGCTTTAATAAGGATTAATCTACATTTATGTAGTTAGTTTACTTAAGTTGTTATTTTTAAAGCCGAATAAATGTTGAAATTGATGGCTTTAAATTCTACGGTAATGTTGAAGGTCTAACATTGTTTAAAAATAAAAATATTTCATAGAGACATCAGTAAAGTATCCGTGATACTGGCCTTCATTCATAAAATGCCACTACAAAAAATATTTTAAATACTGTAAGTTGTTTCTACATTAACTTGGAGAGTAAATGTGAAATCACTACAATATAAAATATTAAACTAAGATGTTTTTAATTAATCACAATTACAGGAAAAAAATGTGATTAATTAGTTCCTGTTTTTAATTGATTGACATCTATAGCCTTTAGAAATTGTCAGATCAGAGTGGGTTTTACAAGAAAATACTAGTTCAGTCCTACTTAAAAGTTTCCTGCTTAGTTCAATGAGTTACGTGGAATTTCTTTGATATTATTTGTGAAATTTACAAGCAATTTCTGAATGAATACACACAAAATAATCAGTGTTTCCTTTGGAAGACCTCTAGCATCCATCATTAATTGAAACTTACTGAAAACAGGCTGCACACACACGGGCCCAAAGGAAAAATGACAGCATTTGTGCCCTCCAGTGCAGTCTCTATCACAAGAACATCCTGGACGGGACAGCACGACCTTCAGCTTCGCCGGACACTGACCGGACACTACAGAGGATTCAAGAGGATCGTTAGGGGACACCAGGGAGTGCTGTAGTTTGTTTCATCATTTGTAAGCACGGGGTCTTGCAATATGCATCTCAAACTTTAAAATATTCATATGCATGTCCTTCAAATCAAGTAGAAATACCATTTATCACTAAACTGTCAATTAGCTTCAAAGACAAAGAGCACGGTTACAACCTACCCACCATAGGAGGGTGTGTAACAGAAGTACATGCTTATAGAAGACAGTTCATAGGTTTTCCATACTACTGTAACTAAAGGTACTGTAGGCTACCTAAAACAGAAGGCGTATTTTGAAAGGCACGGTCTGCCAGGAAGGCAAAAGATCCAGCGTCTGTTGTGCTCGAACATGCAGACAGACACAATAAAACAGCACTCAACCAGCAGTAAATCCGAGCTGTCATCCTCTTGACCTGCGCTCTCAATGAACTCTGCTGGAAAGCTGCTGAATTAAAAATGAATTGAATGCCGCAACTTAAATCGCTATAGAGGATATATTTGAAAACGCGTTTTCAAGGATCCAATGCGGTCTGAGTAAATAACTCCTAATCAAACTCACCTGCCTTTAGCTTTAGCCTAATCTTGAAGACCTTGATTAGCTCTTTCAGGTGTGTTTGATTAAGTTTGGACGAGCAGAGCCATGCGTTCACGCCAGTGTTGTCGTAATAATTACTGTAATTAGGAGATGAAACGTGGACACTAATATGGATTTACCTGTGGATAGAGAGGAAATTGCAGAATATTCTCAGCAGACATATGTGATTTGTTTTTAATTCATCATGAATCTGAGATGTGAACTTGAAGTAGTGCTCTTTATTTTCTGCTGTATAGCTGAAGTGAATGCCAGCAGTGAGGTTTTTATGATAAGGAAAATATGTGAATTATTTGAAATTATTTAAAATAGAAATGTTTATTAACATTATAAGTCTTTAGTGTATTTTAATGGCACATTTTTCACATTTACAATGCAAGACAAGTATGGAATTATATTTGTTTAAAAAAAATGAACGTCACTTTATAAAACTGAACGTAACCTTGAACGTTACTTTTTCAGAAACTATCACAAATGCCATTACAAAAGAAGAAAAACTCAATAACAGGCTCTTCAAATATGCTTCATTCTTTGTTAATGTTTTTCAAAGATTCGTTTTCGCAAAATCGTGGATTCTGAAGGCTTGCCACAGATTTCACTTATGCTTCGCAGTTTTTCGTTTGCTGTTTTGACAGTTTGACACAAACCTCTCGTGGGGGTTGGGCTTAACAGTGATCTACTCTGATTGGATAGTGAGCTTTTGATGGACAGGTGCTCTCTGACCTGGAAGTACAGACGTCACTCAGTGGCGCGCATGTTGGAAAGCTCTCGCGGTGATTTGTATGCAATACAAATAACTTTGTATTACTAACTAAATAATATTTGACCTTCGATCGTCTCAGTCTGTAAAGATGAGCTCTCAGGAGAGACACGGAGCGGCATCATCTTCCTCTGCTTGTCCTTCAAGGCAGCTTGAAGTAAGTTCGTGTTACAGAAGTAACCAATAACATCGAAACAAAGTTTTAATTCATGTACAGTGTGCAACAGTTTTTTTGCGGGTTATTATTATCATTCACAAGTTTGCAATGCACTGATGTTATGCCATGATGTTATGTTGTTTGATTGTTTGCTCTATTGTGCAGTTAAGCTATTACATTCAAGGACGTGTCAATCCAAGATAGCAATGAGTCGGCGGATCGCCTGCGGCACTCCGGAGGCAGTAGAAGCGTCAGAATAGCGTAATCGCAAACACGTTTGACGGCGCACCGCCGGCGGCAGCGGCAGCCGCCTTCCTACCGCCTTCGTTCCGCGGGCTGCCCGTAGGCCAGCCGCCATTCCGCCGTCATTATACCGATGGCGGACCTTCCGCGGCCCGTCGGAGGCAAACGCTATTTTCGAGCGAGCTGTCCCGCCGCTTATTGCACTTATATATATTTTTAATATTTATAGCATGCAGTTTATCAAGAATAAAGATTGATCAAACCAGACAAATTTCCATTTGGCATTTTAATTCCACATTTCAAAGTACAGTAACCGTTATTAAAACAATATGTCAGATTACTGAAATATAACAGAAAAATACAAACACATAAATATATACATAAATATATATACACACACACACACACTAACATGCAGGTTTCCAATTACATTTTTGTTAAAAGAAAAAAAAACTTGTAAAAAAAAAACACAATTTTAACACTTACAATACTTGCTTATAATATAAAGAGGTCAGCTCTGGGATAAAAAGAATTACCAGTAAACACAAGTAATGAGGATATTTGGTACCAAAGAAAGTGAAGGATACCAAATAATTTGAGGTATAACATCATATTTACAAGTGATTTCTAACAATAGGATAAGTGGTAATAATTTAGAGTAAAGCTCTGGAGTATAATATACCATTATAACCGCAATGCTGACCTGTGGCACAAGTATTTACAAGCTATATTTAACAATAGAATAACAGTTAAGCACTGACGTAATGAAGTACAATATTTGGTACCAGGTAATGTGCAATATCAAGTATCAGAGGTATGAAATAGTATTCCAAACTATTTTTAATAGAACAACAGTTAAGCACTGATGGAATGAAAGTAGAATTTCTGGTACTAGTTCATGTGCAATATAAAATATCAGGCACGAAATAGGATTTACAAACTATTATAGAATCGTTAAGCACTGACGGAATGAAATAAGCCAATACTGAAGTCACGGCAAGTAGAATATAATATAACAAATAATGTGCAGATATCACGTATTGGATGTATAATCTAGGATTTACAAGCTATATTTAAAAATAGAATAGTTAAGCACTGTAACAGGGCTTTTTTTAGAGGTCTTGATGTTACTGACTGCAGGATAAAAAAAGGGTTCCAGTTGTCAGTGATGCTGGGGTGTCAGCTTAGGTTTAAGGGGTCGGCTGTGGGTCCCTCTCAGCTGTGCGGCGCCTTTTTCCACCTTCACGGTCAGATGCTCCTTTCAGGTAACGCGTAACGTTAACCTGTATCGCCTCATCAGTGGCATCCTGGGTCGCCGGGTTTTTCCGGATGGCTCCTGTAGAAAATAAAGATCTGTCATTCCATTTGAATGGCATAAGGTCATACACATCTACTTAAATATAAAAAAAATCCAACTTACTTTGAACAATGGTCTTCAGGAACATGTCTCTAAAACATGCTTTATCCCCTACACCAGACCAGGTTGTATTGATGGAAAGGTGATTCTGAAGCATTCGCCACACGGTTGTCTTCAGGTCCCTCCCACATGCGATTTCCAAAAACCGAAGCTGAAAATACAAAAAAACAAAAGTGTAACAAATTCCATTTCTCTGAAGCTTCTCATAAATTTAAAATGTAACAGGCTGTGGATTCAGACTGTAGAATATGCAGTGTACAATCTTAATTTTACTTTTTAGAAAAAAAAAAAACGAAAAAAAAAAAAAATAAATTTTTGTTACTATTGCGTTATAAACTAAATCAGCACACTTACAAATTGTTCCTGGAGCTCTTTATCCTGCCTGATACTACTGTCAAGTAACGCCAAATCTTCAGCATAGTGTCCATTTTGTTGTCCATGCTACGCACAACATCACCAAACTCTCCAAGACGTTGCAGCATTGGGGTCTGATCTGCACCTACAGGGGTTCCCAGAATAAAAGAATAAAGTAGTCAGTCCTGGTCCCTCAACTACTAAACTATGACAGTTATATCTAGGTGTACTACATGTACAGGTGACTTCAGTGGGAATTTTAACCAACAACCAACGCCTGCGTTGTTTGCAAGTTGTACCTGATTGCCCAGTGCGAGCAAACGTCTTCAACATTGTCCCAACTTGCTTCCCCTGCTCTCGAAGTGAGCCGCTGTCATCTGAAGCTACAAAATGAAAGGCATATGGTAATTTTGGACCTACATCACACACAAAAAAAGTTAAAGTTAAATTTAAGAAAGTGTGCATGTTCTGAACTGCTGGTGCATTGCTTTCCCTCAGGGCTTGTTTTTCCATTCTGGAGTCTCTGGAAATCTACATAAAAAAAAAATACAACTAAAGGCACTATTTTCAATACTGTTAAAACACTGGACACTAAGACATAGGCCTAGAATATACCTTCATAGCAGAAAACTTCATGCTGTACACGAGGTGCCAGGGGAGTCCAAGGGCCAATAACTTTCTCCTATTGTTTATTCAGGTACCCAAGGAAGTTTTCAAATGGGAAGCATGAGATGTTATCAAGGACACCATACTTTTTGGCATCTTGTCTGAGGTGCACCAAACCAATCCATGCATGTTGTATGTCACATGTTCTTTTCCATAAAGCTTGCTGCAGTGATCAAAGAGAACCAAAATTAACCACTGTTGCTACATTGTGAACTGAACTAGCAGCATACTTGTTCGGAAAAACAAAATAATTTACACAACTTATATACATTATTATGTTTTGTTAGAAAAAACACAAGTTATACGTAGTCTTTCTAGATGTAAAGCTTTGGCTAACTACTGTAAGTAGCGAATTCTACATGATTTCTACATGTAACGTTACTAGCAACATTGTTTAACCTCAGTGTGTACTGTAACAAAGGCAAAACAGCATGTGTTAGCTAACACTTGTTAACGTTAGCTACTGGACTAGCAGCATACTGCAAGAGCAAAGATTACTAACTTAGATATTTTAAAAAGATAAACTAAAAACAATGTAAACATAATATTGTGTTACACAAAAAGGAAACATATACTTAAACGATGGTAGGCAATGACTTTGCTAGCTAGCAAACTGTAGGCTGTTATAACTTCGGCAATCTTCTTCTTCTCTTGATTAATGGCGGATAGCAAGTTGTAACCAACTTTTAGGTGCATACCGCCACCTACCGTACAGGAGTTTGTAGCACCGTGTTCTAATCTAACTGCGGCAAACTGATGCGCAATGTGCTCTAGTCATATTGTTAGGAGAGGGGCCAGCCTCAGTGGCTCCAGTGCGTCATCGAGCCACCGTTTTAGCCCCGCCCAAAAAATCCTGAACAAAGCAATTGTGCAAAACTGTACGGTCTGACGCCACAATTCACAGTCTTTGTAATGTGTTTTAGTAATACATTTTTAACATTTATAATGTGTTTAGATTTTTTTTAATTGCCTTTAAAAAAATTATCTGCTAAATTGTCCATACCATTTATTAAATATCTATTTTAAAACCTAATCAGAAAGATATTTATTGCCAAGTAAGTTTTATTGCCAAATTATTTTTGGTTTATTGGTGCATGTGTCAAATGTGCATCAATCAAAGAAATGTAAACAATTTGTACCTGCATATAATTAAATATATTTTACTGTATAATCTTCAGAGTTTCAAAGTAATTTAAATGTCATTTCCTAAACCTTATCATGGGATCAAGAGTCAAGAATCTGTTAGCCTAAACCCTAATGGCTTTGGAGTAAAAAAAAAAAAAAAAAGCCATGGCTGGTCGATTTTGATAGTAGAAATCCTTGTATTTCAAAGGGGCTTGCCGCCAGCCGGCCGCGGTCCATTAGACGGAGGCAACCGCCAGAGAAAATGAAGCAGTCGGCCTGCCAGCTATTCGCCGGCGGCATCTCGCAAAAAATGGGAGTGTTGAATTCGGCGGCAAACGTTTCATCCCCGCCAGTGAGACGCACCTATAGCCGACAGCTTAGTGCCGGCGGCAAAAAGAAGCCGTGCGGATATTTTTTGCTATCTGGGTGCAGCTGTACATAACATCCTTGAAATTCTTAAGCACAAGGCAGGGTCAGCAGTCGGGGCAGAGTCGAACAGTGGACCAAGATATGGCCAGGTTTTTTTGCAGTCATGACAATGACAAAACAGAAACATTGTATTTAATATGTATTTACAATACATTTTAGCACTTATAATTAGAGCGGTGGTAGTAGTCAGGGGCCATTTTGAGGTTCATTGTGTTCCCAATAAACACATTCATGTAATAAAATTAATGCAATACCGATTTTTATTTTCAAACTATTTGAAGGTCTTTCCCTGGATTTTTTTTAAGCGTGGTTCAAAGAGATGGCTACCCAGCTGTAGTAGACCAGCAAAGCTTAACAAACTATGGAAACCCTTTGTGTTTTCAGTGTTTCTTTTGAACAAAAAAAATTGAGACATGGCCCCTTCACCAGCTGATGAGGTGCAGCTTTTGCAAGCTGGCTTGGGAAAACGGAATCTTACTATGCCTGATGACTTGACACATTCAGAGGTGATGTATATTTACACACCATTCCTTCATTAAACAGCTATATGCCTTCCTTAGTTATCAACAACTAAAAACCCTCGTAAGAATTATTTTCTAATCTTGAGTTAAATGTGGATTTTAGGTCTCTAGTTTGTTCAGTGATGCATACCCAAAAATGAACTCAGCATCTGGAGGCTGGCTTCTTTACAAAGCAACTGGTATGATCTGTAAACTAACACAACGGGAACTAGTTTTGCATTATCACACAGTGCAGATAGTTTTGTGAATGTCATTTCATTTGTTTTTGTACATTTCAATATATTGCACTGACAGTATTTTTTCTGTTTTAAACATAATGAAAAGATCATTTGGAGAGTTAAGATTGTATGACAATCTTACTTTATTTTATTTTTTTTGTTTGTTTGTTTTATTGTTAGTTTATTTTAATCTGTTATTTTTTGTAAAGTACTTTTGTCATAGAAGGCACTATATTAACAAAGTTGCACTTACAATTACGTCATACTGTTTTAATGGAATTGGATGCCATTTTAATTTCATAATTTTTATTTCTCTAGGTGGACATGGTAGAAGACGGTTAAATGTAGTTCCTCAGTCTGAAGGCTACTGTGGGAGCACAATTAGAAGTGCAACTGGAGGGGGGGAAACAGTGTTGTACAGTGTTCCATTACAAGATGAGTTTGACCTGTCACCTCTACCATCTGATGCCCAGGAATTCTCTCAAATGCCTAAAGCAGAAAGCAAGAAATGCTCCAAATCTATGCCACTCCAGATTCAGAATCCTCATGAGTATTCTGTAAGATGCATGTTATGTTAAATGTTTTGTCTATTTCTAGCTGACTAATCTACCTCCTGATTCACCTGATTTACCTCCTGTTACTGAAGAAAAGGTAAATTACCTTGTTGCTTGGGCTGACATTATTCTGACTTCTTTTAATGTGTATTTTACATCATTACTTGCTTTTTAGTCACCAGAGGCAAAGTGTCCTGTTTGTCAGCAAAGTTTTCCTGTGAAGGAATTGGAGCACCATGCAAGTTTTTGTGCCGATTTAGATAGGTAATTGTAATACTATGAACAGAATCAACAATGTAATTTTGTGGTGGATTATATGGCACGATTCTAAGCATTGTGTTTCAAAGTTTAAATAACGATTATGGTTTAAATTTTCACTTGTACATGCATTTTCTCTTTAGTCCAGTTGGCCTTCTAAGCCCTGATATAATGGAGCCACAAAAAGAAGAAATGTCATGGTATATTAATTAAAGTATCAAAAGTATTCTTACATATTACAACTTACATCAATAATGTACTTGGAAAACATAACCGGTGTGGCGAACAGGACGGCCGAGGGACGTGAGAGAACGGCGCGAGGCCGGTGGGGCGATTGCTAATGAGCAACACCTGTGAGGCACACCGGTCTCGCATCTCTCACGGAGGAGCGGAAGCATAAAGGAGGAGCGACGACGTTGATGATCGAGAGAGGACCAGGCCTGTATTTTAGTTGTGTTTTGTTTTTGTATTTTACTTTAGCCAGCAGTCGTCCGCGAGGGGCTGCTGGCAGTTATATTTATTTTCGGTAGCCAGCAGTCGTCCGCGAGGGGCTGCTGGCGGTATTATCGTTTGTTTGTTTTATTTTAAATAAACTATATTTTAATTGTTCGCCGGTTCCCGCCTCCTTCTTCCCTGAACCTTGCTACACTGGTTCCGAAACCCGGGAAGAGGGAGGAACGCGCTGTCAGAGAGTCCTCGCCGATGTGGGGAATCCGCGGTGCCATCGAGCATGGTGCGCGAGTCGCCGCCGCTCGCCGTGGGCCGGAGCCTGCTGCCATCCGCCGAGCGAGGGGAGGAGCAGGGAGCGGGGGACTCGCGGCCACGGACGCTCGAGGCGGTGCGCTGGAGTGAGTTGCCGGTGGGACGGTCGAGCTCGCTGCCGGCCGCCTGGGTATTGGAGGGGCGGCTGCCATCCGGGAGGGAGAGGAGGAGTCGCCGCCGCTCGCCGTGGGCCGGAGCCTGCTGCCGTCCACCAGTGAAGGGGAGGAGCAGGGAGCGGGGGACTCCTGCCTTCTGCCCAAGGCACCCGAGGAGCCGTCGCCGTCCACCGGGCGGCGGAGGACCGTCGAGCCGTCCACCGAGGGCTACCCAGCGTCACCGCCAGGCACCGCGGAGGAGAGCGCACAGCTGGTGGGGGACCAGATGGCAGCGCGTTGTGGGAACCGGACCAAGTTTTTTTTTTTTTTTTTCCTCTCTCCCCTCTCTCGATCTGTCGCTCCTCATGCTTCCGTCTCCGTTTCCCTCGGTTTGTCTGTCCATACTCCCCAGGGATCGCCGCCGCAGGGGGGGGAGTAGGCACAGGCTCGTGGGTACCCCTCGGCCTGTGAGGGGCGATGGGGGTATATGGCGAACAGGACGGCCGAGGGACGTGAGAGAACGGCGCGAGGCCGGTGGGGCGATTGCTAATGAGCAACACCTGTGAAGCACACCGGTCTCGCATCTCTCACGGAGGAGCGGAAGCATAAAGGAGGAGCGACGACGTTGATGATCGAGAGAGGAACAGGCCTGTATTTTAGTTGTGTTTTGTTTTTGTATTTTACTTTAGCCAGCAGTCGTCCGCGAGGGGCTGCTGGCGGTATTTTCGTTTGTTTGTTTTATTTTAAATAAACTATATTTTAATTGTTCGCCGGTTCCCGCCTCCTTCTTCCCTGAACATTGCTACAACCGGTATATCAAAATGCTGTCTAGAACACTCCATTTTAATCACAATTTGACAGTGAAGAGGATGTACTGTGTTGGCTTGCTGCTCAAGTTGACACCTTCCGAAGAATTCAGTATCAGTGTGTCTAGAATGAACCTCTTAGAAAGAGGTATGTCACTGTGGAAGCGACAAAAGCTTAGCTCCCCAATCCACACTTTAAAGGTGACATTCATGGGAGTGGCTGGAGTCGTCACAGGCGCTCTCCGTAAAGAATTTCCTGACAGGTGAGGATTTTTGCATCTGATACCCTTTACCACAAAACCTTTGCAATGTTAAAACATTTGTCCTGCTCAGATTGTTTGCCGTCTCCATATTGGAATGTTGCTGAATTATTTCTTTTTTTTTTTAAACTACAGAAATGATTAGTGCCATTGAGACCCGGCTCTTTGAAGGAGAAAATGGTCAAGGAAAAATGCCTAAGTACTCATTAAATGACCTTGACAATGGCCTGTTTCGGTAAAGGTCATTAAAGATTTTAACAGGGTTCGTACGGTCATGAAAAACCTGGAAAAGTCATGGAATTTTAAAATGGCAATTTCCAGGCCTGGAAAAGTTTTGGAAAATTAATAAACTCAGAAAGTTTTAGAAGTCATGGAATTTGTGTGTGTGTGTGTGTGTGTTCTTGAATTTGTTTAATTGATAATATCGGTTAAACAAATTGCAATACTTTTTTCATTCGGGCGATCAGTCACATCGAGTGACGCTATGTTCTCTGCGTAAGGGTTACGGCAACTCAGTTGCAGCTGAGCAAAAATCAGCAATGCCGGGAAAATGTCGATTTAATAATGTTTTGCTTCAATCTGAAAAGTATAATGCATGGCTTGAGAATGACCAGGACCTGGGACGTGCAAAATGTAGACTTTGTCATAAAACGTTTGACATTTCAAACATGGGAGAAGCAGCGCTATCTAGCCATGCTAAAGGTGCAAAGCACCAGTCTGCCACTGCAGCTGCGCGCCAGTCAGCTTCCAACCCGATCGCTGGCTTTTTCACCCAGGTGACTGACGTGACACTCTCTGCCAGCTGCGGTGCTTGCCTCTCCTCCACCACAAAGCAAGGGACCATTTTGATTGCTGTGTCCAGAAATGAAACCCTAACTGCAGAGGTACTGTGGGTGCTAAAAGTGGCTAATTCTCACTATTCTTACAAGTTTTGTGAAGACATCAGTCAGCTTTTTCAGGTCATGTTCCCCGACAGTCAGATAGCTGCAAGATTTAGCCTACATTCGGTGAACGCAAGTGCTCGTATATGTGTACTTTTGGACTGGCTCCTTATTTTAAGAAACTGACTTTGGCTAGTTTATCAAAGCAACGAGTATATGTCATGTTATTTGATGAAAGCCTGAATCACTATTTACAGGCTAAACAGTTAGACATGCATGTCAGGCAATGGACGGGTCAGACTAAATACAATAGCTTATAGTTTTTGGGCCATTCGTCAGCTCAAGACATCCCTGAAAAAATCAACAACTTGCTTTCTGAGATCGGAATCAAAAATCTTGTCCAAATCTCAATGGACTGGCTGAACGTGAATTGGAAAGTATTTGAAACTCTCCAGAGCAAGTGCAGAATGATGTGGGAAAGTCACTAATCAACATAGGTTCGTGCGGGTTGCACATACCACACAATGCGTTCAGACATAGATGTAAATCCGCTGGATGGGAAGTCAAACACGATTCTCTAGCGTGTATTGGCTGTTTCATGATTGCCCTGCTCGTCACGAAGATTTTGTGACACCAACCGGATGTGACAAGTTTTGCAAGCATCGGTGGATTGAAAATGTCAATGTGTCAGAAAGAGGATTGCTGCTCTGGCCACATGTCAAAAAATACATTGACATGGTAGAGAAAGGTGAACTTCTCAATCCAAAAGTGAAGTCGTTTGATGAGGTGAAGATGCGATGTGCTGATCCTCTCTTTCCAGTGAAACTGGAGATATTTAACAGCATTGCGAGAGAAATCGACCCCTTCCTCACCATGTATCAGTCAGACCAGCCCATGCTGCCTTTCCTTTCTGATGACATGTACAAACTGATTAAAGGTAAGGATCAACATGGATTGTGTGATTGCTAATGTTTTATTGTACACAATGCAGTAATTAGAAACGTACGCAATTTATATAAAATGGCATTTGTTTCTGTCGTTTTTCATGTCAACTTTTCTAGTGCAAGAAGTTTTTTTATTTATTTTTTTAATTGAGCGACACCTACTGGTAAAGTTTTTTATTTTTTTGTCGCTTTTTCCCTTATAACAGCAGAAATTACTTTAAATACTCTGTCATAGAAATAAATAAAAAAATAAATATAAAATAAATGATTATTTAAAGTAATGTGAATAGTAATTGTTTAGACTATATTTCATTTGTCTGTTACACAGTTATTGCAATGTTCCTTCTTGAAGTCCAATAGATTAATTGATATTTAAATCTTTACAAAATAAAAGTGTAAAGCTCAAAAGATAATTTAGAACATTTCAGTTGTTTGTAAATTTGCAATTGATCAAATTGAATAATAAAACCCCTAATTTAAAAAAGAAAAAACTTTTTTTTTTTTTGACGGCCTCATGGGACGATTTCTGAAGGAAAAGCACTTACAAGAGGCCACATCTACACTAAAGCTCCTCCAGGTCCCTTTTCAGGACAGCGGTCTGCACAAGGATAGTTTTCAGATTGATATTGTATTTGCAGCACAAGTCACTCTCAACCAACTCAAGTCTTCCAAGAACATTTCAGAAAGGCAAAGACTAGAGATTAGGATGGACTGCAAGAAATTCTTGATTGCACTCCTTGAGAAGTTGCTGAAAAAGGCTCCAGTGTATCACACATTAGTGAGAAGCATGCAGTGCCTTGACCCGAGACGTGTGGCTGAATGTAAAGAACTGTGGGCAAGTCATATGAGAAGAATGCTGCACATACTTGTAGGAGCTAAACATGTAAATGAGGCTATGTGTGATGACATCCTTTGAGAATTTAGGGAGTTTTGTGATTTGGCTGCTCTTCAGGCAAAGTTCAGGGAATTTGACCCGAAAAACACTCGAGTGGACACCCTGTTGCATGAGAAAATGGGGACAAAACCATCATTTTCCAAAGTGTGGGATGTTTTGAAGATTCTGCTTGTATTGTCACATGGACAGGCCAGTGTTGAAGAGGCTTTTCCATCTACAAAGAGTTAATCGTTGAGAATCAGAGGGAGAGGCCTCTGGTGGCTCAAAGGCTCATTGTTGACCATGTCAGATCTGTCGGGGGCATAACCAAGGTGGAGATCACAAAAGAGCTGCTTCTTTTGGCTGCAGGAGCCAGGCAGAAGTACCATGGCTACTTGAAAGAGGAGAAGAAAAACAAAGAACAGCAAGCTGTTGACTTGAAGAGGAAGGCCCTCACAGATGATCTAGATGATTTGAAAAAGAAGAGGGCTAGAATGGAGGCAGATATTTGTGCTCTTGAGAAATCAGCAGTTGAATATGCTGAAAAGGCAGAATCCTCAAGCAATCCTACCTTTATCACCAAATCCAACAGTTTCCGCAGAACTGCAAAAGAAAAGAAAGCGTCTCTGCAGAAAATTGGAAAACAGATTGACGAGAAGCTTGCAGAAATGAAAAATAAACGCTGTTGATTGTTTTTGGGGAATGGAGAATTCAAATACAGATGTTAACTTGTTAAAAATGGTTATGCAGTGAAGTGAAATTTTCTTCAGTTAAAGTTAATGACAAAGTTGCTGGACACTTTAATTTATTTATTGTTTCTGTTTTACATTGTTGTCTCCAATTGATTTGTTAATAGCCTCATGGATTTTTGTTAATAAATGTCTAAGGAGTTGTCAGGGTTTGACATTATTTATTTTTGATTGTTACTGTGTCATACGGAAGCGTATTGCATTCACTTGAGGAAAAAAAATCTACTCTGTTTTTCTGAATTAACGAGTTAATATCTCAGAATTATGAGAGAATTTTTCATGGAAAAAAGTTTTTGCTCTGTTTTTCTGAATTAATGACTTAATTATCTCAAAATTATGAGTAACTCATTAGTTCAGAAAAACAGTGAAAAAAAAGTTTTTCAAGAAAAATGTATCTCATAATTCTGAGATATTAACTCGTTAATTCAGAAAAACGGGGCAAAAACTTTTTTTTCATGAAAAAATATCTCATAATTCTGAGATAATTAACTTGTTAATTCAGAAAAACAGAGCAAAAACTTTTTTTCCATGAAAATTATCTCGTAATTCCGAGATAATTAACTCGATAATTCAGAAAAACAGAGTAGATTTTTTTTCCTCAAGTGAATGCAATACGCTTCCGTAGTGTTTAGCATTTTTTCAATAAATATTTATTTTGTATTAAACCGCATTGCTTGTTCATTTATTTTATTCAAGATATTGTGTGGTAAATTTGAACATGGATTTTTTATTCTTATTTCACATGTATACAGATGTTTTATGGAACATTAAGTCATGGAAATTTAATAGTAAAAATGTGTACGAACCCTGTTTTAAGTCATTAAAGAATTAGTTCATCGAATATTGTTTAGATTAGACTTACATAAGGAGTCTATAAAAACAGAAAATAAAGTAAATGCCTTTATCTGTAGAAAATAAATGTATTATTTGAACATTATTATAGAAGTTCTATTCTTTTTTTTCTTTTTTTTTTGGGCAAATAATCCAATTAAGAGCAAATGCCTTTTGAACATAAGTTTTAAATGTACTTGCTGACTGTAGGAGTTGTATTTCATGATTTGTTGTCCTTATTTAGAGTTGCTGGGGAAATATATGCCGTAAGTCTCGCACAAGGTGGTCCAATTTGTAATTATGTAGTTTTGTATTGCCATGCACCTTTTATGAATGTTTCAAGAAAATCTCAATTCTTTCTAGATCGAGGAGACTTCAGGTGAGTGTAAGGATTATTAGGAACACCATACTAATACTGTGTTTGACCCCTTTTCGCCTTCAGTACTGCCTTAATTCTACGTGGCATTGATTCAACAAGGTGCTGGAAGCATTCTTTAGAAATGTTGGCCCATATTGATAGGATAGCATCTTGCAGTTGATGGAAATTTGTGGGATGCACATCCAGGGCACGAAGCTCCCGTTCCACCACATCCCAAAGATGCTCTATTGGGTTGAGATCTGGTGACTGTGAGGGCCATGTTAGTACAGTGAACTCATTGTCATGTTCAAGAAACCAATTTGAAATGATTTGAGCTTTGTGACATGGTGCATTATCCTGCTGGAAGTAGCCATCAGAGTATGGGTACATGGTGGCCATAAAGGGATGGACAATATATATATATATATATATATATATATATATATATATATATATATATATATATATATTAAACAATAGATCAACAAAAGATAGACAATTAAACAAAGATACACATTATACAGGCCTGCACAGTGCTTTAATTTCAGGAAGGTCTACTAACATTATTCAGGTATGGTCTAAAAAGAATTATAATAAAGTAATCAAAAGTAAAATAGCACTGCAAAGTTTATCATAGATAAATGTATGCTTATTAAAGCTAAAGTTATTCACTCAAGAGCTGTGAGTGATTTTTTCTTTGCCTTTTGTTGTTTGATTCTCAGTAATGGTGCAATCGTCAGCATGTTTATTAGACTGCTTCCCCTTTAAGAACGAGTGCAGATCTAATAGTCTACTGATGCACCATATTTTCTCCCAACTATTTCCATAACTATGTCCATTTTAGACATAAACTGTTTAAGTGAATCTCCAAGCCGGTCATTTTGACATTTTTGTGTAGGCTACATTTGATCGTTTAGATGCGCATATGAAGCCCAAAGTATAATGTGCTTGTCTCGTTGCAGTCTGTTTTGGAGCGCGCGACGCATTGGGAACACCATCTCTTCCGCAGATTTTTGTGCTTTTAATAGCTCTTTTTATTATTAAAAGCAATTTAGCAACAGTAGAGACTGCATTTTACAGCAATCACCGATCATGCTGATTCTGTCTTAAAGTTTGAGTTTTAAGGAGAAATGACAGGGAAGGAAGTTGCGCTAGACAGAATGCAGCTAGAGTTTTTAATGGTTTTACCTCAATATATTCTATAATCTTTTGAAATCAGACTAATATCACAGATCTAAAGTGTAACCATATAGGCTACGTTTGAATGTTCAGTTCTGTCCTCCGTCGTCACTCATTAAGCAGGGCTGTCGTGTTGTGTGCGCTGTGGCACCGCGTGAGAGATCTCTCTCTTTCTCTTCTGGGCTGCGAATAGCAAACATGCATCACAGGCAAATGGTTTAATTTATACGGCTTTGCAAACATCGCATTTTGCTGTCTTGCTCTGCTGTGGTGTTTCCAGTGTGAGATATTTCCACCATAGGATTTCCACACAGCGAACATGTTGGCAGCTCAATGCTATCCTGCTTGCTGGCCGCAAAGTGCGGAATGGATTTCCTGAGGGCGGGTCTCTGTGTCTCATTGAGCCGCGCCTCCATTCAGGATATCCATTCAACATGTTCTCATTCTGTTTACGACCAATTCTGACTCTACCATCTGAATGTCTCTACAGAAATCGAGACTCATCAGACCAGGCAACATTTTTCCAGTCTTCAACTGTCCAATTTTGGTGAGCTCTTGTAAATTGTAGCCTCTTTTTCCTATTTGTAGTGGAGATGAGTGGTACCCGGTGGGGCCTTCTGCTGTTGTAGCCCATCCGCCTCAAGGTTGTGCGTGTTGTGGCTTCACAAATGCTTTGCTGCTTACCTCGGTTGTAACGAGTGGTTATTTCAGTCAAAGTTGCTCTTCTATCAGCTAGATCAGCCCATTCTCCTCTGACCTCTAGCATCAACAAGGCATTTTCGCCCATTGGACTGCCGCATACTGGATGTTTTTCCCTTTTCACACCATTCTTTGTAAACCCTAGAAATGTTTGTGCGTGAAAATCCCAGTAACTGAGCAGATTGTGAAATACTCAGACCGGCCCGTCTGGCACCAACAACCATTCCACGCTTAAAATTGCTTAAATCACGTTTCGTTCCCATTCTGACATTCAGTTTGGAGTTCAGGAGATTGTCTTGACCAGGACCACACCCCTAAATGCATTGAAGCAACTGCCATGTGATTGTTTGATTAGATAATTGCATTAATGAGAAATTAAACAGGTGTTCCTAATAATCCTTTAGGTGAGTGTGTGTGTGTGTATATGTATATATATATATATATATATATATATATATATATATATATATATAGCCCAATTTCTCAGACAAGACTTAAGCCTAATCTCAGATTAAAATGCATGTTTGACCTCCAGTAATGGTCGAATTGCCCCTTTATTAAATCTACGTAAAAGTTCTAAAGGCCTGCTGGCTTAATCTAAGCCCTATCTGTGAAACCAAGCATTTAAAGAGGTAGTTCACCCAAAAATAAAAATGTACTCACCACTTACATATGTTCCAAACCTATATGATTTTCTGTCTACTGCTGAACACCAAAGAAGATATTTTGAAGAATGTCACTAACCAAACAGTTGACAGCAGCCACTGATTTCCATAGTAGCTCCTGTAGACCTGTAATTGGGATGTTGACATAATTTGATGCAGTAATTGCCAAATCCAGTTCTTGCTGAGTAGTATCCAGGAAGTAATCCAAGTCTAAAGTCAATGGCTACAATCAACTGCCTGTTTACCCAAAATATCTTATTTTGCATTCAGCAGAAGAGAGAAACTTATACAGGTTTGGAACAAGTGGAGGGTGAGAAAATGATGACAGTTTTCATTTTTGGGGGAAATATTTTCAAAGTTTCAAAACAGAACAAAGTCAGCTTGACAAACAGTACCTTCCTTGAGAAACCAATCCCACCAAATATCACAATATTGAATCTAAAAAGAGATCAAAATAAAATATGAACATAATACTATGCTGTTTGTTAGCAGTCATTTAGTTTAGGGTATATGTGAAGGCATTTTTAATGTGTAAACATTACATTTACATTAATTATGTTGATTAGCTCCCGTAGACCTGTAATTAAAGCTTCTGGGATGTTGACATGATTTGATGCAGTAATTTCCAAATCCAGTTCTTGCTGAGCAGTATCCAGGAGGTAATCCAAATCTAATGTTTCATTCTGAATAATTAAGCTTAATTTTGTCAGCATATGCTGTAAAATGTGTTCTTGCACTTGTTCCTACAAGTAAAGACAACAACAACAACAAAAACAGCCCCTTTAGGATATTTAAGACAATCATCCTTTGTTCTCTTTCTCTCTCTTCTTCTCCAGTTAATTTGCACAACGTCAGCCATCATCATTATAAGGACTAGCAAACCAGTTTTACCCCAATTAAGCTTTATAATTTATATACCATCATTCAGTGCCTACCTGGAAAAGTGACATTTGTCTTCGGTCCTGGCAAGTAGCATTAAAAGAAAGAAAGATTGGGCAAACATATTATTTTTATATTTTATATTTATATCTATACACGGTATCTTGATATAAAAAAGTTTTTAATCAATAAAACTTAAATTAACTTAAACAATAAATGTGTCAAATAAAGCCAGAACTGTTGCACACTGTACATGAATTAAAACTTTGTTTCGATGTTAATGGTTACTTCAGTAACACGAACTTACTTCAAGCTACCTTGAAGGACAAGCGGAGGAGGAAGATGATGCTTACACTGAATGTTTGCTGCTTCAATCCAGAGTATTGTATCTCACCCATGCACACTCACTCACGCACACACCCAGAGCACACACGCACAAAAAAAAAATTAAAAGCTGCATTTGAAACAGCTGATTCATTAATGCAAGGAACTTACATTATTTTGTTTACCATGTTGCGACACAAGTTTATTTTTATTTGTCATGTTCTTTTCTCAGATTGAGCTCCCTGACCATCTGACAGCATTGTCTTGTGTGGCTCAAAAATGGGTTGAACACATGCTGTTCATGTGTGTCTTCTTTAGTCTGTTGGCTATTTCGTTTTTTTCCTGGCATAGGTCACTTACACATTTTGCACTTACTGCGGAGTCTTGTGTTGACTGTTAACATATTTGTGCCCATATGTACATTTTATGTGCTGGCTTTATTGTTGAATAGATATTTCTAAAATTGTATGATGTTTTTGTTGAGTTATTATTACACAATTCTTTTTCTGACCTGTTTGAATCTTGCCCCTGTCAAATAACCCAAATGACAAAAAAAAAACTAAAACTAACACTAAAACTAATAAAAACTAAACTAAAACTAAGCATTTTCATAAAATATAAACTAAACTAGACTAGCAAACCCACTTTAAAAACGAATTAAAACTAAACTGAATTTGAAAACAAAAATTCAAAACGAAATAAAAATAAAAACTTATGAAAAATGCAAAACTATAATAACCTTGAATGAGATCAGTACAGAGTGCAGGTATTTACACATATAAGTAAATTGAAGCCACTATAAAAAAAAAATCAATTTCAAAAGCCTTCAAATTAAAGGAGTAGTTCACTTTTAAAAAAAACTTTTGCTGATAATTTACTCACCCCCATGTCATGCAGGATGTCTATGTCTTTCTTTCTTCAGTCGAAAAGAAATTAAGGTTTTTGATGAAAACATTCCAGGATTTTTCTCCATATAATGGACTTCAATGGGAACCAGACGGTTCAAAATCCAAATGAGCGTTTCAGTGCAGCTTCAAAGGGCTTTAAACGACACCAGACGATGCATAAGGCTCTTATCTAGCGAAACGATCACTCATTTAAAAAATAAATAAAAAACTTAAAGTTTTATAAGCACAAATGCTCGCCTTGCTCTGTTCTGTGATGCGTGCTAGTGACGTCACGTAATACGCAATTACGTTGAAAAGGTCACGCTTCTTGACGTTTGTGGAAGTACCGAGTCAGTGTTTACAAGTTGAACGTGCAAACAAAGTCAAACGCCGTTTACAAAAAAAGGAAATTAAAAGGTAAAACAACGATGTCGGGCGATTTTGAACTTAGAGGAGAAGATGAGATGCAGTTTTTCACCTTTCTGAACCGGAATACACAGAGGAAAAGCGTGACCTTTTCAACGTAATTGCGTATTACGTGACGTCACTAGCACGCATCACAGAACGGAGCAAGGCGAGCATTTGTGCTTATAAAACTTAAAGTTTTTTATTTATTTTTGAAATGAGTGATCGTTTCGCTAGATAAGAGCCTTATGCATCGTCTGGTGTCGTTTAAAGCCCTTTGAACCTGCACTGAAACGCTTATTTGGACTTTGAATCGTCTGGTTCCCATTGAAGTCCATTATATGGAGAAAAATCCTGGAATGTTTTCATCAAAAACCTTAATTTCTTTTCGACTGAAGAAAGAAAGACATAGACATCTTGGATGACATGGGGGTGAGTAAATTATCAGCAAAAGTTTTTTTAAAAGTGAACTACTCCTTTAACAGTGATTAGTTTTACAACATTTAGTCTTATAACGCAAGTTATATTTAGGTGTGTACAAATCTGTGCTTGCTAATTTGTGTATTTTCTAATGCGTGTTGTAGCTTTGACTGTCAACATGCTGAAGTCCGCAACAAACTCAAATCAGACTTTAGGACAAAGTTTCAGTGTTCCTATGAGGGAATAGAAAGGCAAGGAACCCCAACACTCAATGAGATTTACACTGAGCTCTATATCACAGAATATGGAGATGGAGAGATCAATAATGAACATGAGATCAGATGGATTGAAAAAGCTTCTAGGAAAGCTACAATGGAGGACACCCCAATCAACTGCAATGACATCTTCAAAACCCTACCTGGACAAAATCAACCCATCAGAGCTGTGTTGACTGAAGGAGTCGCTGGCATTGGAAAAACAGTTTCTGTGCAGAAGTTCATTCTGGACTGGGCTGAAGGGAAAGTGAATCAGGACATCTACCTCATATTTCCACTTCCTTTCAGAGAGCTCAATTTGCTGAAGGACCAAATATTCAGTCTTAAAGGTCTTCTCCAGTTCTTCATGGGCACAAAACAACTGGAAATATTTCCAAATGAAGGTAAAATCATGTTTATCTTTGATGGTTTGGATGAGTGTCGTCTATCTCTGGATTTTCGGAACAACGTGAGGTTGTGTGATGTGACTGAATCAGCTTCAGTGGACGTGCTGCTGACGAACCTCATTTTGGGGAATCTGCTTCCCTCTGCTCTCATCTGGATCACCTCCAGACCAGCAGCATCTGATCTCATCCCCTCTGAGTGTGTTGATCGAGTGACAGAGGTACGAGGCTTCAATGACCCACAGAAGGAGGAATACTTCAGGAAGAGAATCACTGATCAGGGTCTGGCCAATAAAATCATCTCACACCTGAAGACATCGAGGAGCCTTTACATTATGTGCCACATCCCAGTGTTCTGCTGGATCTCAGCCACCGTTCTAGAGAAGATGCTGATTGAAGCAGAGATTGGAGAGATTCCCAAGACTCTCACTCAAATGTACACACACTTCCTGATCCTTCAGACCAACATCAAACATGAGAAGGACTTTGAGAAGAAATTGACAGATGAAGACACGATCCTAAAACTAGGGAAATTGGCTTTTCAAGAGCTTATGAAAGGCAATGTGATCTGAGAGAGTGTGGCATTGACGTGACGGAAGCATCAGTGTACTCAGGATTGTGCGCTCAGATCTTCAGAGAGGAGTTTGGTCTGTGTCAGAGGAAAGTCTACTGCTTTGTTCATCTCAGTACGCAGGAACATCTAGCTGCTCTGTATATGTTGTTTTCATTCAGTTTGAAATATGTAGATGTTCTTAGTGAATACCAGGCCTTAAAATACAATGTTCAGTCCGCAGCATGCTTCACAGTATATGAGAGGGCTGTGGAAGAGGCTTTGCAAAGTAAGAATGTCCATCTTGACCTCTTCCTTCGCTTCCTTCTGGGTCTCTCGTTAGAGTCCAATCAAACTCTTTTTAAGTGCCTGCTGGCACAAACAGGAGGAATGTCTCACAACACGGAGGAAATTATTCAGTACGTCAAGAAGAAGATTAGAGACAATCTTTCTCCTGACAAATCCACCAATTTGTTTCACCGTCTGAATGAACTAGGTGATCATACTCTGGTAAATGAAATCCAAGACTATCTCAGCACTGGGTTGATAAGAGATGCCAATCTGTCTCCAGCACAGTGGAGGCACTGGTTTTTGTGTTGCTTACTTCAGAGCAGCTGGAAGTGTTTGAATTAAAGGAATACATCAGGGATGAGTTCAACCAAAAAACAAATCACACAGGATCAAGTTCTCCATAATCTTCTGCCTGTGGTTGAAGCATCCAGATCAGCTCAGTAAGGAAACGGCTCTTTCACATTATCACCACAATAATAAAGTCTTAATTTTATGCTAAGAATATGTGAAGTGTATATAGAGCTTCTGAATCACATGGATCTGTGTGATTGCCAGTCTACATGACATGATGTTTCAAGTAATGTCCTGCAGTATGACATGCTATACTTATCTAAAACCATTTTTAATTTTTAAATTATATTTAAAATGTATATTTTAAATATAAATATTCACATCCTACAAACAGATCCTTTGTTCTTGTATGTGTTTGTACAGATGTGTCCATTTGACAAGAATTTATTATTAAAAGCATTAAATAATATTTCCTGGTGTCATTAAAGTGATTATATTTCATTTAAAAGCTGCAGGTTCAAAGTATTTGTTGTATTAACTGATTAGCACATAAAAATCCATGAATACATAAAGGTAATCTTATTTTATTTCCAGGCTTGGCTGTTGTAGTCTCTCATTGAATTGCTGTGCTGATCTGGTTTCAGCTCTCGGCTCAGAATCATCATGTTTGAGAGAACTGAACTTAAACTACAATCATTTGAAGAGTTCAGGTGTGACGTTACTTTCTGCTGGACTGGGAAGTCCTCACTGCAAATTGGAAACACTGTGGTAAGACTTTTTTAGACTTATTTTAACTCTATTATAAACAATATTTTAACATTGACTTCAGATGTCCTGCATTTCTGAACTACAAATGCACACTACACAGTTTAAAATGTTTGTCTGAAGTTTTATAATCATCCTTGAAGTTTTATTAGTGTTTTATTTTATACAGTGTAGCATGCTCTGTATTCCTGGAATTAAGCAAACAGAAGTGTTCGTTATTTGTCCGCAGGTTGTGGCGGTGTGATATCACAGATGAAGGTTGTGCCGCTCTGGCCTTTGCCCTGAATTCAAACCCTTCACATCTGAGAGAGCTGGATCTGTCTGAAAATGACCTAGGAGATCAAGGCATGGAGCTATTCTCTGATGCACTAAAAAATCCTCAGTGTAAACTGGAGACACTGAAGTAAGTTCTTCAAGACCCACAGATAATAAAAAAGTAAATTAAATGGTCTGATGTGTTGAATTTAATTAGTCCAGTTTAGAAGCTTTATATATGTAGATGTTCTAAGAGTCAACACTGTCTGCTAACAAAGTAATTAGCACACATTAGCACATTATGTAGAGAAATCGAATTAGCACATTAAAATGATCTATTTTCGTTCGTATATCCTACTGGTGTTTCCCCCTCTCTCTTAAGATATTAGTGGTGTTGTAACATTGTACATGTATAAGTTTCTTAATTAACTAATCAAATGTAAAGAATTTAAAGAATGTCCCATTGTTCTCTCTGCAGGTTGAGATTTTGTAACTTCTCAGAAGAAGGTTGTGCAGCTCTGACTTCAGCTCTGAGATCAAACCCCTCACACCGGAGAGAGTTGGATCTGTCTGAGAATGAATTTGTAGATGCAGGAGTATAATTTCTCTCTGAAGAACTCAGGGATCGTCTATGTAAACTGGAGATATTGTGGTGAGATCATTATTTAAGATTTGTAATCCTACTATGGTAAAAGTATATAATAAAGTCGAGTGCATTTACTGTAGTAACTGTGTGTTTTGAAATGAGCGTAAATACTGTGTAATTTTTTCTGTCTGAAGGCTAAGGGATTGTGATTTAACAGATGAAGGTTGTGCTGCTCTGGCTTCAGCTCTAAGATCAAATTCCTCACAGATGAAAGAGCTGGATGTGACTAAAAATAAATTCAAGGGGACGGGCACTGACTTGCTCACTGCTATAAAGTTCAATCCACACTATAAACTGGAGAAATTACAGTAAAATTTAGAATTTTTTTGAGATAATCTTTTGAGATAATAATAAACTCAGTAACCGTACTAACATTTGGGATACATGTTGTTTTTTACACTAGGAAAATAATATTTTCAGCATACAGAAGAAATATACTTTTTGATCTGAAATAAATGTAATGTGCTTCCTTTTTTAAGCTGCATTTGAAGAGTCCAGCTAAGAACTGACGGATGGGCAGCTCAGTGGATTTGTTGCTGCTGTACTGATACAGTGTTTTAATTCCTCATTCATTTTCACAATTTACTTGCCAATGTACATGATCTGTTAGTTTTGAGTTGAAATCAAGTCAGTTTTGATGGTTCTTTTGATTTAAACTCTAAATAAACAAACAAACAAACAAACAATGTGTTGGACAGTTTATTTAGCACATTTAAAAACAACATGAGTTGGCCAAAGTGCTTTCCATTAAAACAATATTCCAACAGCATAAATAGCCTAAATACAAAAAACATTAAACACGACACCAAACCAAATACAATTAAAAAGCAAGAGTGATGTTTGAGAAGACCTCAATGGCCTTGTGTCTGATAGACCTGAAGAAGATCTGAAATATATTCAGGAGCTAGGCCATGCAAGTCCTTAAAAACAAACAGTAAAACCTTAAACTGGGTCCTGAAATTAACTGGGAGCCACAGCAGTGAAGCTAGTACTGGGGAAACATTAACTTACTTCTTGGTCCCAGTCAATAGCCTAGTTGCCGCATTTTGTAAGAGTTGAATGTGTTTGAACAGAACACAAGGAAGCCCCAGATACAATGAATTACAATAATCCAACCTTGAAAATATGAACGCCTGTATAACCTGCTTCAAATCATTAAAAGACAAAAAGGGGTTAATTTTAGCAATTAAATGAAAGAAGCCAGCCTTCAACACCGAATTTACTTGCTTATCAAATTTAAACTCTGAATCAAAGATAACTCCCAGATTCCTTGCTTGTTCATGTACATTAGAGGCAAGAGATCCTAGACAATCAATGTGGCTGACCTAATTGAGCCAAACACTAAACATTCGCCATCCATAGTTTAATTTCTCTCAAGCAATTCATCAAAAAAATCTAATGCAGTGCCATCATCTGCCTTCAATGGAAGATAAAGTTTAGTATCATCTGCATAACAATGAAGCGCAACATTATACTTTTGACAAATAACGCTGAGTGGTAACATGTACAAAAAAAATGAAATAGGACCCAAAATTGAACCCTGTGGAACCCCACACATACTCGTTAATTGTGATGGTAATGGAACTATTTTCTAAATGTTTCAGATTCTCTCCAGCAGATGGCCACATGTTCATTATGAAAATGTAAACATTAATGTTCTCTATGAAATTTCCATGTGGGGGGCAGCCTCTATTAAATTAACTGGTACCAAGTGCAACATGTACCTGGATCAACATCTTTATCAACATTCAAATCAACCAATCAGATTTGAGGGACATACTAATGGTGGTGGGGAGCATTGGAACATTTCATGTGTTGCTAATCTTGCGTTGGCGTGAACAGAGGGAAGGGGTATGTGTGTGTGTGGAAGGGCGGGATGAGTTTTTTAAAAATTTAGGCTTTCTCGACCGATTTTCAAAATCGTATACCATAGCTTTAAGTTAAGTCTAGGCTTATAACCAGTGTTAGGTGCTTCTACATCAATGTTATTCACCTGTCATTTCACTCTGATTTTAGAGATAAGTTATGGGTAGGGTTTAGCCTGGGAAAACCCAGACGAACTTCCGGCAAATTTAGAAATGGAAATTTGGAAATGGGCTGTGAATGAACCTTCCCCAGACCCTAACTCAGTTACGACTGAGAAGGGTCTGGTTTTAACCAGGCTAGGTAGGGTTAGGACTATCTTTACGTACAGGAATGTCCAGGAACTGGTCTTACTTGGCAAAATCATGGTGACCAAATTATCATTCATATTTTGTTATTTATGCCTCTTTTTTGACATATATTTTTAGTTGTTTATATGTATATGTTTTTGTGCTTTATAATTACAATAAAATTGTAAATGTTGCATATTGATATAAAGCTGCAATGTGCAGTATATCCCAATTGTTGTAATTTTATCTAAAAAAGTTGGCTTTTTATTACTATTATTACTGTACAGCTGGCCTGGAATTAACCGAATGAGTTGAGCGAAGCCAGATAGTTTCCCTCTTGCACTCAAACGATCCGTGACCAGGGAAACCACTCCAGGGGCCGTTTTCACAAAACTTGTTATCTTACCACTAGTTATCCTAAGTCAGCAAGTTAGGACCTACTTTTAGTCTTAAGATTTTTTTCGTGGTTTTTAATGTTTGTCCCTGAAACTGGTCTGTCCTGTTCGTACTTCTCTCAGTTGTTTACCTGCATACTCTCGGGGATGAGGGTGGTGCTCTGAGAGCCGTCACACATTTCTGTGAAGTGAACAGAAATGAAAGTTAGAAATTGCCTGAAAACATCTTGACAAGTGTTGCTGTTCCTAAAAGTAATGCTCTTAAATAAAGAATGCCAAAGTGAGTATAAACAAACTTATGAATTGTATAATGTTGTTAAATTCTTATTACAAGACGTTATTATTATTATTATTATTAGCTTGATAGGAAACATTGTTCATCTATTAGCTTTTTTGACACATTTTTAGTTGTTTACATGTATATGTTTTTGTGCTTTATAATTACAGTATAATTGTAAATGTTGCAGATTGATATAAAGCTGCAATGTGCATATCCCAATTGTTGTAATTTTATCTAAAAAAGTTGTCTTTTTATTACTATTATTATTATTATTATTATTTAAATATTTGTGTATAAACAAGACATGTTGAAGGAACAATCCAGCTGTTTTTTTCTGGCAATTCAAATGATATGAATTAAAGTGAAGATTTACCATAATTTTAAATTAATATTAACTTCTCTCAAGGACTCTGGTTTGTTTTGTGTAGCTATGGCTTGTAATAGTGTGAGCTAATATTTGAATGAGAAGTATCTGACACAGCAATCAGAATAAAAAAATAATAATAATAATAATTCGTGCTCAGGAAGGAGGTCTAGAAAACCTAGACTCTGATTAAATAGTGAACTCTCAAACTGAAAACCGCATATTAATTAGTCCTATTATACGTATTACTGTACATAGTATCGCCAATAGGCTTAATGACATGCTGCCAAATTAGTCATTCGGTATGTTATAAGTATTAACCTACAGCACGATTGATGTAAGTCTAAAGGGTGAGTTGCAATAATTTGTTTCAAAATTATTTTTAGACAATTCGTTTTTGTTTGTTGTTTTGTTTTTAAGTCGCAGGAAAAAATGGTCTCAGTAACAGTTGCTAAGCAAACAAAGCTGGCCTGGAATTAATTGAATGAGTTGAGGGAAGCCATATAGTTTCCCTCTTGCACTCAAAGCAATCCGTGACCAGTGAAACCACTCCAGGGGCCGTATTCACAAAACATGTTATCTTACCACTAGTTATCCTAAGTCAGCAAGTTAGGACCTACTTTTAGCCTTAAGATTTTTTTTGTGGTTTTTAATGTTTGTCCCTGAAACTGGTCTGTCCTGTTCGTACTTCTCTCAGTTGTTTACCTGCATACTCTCGGGGATGAGGGTGGTGCTCTGAGAGCCGTCACACATTTCTGTGAAGTGAACAGAAATGAAAGTTAGAAATTGCCTGAAAACATCTTGACAAGTGTTGCTGTTCCTAAAGGTAATGCTGTTAAATACAGAATGCCAAAGTGAGTATAAACAAACTTATGAATTGTATAATGTTGTTAAATTAATACAAGATGTTAATATTATTATTATTATTATTATTAGCTTGGTATGAAACATTGTATCTGTTGAAATCTTTTGAATATAGACTTTGGATCTTTTATTCCCATTAAACTTACAAAAGCAAAAAGAGTTCAGCCAGACTAATATAAGTATGTATGAGTTGAATATTGTTTAGCCTATATATAGGCCTTCTGAAATGAGACATTGATTAAGTCATTTGTGGCTGGTTTTTATTTTACTTTCAGATGTGAATTTGGAATTTGAAAGCAGTCTCATTGTCAGTTGACCTGTGAAAGAATTCGGTAAATACCATGAGGTACACAAGTAGTTTGGTTACATGTTTGTCTTTTACTGTGACAAAAACAACTGTTGTTTTGAGAGATAACTAGATTGGTTAAAGCAAAAAACAATAGGAATGTTTACAGGACGTGACTACTGTCCAGTATTTTTCATTGCATTTTTATGTGTAGCCACTTGTTACTATGACTATTATTTGGTTTATTTTCAGAGTCATTATAGCTGGAATGAGTTCTGAAAATTTTGTGACCGAATGCTCCATAATACTTAGGCCAACTAGTATGTGTTTTTATTTATTACAACAACAAGAACAACAACAAAAGAATAGTTTTTTTTTTTAAACTGATTTTGCTGGCAAAAGCATACAATCTCGACTTATTAAATGCACAGGTTGGCAACTAAATACACTATTAAACTAAATATCATTAGGCTGTGAAACTTGTTTCTTACTTTGTAAGATTAAAAAAGTCTTCATTCGGTAACTTAATATTATGTTACCACCATTTCTATTTCACTGAAGCACAATCCAGCAGGAGAGATCAGATTTAACAAGACCTGGTCATTAGAAGTAATCATTTAATGGATCAACTCGAGGCTAAAAACACCCCTAAAAACCCAGGTAAATAATCATGATTTAGATATATGCATTGAAATTAAAGCTTCCTTCTTTCCCTTTTTACTTTTTAAATTGTTATCTTACAATTGCATATTTATTTTATTATTATTGACTCTTTCTCAATTGCACCTACTTAATTTTGCCGCACTTGAATCTAAATGACAGGAAGCTCTACTGATTAAATGTTGTAATGTCTCTGTTTCTCTGAAGCTCAGTGCAGAAGGGGAGATGTTCTCCATGTCCCAGCCATGAGGAGTGATCATTCAATGAATAAACCATTAAATTTTAAAGAATCCAGGTAAAAGATCAGCTAGATTAAACCCTCTGTCACAGTTTGACCCACCGGGACCCACCATGACACCGTCCTCTATATATATTTTTATTAATATTTATATATTATTGCACTCTCACAATTGCACCTTGCACAATTGCCGCACTTGAATCTGAATGACAGGAAGCTCTACTGAGTTAATGTTGTAATGTCTCTGTTTCTCTGAAGCTCAGTGCAGATGGGGAGATCTTCTCCATGTCCCAGCCATGAGTCCCTGAGGAGTGATCATTCAATGAATAAACCATTGAATTTTAAAGAATCCAGGTAAAAGATCAGCTATATTAAACCTTCCTTTATTTATCTTTTCAGTCTTTAGTTCTATCATGACAGCAAAAAAAAATATAGCTTGCTATTTATTTTATCTAGTCCCTTTTAATCGTTTTATTTGTCTTTACATGTTATGTTTTAAAAGTATCAATTTACAAGTATAAGAAATCTCCTTAAGTAATTGAATATATATATATATATATATATATATATATATATATATATATATATATATATATATATAAGTAAAAAGTCTGCTCTGTGAGTAAAGGTTATTTAAATAATAACAGGTTTTCTTTTGTTTTTTTCAGTAATGCCTCACTCCTTGAAGATCGAGATGCATTCAAATTGAATCTGAGGAGCAGGTTTCAGTGTTTGCATGAAGGGATATCAAAAAACAGTGCCCCCATACCTCTCAATGAGATTTACACTGAGCTCTACATCACGGAAGGTGGAGGTGGAAAGAGAAATAATAAACATGAGATCAGATGGATTGAAGAAGCTTCCAGGAAAGCTACAATGGAGGACACCCCAATCAACTGCAATGACATCTTCAAAACCCTACCTGGACAAAATCAACCCATCAGAGCTGTGTTGACTGAAGGAGTCGCTGGCATTGGAAAAACAGTTTCTGTGCAGAAGTTCATTCTGGACTGGGCTGAAGGGAAAGTGAATCAGGACATCTACCTCATATTTCCACTTCCTTTCAGAGAGCTCAATTTGCTGAAGGACCAAACATTCAGTCTTAAAGATTTTCTCCAGTTCTTCATGGGCACAAAACAACTGGAAATATTTCCAAATGAAGGTAAAATCATGTTTATCTTTGATGGTTTGGATGAGTGCCGTCTATCTCTGGATTTTCGGAACAACGTGAGGTTGTGTGATGTGACTGAATCAGCTTCAGTGGACGTGCTGCTGACGAACCTCATTTTGGGGAATCAGCTTCCCTCTGCTCTCATCTGGATCACCTCCAGACCAGCAGCATCTGACCTCATCCCCTCTGAGTGTGTTGATCGAGTGACAGAGGTACGAGGCTTCAATGACCCACAGAAGGAGGAATACTTCAGGAAGAGAATCACTGATCAGGGTCTGGCCAATAAAATCATCTCACACCTGAAGTCATCGAGGAGCCTTTACATCATGTGCCACATCCCAGTGTTCTGCTGGATCTCAGCCACTGTTCTAGAGAAGATGCTGATTGAAGCAGAGAGTGGAGAGATTCCCAAGACTCTCACTCAAATGTACACACACTTCCTGATCCTTCAGACCAACATCAAACATGAGAAGGACTATGAGAAGAAATTGAAAGCCGAGGACATGATTCTCAAACTGGGTAAACTAGCTTTTCAGCAGTTGGAGAAACATAATCTGATCTTCTATGAGGAAGATCTTAGAGAATGTGGCATTGACGTGCAAGAAGCTGCTGTGTACTCAGGATTGTGCACTCAGATCTTCAGAGAAGAATCAGGGCTGTTTCAGGGGAAAGTCTACTGCTTTGTTCATCTGAGCATTCAGGAACATCTAGCAGCTTTATATGTGTACCTCTCCTTTGTGAATCAAAACACAAATGAATTAGACCAACCAAGTCTTCTACACAAAGTTCTGATTTGTACTGCACAAGGTTCAATATTTGACCTCCATCAGACAGCTGTGAAGAAAGCTCTGCACAGTACCAGTGGACATCTGGACCTTTTCCTTCGCTTCCTTCTGGGCTTCTCACTGGAGTCCAATCAGACTCTCTTAGCAGAGTTACTGACACAGAAAGAAGGCAGCTCTTACAACAAAGAGCAAATAGTTAGGTTCATAAAGGGGAAGATCAAAGAGAATCCTTCTCCAGAGAAATCGATCAATCTGTTCCATTGCCTGATCGAACTGAATGATCATTCCCTAGTGGAGGAAATCCAGCATTATCTAAAATCAGGGTCAAGAATAAATACCACACTGACAGCCTCGCAGTGGTCAGCAATTGTCTTTGTATTGCTGACCTCAGGGCAAAACCCAGATGTGTTTGATTTAAATAAATACGTTGGGACACATGTCTCGCCAGATGAAAGTCTTCAAAGGCTACAGCCGGTGCTTGAAGCATCCAGAACTGCAATGTAAGTCATACTGGTAGTAATTAATATATATACAGTCGTGCTCAGAATTAATGGTACCCCTGGTAAATATGAAAAAAAATGGCTGGAAAAAATAAATCTGCATCATTTATCCTTCTGATCTTTCATTCAAAATATTGGCAAAAATCTAAACTTTCATTGAAGTAAAAGAATCGAAAGTGGGGGGGAAATCACATTATGAAATAAATGTTTATCTCCAAAACACGTTGGCCACAATTATTGGTACCCTTTTATTAAATACTTTTTGTAATCTCCTTTTGCCAAGATAACAGCTCTGAGTTTTATCCTATAATGCCTGATGAGTTCGGAGAACACCTGACAAGAGATCAGAGACCATTCTTACAGAATCTCTCCAGATCCTTCAGATTCCCAGATCCATGTTGGTGCTTCTTCTCTTCAGTTCACTCCACGCATCAGGTCTGGTACGGTCATGGCAGAAGCTTCATTTTGTGCTACTTAACACATTTTTGTGTTGATTTTGATGTTTGTTTTGGATCGTTGTCCTGATGGAAGATCCAACCACGGCCCATTATAAGATATCTAGCAGAGGCTGTCAGGTTTAGATTTTTTATCTGTTGGTATTTGATAGAATCCACGATGCCATGCATGTATCTGAACAAGAAGTCCAGGACCTCCAGCAGAAAAATATGACCACAACATTAAAGATGGTATATTAAATTGTACACATGGGGTACTTTTTATCCTTGTGTGCACCAAACCCATCTTGCATGTTTGCTGCCAAAAAGCTATTTTTTAGTTTCATCTGACCACAGAACCCTGTGGTGTTTGAAGGTCCAGTCATGTCTGACAACTGAATTTGCTGGGGTTTGTTTTTGGATGAGCAAGGAGGATTTTTCTTGAAAACCACCCAAACAACATGTGGTGATGTAGGGGTTGTTCAATTTTTTTTAATAGGCTTTCTGAACCCAAGACTCAACTAATCTCTGCAATTCTCCATCTGTGATCTTTGGAGAGTCTTTGGCCACTCAAACTTTCATCCTCACCATGCATTAAGACAATATAGACACACGTCCACTTCCTGGCAGATTTGTAACATCTTTAGTTGATTGGAAGTGCTTAATTATTGCCCTGATGGTCAAAATGGGGATTTTTTAATGCTTTAGCTATTTTCTTACAGCCACTTTCTATTTTGTGATGCTCAACAATCTTTTGATGCACATCAGAACTATATTCTTTGGTTTTACTCATTGTAATGGATGATTAAGGGAATTTGGCCTTTGTGTTTCCCCATATTTAAACTCTTGTAAAACAAGAAGTCATGGTTGGACAATTTCATGTTCCTAGTCACCCTGGTGTGCAAAAAAAAAAGGTAAATATGAATGGGAATATACTTCAGAGATATTTTACTGGTAAACAATTCTAGGGGTACCAATAATTGTGGCCAACTTGTTTTGGAGAAAAACATTTATTTCATAATGTGATATCCCCTCCACTGTCAATTATTTTACTTCAATGAAAGGTTCGATTTTTGCCAATTTTTTGAATGAAATATCAAAAGGATAAACGATGCAGAATTATTTTTTACAGCCATTTTTCATCATATTTACCAGGGGTACCATTAATTCTGAGCATGACTGTATATATATATATATATATATATATATATATATATATATATATATATATATATATATATATATATATATATATATATATAATGGAATTGTGTTTTTGTTTTGTGTTAAATGTGGCTTAAGATTATTCTTGCATTGAGTTATTTCAATGAATTTTTTTAATTAAATCAGTGTAATCTAAAAGATTCATGTAATTTACCCAACACTGTCTGTACATGCACATGCTGAAATTACTATATAAAAAAAAAAAACTTTTTTTCTTGCAGACTTTGTGAGCATAACCTGACAAGGAAAGGCTTTACAACCTTAGGTTCTGTCCTCAGCTCAAAGACTTGCTGTCTGAAAGAGTTAAACCTGATTGGGAGAACTGTGGATGATTCAGGACTGAAGCTGCTCTGTGCTGGACTGGGAAATCCTCATTGTCAGTTGGAGAGGCTAAGGTAAGTTCTTTTTTTTCTTCTTTTTTTTCCTTTCTTTTCTTACATTTGGTTTATTCAGCTGTTTATAGTAAGTACAAATTAAATATTGAATTAGTACATCTAAGCCCGGTTTTACAGACAGGGTTTAGACTAAGCCAGGATTAGGCCAGTTCAATTAGGATTTTTAAGTAACTTTTATAAACATGCACTTGAAAAAAAAAACATATTTTAAGATAATACAGTATCAGTGCAAATTGCTTTCAGCTAAAATAGCTCAAACATTCATTTTAGCCTGGGACTAGGTTTAAGCCTTGTCTGTGAAACCAGGAGATAAAGTCTTACACTTTTTTTTATTTTACGCAGACTGGAGTTTTGTGGTGTTTCTGATAAAGGTTGCACTTCTCTGGCTTTGGCTCTGAGATTAAACCCCTCTCATTTGAAAGAGCTGGATCTGTCCGGAAATAAACTCAGTAACTCTGGACTGAAGAATATTTCTGCTGAATTGCAGAATCCTCACTGTAAACTAGAGAAACTGTGGTGAGATAACTTCTCGAATTATCCTCACTAAAACATACATTTTGACATTACCACCTGTACCTTTAGCTAAGGAATATAGCATACTATATATATATATATATTTTTTTTTTTTTGTCCTTTAACCTATTTTTTTCTGCCATTTTCTCTGTAGGATGAGACATTGTGGTGTTACAGATGAAGGTTGTGCTCCTCTGGCTTTGGTTCTTAAATCAAACCCCTCACAGCTGAGAGAGCTGAATCTGTCTGGGAATAAACTGAAAGATTTAGGAATGAAGGTCCTTGCTGATGGACTAGAGAATCCTCTCTGTAAACTGGAGATACTGAGGTAAGGTTATGTCACAGAGATGAATAAATGTCACAGTCAATAAAAGAGTCTATTACATTGTTTAGTTTTATTTTGTTATTTGTTTTTTTGCAGGTTGGAAAACTGTGGTATCACAGATAAAGGTTGTTCAGCTCTGGCCTCAGCTCTAAGATCAAACCCCTCACATCTGAGAGATCTGGATTTGTCTGGTAATGAACTCAGAAACCTTGGTGTAAAGAGGCTGTCTGTTGAACTGGAACATTCTGACTGTAATCTTGAGATGCTCAGGCAAGATCAGCACTCACCATTTTGTCAAATAAGTTTTGTGTGCCAAAGCTAGGGACAGAAATGAGTGTGTCATTCTCTCAGCAGGTTAAATAATTGTGGCGTCACTAGTGAGGCTTGTGCTGCTCTGGCCACAGCTTTGAAATCAAATCCTTTAAGCCTGAGAGGGCTGGATCTTAGTTGGAATAAACTGGGTGACTCCGGTGTGCAGCAACTTTTTGTTGCATTGGAAAATCCAAACTGTAAATTAGAAATTCTGCGGTAAGCAAAATGAAAATACTGATTTCAATACGAGTCATCATTTTAACAAAAAGTCTGACTGACTTTTCAGAATAGATACTATCTTTCACATTCAATTCCTTTTTTCTGCAGTATTGCTTCTATATATTCAATATATTCAGTTGCATTTATTTATATTACAACTGAGGACAATTCATGGGAAAACCTTTTGTACAATATTCATAAATGTTCTTGTTTGTTACTTTGAATTCTTTTAGAATCTTAACTTTATTTCCAGGTTTAAATTAAAAAACAATCTAGATTTTCAATGTTATCCTAGACATTGGGACCCACTGTTTATATAATTTTCCACAACATTATTAGGATTTTTTTCTTTTCTTTTTTCTTTACAGACTGAGAGATTGCAACATTACAGTGGAAGGTTGTGCTGCTCTGGCTTCAACATTGAACTCAAACCCGTCACACCTGAGAGAGCTGAATCTGTCTCAAAATAAACCGCGAACCTTAGGGGTGAAAATGCTCTGTACCGCTATAGCAAAGACTGACTGTAAACTTGAGATACTGCGGTAAGAACATTATGTGGTCTCACTTTGTTTTGATGGTCCCTTCAACACATTCTGGTGACTATAAGTAACCTTGCACCTACATGTCTACTAACTCTCATTGGATATTAGACATTAGTTGACAAGTACAGTAGTTGCAAAGTTACTTATAGTCAACAGAATGTTCAAAAGGGTCCATCAAAATTAAGTGTTACCCATTATTGTTGGTCTGCACCTTCTCTGATAGGGTGCCTCATTTAACTACAGTCAATTCTGAGGCTTCTTTTCTAATATTTTTTTTTTTTTTGTCTTTGCAGTTTGGAAAATTGTGGTCTCACAGATGAAGCTTGTGCTGTTCTGGCATCAGCTCTAAGATCAAACCCCTCACACCTGAGTGAGCTAACTCTGCACAAGAACAATCTAGGAGATTCAACAAGGCAGCTGTTGTCTGCTATGAAGGATGACCCAAACTTTAAACTGCAAAAACTACAACTGCAAATGCAAACACTACAATATTAATCACATCATTATTCTTAGACATCTAGTTTTGAAAGAAATAAGCTTTTGTTATTCTTCTGTAAGTCTACTGAAATGATCCTTGCATGTCTTAAAATGTAAATAGATTGATTATGAGTCTTTGCACTGAGTTTTATTTTTGATAAGTAGATTAGTTTTCTCCACTCTGATCATTGTCTTTGGTTCAGACTAAACACTATCAGATTTCCACATTCTTCCTTTTGCCACAAGTCCACAGACAAATCATGAGAAAGGGATGTGAAACATGGACTAGGTCCAAGTTGTATGTGAGTCTTCACAATGGGAAGGATGAATAAAGAAAAGACTGTAGCTAGCTAAATAATATTGCACTTTACTGTTTATTACAATATATTTTATTGTTTACCTTTTTATGTTTCTGGTGCAGTATTGCTATTTTTACTGGAAATGCAAGCTACATTGCAAACTGTTAATTTGTCTATGTTAGAGCAAACCAGATATGTGTGTAATGGTGCTTACATTAAAAATCATGTATACAAAGCTGTTTGTCAACAGGCAAAAATTACGTTTGTGAGAGAACGTTATCCTGGCAGAAGTTGGCAATGGCAAGCGTAGTGAAAGTATTGCTTTATGGAATCGGTGAGTGTCAGTTTCAACACTACCCAAAATTATACCCGTTACCAGACATCCCGCCTCTCCTGGAAGTTCCTTGAGTCTCCTGCATATAGACCCACAAATTATATACAATATCCTGGAAATCGATTGCCTGGATGCCAGCTGAACTTAGCCCCGCCCACAACATTTGAGGGTGGGAAGTTCGGTCTGGACTTGATCTGTTGTGAAGCAAGTATGCCTGAACCAAAGCTGTTCGGACCAATCAAATTGTCAGGGCGGGCTTTATACGATGATTGACAGATGATCAACAGTAACGTAATCATCCACGTCACCAAAGAGTGCTTGGGTTGAATACGTTAACAACAAAGAATGGCTGCCGCTGGAGAATTGAGATGTGTAGATTCAGCCATCGCGTCTGTTATAGAAGATGTAGACAGCGTATTCATTTTAAAAGAGAAAAAGAGAACCACGATCAAGTTATATGCGTCGCTCAACATACGTCATTTACTCCGTTGCTTTGATTGGTTGTAGGTCTATCCAATTGAGTGTAGAGGCATTTTCTTTCCTGGTTCGATTGAAACGCCCCAAAATCACAGCCCAATACAGCAGTATCAGACTCACATACTGACTAGAATCTGAGTATGACGACGTCAGGCTAAGAAAACCAAGCGAGTATGAGAGAACAATAGGTTACTTGCGTAACCCCGGTTCTCTGATAACATTAAGTGAATACGCATATATTAAGCAACATACACGTTTCAGTTTCTCACTATAGGGGATATCCTAACTCCCGTATTGACACATACCTCGAAGTCTCCTGCCAACCACAAACACCACATCCAGGGCTGGACGAGTCATGAATCATGACACAGCAGGACTGTGTGCCAATAATTTATTTGCAGCGTTCTGTTGCCATCGTGTGGATGAGCCGTGAACAAGTTTATGGTCTGTATTACACATGAGTGGGCACTTAGTGCTTGGACAGAGTCAAACTCTCTGAGGGGGTGTTATACTGTGTTCTGTTGATATGTTTTGCAAAAATTTTGGGGCATTATGTTTTTCAACATTTGCTGGGGGTATAGTGAAACCTTGTGGGCTCCTCTCCTTGGGGAATGAAACTGCCGCATTCTCCCTTCTCGCAGTTCATCAAGCAGTTCATCCCAGGATACAGTTGCTGTGGTGGGCAACTCTACATGAATGGATACCTGTGGAGTGACAGCTGGAGCGGGGCTAGGTGACATGAGGGGATCCTGGCCCAACAGGCTAGCTTGGCGTGATAGCCTGCGATGAAGGCTCTTCATGGCGAGACACCACACTATGCTCACAGGAACCAGGATTCTTGATCGCCAATTGGGCATGTTTCAGCCCAAGACATGCAGAGCAGGACTGGTGTGTGTCTTTGCATGAAATATTGTTCCTGCATGAGCAAAACTACATAGACTTTCCCTCACTATCCAGTATAGTCTGCACGACTGCTGCTGTCGTTGAGGTACTGAACAATCCTTGCAATCAGCTGGAATGCAAATTGAAGGAGCCAGGCGAAAAACAGTGTGGTGGCCAGTAGTTCGTCCAGAAGGTTAGTACCAGAATGACTTGGCCAGCAACCAGCAAGGAAGCTAGTTGAGAACCTTAAGAGGTAACCTTAAGACGTTGTAATGACTTTGTGTCACTCCTCTTATTGTGAGATGGGGTAGGCCACTCCCAGACACAATGTCATGTAACTTTCCATGTGGCTCCACTTCTGATGATGCTCAATTTCGAGGTAAATCTGGCCGAGCATGTCTGTCTCACCACTCCGGCACCCAGTTTGAGCGTCTAAATTAGTTGCTTACATTTGCAAAATGAGCCTACAATAGCAGAAATAATTCCTTTTAATGAAAATAAAGGTCTGTGTTTTATAAAAATGTTCACGAAATAAATAAAAAATAGTGAAATTAGAAAATATTTAAGATATCGTTGTTTAATTAATTTAATTTGTGTTGTAAAATGTGAATCATATCCATATATTTTGTTCTAATGCCACAACAGTAATTATCTCAATTGTGTGGTTTTGGTGAAGTGTACTAAAATAAACATCATCACGTGTGAACCTTACTTCTCACCACTGACTCCTGAGTCGCCCCCTGTCGTTTCAAAGTATAGTACAACGGCGATTGCATCCAGTGTAAACGCCATGTCCATTTGGAGAGGTGCGCGCGCAGTCAGCTGAGGTATAAGGTCAGACGAAAGCATCCTGCATCCCTTAAGGACTCAGACTCAGGCGATATTAGGGACTGATCGGTGTTAAAAGGGACAATCTTGCCTTACGGACGCCTGTTCTTATCGTCTAGCAACAGTGACCGTAATAAATGACAGTGTAACATGTACTAGACTTTTTTGAAAGTTATATTAAACTATCTGAAAACAAAACAGGGATCACAAACTGTCTATGTTCACTATGGTCCATTTCTGTATATGATTAAGAGAATAAACTATATATAGCCTACTCACATCTCGGTAAGATTTATGTCAAAATCTGAACCGCTTTAAAGTTTTTTATTATTATTATTTATAAATTTATTTATTTATTTATAAATTATAAATTAAGTTCAAACCCAAAACTTACGTTTAAAAGTGTAATTTTGCAATTTCTCTCCAAAAAATCCTGTTGTCACTGACACACAATGAATTCAGGGGTAGGCAGACCGTGAAGGATCCATCTGTTGGATCCTTCATTTCATGGGAAACGAAGGACGCATTAGAAGGAGCCTTCGAATTGGGACAGCCTTTGCTACGTTGCTACGGTGACGCAATCGGCCTTCAAATGTGTTCTCTTTCAGCCTGGATTAAACTGTCCTCAAAGTTAGAATGTCAGAAAAAGGTATTGTACTCTGAGAAATTAAATAACCTAGCATGGTCCATAAAAGTTAACTTAGTAAATGCGATAAAATGTATACATTAAATTAAATTTTCTAGGAAGTATATGAATCATCCATCTAACAAATTACCGCCGATCGGTTACATCCAGCCACAGCCGATGTCGAACACACCTATTAAGAAATATGTCTCCAATTGGTCCGGAAAACAGATAGCCATAATAGATATGTATTATTATTAATTAATTTTCTGTGTTATAAATGTGATGATTATTGTGCTATGAATTACAAAGGCAGTAAAAGCAATGTGAGTGCATATGTGAGCACTGTTGATGAACAGTTGATGGTATAATGTAATGTGGTACATGGTCAGCAGTAAAATATGAGCTAACTTTCTTTCTTTCTAGCACTCAATAATAATTTTCGCTGTATCCATTATTTAATTGGCAGAATTTGAAGCAATTACATGTAATTCCACTAGAGGGAGATGTTTATCAAACTGTAAGAGTTGTAAAGTTTAACTTCTATCTTACATAAGAGGAACCTCACTCTAACTTGACCATAATCTTTAAAAAGACAACAGCTCTGTTCAATTAGTAATCAATTATTTGTGATGCTAATATTTGTAAACAAGAAATCAGTAAATGTCATTTGAACCTAGGTGTAACATAGACAATACTGAGGATGACACAATCAGTGTTGTTTAATGGTTACAAAGGATCATGATGACAAACTGAAACTGTGTAAAAAGGGGATTATGAGCAAATAGAATGGATGCATGTGTGTTGTGTATGACAGGTGTGTGTAGCCAACCCTAAGCATGTCTTAAGGAATGTAAAGGTCAAAGGTCATATATAAATGAGGGTCTCTTGTATCTGCCCATTCCAGAGTAATGTGTAAGATGATTGTGTAAAATGCCTACTGTAAATTAGTACTGTTTTTTTTTCATTACAATTATCATTATATTATAATTTGAAACATTTTTACATATGACATTTTTCAAAACCCTTAAACTCTGTTTTTGTGATCTTAAATACCAGTTTTTCAGTGTGCTGACATTTTTTGGCAAAACAAAAAGTGCAACAAGATATATTTGCATGGGCATTGATCTGGTTAGTTTGGGAAGGTTCACAAAACACACACACATGCTCAGATCAATGCATGTCTTATCGTTAATCAGTAAAATGATCATTCAAAATGCCTTTTTTCCTGAGGCTCTTGGTTTGCATCCGTTTCCTCTCCTCCACTTCCTCTCTGTCAATCAGAACCTATAAATGTTTATTGAAGCATTGTGTGTGTGTGTGTGTGTGTGTGTGTGTGTGTGTGTGTGTGTGTGTGTGTGTGTGTGTGTGTGTGTGTGTGTGTGTGTGTGTGTGTGTGTGTGTGTGCGTGCGTGTGCGTGCGCGTGCATTTAATGACTTAGCTTTGTCCCATCATGATCTATGATGTATGAGCGTGTCCTTTAGGTACAGTAAAATGTGCCGGCTGAATGAACAGCAGTGACTCATCTAAACTATTAGCAGAACACTGAAGACGATAACATCCAGGATTTATAAAACAACTGAATGTCAGTGAGACGTATCTGTGTTTCCTCAACTACAGTCACTGTATGTCACAGATATCTTTGTTATCTAAAGGTCACATTAAAACAGTTTTGGAAACATTTTACTATGCAATCATTTATTTCTGCAATTTTTTATTTTTTATTTTTTTTTACATTTTTGGTATATATAGAATCGCCAGACCCAAACTTTTCATCTTAAAATATGAAAACCGGTCACATATATATATATATATATATATATATATATATATATATATGTATATATATTTATTTTATTTTTTTAATTTGAACAACAAATAGTGATATAAACACAAACCATTTCAATATTTATTGTGTTAAAAAATATATTAACATATACTGGCATTACTGGCAAATATGACCAACATGGTTATAACCACCAGTAAAGTTTTTTTTAAAAGTTCTTAGTAACCAGTGAATGCTTCATTCAGCATGCATAGGCCCAAAAGTGTGAAAAATAAATACAAAAAGTGTAAATGCCAGCTGTGAAATTAGCATTAGCTAAACAAAGAAATCAGTCATTTTATTTACTCCAAAAATGTTTAAAATGTCATTTCAACTACAAAATGAAAATGATTTGAAATGTGGTGGAAATTAGCCTACATTTGTTCATTATAGCTCAGGGAGAAAAAAAAAACTGACAGCTTAATTCCCCTGTGCTTGAAAGTTTAAATCCACTGTTGGACATTGTTTATAGTCAGATTAATTAAACTAGCATGTCTTCAAATTGTTTTAAGCGACTTTCAAATGTGCCTTTGGTTTTATGTAAATATATGCTATGTAGTAAGTATGTGTGGTCTGTGTGGAGTTTGATTAAGGTTGATAGTTGATATTATAAGCTGCCACTATTGTGCAATAGACTCTCTGTGGCAGTTAAGGATGAACGATTTGATTGACAGCAGAATGGTTAAGGATTGATGATCAAGGCTGCAAATGTATTTCTGCAACAGCCATTCATTGACTACAGTGATGAAGGCCTCATTTGCACAATGCCACTTTCTTCTTTTATGTAATATATATTTTTTATCCATGCAACTGCAGTGGTTCTATGAATATAAATGTTTGTATTTACGAATATGTGTTAATTTGAGGATGATAGGCTATAAGCTCTCCAGCAGTGTGAGGGGTCAAGTAATGTGGTCACGTCACATTCCAGACACACTTGCCACGCGACAGCAGCAACACGATCCTCCGAGCGGAACACTACATACACCCACCAACACACACAATAGTTTAACTGTTCTCTGTCACGCTTTCTCTGCTCGTTTCATTATATTACAGCTACACCTCTCTTCTGTGTTGTGTTGTCAGCTAAACGCCTCCATCTTCCACCAACGTTGTGTCTTTCTTTCTCACTTCCTCGTCGGCTTCTGCCTCTCCTAATCAAAGTGCTGTTTTATTCTGTTCCTCATCGGCTTCGGCCTCTCCTAATCAAAGTGCTGTTTTATTTTGTAGTAGTTACTTGCTCAAGATAGCCTTGTTGTTTCAGAGAGTTTTGCTGGTAGTTTTGCTGTGTGGAACTGTGTCCAGCAGGTGGAGCTGTGAGCCGGACACTTAAATTGTTATGCTCAGACTGGCATATTATTATATTACTGTATTGCTGATGCATATTAGTATAGAATGTATTTTAATAGCATTTGTTTTTTGTATCAATATACAACAAATGAGGCAAAACAAGATACAAGATACAAAATACAATGACATTTTAAATAATGCATGAAAATCTGAAATGTTAAATATGTACATTCATGTAACGTATATATATACACATACACATTTCAATGTATCAAACAAATGAAAAATCAAAATAAATAAAAACGTATATATAATATATATACACTTTATGTATAATATAAAAAATTATACTAAAAAAATAACAAATAAAATAACAAATAAACTAACATGTTAAAAAAAATAGGTATTAGAATGCAACAGTTGGGTTGCAGAGTAAAAACTAAATGAATTTTTCCTATAGGGAAATTGATTTTGAACGATAACTTATAAACCTTTCATGACAGCCCTATTGTGAGGTATGAGGTTGTTAATCCAGTATTTGCTTCTGCTGATGCCGCCAGCATGCATTATTTCATTTTATTTTTAAAATAATCGTGTTTAACAGCAGAATTCCTGGTGAAAAATGCTTTGGTTACTAACATAACCTCGGTTCCCTGAGATAAAGGCATTGTGAGCATTGTGTCAATGTTTCTGACGCATATGGGGGAAAATCCGTTTTCTCCGAATACTGAAGTGCGCCTGCACAGACAAATAGCTTTTCAGCCCGCCAAAACTAGAAGGGCCGACTGCCTATTTAAGTCACGCTAAAAGCCATTTTTAGTCAGATTTTTTCCGACTGAGTAGCAGTAGCGTCGACTCGCCCATATGTACTGTAGCATGGTAAGCTTTACCGTTATCTCAGGGAACCGAGGTTACGTTGATAACCGGAGCATTCCGTTTCGATATGGTCAATTCGCCAATGTTTCTGATGCAAATGGGAAATGCATTGCAAAACTCTACTAGTGCAGGATAGTTTGAGGCCGTAGCCTGGGGGCGCTTGATGACAAGGGCCCCAGGCAGGCTACTAGAGTCGGGGAACTAGAATGTGTCCAATAAGGCAGGCTCGGGTTCAGGACCAGAGCTTGTGGGTATAATATCTCCTAGAGAAAATCCCTGAGGTTGGAGGCCGACTAGGCAGAAAGGATCTGTGCCTGAAGGGCAAGGATGTCTAGGTTATAGAAACTGGGAAAGGTGGATGACAAGGACCAACTGGCTGGTGCACAGATATCAGCGATAGATATTCCACTAGACTAAGCCCAGGAGGAGGCTATTCTCCTGGTGGAATGGGACCTTACCTCAATAGGGCACAGCAAGTCCAAGGACTTGTCAGCTAGTGTTATCGCGTCCACTGTCCAGTGGGACAGTCTTTGCTTAGTAACTGGCAGCCCTTTAGAGCAGCCTCTGAAGCATACAAAGAGCTGCTCTGTTTGCCTGAAATGGTCACCCAAAGGGCCCGAACCGGGCAAAGTGGGTGTGGCGTTTACTCGCTTTCGGTAGAGGGGAGAGCAGAGAGCAGATGACTTATGCCCTAAAGGGCGTGGAAAGCACGTTGGGCACATAGCCTCGTCTGGGTTTAAGGGCCCAAAGTCAAGGCAGGCAGCATCAACTTCTGAAAGAGCCTGCAGTTCACCAATTCGCTTGACCGATGTCAGAACCAGCAGAAAGGCGGTCTTTAGCGAGAGAAGCCGAAAGTCAGTGTCCATGAGCGGCTCAAACGGAGGGCCTCTGAGTGCCCTCAGGACAATGGACAGGTCCAAGGAAGGGACCATGTTGAGGGGAGGTAGATTTAGCCTCCTAGCCCCTCTGAGAAATCTGACCTCCAGGTCGTGTTTCCCAACCAACTGGCTTGCTATAGGAGCATAGTACGGCACGATATCTGGCGTGTATATTTTGAGTGTGGACGGGGTGCGCCCTCCATCCAAAAAGCTCCTGCAGAAATCAAAAACAATGGAAGTGGAAGACATGAAGGCTCCCGTCGTGCAGCCATTGATGGAGTCTCCACAACTCGGGTTGAGGATGCCAGATTGACCCTTCTGCCTGGGAAAGGAGGTCCCTCCTCAGCAGGATTGGCCATGGTGCTGCTGACATCAGCTGAATTATTCCTGGGAACCACGGCTGGTTCTGCCAGAGTGGTGCCACGAATATGACTGAGCATCTGTCCTCCCTGATTCAGCTGATGACCTGAGGGAGCAGTGGTACAGGAGGGAAGGGATGCATGTGCAGAGAGTGCCACCTGTGGGCTAATGCATATTTTCCTTCTAAAAGAATATCGGGCAGTGGGTGTTCTCTTTCTATGCAAAGAGGTCCACTTCCGCCTTGCCGAAAATACTCCGAATCATGCGGACCTTCTGAGTGTGGAGTCTCCACTTCCCCAGAGGAGGTCCGTACCGGGACAGAATAACTGTATCATGTTCATGGATCCCAGCACATGTATCGCTCTTGCTGAACAGAGATTGTCCTGTGCCCACAGGAGGAGGTGGCACACCAGTCTGTTCATAAGATGGGACTTGAGACCCCCCTGGGGATTTAGATTGGCTACCACTGTCACATTGTCCGGCATGTCCAGGACATGGTGCCCTCTGAGTTCTGACTGGAGCTCTCTGAAGGCCAGAAGTACTACCATAATTTCCAGCCAGTTGATGTGCTGTCCAAGAGGCAAAGGCCGGCATGCCATTGCAGAGGGCGCCCTAACCAGTCTTGGAAGTGTATATCAGGACTACTTTCCTTCTGGAAACTGAGCCCAGCTCCACTCTTATCTTATACAGATGGGGTGATTTCCAGGGGACCAGGGCTCGTGGCTCACCCTGAAAAAACTGCGGCCCTTGCGTCACGCTCAAGGTAGGACGCAGACCTTCAACCACCTGTGTAATAGGCCAAAGGGAACTACTGAGGAGGCTGCTGCCATGAGGCCCAGTAGCTTCGGAAACGTTTTCAAGGGGAGGTTTCTCCCTGTTTTGAATACTGCTGCTAACTTCTAAATGTTCAGAGAGTTTTCCAGCAAAATCCATGCCTGCATTTGGGACGAATCGAATACTGCCCCAGGAACATGATGCATTGGCTGGGGGACAGCGAGCTCTCGCTCAAGTTTATCCTTATCCCCAGACTTTCTAGATGGACTTTCTAAACTGTAACAGCGGAAAGAGGTCTGGGCACCCATCCTACAGGCAGGGGGACCCAGTACTGGCATCAAACACCTCCAATGCCCGGAACTGAACAGGGGGTTGCGAGGTAAACCCATGGACGTTTTGGTGGCGGTCCGGCCTCAGCGGGACCTAGCCTCCTCCTCCTTGTGCCTAAGATATCCGGGCTACTTAGGTGGCTCAGGGATCAGCTCTAGCTTAAGGCGGGGGCCTTGGCGCCTTGGAAACAGGTAGCGCTTTGCTGGACTGAAGCGCTGCTTCACCTCGGGTTCCACCTTTTGCTGGGGCCAACTTGGCATGCTGCTGAGTTGACGATGATTTAGGGCGACTTAAAGCAGCAGAGGAACTTGCTCGCTTTGGTAAAAAATGGCGCATCTCTTGTGATGTCTTCTACGCTACTGTGAAGCGGTCAGCGAAGCCATCTACCACATGACCCAATAAGCCTGAGGGAGAGACAGGGGAGGCAAGGAGGGCTGTCTAGTCAGCATCTCAGCGTCAGCGATCTCAGTAAGATTAAGCCAAAGGTGGCGCTCGAGGACCACATAATTGGTCATGGCACGGGCGATTGCTTGGGCCGTCGACTTAGTGGCATGCAGGGCGAGGTATGTATAGTTGAATAGTAGAATAGAATAGTTTCAGAATTGTGTCGTCCGCTCTCGGCCACGAGCGCGGATGTCGCTCTACATGGCTAAGATGGGTGGGAGGCTTTACCAGCTGAGGGCCGTGTGTGGGCAGAGATGCGTAGCTATGGCCTCCTCAAGCGGGGGAAGTTCAGTGTATGCTTTATCCTCTGCGCTGTCAACCTTAACCCTAACCCCGTGGTGAGGGGCGCTGAAGAAGAGTAATGTATTCGGCACATGACACAATGTCAGTTTTTCGCCCCGGCTGCAAAAATAATTCATCGAGGTGGCTGCAGCCAAGCTCTTCTGGAGCTGACCAGTCTACACCCAACACACTCACTGTCTTGGTAAGGATGCAGATGAGCTCTGAGTCTTGGCCAGGCCTGGCTGAGTTGGTCTCTTTAGGTCGGGGGTGGGCGGAGTCATCGCCTCAGTTTGCCCAGTTTTCTGCATCAGATGCCGCCATAGACTAATATTTAAAAGTATAGCCTACAGTATGCAAATGTTGCATTTGTCAAAGTGTGCAGTATTCAGAGAACACTGAGTTGAATACTGTGTCCCATAATGCACTGCACTTAACTGGATGTCTACTGTTTCACTTACTATTCAGAAATTTAAGAAGTCAATATGCAGTGTATTTTGCACAGTATTCAGTATGTAGTAAAACATAGCCTAAACGTAGCCAAGATCCTAATCCCTCATGCAGGAACACATAAATCTGAGAACTTCTGGTGTGCGTGTGTGAGCCAAGTCTGTGTCAACTGAGCAAATTTTGATATGTATGCAATGAGACCTTAATGAGAGAAAATAAATATTTGAAGAGATTTTACAGCTACAGTTTACAGTGTACAGTTACTCAAGCTTCATAGTCATAGATACACATTAACCATCACACCGGGCAGAGCAGCATTCCGGCATACTCTCTCTACCTTATACATCATTTATTACTGCAGACCTATTAGAGATAAAGATAACAGGGCTTCCTTAATTATAGAGGCACACACGGCCTGTTTAAACATTAACTTTATCTCTGTCGAGTATTCTCCTAATGTCTAACGCCTACATCTAGTTTAACATTGTATAGGTACAGTTATGATTTATTATTTTCTTATGCTCAAATATATAGGGAAGGGTGTTGCTTCTGAATTAGTTTGCCTCACAACAGCTAAGTGATTCTAGGAGTTGTACAACAGTTTAGTTATATTATGTCAGTCAAAGGGAAACTTAGTTTGACAGCATAGCCTGAAGTAGAATTATTGAGTACTTTTTGTTTTATGGCTGCTGAAGATTAAATGGTGTTCTTGGTTATAATAGAAGTGGTGCAAGGAACAGCCGGGAGCCTGCATATAATGAATAACCATCGATAACCACCGTGTGTGTGGTTGAACTCACTATCGTTTGGGGGTATTTGAATTGCCCCCAAAAGTTAGCTAAATATACAAAATAAAGATGTATTGGTTATTTTATTCAGATATGTGGAAAAGTTTTCTTTTAGGTATAAGGTTTGGTGTGTTTTATTTTACTGCCTCTTCTTCTGTATTTATGTGCAAATTTTATGGAGGCTTGTTGTTAATGTTACACTTCTCTGTCTACCTAGTTAACCAGAGGCTGTCTTTAGGAATTGTTTTTTTTTTTTAAACCTTAAAATTACTCATAATGATATATGTTTTATTTATTTTTCCTCTTTGTTATTTGGGCAGGTTGAGCTGATCGTGTTGTAATTAAATGGTCCCACACTTGACCAAATTCAAAAACAGACAATCTTTTAGTTTCCCAACTCAAATGCTTGAATGATTATTTCAAACTGCAAGCACCTTTATCCACCCCGTCTTTGCAAATAAACTTTGAAGTTACCAAGACCCTAGACCATCAGTACCAGTTGGCCATCATAATAATCTTCTCAAATAAACATTCAGAATGCAGAAGTAAAAAGCTAAAAGTAATTAACTACACAATGATCGCAAGACTTCAAGCTATTAAGCTAAAAGTTTGTATTTCACTAAGAGCTTGAGTTTGCGAGAATATAAGCAAAGCGAGGCTGTAAAAGTGGACTAGTGAGTAGATGAGTTTAGCTTTTCAACTGATGATGTTTAATATTTCTGACAACTTATGAGTTCCATTTAGCCACTTTATAGCAACCTCATTTTCCAAGACAAAATATTTTTTTTAAATCACAAGAGAGTATTACTGATGTATTTTATGTCACAGAATAAAACGTGAAAATATCTCGACCTTGTGTTCAACACAGACCTTATTTCAGGCATTTAACCAAAAACCCATTCAAAAAACCAATTGACTTTGAGAGGATGGAAATAGAAGTACTAAAATGTTTACTCATTTATGGGTTTTGGCCTACAAAAATACATCATCTCTGCAGTGCTTTATTTTCCATTGAACTTCACAGAATTGAGTGTTCAAGTTGAAAGGGAGGCTGTTGTTTAATCTGAGACATATAAGACCTAAAATTGAATATATAATTTTGAATTGCAGACTGACAATCTCTGAATTAGGTCATTGTTATTATTTAAACCACAACCTGTTGCTTGTTTAACGCATCCTGCCAAATTGCCTTTCCTTCACCCCCATCCATGTATCATCTCCTTTCCCTTGTTCTTTCACCTGTACCCGTTATTTTCCAGGCTACTGTACCTCTCAAGGTGATCTTTCCTGTCAACCCCTCAATCTGGAGGCCATCTGCAGGGGGCTTAACCGTGTCATTAGAGATAGACCACTCACCCTGGCTTCTCCATGGCTAACTCAAGGCCCAAACTTTCCCTGCCGTCCCCAGCTCCCTGAGGGCAGAGCAGAGAGTGTGAGACTGGGCAGAGGGGAGGGATAGAGAGGTGTAAGTATCCCATGTTGGACCCCCATGGGGGTCTCAGACCTGCGGGGCGGGTCGGGGAGGAAGTCTCCCTCGAGACCAGCCGGCCCTCTCTTTTGTCTCACAGTGGCGGGAGAATGGAGAAGACGTACCGGAGAGAAACAGAGGGAGGGAAAGTGATAGGGGAAGGGAAGCGGGACAGCTGTGGGAATGACAGATTAGGGCTAACGGTGTAGCACAAGAAAATTTGGGACTCACAACATTGCTACTTACACTGCGTCAGTTCACAATTAAAGAGACTAGTGGTGAGCTAGAATTTTCAATGGAAGACATATGCAAACTATATTTGATCCAGGTGTCTTATAGCTAGTGACATATGCTGTGTTTGTGAATTAGTTAGCATTGTAACATCAAGGTGGATGGTGACAATTTTAATTTAAGGGCCAAATCTTAATGTTTTCTTGTAGCATTTGAAAGAAACAAACATTTTAAACATTTTATTAGGAATGTTTTTTTGTGATTTGAATTAATAAAGTCCTGATCCTGCATCTAAAATCGAAGACAAAGTCTTTCAATCACAATGAATAAAAACATTATGTACAAATTCATAAACAACATAATACCACAAAACTATACAATGATTATATATAAACATAACCCGTAAAATTGAAGAGTTGTTGCAATTATGGGGCGTATTGCATTATTAGTCCTCAGAAATGGCTAAAATTTCTGTTGTTCTCCCACAGTTCTCAAAAAATTCTCTAGGAACATTGTTTAGGCACCCAGGTGAAGTTCCACCCCCCTTGTGCATCTCTGCGTGTGAAAGCTTGTCCTTGAGAGAAACTGTGTGTCTTCACACTGTTTTGTGGACTTAGTGACATGCTAAAAGCTACATCTGTCCTGTTACGTGACATACGAGGTGTGGAGAAAAGTTGACCGTCGCCCCCTGGTGGACTGGAGGAATCACAGCCTGGTGTGTTGTAGTATGGTCCAGGGCTTATGTCCTGGGGCCGATATGGAGTGGAGGCAGCTCGTGGTGGCGTGAAGTGTTGAGCGGTGGTCATCACTGGTGGAGAGCTGACTAATGACTCGGTAGATGTGATGGTGTACAGAGCTGAGGGGTCAAGAGTTGAATAATTTGAACCCAAGCTCTGGGAAGTGCTGTAGCCACTGGAGGTGTCCAGACTGCAGTTGCTGGATGAGTCTACAATGCTGCTGTAATCGCAGCGTGTCTCTGCATTAGGGCTGAAGCCAATGTCAACATTTTCCATGCTGTAATGATCTTCTGTAGGAAGTGGACAGCTGAAAGAAGGGGTGTTGAAACTGCGTGCAGGGTCGACGGTGTTCTCGTCTTGCAGACCAAGAGTCTCTAGAATCCATGAGTCTAGAGTTGGGGTGGCCGCCAGCTCTTCTGCGGAGCAAAACTCCAAAGATAGATTGCGGCAGGTCTGCTTCCCCTCGCCACTGTGAAGCAACTGGCTCAGGTTCCGGAAATCACCGTGTGTTCTTTTCCGGTGTCTTGACCCATCTGGAACCTTGCAGCTAGAAAGAAGTTTCTGCAATTTGAAGAAGCGAGAAAGCGGTAAAACTAATGTGAGCGAAGTTGATTGTACATATATTTTGAGGAAAGATGAGCGACAGTAAAGGGCCATTCACACCAAAAACCATGACTATAAAGATAACTAGAACTATTTTAGCATCCACACCAAAGCATATTATAAACAGCAGCTATTTTGCAGTTATTTTATTTGTCGCTTTAAATGCTTGAGCTTTATTTATATAGTTTACCTTATATATACGCCTTTCCATAGCTTAGGATACTTTCTAATTGAGATAGAAATAAATAATATATACAGATATGTTTATAATCAATATTATTACATAGTTTTATAGATTACCCTTCTCTGTTTCATTTGGATAAGGAGAAAGTATTTCAATATGGGGGGGAAAAAACACACGCATCACCTTAGTGTAAAGATCCATCTGTGACAGTTTTGCCAAGTCCGCAGAAATGGCCTACTTTTACGCTGTTGCACTGGGTTGTTTTTCTAGTCACTGGTTTGAAGCAATTGTTACCCCCGGAACATAATTGTGCTAGTTTTGGCAGTGATTGGTATAGTTTTGATTAGCAATTAGCAATTAGTTCACTTCAGAATTAAAATTTCCTGGTAATTTACTCACCCCCACGTCATTCAAGATATTCTTAGTCTTTTTTTCTTCAGTCGAAAAGAAATGAAGGTTTTTGAGGAAAACATTCCAGGATTTTTCTCCATATAGTGGAGAAACGGGAACCAACGGGTTGAAAGTCCAAATTGCAGTTTCAATGCAGCTTCAAAGGGCTCTACATGATCCCAGCCGAGGAATAAGGGTCTCATCTAGCCAAATGATCTGTAATTTTCTAAAAAAAATAAACATTTATATACTTTTTAACCACAAATGCTCATCTTGCACTAGCTGTGATGCGCCACACATTACGTAATCACGTTGAAAGGTCATGCGTGATGTAGGTGGAAGTACCGACCTAGTGTTTACAAAGCGAAAGTGCAAAGACTAAGTCAAACGCCCTTTACAAAAAAAGTAAATAAATAAAAGGTAAACCAACGATGGCGGACGATTTTGAAGTTGGAGGAGAAAATGAGATGGCGTTTTTTCACCCTTCCCTACATTTTCCGCCTATGTCAGGTTACCGCCTGACCTTTCCAACGTGATTACGTAATATGTGAAGTCGTGGACGTGCAAGACAAGTATTTGTGGTTAAAAATATATATATATATTTTTTTTTTAGAAAATGACCGATCATGACCCTTTAAAACTGCATTTAAACTGCAATTTGGACTTTCAACCCGTTGGTCCCCATTGAAGTCCACTATATGGAGAAAACCGTAATATCTATTCGACTGAAGAAAGAAAGACAAGATCTTGGATGACATGATCGTGAGTAAATTATCAATAAATTTTATTTCTGGAGTGAACTACTCCTTTAAGATGTGAGATTTCTTACCTTAGTTTTTTCCTCCAAAGACTTCACATATGATGAGTTTAAAAACTCTTTGAGTTTGTTGTTCTCTTCTTGCAATCTGGCCAGCTCTTCTTCTCTTTGCATTAGGGTGTCTTGGAGCTTTATGGGACAAACGTTTTCACAATTATTAACAATATGTCAGCAGCTTCGGCGAAGTAATTAGGATATACTAATCTTTTTAAATACCTGCTTGTTTCGTTGAAGTTGAGGTGACAGATGATCTGGCCAGGTGGGTTGATGTCCCATATGCTCAGAAACAGGCAGTGAATCTAAAACAAATGGAACATTTGAAATAAAGGTCATCATCCTGATTAGTAATGGTCTATGGGGATAATTGCAAGCTGAAAAGTGAAAAAGAAAAGAAAAAAACAATGAAATCAACAGGCTACTTTGAAAACAAAAGAAAGAGCCCAAAAGAACTAACAATTTGGAGGTGGCCAGATACTCCACAGTCCCTTGCTCCTCTAACAAAACACGAAAAAAAAAAAAGTACGAGGTGGAAAAATTCCAGTTTGCCAAGGCGGGAATTCAGCCTCTCGCGCCGCTGATCCCGGCATATTGCAGGACTTACCCCGCCGCGGCGGCTCGTGCTGGCGGGCAGCGTTGTCCAGGGGACCGGCGTCCCAGAGGGAGACGAGCGTCGCTGTGGAAACGTCAACACTACCATCAGCTGACGTCGAGGCGGGGTACTCGTAGCGCTGCCCTCCTGCAAAGCTCAGATCTTGGCAGGACAGCATGGTGCTCTAAAAAATCCATCATAACAGTGTGAGGCGACAATTATTTAATTATTTAATCTCATTATTATTTTGAATGAGAAATAATTGCATATTTAATCATGTATTGCGTCCACTTTAATAGTCATGGTAATGAATATGATAAACGGACACCTTCGAAAGTTAGTCAATCAGTCAGAATCAATTATTCAGCATCCCCCTGTATAAAATCTTATATAAAATGTGTCCTATAGTGATAAACAGTGACAGTATTTTTCTTTTGTAATGTGTTCCATACGGTTCCTAACGGAAAGTGCTCGAGCTATGCTTACTCATTTCAACGCAACTTCTGTTAACTTGTAATCTAACTTTTACTAAAATATTGTTTGAAAACGCTGTTGAGAGCTATAGGTTATATTTATAATATAGGTAACTTGGTTTTCCATTATACCTTTCAGCCTGCTAAGTGGTGCAAAATGTAGCCTACAACCTGCAGTGAAGTTCCATGCAAAAATACAGACTATATTCTGTCAAGAAAATATGTGCAAAAATGAGGCAAAACCCCAACTAACATAGAGCAATACTCTCAATCTTCTGCGTCATCATTCAATTATTTATTGAAATTGACAATCATTCTGTGTTATGCCCTCGCAGTAGCCTACCCACGTGTTGCGCTCACTGCAACAAACTAAGCTACTCTCCTTCTATTGCTTCATCATTGGCGCTTGCATTGCTTTTGTGTGCTAATTAGGCATGCCAAATAACTGTCAATGTATCAGTCACATCTAAACATCAAGATAAATGCACCTGGCTCTCGGAGACCTGATAAAACCTGATAAAACACCAACTGGCAGGTACGCGTAAAGCCAGCACGTCATGAGGATTCTCGAGTAATAAAATCTTTTAAAATAATAGGTGATAGAAACATTTAGTAACCTAATAATCAGAACATTTAGAGAAACACTTACCAATTATTGGGGTAAGGTGACACGGGTACGTGCGAGCTCTCCAAAGACCTAGAGAAGCAAGTGCGCTAGACTTCATTCAAATTGCTTTGACGCTCGCTCAAGCGCGGCTCTCCAGAGCGCTCAGCAAACCTGATTCGGTGCGAAGCTGTCAGATTAGTGACGTGACACTTTTACTGTTGGATCGCAGATGCGCAATGAGCGAGTGCTCGAGCAGAAGGCAATGCGCGTGATTTGTTCACCTTGAGGAGATTGTAGTTTTTAATGCAACACGCACAAGGTTTTACTCCTTTAGGATGCAGAGGTAGATGGTTCCTCTGCGCATCTGGCTGCTGTGCGCTGTCCAGTGGGTTAATGTATAATTGCTCAACTGATAGTTTAGAAGCATGATGAATTAATTTAACCAAACGAGCAAAGGGACATGCTCATGACCCCCTCTCAGAGTTAAATGAAAGGTGCATACCACAAAGTGACACATTAACATACAATTGCGCATTTCTGTCAGTCTGTGGTTTTTTTTTGTTGTTGTTTTTTTCACCAAAGAACTGAAAGATTATCATTTTAATACTCACTTGACTTTTTGTACTTTGCACTTCATTTGGAAGACATCACCAGATGCAGCTGTCTAGAATGGTGTCTGATGGTACTCTGTGATAAGCCTAATCATATGGAAATAAATAGCCCAAATATTAACTTTATACATGTCAGATGTCAGAAATGAACTTAATTAATGGGTGATATTTGCATCCTGGAATTGATTTTCAAGTGCATTTTTAAATGTTATGTTATATAACACAGTATGTCAGAATGCAGATGTCAAATGTCTTTTTCAAGGCATTAGTAATGTGATGATGAGAAGAACATTATGACATGTTGACAAAACATGATTAGTGATTAGTGCAAGTGTTCATTTTAATGGCAAATATTTATGCTAAAATGTTGTCAAAAGTAAACATTTTGTTTAATAAGATGGAAAAACTAATTTAACAGAACTGTAACAATGAGTAATTTTCAGTTGTCTTTGTAATCGATTGCATCTTTGATAGTGAAAAGCAATCCTCTTTGTTACATTTTTTTTGAATACTTTATTTTCAGTTTTTCAGTTAAAAAAACCCAGAAGAACAAGTAGAATAAGAAAAAGAAAAACAATCCCCCTCCCCCCTCCCCAAAAGGGTACTCCAATATTCTACAGTAAATATGTAATGTAACAATGTCTTCGAGGTCAGTAACATTCTAATATCACCTCTTTGTTACATTTTGACTGATTTCAATTACACAGATTGACTTTAGGGTGAAACCTTATCTTGCTAGACCCACTAAACATACAGAGAGGGCATTAACCAACATCAGCAATCCCCTTCTGTCATTTTGACCAGATTCTCCAGCAGTGAACACTGTGCCGTAAACTCTGAGGTCTTCTTTCAGTTATAAATTATAGTAATTGGGTTGCAAAATGTCTTTGAATGCAGTGTTTATTTGGGTAATTTCATAAAAAAAAAAACACACACATTTAAGTTTAACTATTATAAGGACTTTTACAACAAGGTTGAGATGTGGTGAGGGTGGATATGGGGCAGTTAGAAAGAAGGTATGCTGCTATGTGTGAAAGTAGCTAATTTGGATACAAAATAGTCTAAATATGCAACAACAACAAAAATCATAAGACATAATGTACATACAAATGTAAGTATTGCTATACTTACTATAGCAATTACAATAATAACAAGGTACTAACCCTGAACCTGCACCTAAACCTAACCTTAACCCATGCAATACCTTATATTACCCGTATACTTTCTTGGTTAAGGACACTAAGTACACGTACTGTAAAATAAAGTGTAACCTGTTTTCTTTCATGAGTAGTGTTTTTTTTTTTTACTCCATAGAGTCTTTATGAAGTCTATGGTATGTCCGCATGCATGGGGCCTGTGGGCACTAATTGCAGGGTTTTAGAATGACTTTGTATAGGTTTCGGAGGCCGCTTTGCTTGTCTATAGAAAGGAGCTGAGAAGTGGAGGTATAGGAGAGGACGGATATGGTGATAGTGTTTAATGCAGTACGCTATAACTGTCAATTAAACAGGTCATTTCACCTGAAACCTCTGTCCAGGCTCACTCACACTCTCTGTCTTTCTTTCCTAGTCCTCTCACCTGATACCAGAGATATATAAACCCAGTAACAGTTGGGGTGAACTTAAATGAAGTATGGGGGAAACTGCAAACAGTTCTCCAGAACTGCATTCATTTTATATGTGAGTAACAGGGTATGCAATTGTAAAATAGCGTGCTCTGATCACAAATATTGATGTTAGAACTTTTAGAATTTTTTTAATAACCTGCAAACATATTGAGCAATCAACTTCTGTTAAAAAGTTTGGTGTGTTTTTTTTAAAGATATTAATACTTTTATTCAACAAGGCTACAATGAATTGATCAAAAGTCACAGTAAACACATTTATAATGTCACAAAAGATTTCTATTTCAAGTGAATACAGTTCTTTGGATTTTTCTATTCATTAAAAAATCCTGAAAAAGAGTGTATCACGGTTTCCACAAAAATATTAAGCAACTGATTATAATAATAAATGTTTCTTGAGCAGCAAATCGGCATATTCAAATGATTTCTGAAGGATCATGTGACACTGAAGACTGAAGTAATGATGTTTATTGTTGATGTTAATGATGTTGATGTTTATGATGATTATTGTTAACACAACACGCTAGTAACTCGCTGGGCTATTAACGTGCCACCCGTGCGCTCAGTTATTTATTTATTCATTTTTCTCTTGCGCACCCGCCCCTTTGAGTTCATAAAAAGCCCAGTTGAGTAAGATCCAGTCAACAAACACAGTGAGTAATGTCTTGTCCTGTTATTGTCACCTGCACTTCATGTCACATGTTTAGCATAGCCTTCTCTGTCTGCAATATAGGATTTATATGCGATAAATGCAAGGAGACAGTCAGGCTGACGGAGAAGATTTCAGAACTAGAGACACGCATCCAAACTTTAATTGAGGATGGTAAGAATGCTAGAGCTTAAGATACTATTTTGGATGCGCCAAGCATAGTGAACTCTTTACTGTCACGTGTCTGTCCTGTCTCGTATTGCACATGGGTGTCTTTGTTATGTTGGGCCATGTGCTCTTGTCATTGTTTGATCCCTCCCCCTCGTTACCTGATTAGTGTTTGAGTTCTTCCACATGTTCCCTCTTGATTTGTTCCCTATTTAAGTCTCTTCTTGTTTGCTGTCTTTGTCGGATCTTTGTCTTATGTCACCCCAGTTCCTTGTGATGGTCTTCGTGTTCTTGGTCTGTGTTGTTTAGTTTAGTTTAGTTTAGTTTAGTTTAGTTTAGTTTAGTTTAGTTTAGTTTAGTTTAGTTTAGTTTAGTTTAGTTTAGTTTAGTTTAGTTTAGTTTAGTTTAGTTTAGTTCAGTTCTGTTTTATGTTTCATTGATTTTGTTTTTCCCCCTTGTGGGTTTTTGTTTTATGTTTTTGTTTTCATTTATTAATAAATATCCTTTACTGTACTTGAGTCCTCTTCACCACTTTCTGTAAATCGTATTGTGACATTTACATGATTGGGTTCCGGCTGAATTATTGCCTGTGCAGCAGGGCAGATGGGTGACAGTGAGGGATCGCTCTAGTCGGAGACCAAAAAATGATCGCGGCACTTATGATCTTCGACTCCGCCAGTCGGAGAGCACTAAAATTAATATTAAAGAGGTGTGTGAACTCGCAAGTATGATGTCAAGCACTGTAATTTGCTCTGGCCCCCTTCCTGTTCGCAGGAGTGATGAGATAGTTAGCAGATTGGCCTCACTCAATGGCTGGTTGTCTAAGTGGTGTCCATAAAATAATATAGAATTCATAGACAATTGGAAAAGTGTTTGGGGCAAACCTGACCTGTTGAAAAGAGATGGTATTCATCCCTCCTGGGATGGTGCTGCTCTTCTCTCTAGTAATTTGGCTCATAGTCTTAGAGATAAAACATGACAAATTTGGCACCAGGTCAGGAAGCAGACAGACTGGCTAAACCGACCGTCTGCTACCGGCCTCGCGTCACCAAGGTCAGATAAATACCATCACACAGAGCCTCTTTCACCTAGATATCATCATATAGAGACTGTGTCTGTTCCCCGAATTTGGAAATCAAGAAAACGTCCAAACCCATCTAAGGTTAAAAATGTAATTGATGTTCAACAAAAAAAAAAAACAGATATAATACAGATGAGCAAATGATAAAGCTTGGGTTGCTGAATATTCGATCCCTTACTTCAAAAGCACTTCTTGTTAATGATATGATTTCAGATTATAACCTAGCTGTGCTGTGATTGACAGAAACCTGGCTAAAAGCAAATGATTATATTACTTTAAATGAGTCAACCCCACAAGATTACAGTTAAAACATGAATCCCCGTCTGAAACGCAAAGAGGGAGGTGTTGCTGTAATTTATAGTAAATACTTTCAAAACCACTAAGAAATCTAGTTTTAAATATACTTCTTTTGAAGTGTTGGTGCTTAATGTAAAAATATATAATGTAAACGATAAATCACGTTTGAGAATTCTGCTGGCTACTGTATACAGGCCACCAGGGCACCATAAAGATTTTAATCAAAGAATTTGCGGACTTTCTATCAGAATTAGTATTGGCTGCAGAGAAAGTACTAATTGTTGGTGATTTTAATATACACATAGATAATGAAAAAGATGCATTGGGATCAGCATTTAAAGACATTGTAAACTCAATTGGAGTTAGACAACACATGTCAGGACCCACTCATTGTCGTAATCATACTCTAGATCTAATACTATCACATGGAATAGATGTTGATGCTGTTGAGATTCTGCAGCAGAGCGATGACATCTCAGACCATTATCTAGTCTCATGTAAATTACATTTAGCCAAGGCTGCAAAGCCGACTCCGTGTTATAAATATGTTAGACCTATAACTTCTACCACTAAAGATTGCTTTATCAATAATCTTCCTAATCAGTTTCATCATCTCAGCATCCTGGTTAGCTTAGAAGAACTAGAGGTATTTCGGATTTCCTGGAAGGAGAGCTCGATTGCTTGCAGAGAGGCTTTAAAAGCTGCTAGATCTGCTTATTTGTCAACCCTATTAGAAGAAAACAAACATAATCCTAGGTATTTATTTGAAACAGTGGCTAAACTAACGAAAAATAAAGCTTCAAGCCCCCAAGTTTCAAAGCAAAACACAAGAGTAATGACTTTATGAACTTCTTCACTCATAAGATTGATAATACCAGGGACAAAATTATAACTATGCAACCGTCTACTACAGTATCGCATCAGAGAGTGTATTGTAGTCTCCCTGAGGAAAATTTTGATTCATTTGTTGCTATAGGAGAGGAAGAATTTTGCAAACTTGTTAATTCATCTAAATCGACAAATTGTATGTTAGACCCTATACCAACTAAGCTACTGAAAGAGATGCTTCCAGATGTCAAGCAGGGCTGAGCCTGGTTAGTACCTGGATGGGAGACCTCATGAGAAAACCAGGTTGCTGCTGGAAGAGGTGTTAGTGAGGCCAGCAGGGGGCGTTCACCCTGTGGTCTGTGTGGGTCCTAACGCCCCAGTGTAGTGACGGGGACACTATACTGTCAAAGAGCACCGTCCTTCGGATGAGACAATAAACCGAGGTCCTGACTCTCTGTGGTCACAAAAAATCCCAGGATGTCTTTCGAAAGAGTATAGGGGTGTAACCCCGGCATCCTGGCCAAATTTGCCCATTGGCCTCTGTCCATAATGGCCTCCTAATCATCCTCATATACTGATTGGCTTCATCACTGTCTCCTCTCCACCAGTAAGCTGGTGTGTGGTGAGCGTTCTGGCGCAGTATGGCTGCCGTCGCATCATCCAGGTGGATGCTGCACATTGGTGGTGGTTGAGGAGATTCCCCCCTTCTATGTGAAGTGCTTTGAGTGCCGATAAAAGCGCTATATAAATGTAATGAATTATTATTACTATTATTATAGATCCTCTTCTTAATATCATTAATTTGTATTTGTCTTAGGATACGTACCAAAAACCTTTAAGCTGGCTATGATTAAACAGCTTTTTTAAAAAGCGCAACTTGATCATACAAAATTAGTCAATTACAGGCCAATCTCTGGCCTTTTCTGTCAAAGATATTAGAAAAAGCAGTATCCTCACAACTGTGTTCCTTTCTTCAAAGAAATGATATCTGCAAGGATTTTCAGTCCGGATTTAGACCATACCATAGCACTGAGACAGCTCAAGTTAGAGTCACAAATGATTTGCTCTTATCATCCGATCGTCGTTGTATCTCTCTATTAGTGTTACTTGATCTTAGTGCAGCATTTGACACCATTGACCACAACATTCTTTTAAATAGACTAGAAAACTATGTTGGCATTAGTGGAATTGCACTAGCATGGTTTAAATCATACTTATCTGACCGTTATCAGTTTGTAGCAATAAATGAAGAGATGTCTTATTGATCACAAGTTCAGTACGAAACGAAACTTACCAATCCACAAAATTAACGGAATGCATAGCTGATATAAAACATTGGATGACTAGTAATTTCCTACTACTAAATTCTGAAAAAACAGAGATTCAAATTATTGGACAAAAAAAACTTCCACATGTAATAACCTACAATACTGTCTTAACACTTGATGGCTGCTCTGTTAAGCCTTTGTCGTCAGTTAGGAACCTGGGTGTGCTTTTTGATAGCAATCTTTCATTTGAAAGTCACATGTCTATTATCTGTAAAACCTAATTTTTCCATCTTAAAAATATATCTAAATTACGCCATATGCTCTCATTGACAAATGCGGAACAATTAGCTAGATTATTGTAATGCTCTACTGGGTGGTTGCCCTGCACGCTTAATAAACAAACTACAGCTAGTTCAAAACGCAGCAGCTCGAGTTCTTACCAGAACCAGGAAGAATGGCCATATTAACCCGGTTCTGTCAACACTGAATTGGCTGCCTATTAAACATCGTATCAGTTTTAAAATATTGCTGATTACTTACAAAGCACTAAATGGTTTAGCTCAGCAATACTTGAGCGAGCTCTTAACGCATTATATTCCTTAACGTCTATTGCGATCTCAAAATTCCGGCCAATTGATAATACCTAGAATATCAAAATCGACTGCTGCCGGTAGATCCTTTTCCTATATAGCACCAAAACTTGTCCGGGAAGCAGACACACTCTGTCAGTTCAAAGCTAGATTAAAGACACATCTCTTTGACCTAGCAATCACATAATACATTCTATAATTATAACATATAACATTCTATAACTTCTATAATTCAATGTTAGGCTGCATAGATTAGGTCAGCCGGAACTGGGAACACTTCTCCTAAATCCTGATGTACTCGTTACATCATAAGAAGAATGGCATCTACGCTAGTGTCTTTGTTTATCCGAAGATTTTCCCACAGCCTGCCGGATCCAGGTCGTATCCAGATCTGACGAAGGACCTTCGCCTGGACCCGATGACAATCCAGTGCTGAAATCAACTAGCCTCTCCCTATGGGGGATCCCTTTACCACTCTACAGATAAAGCGTTGTGGGGAATTCGGTTCACGTACCTACCCCAAAGCGATAAAATTAAATTCTGTATCAGAATTTATAGGCAAGACATGTAGTTTGTTTAGGCATGGTTTGTAGGGAATTACAAACCTCTGCACATATATTCAAACGCACATAACTATAGAATCAATTCTTAATGCGCATGTAAACGCCATCAGCGTTTATCACAGGTTCACGGTTAAAGTCTGTTTAGAGAGAACGGCGTCGTCTTACCGGCCCCTAATTTAATAACAAATGATCATTTCGACGGAAGTGAATCAATCAAAACTAACTTTAGCTGGAAAATAACATTATTCAAGAACCGCTATAAAGCCAAAACAATCTCTGTTACATTAAATTATATGTATATCTCTGTAAAGCTGATTTGAAACAATCTACATTGTTAAAAGCGCTATATAAATGAAGATGACTTGACTTGACTTGACTAGTGTAAGTACAGTGAACCTTCATGATGGATGATCATTTTGATATCTTTGAGATCTTTCACATGAATGCTGCTTCAGGACGTGCACTTTGAGGTTATAAAACATCCATCCATGAACACACTCTGTGTGATGTATTAAATGAACCCATGACTCATCAATACATATAAAGAATACAAACCATAGAATATATTAATTTAAGTGTGTGTGGTATAATATGCGGGAATCTATTGAAGAAAGCCCGCTCTTGAAGAGTGTGAAATGGGTGTGTGTGTGTTCATGCATCCCTCTATGTGCTAACTAAACTCAGAGGTGGCAGCTTGGGTAATTAAGAGCAGAGCTGTTGTCAGGTGCCTCATTATGACATGAATGGCAGTTTGTCACTCTCCTCCTACCTCTATTAAACAGCCTCTGTCCTTCGCTGTCAGCTGCTTTGACTGTTTATCAATCTGTCTGCTGGCAGAGCTGACTTCTTTTGCAGGTCTAACTGTCTGTCTGTTGACAGGTCTGATTTTACAGCTCTCTTTCTATAGATGAATGAGCACTGAATCATTAGCATGAATTATGTCTGATGAGCTAAATATCAATTATGCCGAAGCCTTGAATGAAAGAGAAAATGCTTTCGCTTTTGTTAGTGAGTGAATCAGGCTTATGAAAAGCATATGAAGCATTCAATAAGACAAATTATTACGATGTTACTATACAAATCATTGCTATAAGACAAATTATTACTATATATTGTTTTTGGTTTCACTTCATTTGGATGGTCCCTTTAACACATTCTGTTAACCTACATGTCTACTAACTCTCATTAGAGTGTTAGTAGAGAATTAGTAGACTGGTAGGGTTAGGGTTAGAATAAGTTGACGTAGTTGCATAGTTACTTATAGTCAGTAGACTGTCTGTTGGAGGACCATCACAATAAAGAGTTATCAGATATTAAGCAGACAGTACACTAATACTCTAACGAGACTTAGTTGACATGTAGTTGCAAAGTTACTTATAGTCACCAGAATGTTCGAAAGGGACCATCAAAATAAAGTGTTACCTTTTTTTTTAAACTGATAATCATTCTAAATTGTAATGTAGACTGGATTTTCTGTAAAGCTGCTTTGAAACTATTATGTATTGTGAAAAGCGCTATACAAAAAAATAAATAAAATTACTACTCACAAACTAGCATGTGAATCATTCTTAAAGGAACACTCCAATTTTTTTGGAAATAAGCTAATTTTCTAACCACCCCAGAGTTAAATAGTTGAGTTTTACCGTTTTTGAATCCATTCAGCCGATTTCCGGGTCCAGGAATGAGAGTTTAGTTCCTAGCCATGTTGTCCTAGAAAATTGCAACTTTTCAGTTTCCGTCGGTCTTAGTACACGATGTAACTACAGAAGAGTCAAGTTTTAAATAGGAAAAATATCTAAACTCTTTAGTCCTTTTTTTTAGAGAGATGCTAACGGTTTAATCAGATTCAATGATCTATGCTAAGCTATGCTAAAAGTGCTACCGCCAGACCCGGAGATCGGCTGAATGGATTAAAAAATGGTAAAACTTAACTGTTTAACTCTGGGGGAGTTGGAAAATGAGCCTATTTCCAAAAAAGGTGGAATGTTCCTTTAAAACATCAATTTTTACATTCACTTGTGTTTATTTTAAATGGTCATGCATGAATGAATGATTGATATATATAAAATATGAAATATGAATATGAAAAATATATTTTGAAATTTCAAATATACAGTGTAATCTATCAACTAATATGGTTTAATTAAAAACATGCATATCACTTGTACTTACAAAAGCAAAATAATGTTTAAAATAGTCAGCTTCCCAAAAGTATGTTATGCCAAGTACTTGCTTGCACTTTTTAAAGCAATGATGGAAGTTCTAAGAATGTTTGTTGTTTCATTTCCATATAATTTTGGATAAAGGTATCTTCCAAATGAATGTCAATGTACTGCATAAGAGGAGCATGTATAGGAGCAAAGAGGGTGTGTATGACCCCTGCTGACACCGCGCAGACAGTGGGAGTGAAGAGGAGGGTCAGGGGGCTTAAGAAATCAAAAGACTTTCACACAAAACTCAAAACCTGTTCTGGCTCATTCAGACACATCCCATGTCCCTTAAGTTTATACAGAACTATGCATTGATATGCACTTCTCTAAACACTCCAATATAATAATTCATCCTCTTTCCATTCTCACACACACACACACACACACACACACACACACACACACACACACACACACACACACACACACACACACACACACACACACACACACACACATACACACACACACCATCTGACCCACCACCATAGACACCACTCTCTCCCTCCCTCTTTCAGCAGTTGGAGAATTAATTGCCTTCTCTCAGGGCCAAAGATGATGGTACAGGTGGAGATACCTGGGTGTCTAACCCCTCTGCCCCCGGTCCAGCTGTCTCTGAGTCCGGGCCCTTTTTTCTTGGGCAGCTCCCCACCGAGGGCACTAATAACCAGCCACTGCTGCTCAGGATTTGTTGGCCAACAAACTGGACTCATGGGGGCCTGCAACCTGTTAGATATGTTAAGTGGTTGCTAAACTAGTTAAAGGCTAAATGTGTGTGTGTGTGTGTGTGTGTGTGTGTGTGTGTGTGTGTGTGTGTGTGTGTGTGTGTGTGTGTGTGTGTGTGTGTGTGTGTGTGTGTGTGTGTGTGTGTGTGTGTGTGTGTGTGTGTGTGTGTGTGTGTGTGTGTGTGTGTGTGTGTGTGTGTGTGTGTGTGTGTGTGTGTGTGTGTGTGTGTGTGTGTGTGTGTGTGTGTGTGTGTGTGTGTGTGTGTGTGTGTTGATACTCACATACATGATGGCAAAGTCTTGAAACTCACCAAGATAAATGATAAAAAAGCTCATAAAAGCAGTTAGAAGTGTGCAAGGGAAGATGATATCCAGAGATATAAATATATACAAAAAATGACCATTCTATTACAATTTTTTTGTACATGTACCATAGTCTTTGAAGTACATACCATGGTATACGACTTTCTATGCTAGGCATCAACATGTCATCCCAAAATAAAAGTTTATCGGCCAGGTTTTGGTCTTTCATGGAGGAGAAGATCTTTTTCCTAAAACTGGATGAAATCCATAAGAAACATTTGAATTCATAATGAGATCTATTACTTTTGATTGGAGACTTTGGTATATTGGCTAATCTAATCAAAATGTATACACTCACATTTAAACGTTTGGGGTAGGAAATATTTGTTATGTTGTTGAAAGAAGTCTCTACCAAGACGGCAGTAAAATAATAGTAAAATACAGTAAAATTGTGAAATATTATTACAATAACTGTTAGATATATGTTTTCTATTTTAATACATAAAACAGACTTTAATAAATCCAAAAGGAACAAGTTTGAGAAAATCTGATTATAGGTTAATAATAAAAGACAATCACCTTAACCTAATACTAATACAACACGCAACAATCAACAGAAGAAACTGAGGGCTCAATTATAAAAAGATAATAAGGTAACTAAATGAACAACAGGAGAAGGTAATCAGTAACTAAGGGAACTAAGTAGCAAAGAGAACTCAGTCAGATCGGGACAGGGTCCACAATGAAAACAAAACCAAATGCAATTAGACTAAACAGACTAAGATCATTAAAGTAGCTCCCCCTCTCAAAAGGCCCCCTTACAAATTTACCTTGCACCAATAAGAGTCCAACTAATGGGGGGGGGGGGAGGAGGGGGAGGAGGAGGGGGAGGGGGGTGGAGAGGGGTAGGATACAATAGTAGATGATGGCGGACGAAACCAGGGCAGCCATGATGCTGGGAGGATCCAGGGAGGTGACAAGAGCAGGAAGGGCCAGGTTGGAACTTGTAACCCAGAGCAAGCACAGCTAGGTCGAAGGCCCATGGCAGAGTCGAGGGAGGGATGAGCTATGGTGGAGATTTGGCAGGCGGACCCTGGAGGATGACAGACTGAGATGATGAATGAGGTGGAGCCGAAGAGCCGATGAGAATGGATGACACCGCTGGATCTGGAGCCGCAGCGCTGAGTGTCCGAGTAGGAGCCAGGGTGCCAAAGGACCAAGGCAGAGATGGAGGGAGGGAAGTGGGAGCCGACGGGTTGAAGGGATGAAGCACAGTTTAAGACCCAGAAGTCCATGGCACAGGCAGAGTGGCGACTGACCTGGGTGGAGTCAGAGGGAGGGAGGAGCCAAGGTGGAGCCGACTGGTTGACAAGTCGAGGTGGAGTGACGGGCTCGGCGGCTGGAAGCGGAGACAGGAGATCCATGTGCCTAGGCAGAGCTGGAGACCGGGATACCTGAGGCGGATCTGCGCAGCAGAGTGAAGTAAACAGAGGAGGCGCCGAGTAACTGAAGGGAACCAGATAAGGTGGGGCCTACAGGGATAATCCTCTTTCAAATCCTCATTAAAAGATGAGGGTCACGGGTCATTACAGATGCCGGGTCACGCACCTAGTCAGACTTTTCATTGAGCGCGGGCTCCGGGGCGATGATACTCTATGCAACCGCTCTTGCACTGGTGTTTGAATGGCCCTGGCTTTTCGTCCGCGGTGGGCTCTGGTAAAGAGTCCATGCAGTGTGGAAGGCAGCTGGCTGGGCTCTGGATCCGGAGTGGGGCTGGTGATATGCTCCTCAGCAGAGCAGATGGTAAACACTGATCCGTTATTCACCAGCACCCACTCCACAAACACGGTGAAATCCCCCGATGTGTGCCTTGGACTGCCAGATCTAAAAACTCCCTTATGTGGTCTTCTAGTGAGCGATCTCTTTGCTCCAGACAGCTGGTAAGTCCATTTTGGGTGGAAAAAGAAAAATGCAGCAAAAATAAAAATCATAATAAATATACAGAGATAATAAGGTGAAGGTGATAAACAGGTGAAGGTAATCAGTAATTAAGGGAACTAAGTTGCAAACAGAACTGTCTGATTGGCACAGGGAACACAATGAAAACAAAACCAAAACACAATACAATTCAGACTAAGATCATTACACTGATGTGGTGCTCATGAAACATTTCTTATCAACGTTGAAAACAGTCCTGCTTAATATTTTTGTGGAAAATGTTATACTTAAATTGAGTAAAAAAATATCTTACTGATACCAAAATTTTGAAAGATAGTGTATATCTAGTGTAATAACTATTTTCTATTTTCTAATTTGTTCTTTCTTGTGTTTCTGACAAAATAGAAATGTGTTTTGAACTCTTGATAAGATATATATGCGATTACTTTTACGTTTTCAGAAGAAAAAATAAGCAACAAGAAGCATTTAAACAGTCTCAATTTCTCTCATTGCTATCTAGAAGAAACAATTGATTTGTGATTTTTATTTCCAATGGGAAGGAAATCAATTAGTTTGTAAAGTACTAGTGTGATATAAAACTCACTGTACAGTAAGTAAGTGCCTTGTTTCCTCTGATCTAAGAGTCTTCCTCTGGAAAACTGATGGGCCAATTAACTGAGAATCACATGTCGATGTAAAGTCAAAACAAAGTCAACAGAGCCATTGACTTCTTCACGGGGGTCCTCAATCCCCTCCCCACTTTACCCTATCTCATTATTACCAGCACCCTCCATCGAGAAAATTGCCCCCCCTCCCAACGAGATTAAGCTCCATACACGTGTCAAAGCAGACTCTGTGCGCTGTTAGCGTGCTGCGATGCTAAGCCTCTTTTACCTGAACAATGGTCTCCAGCCAAGCACACGCTGCCAATTAAGCCCAGGGCTCTCTCCTGTATCCCCGCCCGCCGTGGCTGCCCATGTTCCGGACCGATCTCGAACGCCCCTTCCCTTACTACAGGCACATGTAGGACAGCCCTAAGCAGGGGTCCTTTTGTGTGGTGTGAGCAAAGCCATATTGGTTTCGGCAGGATATATACAAACCCCCTCACAGGCCAAACCTGACGCCATGTAGATGAAAGTACAGCCGACGGTGTCTGTGCCACAGCGTCCCTTTACCCCGCTAACATCCATTTAACGTTCAACCCTCTTTTCCCACTGCCAGGCCTGATGTCGTCTGTGTTTCCAGTCACTTGCATCTCCTTCCATTTTTAAGTGCCTTTCGATTTGTGCCGAAGTTGGTGCCAGTTAATTTGTTTTAACCGGTCCAGAAGACGAGCAAAAATCCCATTTATAAAAGCTCCAACATAGCTTCCATGTAGTCAAAAAGTTGCAAAAGGACTATAGTAACAAGAAATGTAATTTAAACCACAATACCCGACTAAATTGTTGTTTTAGTGTTAGTTTTTCTATTTATTCCGTGCATTTAAGAATTTCGTAGAGTAAATCTGTCATGAATGGAAGACTTAAAAGGCCATGCATTATTACTTTTTGCCTTTTGAACTTGAATTTGATCAAATTTTCTTCAACTAAAAAGTAGTTTTCTTTTCATTTTGATTTTCTCGCTTTTGGTGTGTTTTATAGTGAAAAAATGAAACCGTAAAAATGCATTGCCTCTTAAGGTTTCCGTAGTAATGGAATATGTATTACATTTGAAAGTAACGTTCTCAAGCACTCCTCATGCTCTACATTTTCATATTGTCTTTTAAAAGTACAGCTTATAACTGAAAAATTCTGGTATATGTTAGACTGAATCCTCTTGTGAAACCTTGTGGCGCGTGTCTTTTGGGTTAAGATCTGAATTAAAACGATTCGTAAATTGGAATCTGAGACTTCATTCATTCACTCACTATCTGAGTAACCAATCCATTTCAGCAGACAAACTTGTTTTGCTGGTGCTGGGTAATGCATCGACTTGTACAATGCATTTACAAAAGGTTAAACACATTAAAGCATGCCAATTAAACAAGTTTAGCCTTAAAGTGTCAAATTACTAATCTCAAACAAGATATATTTGGGTTTTTTTCAGAATTTATCTTAAATTGTAATAATATTTCACAATATTACTGTTTTTGCTGTATTTTGGATCAAATAAATGTAGCTTTGGAGAGAGCATCTATAAAGTAGGCTATTACAAAATCTTTCCCAAACTTTTGAACGGTACTGTACTGACAAAATGCAGTGTACAATCAGAAGTTATTTCTAACCCACTTTTAACAACTCACTTCACCTTTCTTTCATAACGCAATTGCTCTTGGCTTCCGGCAGGTATAGATGTGTGTAGAGGGTTGTTTAAGTGCGGAATGTGAGCATTACCGAAACGCAACCCACCCCTGTGCACTGCCTCTGATTATGTGCTTGTGTTTCATTTCTTCTCTTTATTCTAATGAAACTATTATATGATCAATGAAAAGACAGATTACGGTGGAATTTCTAATACCTTCCCCCAGTCTGGCACCCACAACATAAACTTCACAGAGAACACACCTGATCTCAGGTGACACCCAGTGTCCGACAACACCTCCACTCGCCCACTTGGTTCCCCTCAAACACAATGGGCCTGCCGCCTAACCATAACCTAATCTCCTCGGCCCTTGATTGGCTGCCGGGCAGATCATGTGTAAAATTTTTGCTAGACAAAGTGTTCTACAGGAGCAGCGAAGTGTGAGGAATAGAAAAGTTCCGGGAGGACTTGAAAGGCAGCAGAGCACGACCAGAGTGATGTCTTTGTCTTTAATACACTGCTGAGTGTGTGTCAGTGTGTGTTTAGGTTACGGTGTTCCTCTTCTAGGGTCATTCAATTGGGCATTTAGTAAAAAAATGTGAATGTAGGTCAGCCAAAGATATTATAATACAAAATAAAATGAAGGGGCATAATGTTCTGACTGTTCAAAAACACCAGAGGAAAACTGGCTGGCAGGTCAGTATGAAATATGAGCAATATCACACATTCACTTCATATCACTTCATCTGCAAACACATTGCAGTTTATTAGATGCTGAAGGCCTCAGTTGCACTGGCATGTTAAATGATTTGTTGTGTTATCTTATCAGGCACAAGGTTGACATGTGCTTTGAGAAGGAAATAACCAATGCATTAGGCAAAAGTTTGTTTGTGGCATCAGAGGGTGTGTTCACACTTGTAGTTCGGTTCTCTTGGTTCTTTTGATCCGGTCCAAAAAGAAAATTATACATTTAGTCCTGTCGTTTTTAACATCATACCTAAAGATACATTAAAAAAAATTAAGTATATATTTTCAAGCTTACCGAAAATCCAAAATAATGCTATGTGCTGGGCTAAATGGGCTTGTTGTATAATGTGCATATGGTATTTTTACCAGCTAATAACTCATAAAGTGTGTATAAAGTGTGTAAAGGAGGTGTCTTTGATCCGTGTTGCGTTCACATTTCAGATTTAGATTGGAAGTGGCTTTTTCAGGGGCCTCGCTCCTAGGGTTCGGATGGCAGCGTTCGCACTGATAGAGCAATCGCACCAGAGTTTGATTAAATCGGAACAAATCTGCCAAGTGTGAACACACTTACATTTAGTAGCAAATCAAGATACCAACGAGCAAATCTGTATATTGTGCATTGTTGTCATGCAAAGCTATACACATTTTTGCTTTTTTAGATGATTCAAGTCACCTGTTCACAGTAATCCATTAAAGTCACGTGACTGAACACAACTGGCTGTATTTTGAGATGTTCTAGGTTGAAGTAGTAGTTCTGTCTTGATTGTCTTATAAAAATGAACTGCATATACATCACAATACTACAGAGCTCTTCGACATACACTACCTTTCAAAAGTCAGTACAATTTTCTGAAAGAAATTAATATTATTCAGCAAGCATGCATAAAATTCGGTGAATAAAGGTGAAGGTAAAGACATGTACTGACTGTAGTGTTGAGCATAAATACAGTGATGCTGAAAAAGACAATGAGCTTGTCATTGCAACTGCCAACAGGTCAGGTCATGCACAAGCCGTTAGATCACCATGCCAACAAAAACACATGTGTAGGCAGAAGCTTGTGATTATTTGAGCAAATGTACCAATAACTCACACAAGTTTCCAACATACGGCACAGAGCTGTCGACAATGGCCACACACTATGCAATTTCAAGTGTAATATGTAACGCGTGTGTTGTAGAAATTTTAATAGTCATTTATTCCTAACAGATATCATAAGGGATTGATCCTATTCAATGTGTAAAAGTATATGTGTGTACGTGCTTGTGCGTGACGTTTCAGGAATATATGGGACAGGACATCTTGACCTTAGGAATGGTCAAGATTTGGCTAGTTTATTTCAGGGCCAGGTTGTGTCTTTAGTAGAAACTGAACAGCAGTGGGGACCTTATCTGAGTGGGTGAAAGGGTAACTGCTGTGAGGAGGAACCTTGAAAAGAGTATAAAGGCTGTCTCATGTCTTCCTGGTGGGCGTCACTCACTTCACAGGGTAACTGCTGTGTTGGCGACTGGGCCTATTCTTGCAAGAATAAATACTTTTCTTTTTTATTAATTTGACTCTGAGTGTCTCTTACGCAGTGATGATGTTTAACAGAAGTTTTGCCACAACAATTGTTTGTTCTCCACTATTTATTATCTAGATACTTATTAGAAAATATGTTTTCAAAAATAAGCATAATTGCTTCAAAATCCCGTGTACGGTGGAGATGTGTGCAGTATACGTTTGTAGAGTGAAACGTTTCTCTTGGTTAGATATTTTGTCGATATATCTAGTGTAATTTTAATTGTGGCTTAAGTGTATGACCTCAGAATGCAGTTATAATGATTCTAGATATGTATCTACTCAACATTGCATGTACTTAATGGCAAATTCTGTTTTTGAAAACTGCCATGTTGCTGTTTCTTACTGAGAGTCTGATTTTTATTGATTGTTTTATGCAGTATATGTGTCTGTGGCTTGATTAAAATTGACACTGAGATTCAGGATCCCCCGGGTTCTTGTTTTTGTTTTTTTGTATCTGCTATGTCATGAGCAATGAACTGTCTCAACTTAAAAGAATAACCTTTGCACCCAAATGGGGAGGACTTGCACTGCTTCTGAGGTTTGTTTTATTGCAGTTAACCTTTTAACAACCCTTGCCATTTGAGCAACTTGTTGAAGAGTCTGTTTTTCCTGAATGGTCATACGCACAGTCTTGGGGCGTGAGCACTTGAGATGCACTTGATCTCCTGTCATTTATCTGATCTCCGGGAGTGTCTCTGGGACCTAATGACAGAGAAATCCTTCAATCAGTCAGATAATCTGACATAACAAAAGATTTCAGACTGCATGTATGGAAAGTCTTGGAGAAAACATGATCACATAATTGATAGCTTGTAAATCCCACACACTTTACACTGAACATTAAAGCAAAGCAAATGATGCAGAATGTGTCTTGACAGGGGGAGGATGAAGGTTTAACTGTCTCATCTTTCTAATCTTCCATCAGCATCCCTCTCTCTCTCTCTCTCTCTCTCTCTCTCTCTCTCTTTCTCTCTCTCTCTCTCTCTCTCTCTCTCTCTCTCTCTCTCTCTCTCTCTCTCTCTCTCTCTCTCTCTCTCTCTCTCTCTCTCTCTCTCTCTCTCTCTCTCTCTCTCTCTCTCTCTCTCTCTCTCTCTCTCTCTCTCGTCTCCATCCTCTTCTAAAGTCTGAACCCTCTGAATGTTTGTGCTGAGTGTAAATGCTATGTTGGAGAACTGGAACTGAGGTTTCAAACTTGGCGTCCACAGTTAAACAGCACACGCTTTCGAACAACGACAACTCTATAATAAAGACTCCACCCTGATGTTTGAAATATAAAGCTAATTCTCCAGTGTTAGTTTACACCTTTTATGGATCATATGTTTCAATGATTTGTTGACATAACATAATGATGTTTTGAGATACAAAGGGTTTGGAACAAAACACAGGATTGATATTGTTTCAAAAGTTGTCTAAATGATTTTCTAAATGGTTCGACTTGAGTTTAACAAGTTTTACTCAAACAGCAGATGTCATATCAGACTTGAGAATTCAGATGACTTATGGGTAATGAATAGTGGCCTCTTTTATTGAGAGAGACAGAGAACATGTGGCAGGTGAGGTATTGCTCTTTTCTTACCATTCAATTAAAAAAATTACATTACAACAATTCAACAGACAGAATGTTTTTGGAAATGATTCCATATGACAACTCTTCAAAAATACACAAACACTTAAAAAAAACATTAATTAAATCAAATTAATGTTCATTTTATAAATGTTTATATTTATATTCTTGGCACAATTACAAAGTCAGTTTGAGTGAATAATTTATCCTTAAAAGCTTTTTTCTTACCATTTGTATAGAGAACATAACTAAATTAATTTCTTCTGAAAACATGAAATGTAACTCATAATTGTGTTCAATGCTTAAAGTGGTAGTTCACCCAAAAAATGAAAATGTTGTAACTAACATGCAAACATGCGTCAAAAGTGGTTCCAAAACACTCAACCACTGAGTCTAATGTCTTTTTCTGGTGATCTACACCCCATCGTTCCAAATAATTGCATGCCACAGATTTTTTACAAATGTTTGTGTAATGTAAATAGCCTAAGTGTTATCACTGAATCAGATGTGAACTGATTTTTCTGTCTTCCTCAAGTTTTGCAGTTTTTAAAGCACAATTCTTGAGGAAATGTATCTTGTTCCTGCAGTCTGTTCAAATTTTCTGCATTTATTTGTGCAATGAGGTTGATTATAAATATGATTTTAAAATACATTGGGTAGTGGACAAGTTGTGTTGGGTATGGATCATTTCTGGTCTACTGACCTCAGGTGACCTACCTTTATAGTTCAATGTATTTGTACAGTATAAAAATAATTATGTCTATAGAATGTCCCCATAAAACACGACAACCCAACATGTGTGAGTGTTGGGAAGTAGAAAGGGAGGGGGATAGGAGAGGAGAAAGTTGAGAGAGTTCAATCTTTTCGGGGTCTATTGAGGGGGCTGAACAAACAGAATTTGTGTAGTTGTAAAAATTGTTTTCCCTAAAAAGTTATTATTTCTGTTTATATTTCTACCTATATTATCTAGGTGTGTGTGTGTGTGTGTGTGCGTGCGTGCGTGCGTGCGTGCGTGCGTGTGTGTGTTTATCTCCTAAAGAATCCTAAAGGTATTCTTCCTAGATACTGATGTTCAGTATGTAAATGTGTAGTTAAATAAATCTCGTTTGTGATTGAAAGAAAGAAAGAAAGAAAGAAAGAAAGAAAGAAAGAAAGAAAGAAAGAAAGAAAGAAAGAAAGAAAGAAAGAAAGAAAGAAAGAAAGAAAGAAAGAAAGAAAGAAGGAAAGAAAGGTACATAGAGACAAGGAGTTTGCGTGTGGCTCTTTGCTGGCTGTAAGCGTTGCTCGGATGATGACCCTATTGTCCAATCAGAGCTCCTGATTGTTGTGCACCTCTTGCTTTGAGGGGGCTCTGGCATGGACCCCAGCTGCACCCCCATTACCCCAAGAAATAACCCTCTCTCCAGTCCATAATGAGACCCAAAACCAGTCCAAATCTCAACCATCCCTCCTCCAAATGAAGACTAAAGCTTCACGCTGTTGGGCTTCTTCAATCTGCTATGATGAGCCCTAGTTCGCAACATCTTCAAACACAAAACAATCAGGCCTAAAATGGCAACAATAACATCTTAAACAACTTATTATTTAAGAAAGACTGGTTTAACAGTCACACATAGCATAGTTTTCAGACTATAGCTAGTTTAATTACTTTGCTTTATTGTTTCAATTAGTTTAAAAGGCAAACATATACACTATAATGGTATATGTGCAAGTGACAAAGTCTGGGTCTGTTGTGTACCCTAACTTGGACAATGTGTATATCTGATATGTAGGGGCTTACTTGAATTTGAACCTTATAATGTGTGTTTGTGTGTGTTTTTTTTTTTTTTTTTTTTTTGTATTTCTCTCTCTCTCTCTCTCTCTCTCTCTCTCTCTCTCTCTCTCTCTCTCTCTCTCTCTCTCTCTCTCTCTCTCTGTGTGTGTGTGTGTGTGTGTGTGTGTGTGTGTGTGTGTGTGTGTGTGTGTGTGTGTGTGTGTGTGTGTGTGTGTGTGTGTGTGTGTGTGTGTGTGTGTGTGTGTGTGTGTGTGTGTGTGTGTGTGTGTGTGTGTGCTTGGACACAGAGTGTGGCTGTTTTAAAAGGGTTAGATCTGGACAGGGGCCAAGCCTGAAGGGGTGACACGATAAAGAGAAGGACAAAAAAAGATTCAAAGAAGGAAAAAGGAACCAATCCAAAAATTACAAGCCTTTTACAAACCTTATGGGAAACGTTCCCGACACATACGCGTACACACTCACTCACCCAACATTCATGAAATGCCTTTAATATGAAGTAGCAATATGGCGCCATCTGCTAGTGGAAAAAAGTTCTGCAGCCAGATCCCTGACAAAATAAAAGAATGCAGTACCTTCAGAAATGTATTTTGTAATTTAGCAGACACTATAACAAGCAATATATTATATCAATAGATATGCCAACTTCTATTAGCATCGAACGAAAACAGGCTACTTTCCTCATCCTGGTGCCATATTTCCGATTACTAATTCTGAGGGGTTGTGGGATCTGAACTCCCAAGCTTAAGTTTAAACCTTCGTGAAGGTTGGGGTGTCAGTTTTTTTATACAACTATGCTGTATGTTTCGGAAAAAAGAAAATAGGCTAACTAGAGCGCACGCTTGAGTAGCCAACCAGTAGACCTACAAGACTCGAGCTGCATCTCTATCGGACATCATTAGCCGAGAAGTAGCCAACTATTCATCACTTTATTGTACACCTACATGTGGAAAGAATATTTAAAAAAAAAATGTTTTGTTTAAAAAGTTTTAGATAGTTGACATTTGCCACAATTATTCACACATTTCAACAAATTTCAACCCCCTGAATATCTAAACTGTGTTATAGGTGTAACCATTAGGGGCCACCAAGAGTGAACTGAGTGATGAATTGCAGTGTTTAAATCAGGGGTGTGTAGTCCTGCTAGTGAAGGACAGCAGTCCTGCAGAGTTAAGTCAAACTCCCAATTAAAGTCCCCATGAAATCAATTTTTTTTTTTTGATGAAATCAAAAATTTTTTTGGCTTATAGTATGAATATGTTAACCTTAAGGTTATCTATAAGCTAGTGTGCTCCAAAACAATAACAAAATTCATTCACATTTCCGTCCAATAGGGCTCAACGATCTTGATGACATCACCCTACACTTCAGCTTCTCATCAGATTTTCTGTCCAATCAAATGCTCTCTAGAATCTAAAGCGTCCCTTCCGCCTTATAAATAGACACTAATCTCTAAATGGGGCGTCCATTCCAATTTTGGCTTTACATTAGAGTCGTAAACCGCTGCAGCGCGCACACAGTCTGCTCCGGTCCAGAGATACGATACACAGAGTGGATCATATGCGCACGTCGGCTCAGACTACAAAACGCACTGGACCCATTTGAATTCTACACAGAATGCTATATTTTGAAGCAATCCGCAGGAGATTAGGAGAAGAAACGGTTAGACAGACTCATCATTAGAAAAGGCGTAGAAGAGAAAACACCGGTGGCGTTATGCACCAACACAACTCACACACTTATCAAACTACACCTCAGCATGATTATGTTCACTGTTTTGCTTTATAGTAACAGTTTCATAGTAAATCTAAAAAGGGAATCTATTTGACTGTGGCTGTCATAAGCTGTCAAACTCGACTTTGCAGAGCTCAACGGCTCTCTGTGAGCTGTGATATAAATGAAACGCTATTGGTCATTTAAAAAAAGGGGGAGGGGCTGCTCGATATGTCCCACCCTGTTTTCCTGCCAACTGCGCCAAGTTGGAGCTAAACTCTGCAGGACAGGACTTTTTCTTTCTTTCTCATTATTTTAATCTTCTTTTCCTTATTAAACTATGAATTTACTTCATAATCTTAAGAATCTGCAACATAAAATAGGTCTCTAAACAAATATTTAATCCAGGCTATTTATTTTAGAGATTTGCTTTTACATATTGAACAAAACAGTAATTGTGTTTGTAATCAGTAATCAGTAATATTGTATTTGGACATGTATTTTAGTGTGTCTTCTAAGTATGTGTGCATGTGAGCGAGACTCAGAGAGAATGATTGGCAGTGCTGTGAGGGCTTTAACATACTTCTTAAATTATAACATGTGTCAGTAAAGCTGTTTACAGCTGATTGTGGCTGTGATTCAGAGAGCTGTGTGTGCCCTGCAGCCTCTCACTGTTTGCAATGCAAATCAGTCCCACCAGTGACAAGCCAACAGGAAGGTTGCGCATTGACCATCATAAGCTGATGCCCATGTTGATTTAAACCCCACGCTAATGAACACACACACACACACACACACACACACACACACACACACACACACACACACACACACACACACACACACACACACACACACACTCACACTCCTGTCTGGCCACTTATATCACATTCACAAAACTAATATTTTACCTTTGCTAAAGAAAATGCCCACAATGCTAGGATGTATATGTGGTTCCCAGAGTATTGATGTGTGGCTGCTAAGGTGTGTTTAAGCACATTTATGCAATTTGTAGGCTGGCTAACGCCAGACCCAATTCTCGTTGAGACTTGGGTCTGGGAACCACATGTACATTTTCTCGTATTCGAGGCGTGGATTACGATTGCCTGCCGCCGTTTATTGGGTGCTAAGCATGTCTATCAAATGCGCCTGTACGTAGCTCATATGCAATCGTTTCAATTATACCAGATGACGTATGTAGAGCGACAGAAATTAGACAAGGAAGAAGACGATAGGTCAGATATTTTTGTGTAAACAATGACGTTCAGCGACTATTGCCGTTTGTGCAAGATAAACATGCGGTCGCTTCACGTCTGCTGCAATGTTGAATCCATAGAAATAAACAAACTGCTTCGGTGTGCATAGATGTCGTCACCGTCTTGCTCCCTCCCTGTTCTGTGATTGGTTCCCTAAATGAGGCGAAAATCTGGCCCATGGTATCCATACTGCCTTTCAGCGTGAATAAAATCGCGCTGCGGGAAGGCAGCATGGGGAAACCCAGACTATGCAATTTGAGCATTTTAGGCGAATGCAAGTTTGATAAGGCTCAAGTCCGTCTATCAGTGTCACTTTAAAATCATTTTTTTTCATCAAATTTATTATTTTAATATATAGCATATCTAAATATTTAGGATAATTTTTAACTATATATATATCCGCCACCGTAATCACCCTAAGCAATACTGTTATTTTTTTAGTGTTAGTCATAAAGTAAACCAAAATGTTTTTAAAATCAATAATTGTAGTTTATTAATACTGAGCTGTAAGTCAAATAATATGCAAAAAGAAAATAGTATTTTCATTCTTATATCTACACTACCGTTTAAAGGTTTGTGCAGGCTGCATGCATTTATTTGGTCAAAAATACTGTAAAAACTGTAATATTGTGAAATATTATTAGCATTTAAAATGTATATCTTTTATATTTTACTATAATGTAAAGAAAAATGTATTTATTTATTATATAGCAAAATCTTCAGCATCCTTTCTCCAAGTCTTAAGTGTCACATGATTCTTCAGAAATCATTAAAATGCTGATTTGCTGCTCAAAAAACATTTCTTATTATTAACGATGTTGAATGCATCCTTGTTATAAGGAAATGTTGTTTTTTTTAATATGTTAGTTCTTTTTCTTTTAATTTGGCATTGTTGTTTGCTTTCTAAATGTTGAATTCCAATGTTTTTTACTCTCGTCACCAAATAATTAAAAGCAGAAAATACATTGCCGTCAGCACAAACTATGTTTAACTTCACTGCAAGTGAAGCCATATTTAATCTGGGTTGTAATTTCTTTAATTCTTGTAGTTTCGCTTGAGGTTTTCGAGGAGGAGTACAAGCCACACATATTGGCAAATGCTTAATTTGAGCTTTTACTAAGTGACAGATGACTTTGATTGGACGCAAAACCTTTAATGTCAACAGCAAAAGACACGGTGAGTGTTTTATTTTGATGTTACAGTATGTTTTATATGTTTAGTTGAACATTGTTTTTATTCTTATGTCCATGAACCTTTCAGAAGAGACCATTGCTCTACATGTGACGTTTTCTTATATCTTAAGCCTTGGGACAGGTGCACAGAATCCTGCAGCCGGCCAACTGACAAGTCCCATCATACAAAGGTATTAACTAGAGAGTGGGAATTTCTCTGCTTCTCAGGGTCTTCTCACACAAAAATGGAAAAACACACACATGGTTTTTCTCTCAGTGGCTAAAACAACAGCCTGAGAAAACTATCTCACTGTATCTGCAGACTGAAAAAAGAGCCTTCTTTCTCTCATTTTCGGCACCCTTACACCCTGTTTCGTCTTCTGTCCGGACTTCTCATCCGATCAGGTTTCCCTCCCAGAGTCGCACCGCACAGCTGCACACTTCTTTTAATCCACCTTTCGCTCTCTCTTTCGCACACACACCTCTATCTTCAGTATTTTATAGGATCGCCAGGAAAACAGCAATTTTTTAGGAGATGTAGGATTGAAAAAAAAAACACCAATTGAAATCAAGGGAAAAAATCTCTGTGATTGTAAACACATGGGCGGAATTACTATAGAAACCAGCTAGTTGCATTAGCACTATAACATCCTGTCAGTTGCAACAATTACAGATTTAACTTTGAGAGAAATTCGCTCCGAAAGTGACTCAGATATACCACTGAGGCCTTTCTTACAAGGTTGCTAAAGAGTGCATCCAAGTGACGGGCTCTTAATAGTTTTTAAAGCTGAGGTTATGTCAGAATGAGTGTGTCCGGCTAGGCTATCAAGCATAGCACATAAAACATAATGGCCCGCCTGCAGGAAACTAAATATAGATGGTGTTTTGATTACGTGAAAATTGACATTTCAAAGGAGATTAGGATCCGGCCACTAAAACAACACAGTGAAGAGCCGGGAGGCAGAAGCTGAGAGAGAAAGCTACCTTTACACGAATAGCAACACACGGGCACATGCTCACTTTTTCCAGATCGGGCTACCGTGAGTGTGTTTGTGTGCGGGAACGTCACTCCGGCGACTAGCTTGGCTACTCTTAGCCTTCCTTTCACGCGATCGCTAAGTGGTTGACCCCCTGACCCTCGTCTCCTTGGAGCGCACGGAAGTGCTTCCTTCGCTACGGCAAGTGGGACAGATGACATCACCAGCGGAGAGGGTCCCGTTAATGACGAGCAGGGGGATTGGCTGTTTTTTCCGACATTATTCTGACATTACTACCACATTATTGTTGTATTAGTAGTGTCATTATTAGGCCAGGTGTGTTTTTACAGTGAGCAAACCCTCTGTCGCTCTGAATAGACACTATGTGGGCCAAGATTGAGATGGGACAGGGCGCCGGATAGCCGACACGAGAGGCTTCTCACACGCACACGTGCCATGAACCTACAAAAGTCAAACTGAGTTCATGGACACAACATTTAAAGATACGCTGACACAAAATGTGCATTTTTGCATGTATGCAATTCTTTGTGTGTAGACAGAAATATCCTATAGTAAATGTTTAAATATAATCAACTGGAATGTTTAAGTCATTTCAACTTACATTGCATTAAATTGACTTGAAAAATTTGTTGAATATTATATAACATAAAAAAGTTGAAAATTGCTAACCTTATTTTGATGAGTTGTTCCTGAACAGTGTTTTCATAAAAAAATCTCTCTTATTTATTATGACACATAATGTGCATAATGTTTTTTATGAAAATCTCCTTTATATTTAGTCGTCCTTTATACATATATATATATAATAAATTTCATGTCATATTCATTAATTGTTAGTCAAATTTACTTGATGAAAAAGTGCTAAATTAAACCAAATATTAAAACTTTTTGGTAACACTTTATTTTACAGTGTCATTGTTACATGTTACATGTAGTTTCCGTAGTAATAACTATAGATTATGCATAATTACATGCAACTAATCATATAACACACCCTAATCCTAACTCTAAAGTAAGTATTGTACTTAATTGTATAAAGGACACCTTAAAATTTAGTTTAAAAAATCCTGACTTTACTAACTATCATTGGAAACAATGAAATATGAATAACATTGAACAATGAAACAATCCTATTCCTTTTAGATGTTTCGTCTTCAAAAGACATTGTTAAGATGTTATTTTTTCATATTTTTGTCAACGGTATGTTTTCATTATGGTCATATGCACATTTTCAGTCTCATCTTTAGTAGCAAACATTTTTGTTAGTAACTTAATTGTCAAAATGAACATTTGTGTACATTTGTGCACCCAAAAATTATCTTTCAAAACTCCCCAAACTACTTGCACTCTCATGCGACGCCTGGATCACTGTGAAAGCTATCATGTTCAAGAGAGCATGGGGATCCTGAGAGCTCGGGCCAGACATGACGGTCTTCCTCTTTTAAAAGAGCATCGTCATGGAGACGCTTCCGACACCACACAACGATAAATGGCAGAGCCGCAAGAGATATTCTGTTGCACGCACACACGCAACAGCAAATGCATGCAATTAAAGAGATGTTCTTCATTTCACATCCACCTGGATGTAAGAGTCTCGTCGAGAAGCTTGCCAATCGATGGACTTACAGATAAGCGATCAAAAACACAGATACAATCTCGCGCACACACACATCTTCATGTCTGATTATTGTTAAATGAGGTTGTTTTGAGTCTGGTCGCTATACACACAGATCTGGACTCACCCTAAGGATTTTGGGTAATGGAAGACTGCAGATCCACATCTCAATAAGTGTAGAAACAGGTTTCCTCTCTCTCGTTCTCTCATTTCATCCCATTTCTTTCTTTCAATCTCTCGCTTTTCTCATGCCATAATGGATTTTGCTCTTCATCTTGTTCATTTTCTGTATCATGCCTATTAGACAACAAAAAAAGAGATCATAATGGAACACTTCACAGATAATGAAAATATTGTCATCTTTTACTCACCGTCATGTTATTAAAAAAAAGCATTCCAATACTTTTTTTTTACTTCTGCGAAACACAAAAGGAAATATTTTGAATGTATTGTTTTCTCTTTTAATTGCAATTGGACACAGATGCTTTCAAAAAGCACTATAAAATTATCATAAAAATAATGTGTGCGGTATTTTAAGTCTAAAGATGATATAGCTTAGTGGTGTTAACATACCTGTGCCTAAATTGAAGTTGTTATTACCTGTTCTTCACCTCCAGTGAGTTGTTACACCCTGAAATCAGATCATTGAGTCAGTGAATTTGAAAATCAGTTTAGTTTGATTGGTGAATGAATCATTCAGGTTTTGCAAACTGGATCAAGTGATTCATTGAAAGATTCAAAAGAATGATTCATTGGGAATGCTATTAGATGGAGATCAAATGGACACATTTGTCTAAAGTCAACGGGAAAAAATAAATGGAAAATACTCTATTTGTAAAAGGATACATTTACCGTAATTTTCAATCAGAGTGTCCGGATCTTCCAGGGAAAATGACAGACTTCTCTCTGGTGATGTATGCTGGATTTCTGCAATCATTTAGTACCCTAAAACCTCGACTGCAAGCTCATATTCAGATCTGCCTCAATCCAAGTATATTATTTTTCGATAATCCATTTGGGATGTATGGCAATATATGTAACAAAGGATTTGTCGCTACTTCCCTTACATTGCAACGTTAAGTCTCCTGCTTCTCAGATGTTTCTTCTGAGAAAAGACCCCAGTAATCTCACAAGTATCAAAATATACTCAGATTTCAAAGTCTGGCATCATAAGTCAGATTTCAGTGTCAGGTCAAGCTTTTTTTCAACAAATTATTCCAAGCCACCATAATCTCAGCTATGCACATTCACTTTCATTTTAGCTCTGCACTGTCGCCAAATGACAATTGTTGTGTATTGTGTAACAAACACTTTTTACATCTCTGAGGAATTGTTGGAGAAACATGCTTTACTGATTCAGTCTATTGAGTTATGAAAGAGAAATACAATTGTTCTATGGCACAGGCACATACATTATGATTCTATTTGTACACACACACATGCACGTCTCTTGGCTTTCCCTCTTTGGTGTCCTGATTTTCCAAAACATCTTAGTGAGGGAGAGAGTGAGGATAAGAGAGAGAGGGATTGTCGGAGGGTCTCTGTGGAAATGTTGGTGTGGTAGACAGGCCTGCCCGGTCTGCTCTTTATTTAACAGTGGGAGTAAAGAGAGATGAGCTCTGTGTGTGCAGATAAATATAGTGTGAGAACAGGCAGTCTGCTGGGGAACTCTTCACAACCTAACGCCACCTAACTTTCTCAGACAGAGAGAGATCGGAGCACTTTTCCCCGGTTAAGACTCGATGAGTGAATTACAAGATGCAGGTCATCAACGACCATCAACACACACACTCATGTGGCCAGATACAGTATAGTTTATACAGTTACAGTATAGCTTATATTTATATTGGATTACGCCAGAGAGAGATAAACCACCTACACGTACTGAACTCCAACACATACACACTTTCAAACCAGTGGAAACACAGCAGGTTGTCAGTTACAAGCTGACCTTCCAGGCACCTTTGGCCATCGTATGTGCGTGTAAGCCAAGAAAGAAGGACAGAAAGAGAGAAGTGACACGTACACACACATTCAAATGTGTCCAGCTGCTCCCTCGGGTTGCTATTAGTTTGTAATCGTAATGAGGATGAGAGAGTTGGGGAGAGCGGCTTCAGGGCGAGCCACAGTGGAAAACCTGCAGAAATGATGTCAGAGCAATCGCGACCACCGATTGGAGTGGAGATTCCTGACGAGAGCCTATAAAACCGGGAAAGACAACAGCAGGAACCAGCAAAGGCAGAGAACGTGAGAAATTCCAGGAACTGCACGGTGTCCATCTGTCCGTCCCCGTGTGACTGAAACCGAATCTGATTAAGGGTAAGGAGCCTTGGAGAAAGACCAACCTTTATGTTCCTACAGGGCTATGTGTGTTTGGGTGGAAAGGTGAGCAGACAGGTGTTGAAGATGTATTTAAAGACATTTGTTAGGGGTTGTTGTAGAATAACTCTACAGTTGGTAGAGAATCTGCTGTTTGATAAGCAACTGTGAATTTGTTTGAGCTCCAGGGTTACAGATGAACCTGTATCGGAAACCTCCTGTTGATTTTGCATTGCTGCAATAGTGACACAGAGGTGTGAAATCATGTCTGATATTAGAGAACCGTTGAGAGTGTCTTTGAGAGGGTGAGTGTGTGTGCATGCAGGGTGTCCAGTGAAGAGTGTGTGGGCAATGGGAGATGGCTGGAGTTGTTTATTTTTGGGGACGGAAAATGCTAAAGTTAGCCCATGTTGCTGGACAATGCATTTCCCCAGTCGTGGGGCAGGACAGGGGCCGGATCTGGTCCGGTGCTCAGTGCACCAGCCCTGAAACACTGAGGACGGGACACTCTGGGTCAAATGATGCGAAAATGAAGTGAAAATGCATAACTGGTGCATTTCGGAAAGATACTATACAATCCTGCCAAAGCGATTTGAATAATTTCTAGGAGAAATACTGTGGCAGGTGTTCATATTTGGTGAGAAACTTTGTTATATTTCTTCAAAAATGACAACTGACAATAAAAGAAAGGGCAAAATAAAATCATGAATGATTCAAGGTCAGAATTTCACAAATATAACATTTAGTTTTGTTTATATCATTGTCTTATCTATCTAATCTATCGGTAACCTATTATTGTTTTTTTTTTTTTACCAGTCATTGAAATTTGCATTATTTCGTTTATATATTTTTAAAAGTACTTTAAAAATAAATTATGTTTAAAAGAAAATTACACAAATTTCACGAAGATGAATGTCATTTTTAATGGTACTGGTGCAATGCAATTCAACACAACGACCAGCAGACAGCAGTCAAAATGTCGGATTTACGTTATCATAATCTGAATAAGGTGGTTTTAGAAAAAAAAAAAATAGCTAACATAATGGTGATCTCTTAAATATAATATTTACTGTAATAAATGTATCAGCACTATAAAACTTTTGATGGGAAACAACAGTAACGTGCAGTCCCGCCATGAGGAAGTTTTTTTGTTGTTGTTGCGAGTTTGGTTAAGAGTGTAAGAGTGTTTTGGGGACACACAGGTAGGGGTGCAGGTCAGAGTGTGTGTTTGGGCTGAGTTCATGTGTTTGTGTAGAGGGTGTGTGTTAGAAGCATTCTCACACTCTCGCGGCTGCCGGACCGCCCAGTCAGAGTGTATTTTCACAGATGGAGTCTGGATGAATGTAAACATCGCCCTGTATCACAGTAATTCAACACGGTGCTGAAGCTGGAGTGTGTGTGTGAACTCTCAATTGACAATGCACTGACACAGAGACATAAAAACGTTAATCACTGTAATTATGTTGCTAGACAGACAGACAGATAGATAGATAGATAGACAGATAGATAGATAGATAGATAGATAGATAGATAGATAGATAGATAGATAGATAGATAGATAGATAGATAGATAGATAGATAGATAGATAGATAGATAGATAGATAGATAGATAGACAGATAGATAGACAGATAGATAGATAGATAGATAGATAGACAGATAGATAGACAGATAGACAGACAGATAGATAGATAGACAGATAGACAGACAGATAGACAGACAGACAGATAGACAGATAGATAGATAGATAGACAGATAGATAGATAGATAGATAGATAGATAGACAGATAGATAGATAGATAGATAGATAGATAGATAGATAGATAGATAGATAGATAGATAGATAGATAGATAGATAGATAGATAGATAGACAGATAGACAGATAGATAGACAGATAGACAGATAGACAGATAGATAGATAGATAGATAGACAGACAGACAGACAGACAGACAGACAGATAGATAGATAGATAGATAGATAGATAGATAGATAGATAGATAGATAGATAGATAGATAGATAGATAGATAGATAGATAGATAGATAGATAGATAGACAGATAGATAGATAGATAGATAGATAGACAGATAGACAGATAGATAGATAGATAGATAGATAGATAGATAGATGATAGATAGATAGATAGTAAACACATTTATAATGTTACAAAATATTTATATTTCAAATTAATGCAGATCTGTTGAACTTTCTATTAATCAAAGAATCCTGAAAATAAATGTATCTTGGTTTCTACATAAATATTAGGCAGCAGCAATATAACAGCAACATCGATAATAATAATGAATGTTTCTTGAGCATCAAATCATCATATTTGAATGATTTCTGAAGGATCATGTGACACTGAAGACTGGAATAATGATGCTGAAAATTCAGCTTTACCATCACTGGAATAAATTACATTTTAAATTATTTTCAAATAGAAAAAATATTTTAAATTGTAATACTATTTCACAATATCAGTGCTTTATTTTTGATCAAATAAATGCAACGTTGGTGAGCATAAGAGACTTTTTTCAGCAACATTAAAAAATCTGACCGACCCCATACATCATTTTAATGGTAGAATACATGTACATGATTGTCAGAAATCGCATTGCTAATATTGTATTGCAGATGCTGGGCTGTGGTTGTGTGCTGCTCTCTGGTCTGCTGACACTGACCTTGTTCCACTGCAATGTGGAAAGTCTTCACATACCCCAAGAAAGACCAGAGGTAAGTCCAGGTCTCGCTGATATTCAAATATATATATATATATATATATATATATATATATATATATAGATATATATATATAAAGAGAGAGATAGAATAAGGTTAGATTACATTTTGTGTTTTATCAGGGAACTTCAATCTGCCTGTCTTCAGACAACACAAACAGAACAGACTTTATGTTTGTGATTAGATTAACTGGTACAAGTGACAGATGATAAGCTGTCATCAGTCTCAGTGCTCTATAAATACAGTGGGGTTTCCCCTAGAGAGTCACCACAGGAGGTTACCATTGCCGTCCCCTCATGAACATGAGCTACCTGTCTGCCCGTCTGTGAACTGACCCACTGGGTCACCCATTCTCATTCTGCCCGTTTCTCAATATGACATAAAAGGAACCAGCTGTAGTATTGCATCTTAAAAGTTTTGAGTTGGTCTTTAAGGTGTACAAGCTGTATATATATTCAATTCCAAGATGGTTTAACAGCTCTAACCAGCTTGACAAAGGTCAAAACCATGTCCATCTAGAAACCATGTAAAACCAGTTTACATCCTTAAAATTGAGTTAAATGAATTGTCCATCAGGGAAAATAATTTTTTTTGTGAAGTTACCATGCATTTCCTCATTTTGATCTAGTATGTGGAATCATCTGTCGTGGAGGGCCGCAGTGTCCAGCAAGGCCAAACCGAGCAGAAGGCCTCAGGAGCCGTGAACGCTAAACACCTCCTGCACGACCAGATGGTCCGACTGGAGAACGATGTCATCGAGACCAAGAGGAAACGGAGTTTCCCCGGATCCAACACGCCACTTGATCGCCTGTCAATCAGCACCATGGATCCCAAAAGTAACAAGCAAAGGTAGAGGACAAGAGAAAACACTTTTATTTTAGTTTGGAAAAAGAAGTGAAAAGCATTTATAATAGGAATAAATAATAAAATATCATGATTAAAATATTTCACATTATTATTATTTTAATAATAATTTAAACATTTTGAATAGATTTTTAAATTGACACCTTAATGCTTAATTCTTTATTGGTGTTCTATAAAAACAGTTTTTTATATATATATATATTATCATCATATCATGCTGAAAATTGTCTCAATTAACTAAATCATTAGTATTGTAAATTTTAAGTCAGAAAAACATATAAAACACACTTTTGATATGCTGTGATCCCGAACAGATGATGAACCATAAGTAGCTTTGATTGGCCGTGGCTCAAACACATACAGTTTTTATTGGCTGAAGTCAGGTCATGCACAGCTTGATAGTTTTGTGAGTTTTTACAGTTCACTAAGAGCAATTAATGTTTTGTCTGCAGCCCACAGTTAAAGTTACTTCTATTTCTTGGGTGGAGTGGTGTGGACTGAGGTTTTGTATGACATAATAAGTGTCTGATTATGACTTACGGGAACGGACAGTCCAACTGTGCTGATGACTATAGCATCGGACTTCCAGTCAATGATCAAAACTGTTTTATCTTTGTGAATGATTTGATCTTCCTGCCGGACGGAACACGCAGTGTAACTCAGCATGGCCTGAGGCTCTGACAAGGCTCTATCTAAATGATCCTCATCACTTGATCAGATCAGGACAGAAGCCAAGAACAGCAGTGAAAGCATCACACCATGCATTATCAAATCTCAACACCTGAATCCATCTCTCACGAGCCTGATAAACACACGATGAAAGCTCACGAAACCCCTCCATAATGTGACTGTTCCATGGATCCTCAGTAAAGATATTCATTTCGAAAGCAAATGTTGGATTCTGTCTTCTAAAGAAGGTGTGAGATCATACCGTATAGGGGTGTAACGGTACACAGAAGTCACGGTTCGGTACTTACCTCGTTTTTCGGATCACGGTTCGATATGAGTTCAGAACATTTACATTTTACATTAATACTCTTTTATCTTAATCATCAGTCTGATGAAATAATGATGAAAAAATATTTTAAAACTCATTCCAGGAACTTCAGTTCATTAATCACATAAAAAATGGAAGGTCAAGTGCAAGTTGTGGGATATTTCATGCAGTGTGCATTGTCATATGGGCCTAATTCTCATTATAGCAAATGTAATGTAGTAGGCTATGTCAGTCCAGTATACAGAACATTTGTAAAATGTACGATGTGTACATTCTATATACCACAGATTCAGAATATTGACATGTGACTTTCTATTTTGTATGGAAGCCCTTTCCCATTTCCATATATTCATAATTATTACAGTCACTAAGTCACCATGACTTAATAAGGAGAACATGACCAACATCACCAAGGTCAACAAGTTCTTGGATCAACATCTTTGTTGATCCTGTAATAACATTCCAATCAACCAATCAGATTTGAGGGACAAGTTTACAGTTTGTCAAGTGTAGGTTTACAGCCAGGATTAGGTAGGTGCTTCTACATCAGTTGTATGCACCTGTAATTTCACTCTGATTTTATAGGGATAAGTTATGGGCAGGGTTAGGTTTAAGGGTAGGGATAGAGTTAGGACTATGTTTTCAGACAGGAATGTATGTTGATCCCTACTTGGGAAAATCATGGTGACCGACTTGGTAGCCTATGTTATTTGACATGGTATGTCATCATTTCGACATAGGCTAATCTCTTAATTAGTTGCCCGGTTTCACAGACAGGGTTTAGATTAAACCTGGATATCTAAGTTCAATTAGGGCATTTAAGTAGCTTTTATAAACGTGCCTTAAACATTACTGTGTGCATCTTGAGACAAAACAATGGCAATGTCATGTTGTAAGATTATGTCAGTGCAAGTTGCTTTCAGTTAAAACAGCTCAAACATGCATTATAGTCAGTGACTAGGCTTAAGCCTTGTCTGTGAAACCGGGGGAGTAGGCTATGTCACAATTATCCTTATGCACTTGCCTTGCCTTGAACATCATTTCACTTGCCTTCGCTTCATTTCTGAAGGCTGGCGTGGCTTTCCACTCGACAGTACGTGAATGTGAACTAAAACGGTAATCCACGATTGTAAGTGGGTGAACTAGGCAGAAATCTGAAGGAAATGCCTGGTTTCTTTTCATAATGTCTGCAGGAAGGTTGAGATGCCGCGGCGACGAGTCAGCGTTCCGATAGACCGGATCGGCGTGGGTCGTCTTCCCAATCCTAACAGCCGAGGATAGACTCCGCCTGCTTCGACCACGCCCCGACAAACAGGTATCAACTACATACCACTCTTATTTAATCTCGTTAAATGTATATAAAAATGCAAATATCATGTTTGTTCTTTTGTTCACAGAGGGGAATGTCGCAGACGAAATGCATGATAAGCACACCAGCCGACACAACTCACTAACCACTGAATGATCAGCACACTTTTAATAATCGCTTTTCCAGAGCTGTTCTTTCTCATTGATTACTGACGAAACTTTCAACGTCTTATAAAACGGTTTATTTCCTGTTCGGATCCATCATCATTTAAATTCAACATCTAAACTGTATTTCTTTTGGGAAACGAGTTCCGTTTATGATGTCAGGGGCATAGCCAATCAGAGAGGAATCTGCTCAGCTTCCATTGCACATCTCAATATTTACTCCCTCACGACGTCTCGCTTGCTGTTATGTACTGTACACAACTATTGTCATTTTCTCAATTTGACTGAAGGCTGTTCAGCCTTGACAATAAAACAGATTCAATTCTACAACCGTCTCTCTTATTTCAACTATTTATGCGAGCTGAGTCCACTGTGACGCTAATTAGCTCAATATTATAATTGTTGATCCCTGGTTGGTGTTGATCCCTTGTAAGTTTTGTAGAATAAAGGGGACAACGCAGTCCATAAATGTAGCCTGCTTGTCTGTGGTAACAAGGTGACAAAGACATTCTAGTAATGAAGCTTAGCCTACAAACTAAACATTAGATAAATATAGCAAGCAACAAGTTTCTTGAAATATTTATTTCACCAACATGTGCAAATACAACAATAAAATCAGTGCATTTCTTACAGAAAAATAATGGCTTTTAAATAGGAGTGTTTATAAAAGTATAACATTTGGAAGGTGTTGTTAGGTAGTTAGTTATTAGGTGTAAATTATTTATTTTGATATAGATATAAGGTGTATATTTGATTGTTGCTTATGTAGGCCTACTATAAACAGCCATTCAAACGTTTGTGGTAGGTAAGATTTAATAATAATAATACTAGTTTGAAAGAAGTATTTTATGCTTACCACCAAGGGTGCATTTATTTAATAAAAATACAGTCACAACTATTTTAATGAATTGTAAAATGTTATTCATTCCTGTGATGGCAACTGTATTTTGAGTATCATTACCCTTCTTCAGTCACATGATCCTTCAGAAATCCTTCTAATATGCTGATTTGCTGCTCAATAAACATTTCTTGTTTCAAGTTCAAAAGAACAGTAGGCTACTTATTTGACATCGAAACCTCATGTACAATTATAAATGTCTCTACTGTCACATTGTGATAAATTGAATGCATCCTTGCTGAATAAAAATATTAATTTGTTTAGAAATAAAAAAAATCGTACTGATCTCAATTTTTTTAACAGTAGTGTAATATAAAATGTCTTGATAGGCTAAAGACCCTAACCAGTACTGAAGGACAATACACTTTTTATAGTGTGTTTTAAACAACAGCTGACAAAAAGAAAATTATGAAAAAATGATAAAAGATCCAAGCACAGGACCAAATGAGGCGAGTTCGCGCTACTTGTCATATTGAATATGGTTCTGACTCGTTGATTCAAGCGTTCATACCATCTGTACTATTAATGAATTCACAGACCGTGAACTTGAACTTGAATGAAATATAAAAAGTCCACAGCTCAGGAGTGAATGTGACCAAATGAAAGAATTAGCACTATTGGGTGTAACTCTTGTTCACATTAAAAAGCATAGAAAAGTTATTTTGTTACAAATGGTAAGAAATGGCTGGTTTTCCGACACCCTCACCATCAGCGCTCCACATCCATGTGCCCGTGTAGCCAGTGGATGTAGTTTGCCACCCGGGTGTACACCCCATACACCCTCTGACTGCCACACTCCTCTGGCCCACCCCAGGACACCAATCCTTGTGCAACCCATCTGCCACTGTGGGAGTCCTGGGTGACAAAGGCTCCCCCACTGTCCCCCAAACAGGTGTCCTGTCCACCCTCGTAAAAGCCAGCACAGAACATATTGCTGGTGATATTGTAGTTGACGGAGCGTGACGCATAGCTAGCTTTGCATTCGTCCTGCGGCACAACCGGAAGCTTCACATACTGGAGCAGCTCGGAAACTGCGGAGGAATCAGAGCTCAAGCCGTTGGTGGAGGCAGAAGCGTTGGCCGTGTTGATGCCCCAACCGGCCACGATACCCAATGTGTTGGGCAGAGGCATCAGGACATGACCTTCTACACCAGGCTTTGGTAGACAGACGGGTCGTAGTAACGCAGACAGCACAACCTCCTGGCTGAGTTTAACCAGAGCAATGTCGTTGTTATAGTTTTGAGGATCAAACTGAGGATGGAGGATGACTCTCTCTACGGACCGATTGGTTGCCATGTGCTTTTCCCGTACATCCGTGAGGCCCAAGTGCACTTGGATGTGTTCAGAAGCGACAGGGATGACGGAGAGATCACGGCGATGAGATCTGAGCACGTGAGCGGCTGTGACAACCCAGGTTGGGGAGAGGAGAGCGCCGCTGCCAAACCAGCGATCCTCTGGGACACGGGACACATCCTCCACTGAGAGCAAAGCCTGCCAGGGGAACAGACCGGGAGATGCTGTTCTTCCACCAACGATTCGCTTCTGCTGGGCTGGGAAGAGCTGTGACGGCTCACCGCATGCTTAAATGAAAACAGGTGCAAGTTAACATAGATATGCATAAAGCAACATTGATGCACTCCTTTGACACAAAAACAAGCAACTACGCACAGAGACACCCAAAAGAGGGCTCTAGACCAAAAAATGACAAGGGTGCCATTTGCTCCTAAAATTACACATTTAGTACACAAATTTTTTTTGGTTGACAAATTATAGAGGCTTAATTTAAAAAGGAATATTAATTATGAATTATTACTTAATTATTAATATTAATACATCTTTTTTTTTTTTTATATTATTTAATATTTTGAGGTGCGTAACATTTTTTTTGTTTTTGAAAGAAGTCTCTTATGCTCACCAAGGCTACATTTGATTACAAATACATAAAAAACTGTAATATTGTGGAATATTATTACAATTTAAAATAACACTTTTCTGTATTAATATATAGTTTTATTTATTCCTGGAATAACAAAGCTGAATTTTCAGCAGTCAGTGTCACATGATCACTCAGAAATCATTCAATCAAGCTAATATATGTATATTTAATACATTATTTAGTTTATGTAAAACAATGTTGTAAATATGTATCATTGGTTGTCATATGAACAATCATAAACTAAAAAGAATGATGTCTCATGATACATCATAATGTTGGTTCCCAGTTCATTTCGAACTGGACTGAAAAATGACTTGAGGTTTATTGAGTATTGAGTTTTATATTATAATTGATTCCCTGACTGAGATTCAAACCACAAAATCCCATGCCTGCTTGAGACTGTTTTTCAATAATATGTGTGTGCCGTTCGTTGTTGCAAGCAGAAAATGCTGGCATGCTCTCTAAAGAACTTAACACCAATGAGTAGATTCTAAATTATCATCGCTAATCTTTTTCTTTTTTTGGTCGCAATTACAAATATTTTCATCAGTCTGGTGCCCTGCAAAATTCTTGAACAATTCCAAAGCATTACATTTGAAGTTTGAGCCTTACCAAGAGGAGTGCTGGCTTGTGGAGTAGGAAGTTGAGATTCAGGATTGGTACTCAAGGTTCTTTCAAAATCTCCTTCCATAAATACACACACAACAGTAACTTATAGGCCGACTCTAGTCATGTACAGTAGGTTAGTACACAGTTACCATGCTTTAATATAAAGAAGCCCTGTTTATAATACAATAACTAGAATAGGCATAAGAGTGATTTTAATAAACTGAGTGACTCTTTGACTCTGTGACTCTGTAACACACCTTACCTGGTAGACAGGTGGGTAGTGGCGTCCCGTCCTCACTCAGCCATTCCCCACTCTGATGACAAGTGTAAGTGTCTGTAAGGCCAGTCAGAGTCAAATCCACAGTGACATTTCATATGATTTGACTTTAATATATCAATGACTTAAAGTGAAATACTCACTGTTGACCTTGACAGAGTCTCTACAGCTGTACCGGATTCTGGATCCAAACACAGTACTGTTTCCCGAACTCTCAAAAACAACCTCACCCAGAACTGTATCTACTGGACCACAGTCAACCACTAAAGGAGAGATAATAGGAGAGAAAACTAGTTAGTGTAATAATTTAGATTTTTATTATTAAAGAGATTCTTCAAAAATATTCAAAAGAACACTATCAGAATTTATTATTTTAATAATTGCATTTTACTCAAATTTAAAGGTTTGACAGGATACAAGTATTGCATTATTTGTTTGATGGATTAGATGGGAGGAATTATTTGAGCATGAGGTGAAAATTGTATGATTTGCAGAAAGTTAAGAATGAATCTTAAATTATAGAATAATGACAGGAATTCTCAAATATGATTGGTGGATTTTGTAGAAGGACATGCCATGATTATTGTTAGAGGGCTCTTGATGGACGGGATTTAAAGGGTTAGTTCACCCTCAAATTAAAAGATTGTCATCATTTACACACCCTCAAACCTGTAAGACTTTCGCTCATCTTCGAAACACAAATGAAGATTTTGCAATGAAATCTGAGAGCTTTCTGTTCCTTCTTTGACAGTCCCGCAACTACCACTGTCACTTCAAAAAGTCCATAAAGGGATAGTGAAACTAATCCCTATAAATCAAGCAGTTTTCTCAGATTTCATTAAAATATCTTCACCACTAAAATAAGACCACTTTGTCTCACTGGTTGTAACTGGAGTAATTAATTCAGAATTTTCATTTTTGGGTCGACTAACCCTTTCATTTGATGAAGAAGATTTTTTTGATTTTTTTTACCATTTACAGTAAATAGTGAAGATCACACTCATACCAAACATTAAGTCTTCACTCTTCCACGTGAGTTGTCCGTTCCCAAGAGGTGAGGCAGCTTTGCAGTCAGTCCTGTCTGAAAGTCTAAGTGCATTTGTGTGTGTACTTCTGTCTCAAAATGAACCTAATAGTAAAAGTAATGTGTACTATTGAATAAGAGATATACAAATATGTATAAAAAACTAAAGATCATGTTCACATCCATACAGTACAAGTGTATGCTCACTAGTTTATTTCAGCACTAGTTATGAAACAACATTAATGACCAGTAGATGGAGACATTCTATGATACTTTAACTCAGTGTGGCCTTCACAACCACACCACTTTCACTGTCAGAACAGGCACACACAGTTTGTATTAACTGGTAACAAAATAACAGATCATTATAATCCAATTATTATTATTATTATCAAGTGCTGTGAATTTGTCAGAATTGGCTCATAACCTAAAAAAATAAAATAATCTTACATATGTACATAGTCAACTGAAGTGAGTCAAAACATTTCATTTATTCAACTCAAATCTTTTTTAAATATATTTTTTCCCAGGCACAAATTAAGGCTAGGCCTGAATTAACCTACACAATTCCCATTTAGTCCAGGACTAGGCTTAAACTGGGAACTGAAAAACCTAGAACAAATACAGAGATTTAAGAATGTATTTGTCATGAGATAGGCTACTTTCGTATTGTACCTTATGTATTTTAATATATTTTTTAAAAGTATTCCTGTGATCAAAGCTGCATTTTCAGCATCATTACTCATCAGTCTCACATGCTCCTTCAGAAATCATTCTTATATGCTGATTTGATGATTTTTTTATTATCAATGTTGAAAAAAAAAGATTTTTGTGGAAATTATGATTTTTCAGAATTCTTTGATTAATAGAACGTATTCAAAAGAACAACATTAATTTGAAATGGAAATATTTTGCAACATTATAAACATCTTTACTGTCACATTCAATCAATTGAATGCATCCTTGCTGGACCAAAAAAAAGACCCCTTATGACCCAAAACTTGATATAAATTGTAGTGTATATATCAAGCTCTTTATCCACAATGTACTATGGGGTTTGTAGTTCATAGTGAACTGTGATTGGCTACCCCAGTCCCTTAAAGTTTTAACTCAGTCTCTGATTGGTTAAAATGCTTGGTAGGGAACGACGCCTCCTTTGAGATTCCTTCTCTGGTGGCAGCAAGTAGAAGAAGAAGAAGAAAAGAGAGAAAGAGCAAGTGAGAAAAAAAAAGACAGGAGGAAAACAGAATTACAGAGTCTCTGTTAAAAGACTTACTTTTACACAGCGGGAAGTCACTGCTCCATTTCCCATCCCTCTGACACTCAATCTGATAATGCTCTAATTCATCATCACCCTGTAAGAGAGAATGTGAATGTGATGTATAACAGTACGGATTTGTCTCAATTAGCTTGCAACACTCACTGCCTTTATCAGCACAAGTGAAATGTGTCCTTGGCCAGACCTGTCTCAGTGAGTATCCAGGGTCACAGGTCAACGTAATGTGATCTTTGAAGATGTAATTAGACTGCAGAGGCTCCAGGTGTCCATTATGAGGCGCCACTGGAGGAGAGCATTCAGAACCTGAAGATAACAATATTTTCAGCTCTGCCACAACATAAATAAACGATGAATATGGATGAAATTAATTTGAGCAAAAATATGCATCGGTCAATTTCTGACCTGTAGAGGTGTAAGTGAGTTTCCAGCCGAGATTCTCTCCGGAGTTGTCACTGTGAAACAGGATGTTGACCATGTTGCTTCCTGTCTGGATCTTCCCTGGGGACTGCTCACCACACAATGGGTCAAACTCCTTGTCTCCTGCATGAATCTGTAGACAAAGCATCACTGACATCATGAATCGTATCAATATTATCATAATATTTAAGTATTGTAATTATTGATACACTGAACTGAATGGGTTACCGAAGCATTGAAACCGAAATTAAAATTTTTATTTAGCCAAAAACGATACTGAAATTAAAGTTTACTTAATAATCTATTATTTCATTGTGTGTGTATATATATGTATATATATATATATATATATATATATATATATATGTATATATATATATATATATATATATATATATATATATATATACATATATACATATATATATATATATATATATATATATATATATATATACATATATACATATATACATATATATATATATATATATATATATATATATATATATATATATATATATATATATATACATATATATATATATATATATATATATATATATATATATATATATATATATATATATATATATATATATATATATTTATAATGAGGAGGACGTTTAAAGCTTTGAAACTTGCAGGGTGTGTTAATGGTACAAAGACATAACATGTTCTCACTCTATTCTCACTTTAATAAAGTCGTAGGGACAGGTGACTTCAGGGTGGTCTTCAATGTCAAAGGTGTCATCAAACTCCAGAGTGATTTGAAAACCCTCCTCCAGCTCAATGCGATACGTGCAGTCAGAACTTTTGGGGTACGGTTTAGGGAAATCAGCACTGGCGATCTCTCCGGATCGCTCCATATACACACTGTCATTACACTCCACTGCAATGATTACAAACACACACACGTTTATATTTCAATATCATTCAGCGTTCAAAATACAGCAACTAAAGGAGGAATGCACACACATGAACAGTGATCATAAACAACTAAATCTTCTTCCCACTCTAAATCTTCAGGTAAAAAAAAAAAATAATATATATTATCATATTTATTTTTGCATTGAAACACATGTAAGCTGTAATGCTTGCACCCTTTCTAATCGGGTTTTTGAAGTTCACAAGTTAATCCACATCTCACTGACCACCACAATGTAAATATTTAGTTGTTGGTGCTTAGCTACAATCAGCTGAGGACGGGGCAAAGGTTAGACATAAAACAGACTCACTTTAACACACACATTAAATACCACCACAACACATTACAGCTACATAAATAATGATAAAATTGCAAAATTTTATCTAAGCCAACGTTATATAAATAAGTGAACATTTGTAATTAGTTGACTTACACAATGCAGTCTCAAATTAACCTGCTGTAAGGTTTCTCCTAAAGCACTGCTTTATAATTAGGAGGAATTCCAGCCACTAATCCTGGATAATCCAACGGTACAAGATTTCTTACAAAAATCTATGCAATTTAGAGCAAATGTTTGACTAGAGCCCACCTACACAGCACTTGGTTTTCATTCTTGTAATCATGCATAAATAAAAAAGTGTGTGATTGAACTGATGTTAAAACTAAGTATATTCTTAGGGGGGGAAAGGTTCAGTGGAGTTCTATATAGGGTTCTTGACACTTTATGCCACAAAGGCTCTATAAGGAGAAATGTCTTTCTTAAAAAATCATTGCATAATATTTTAATTTTGAAAAGGTTATTACATTTTTTCTGGTGATAAAGTATGATTACGTGATGTGTAATTAATAAAAATGAAAACTAAATTAATGAATTAAAACTACATACATTGATCCCATAATGGGAACCCCTAAAAAAGGTTGTATATATGAAGCCCCCTGACAGAATCTTAATCACTTAAAAATCACAGAATCACTTAAAAATGTAAATTCTGTCATCATTTACTCACCCTCAAGTTGTTTCAAACCTGTATGAATTTCTTTCTTCTGCTGTAAGAATATTTTGGAAGATATTTTGAAGAATTTCAGTAACCAGACAATTGATGGACCCCGTTGACTTCCATAGTAGGAAAAAAAGAAAAAAACTATGGAAGTCAATGGGGTCCATCAACTGTCTGGTTACCGACATTCATCAAAATATCTTCTTTTTTGATCAGCAGAAGAAAGAAATGCATACAGGTGTGTGACAGAATTTACATTTTCAAGTGAACTATTCATTTAAGGTTCTATATAGAGTCTATAAGAGTGTATACAGCTAGTGTGCACTTCAAATTGACAGGGTAGACACAATTGTGCATTGAAAGGGAATGATCTTTCTAGTTGTGACATGAACTTAACATTTTCAGTGGTATTAGGAGACTTAAAGGATTTTCCTCATCAAGCCACATATAAATAATGTTTAAACTCTGCCACTTTTTGGCACCAAAAAGAAATGGGTCAAACTTCTGTTCTTCTGAAGAGATGTAAAAATGGCAATGTCATTTGGCATTGGCCCTTTCTGTTATGGAACAACAGGTTGATGTGAATAACAATGTGTATTGAGCATGCAAGTTTGTTATATTGTAGGAAGACCCAACTGTAATAAAACAAAAAGGGAATGTTCTGAACAAATATAGAAAATGCAGCTATCGTTTGAGATCATTAGAGCGATACTAAAAGGCTACCTTTGCAAGTTCTGTTGTCAGAATGAAGCAAGAACCCATAACGACAGGAACAGTAGAAGCCACCAATGTAGTTGTGACAGAAATGATCACAGACAACATCTTCATCATTTCTGTCTCTGCATTCATCTACATCTGCAGAAAGAAGAAGAGAGCACAGGATAAAGAGATTGAAATAATGTGCATGATTTTGCTACTCTAAACACTCACCAACCGCACTAAAGTGAGACTCAAAGCCAGAGTAGCGTTCCTCATTGGAAAAGTCTGAACGAAATGCCACACTGAGCACGCTCCCAGGGGACATGATGACATCGGCAGCAGGGACCTGTTCTGTGTCTGTGTTCTCTCTCCCACAAAACACTGCCAGCTCCTCAGTGTCTGAATATACCTGTGTGAACAAACACAATAACAACAACAACTGTTTTCAACAAAAAATAAATGTTTCTTGAGCAGCAAATCAGCATTTTAGAATTGTTTCTGAAGCATCATGTGACACTAAAGACTGCTGATGATGCTGAAAATTCAACTTTGATCACAGAAATACATTGCATTTTACAGTTTTTTTTTTTCGCTTGCTAAACGACAGTCAGGACAACTGGAGCAACATGTGGAACACTCTAAATCTGCACAGCAGCAGTTCATGTGGACCAAACTCCAGTTTATTTTTCATTGCTTGAACACAGTAAAACTCTACACACTTTTACCATGACTTTAACCACACCCTGCACAACACTGTGGATTTACAGCAATTTGTTCAAATGCTATGATATATGAACCACACATTCAAAACATATAGATTTCAGCCTTGTGCCTTTCAAACACTGCTGATTGCAATTTCAGCTGAAAGGCTAAACAGGTGTCTTGTTTTAGACTTGTTAGTGAACACACACATAGGTAGAGCTCAGAAAGACAAATTTTGGAAATGGAACAAGGAAGACGGATTACAGTTTTTCTCAATTGCTTAAACACATTTGCCCACTCTGACATTACATTTTCAAAACAGTTAACGCACAGGATAAAACTAAAGCTCAATGGCCAAAATGACTAACTTTGTTAGCAAAATGCTCTAACACTCACAAAACATGCAACATAAGCGAATATTTCCATCAAACACCACAACTTGTGGTCAAATTAATTTATTCTTTCAATCAATCATTACACAATGGACAACCAAATACAAAATACAGCCATCAATATGAAATATGATACTTTACAAACTCAAATGGATACTGGAAAAAAAAAGCTACCAAAGGAAACTTATGGGTGGAAATACCTTTAAAAATATAAATATATATATTTTATCTTTCACATTTAGTCCATTCGTTCTTGACGATTATGCCACAGGTTCTCATCAACATCGCATTGAATGTGTTCCCTTGCAATGCACCGAGGGAAATACCTCCTTGCATGGCGTATCCATCCCTGGCAGTCCTCTGCACCTATTGCCAGGCAACCAGCTTTTATTGCCTCCAGGAAGGGCATCTGCTCATATGGCCGGTGATCATACACCTTTCACCTCCAAGCAGAGAAGAACTCCTCGATTGGGTTCAGAAAAGGCGAGTATGCAGGGAGGAATTGCATCGAAATACGAGGCTGTGCTGCAAACCATTCATTCACAAGGCGAGAGTGGTGGAAAGCCACATTGTCCCAAATTATGACATACAGAGTCATACCAGCAGGCCTCAACAGCCCTCTCTCTTCGGGTGGAATCAGTATTTCTTTCAATGCATCAAGAAATGTGATGAGGCGTTTTGTATTGTATAGGCCAATAGTTGGTATGTGGCAAAGGACCCCATCATTGGAGATGGCAGCACACATACTGGCACCCCGCTGACCTGGCACTGTGACAGTGGCCCTCTGCCCAATGATGTTCCTCCCACGTCTCTTCACTTTACAGAGGTTGAAGCTGGCTTCATCCACAAAAATGAATTTGTGATGTGACCCTTCAGCTTCAAGCTCCATTATTCTCTAAGAAAAAGAGCAAATTTATAAAGCAAATTATTCGAGGTTGCATGTAACTATGGTAAACAAGATATTACAATAACAAATCTGAAACCTGCACATACTGGAATATTGCCTTCTTTACAATGTTAAGAGTTTCCTTGGAATTGAACTCTGTACAGCTGCTTCATTCTTACATGGTTTTGTTTAAGGACTCAATCTAAAGTTGTCAAACTCACACTGTTTATATTTCTAAATGCTCCCTGATCTGTAAGTACTGCTGCCAGGATTTCACGCAGTCTGATTGCATTATTTGCCACTACCATATCTACAATGGCAGACTCCTGTTCAAAACTAAATATCTTTCCTCTGCCACCAGTGTGTGGTAATGTGTAGATTATATAAAGTAAAATCAAAAAGCATGTCAAAATTGACATTACTGTATGACAGTCACATAAATGGGATTGATAAAACATCTGGATTACTGTAGACAGTTTGTTCTGCTAACAGGGCAATACAGTAAAGCTGAAATACACAGTGGTATACATTACAGTAACACTGTGAATTACCTGTTCTCATTCCGAAAAAGCCTGACAATAGATGCCAAACTGCTCCGACTCAAAATGGGCTGGACCCTTTGTCAAGGCTCTCTAAAGGACAAGCCATGATTGATGACATGGTCAATAATTGTTGCCCGAATTTCATTTGAAACTTAAGCTCGATTTCATCCTCTTGCTGCTGCAGCTCCTCCACCACGCATACAAAGTCCTTTTCCTCTAGCTCCTCTTCCTCTTGCTCCTCTTCCTCTTGCTCCTCTTCCTCTTGCTCCTCTTCCTCTTGCTCCTCTTCCTCTTGCTCCTCTTCCTCGGCCTCCTCTTCCTCGGCCTCCTCTTCCTCGGCCTCCTCTTCCTCGGCCTCCTCTTCCTCTGGCTCCTCTTCCTCTGGCTCCTCTTCCTCTGGCTCCTCTTCCTCTGGCTCCTATTCCTCTGGCTCCTCTTCCATGGCCTCTTGCTCTCCTACTGTGCCTATGGCCTCTTTTATCCATGCTTGCAAATAGCAACACAGAGGTGGCATCTTTTATAGATGGATGAGGACTGATTGCTGATTGAAGAGTTGTGCAAATGAGTTTCACACAGGTGTATAGAAATTTATAATTTTGCAATTACTTTCTATCAGCTGTGAATAGATGTTTTCCTTTTGTTTAAACACAGTGAATCCAATAGAGTTCGGGGTCTTTCAATGAGATCTGTGGTAACTGTTTTGACAAAGGGTGTGAAAAATGTGTGAAACAAATGAAAAAGTGTTAATACATTTGCGAGAGAAGACTTCTGCTGTGCTAATAATGTGATGATGAAGATCAAGCGGATCCCAGTTTAATTTAGTGTGTCTTAGCAAATGAGAAAAACTATAGTGGAGGGAGAAGGGTGGCAGGGAGAGGGCGGATGAGTGGAGGAAGACAAAGAAGACAGCTGTTATTTCAGATGAAATAAGGGCTACACTTATAGACCATGTCGTGTACCATGGTCTCTCATTGAGAGAGGCAGGATTAGCCCCTCAATTATTTGTTAGAATTAGAGTATGTACTTTTAGTTTCTACCTTTTTTTTTCTCATAACTGTAATTCCGTAAATTACTACAGACTATTGAAGCAAACTGCAAATTTTCATTTACCTTAAAGAATTGTTATGTTCTAAAAATTGAAATAAATCATGTGAAAGAATGTCACTCTTTTCTTTGAAGAAAATATTACTTTGTATGAAGTCACTGAAATTGTTCAAACTGGAAAGCGAGCTTTCGCTCTTCAGCAAGCGCTCTCTGTGAAACTGTGTGTCTTATTTGGTGTTGTTTGTCTGTGACAAAGCTCTACATATGGCGAGTGAACATTACACTAGTGTGTGTACCCCTGCCCTATATAACGGGCGGGGACACGCATCAGTTGTGTGTGTATAGTTATAGGAGCGCAGCACACACAGGCACCTCTCGAGAGGGCTGCCTGTGAACACTGTGAAGCACTTCCTAATAGAGTGCTGCGCTCCCGCTCGGCTATAGTATTTTCTGATGATGGCCAGGCTCGCGATCCCCACGTTTCGGCTCCCCCGTCCGTTGAGGCGGCGCGGCGGCTTGGATTGCGGGGATCGCAGAAGCATCTCGTGGATAAGAAACGAGACTGCTGAGGCACTTTTTCGTTCATCATCTGCTGAATCTATAACACTCGTTCATGACGCAGAAGCCCGCGATGCGGTTTCTTCTGCCTGTGACGAGTGCCTGTTGCTCGAGCTATCTGTTTCTGAGGAAGTAGATTATGCTCAGCATCGGGAACGAGCAACATGAGGTCACACTCGCCGGCTCATGTTTCTGCTTATGTAGAGCTTGTGGAGGTTGTGATGCATACTGTGGAGTCCAGTCTTAAAATGAATAATTTAATATATATGTGTGTATATATATTAGCTGGCCACAAAATAAGCAGGATGATCCTTATTGTCAAAGCAAAAAGAGCTAGACGAGAGATTCATGTAGCACTATTCACAACCACAGCGCCGGGCTAACTGTGTTTTTCCCCAAATCTTCAGAAAGAGATAGAAACTCTCCTGGGAAAACCCCCACTCTTTTTCATACCTCATCACATTCATTAAATGATTATTTGATTGTGGTGGGTGTGAGAGAGGCAGGTTATGGCAAGAAGCTGTAAATGGAGGAAGCTTTAGTGAGCTATCTTTCTCCTGATGTGGCATCTTCACTTAAAGTCCCGGCACTGCCCAACAATCGTTCAAGGACATCTCTGCACTGGTTGGCTGGGCTTATATGGCGGTTGGTCAGGCTGGTAGGTTCCTGTACTCTAAGACGATTTTGCAGGCGTACCATGGCACTAAACGTACCATAGCTTATTGTAGCAGTTATGATGGCTTTGAAGAGACAACGATGTGTATTGCCCGCCGTCTATGATGCTTCGGGCCGCATCATTTTCCAGCGAACGCACTCTGCGTCGTTTTTCCTCGAAAAATAAAAAACGAGCATCAGTTATGGTCACGAAAACCGTATCAACAACAGCCTGCCGGTCTTCCGCTTCAGGCAGTCGAGAAGGGTGCTCGAAAACCACCAGAGGCCAGTCTCGAGAGGCTGGTTCTCTTAGATCGGGTTCTTCCGTTCAGCCTAGCACTCTCTCCCCGAATGTTCATGTGTAGGTATATGGATGCGACTCTGGCTCCACTGAGGCTTCAGGCCATCCGTATACTGAATTACTTCGACGACTTGCTTTTATTGGCCCAGTCTCGAGGAATGGAAGTTCGGCATTGAGATGTCGTCCTTGGCCAAAATTAGAATCGGGGGTTGAGCCTCAACACTAAGAAAAAAGTGTTAGACCCAGCTCAGAAGACTGCTCTTCTGGGCATGAAATGGAATTCGGTTACAATGCAGGCACGTATGTCTCCCGCTCGTATCGAATCCATCCTGGCCATGGTGTCTGGGATAAAGCTAGGTCAGGCCATCACTGTAAAGCAGTTTCAAAGACTGCTGGGCCTCATGATAGCGGCATCCAACATTATACATTTGGGCCTTCTACACATGAGGCCCCCTTCAGTGGTGGCTGAGAGCCAAGGGTTTTTTTCCCTTAAGGGGAATCTGTTCCGTATAATCAGAGTTAAGCGCAGATGCCTTCGTTCTCTGGTAATTTGGAAGAAACCTTTGGTTCCGCCGGAAAACCGTTTCGACAGTCGCCTCACTCACTGGCATCAGATTATTCTTTGGTCCCAGGGGAAAATACTGTCTATCAGAGCAATGTATATTCCGAGGGTTCAGAAATCAGGGAGCAGACATCCTGTCGAGGCAGGGGCTGAGGCCCGGGGAATGGAGACTTCATCCAGATGTGGTGAAGTTGATATGGGAGAGGTTTTGGACCAATGGAAGTGGATCTATTTGCGTCTCGAGAGACGTCCCACTGTCCACTTTGGTTCTACCTCTCACATCCAGCCCCACTGGGGTTGGATGCCATGGTACAGGCCTGGCCGAGGCTTCGCCTGTACACATTTCCCCCGATCGTTCTGCTCCCGGGAGTCCTGGAGAGGGTCCGTCAAGAGGGCATTAGTCTACTTCTGGTTGCCCCAATGTGGCCGACCCGAGTATGGTTTTCAGACATAATATCACTCCTGATAGCTCCGCCATGGCAGATTCCTCTGAGGAGGGATCTGTTGTCTCAGGCGGAAGACACAATATTCCATCCTCTTCCGGAGCTGTGGAAATTGTGGGTCTGGCCTCTGAGGGGGCTCAGTACCTAGATGCTGGTCTATCATCTGGGGTGGTCGAAACCATATGAATGTTTTTCCACTTGGTGTAGAGAACTTGAGTTAGGCCCAGTTAACTGCCCAATGGCTTCAGTTCTGGAGTTTCTTCAAGATCGTTTCTCTGCGAATCTCTCCCCATCCACACATAGGGTGTGCATGGCTGCCATTGCGGCATTCCATGCCCCACTATATGTTGGGCGTTTGGGGAGGCACCAACTGGTCATACTATTTCTCCATGCTATTTGGAGGGTGGGGCCGACAGTCAGGTCCAGGGTTCCTTCCTGGGACCTGGCGGTGGTTCTCGAAGGGCTATCCCTGGCTCCCTTCGAATACCTCCAGTCGGCTTCGCCTAGGACCTCACGTTCAAGATAGCCTTTCTCTTAGCTATTTCTTTAAAGAGACTGGGAGATCTCCAAGCCCTGGCATTATCGCCAGCTTGCTTGGGGTGTGCCCCCGGCGGAGTTAAGGCCATCCTGCGTCCGAGACCCAGCTATGTGCCTTAAGTGCAATTTAACATGGCTAGGTCCATGGTCCTGCAAGTATTTCATCCTCCACCTCATGTGTCAGCAGAAAAGGAGAGGTTCCTTGCTCTGCCGGTCAGAGTTCCGAGAATTTAAATTGAGAGGTCCTCTTCTTGGAGGAGGTCGGACCTACTGTAGTGTGTTTTGGGTCACCTATTAGGGGTTCCCAGCTATACAAACCATAAGTAGACCTACAAGGTGCGCAATATGTCTTCACCGTTGGCCGCAAGGGCTCATTCTACTAGAGCCTCTAGGACCTTCCTCTCAGGAGTGCCCCTCCAGGAGATCTGTGAGGCAGCCGGTTGGGCTACCCCACACACTTTTATCAGGTTTTTAGTCTGCACCTCCCTAGTACGCCTGGCGCACATGTGCTCTCGTCCTAGCTAGTGCCTGAGATCAGTTTCACTCTAGGGCAGGCCTTCTTCGGTGCGTGGCCTAGTGGGCATTCGTTCCCCAAAGAGTCGTTTCTGACGACGCAGTTCGAGTTCCCTCGAAAGGGAACGTCTCGGGGTTATGACTATAACCCTTGTTCCCTGAGAAGGGAACGAGACACTGCGTCGTCCTGCCACGCCCCTCGAGGCCTGTGAGTGTCTTCCTTCATCGCTAGGCTAATGTATGTGTGTGCCGGCTTCACTTTTATGTGCCGTCACGTTACGCCATGACCCAACACCAATCAGGATTGGATTAGTTTCATTCATAGTTCAGAGGCGCACGCTAAGGGAGCGTCCCCAAAGAGTCGTTTGTGACGACGCAGTGTCTCGTTCCCTTCTCAAGGAACAAGGGTTATAGTCATAACCCGAGATGTTTTGCACATGTAGCTCCAGTTGTACTCACTGTCGTTTAGCAATCGAAAAAAAATGTAAAATATATTCACATTTATAATATATTAAAGGTTATTTTGAATTGTAATAATATTTCACAATGTTACTGTTTTTACTATATTTTTTTGTCAAACAAATGCAGCCTTTGTGAGCATAAAAACTTTTTTCAAAAACATTAAAAATCTTACCGACCTCAAACCTTTGAATGGTGTATATACATACACAAACACACAGACACACACACACACAGACACACAATAATACAGTTTTTAGTTTCTGTATAACTCTGCATACACTTGAAGTGATAGATAATCCATAAATGAAAATTATTTCATCAATTACTAACCTTCTTTCTCATTTCTATTACACACAAAAGCATATATTATACATAATGTTAATGCGGCTTTTGTCAAAACATTTCCCCTTTTATTTTCCACAGAAGTAAGTCAATCAGATTTGGAACAACATGAGGGTGAGTAAATGACAAAACCAGACATAATCAGAGTACTGAAAACATTCCAATTTCTAAATATACCTGCATGAACATATACAAAGCCACATAATTCAAACACTCCCAGCTTCTCATGCCATTGATGTACCCACAAAAATTACACCAAAGAATGCTGCCAAACCCTCAATTTACGAAATATCTGCACAAACACAAAAACTGGCATCCATATGAACACAATTACACTCAGCAGACAGCCAACTTGTCGATCAAACCAGGGTCATGCAAACACTGCAGACCGAGACCACAGCCAAGTCTTCATTGTGCTCCTACACAAACACACACAAATGCACAAAGACAGCCCCTAAACGTGTCTCTTATCTGGCTCCCAGCTTGAGTGTTTACTTTACCCGTGTCAGTGAACGGAGGGTAACTTACGGCTACCAAAGATAATGTGAGTGTGTGGGTGTGTGTGTGTGTGTGTGTGTGTGTGTGTGTGTGTGTGTGTGTGTGTGTGTGTGTGTGTGTGTGTGTGTGTGTGTGTGTGTGTGTGTGTGTGTGTGTGTGCGTGTGTGTGTGTGTGTGTGACATGCTTATGCCAATGAAAGAATCCTAATTGCACAGTTATTTCACCAGACACACCTCAAGCAAAATGATTGCACAAACAGGTAGGTTAATAACAAATAAAAAGGAAAGTTCGGGACAAACTGCATTTCCCTGCAATTCTATTGCAATGTTACACAGAATGCATGGACAACCCTATACATAAGATTTCCATATGCATTTATATGTGTACATGTACAGCAGTCATTATGTGTGCCTATATTTTCTGTGCCCTTTTTGTCTGGCACCCAGTTTTTGGTCGGTTGCCTTGGCTTGTTACCATAGCAGGTTGCTGTGGGACCCACTGGGGTATTTGAATATGAATATGCCCCCCTGCAGGGTGGGCAGCACATTGGCTCCTGTGAAATAAATGCTGTTAACTCCATCCGCCCAGGGTAACAGGGCATCTGCCACAGACCTGTCTGTCAAACGCTCTTACAGGCCATTCTTACCCATTTAAACAAAAGGTTCCTGAGACTGGAAATGAGATGCTTATAATCTAAACTACAAAAGGCCTGCGAGTGCGTCTAGACAGATAGTAGCTCTTTAACTGTAGCAAAGGAAGAGCTTTTGACACCAAGAAAAGGGGTCATTTAAACTTTTGAAACACATGGTTAACAATGACATAATTCAATTGCCTATTAGTGGCAAACAAATAACCATATCATTCCGTACCATGGTTTCACCTTTTAATACTATTGTTACAGCATTATGCTACTTGCATCTGAAAACCTGATATAGTTAATGTTCTTGTGTTAATTTAAATAAACAAGAGGTAGTAGAGGTGAGAGGAGATTGAGACATTTGTAAATATTCACTTCGATCACTTACCTTCAAGTAGTCGTACTCACATAAGTATGATGGCTCTATGTCGAAGTGCATAAAATAGAGTCTGATTTGATATCCGTCTGGTACACTTATATTCCACTGTAGTTCTGTCTCTTTCGGATAGGTTTCAGGAAAGTTTGGAGACTTGATGGTCCCATACATGTCCGTAAGGTGAATTACTTGAGTCCACACAGGCCAAAAGCACTGGGCCAAAATCACAATGACACTGTGTATAGAGGCATTATATTTAAACCATAACATCAAGTTCATCATCTTCAAAATTAAACATAAAAAAGACCTTATTCACAGCAGCGCCATCTATTATTATTTTTTGCCGAGATGAAAGTGAGGCTTAATAGTCGCTCGTGAACAGAAGATGCGTTTGCGTTAAGTGGTAACAGGCTACAGTTTGATTTCGTATGGGATGGTACATCGAAAAAAAAAAGTAGGCTAGGCTAATGTCATTATTTATCACATTTTTGTAGGCTATCGCATTGTAGCCCATTAAAAAACGTATTGTTTATAAGTGTTGACGGCAAATTCAGACAGATTCAGTTCCGCGAGACTGCGCTGCTAAATTTACGGACAAAAATTCAGAAGTGTCGACCCCTCTGAAAGAAATAATTTCACGCGGGCTAAATAGATCATTTCAAACAGGTTTTAATCAGCTATTGTTGAAGATGATAGTTGTAGCTGTTGTTTTGACAGCATGTACGTCTGTCTATCTTTGGATATATTTTACTGAAGAAGAAAAGTTGAAGTGAAAGAAAGTTCTCACCGTGCAAGCTCCATGACTTCATTTATTTCTCTGTCAGTTGGAAAGATGCTGCATTCCCGTCTGAACTCGTTTTCCTACACTCGTCCCATTGCAGCAGTTTACAATCAGGGCTCGATCTCCCCCACAGACTGTGTATGTCGGGGCGGGGTGGACGTTGTGTTTTCTCACGCAGACAGTTAGGTTACTAGCACAAAAGAATAGCTACTTTTCAATAGGCTAAACAACAACATGTGGATGGTGTTTTAACAATGCAAGTATTGCATTAAGAGAAATACATCAGGCCAGATATGATATGCATTTCAACAAAAATGTAGGCCTATCTCTTATCTCTTATTTTGTTGACAAAATAATATGAATGTGAACAGGATTTTAGGTTAAAAAATAAATGTTTCCAATAACTTTCTAACTAAGACCAAAGCTGGAGTACAGACTTTAAAAAAAAAATGTCCAGGGGCCTTTAGAACCTCAAACCAAAGACCTGTGACGATGATGGTCCTTGTGAGACCATGATAGATAGATAGATAGATAGATAGATAGATAGATAGATAGATAGATGGATAGATGGATAGATGGATAGATGGATAGATGGATAGATGGATAGATGGATAGATGGATAGATGGATAGATAGATAGATAGATAGATAGATAGATAGATAGATACTTTTTTTCATCCCGAAGGAAATTTAAGGCATCCAGTAGCTTAGACAGCACATATCCACATATATCACACATACAATAAAAATAAAAGTAATAATAATAATAAAACATTGTATATATATATATATATATATATATATATATATATATATATATATATGAAAAAAATACAGTATTAACTCTATGAATATTATCTTTTTGCTTTGATTCAAATAAACCTATGTTGTGATTGTACTGTAGTGTTTTGCATCAAAATATTACAAACTTTGTTCAATGATTCCACTGTGTCTGTAGTATTCTCTCTACTACTGCAGTACTTTTACAGAGATGTATTTACTGTACATGTAGTACCATAATGAAACCTGTATCACCTCTTTTGTTCTACAATATTTAATGATTCTACGAACATTGACACAGTGAAACTATCGGTTGCTTGTGTGTGGGTGATCTATAGTTAAGTTTCAATAGTATTTCACAGTAAATTTGTTTTTTGAACCAAGGATTTTGCAAGTGCAAGATTTCTTTAAAGATGTGAATGCACAATGCAATGTTTTGAACATTAGACAGCCTGTGTTACAAGTGATAACCGTTTTGTGTCTAGAGTTTTGAAAAATGACATCAAGGTTCTGAAAATAGTATAAGTGATTGTAAAAAACTGTAACTATTAGCTGGCTACGAGTAAGAACAATACATGACAGAGAATAAATTATAAGATGTAGATGTTATGGAGGTTAGATGTTATGACCAAAGTCCAGATTGTGTAGGATGGTGTAGAATATGACATTATCATATTTATTACCTCTAAAATCACAATGATTAAAGTCGACAGGTGGGCAATCGGCTGTGTGTTAGAAAGCCAAGAGTGTGTGAGAGACAGGGAAAAAAACAAAAGAGCAATGTCCGTTATGAAAGAGGACCCTTTATAGTAACCACTTTTGTAAACTTTGTAATATTAGATCACTGGGTTGTCTGTTGCCTGATGGGTGAAGGTTCAGTCCCAGGTCATGAGTATTGAGTAGCTCAAAATCCAGCATTACTATTGTGCCCTTAAGTAAGGTTCTTAACCCCAGGTGCTTTAGGAGGACAGAATCACTTGCACTATGACAGCTGCCACTATAAGATTGCCTTGGGTAAATGAATTGGACGGGTGACAGTGGAGTCAATAGAATTGAGTGAAGTGCTGTTAGCCTTTCGACCTCTAGAGGGGGGTGTTGACCACCTCTGCAGTGCTTCTGCAAGATCATGGTCACTTTTTGCCAGATGATGACATGCTGACTGCTTGCCTCATGAATTTTAATTAGTTTACGTGACTGGACGCTCAAGGAAAGTTATCAAGAAATTTCAGCACTGCGAAATTAATATTCATGAGCGAACCGCTAGTCACATTGAGATAATGTTCTCATAGGCAAAATGTTTATAAGAAAAGTGTACGATAGTTTAAAAAAGGGAACATGTCAAAGTAAGAAGAGTGAAAATTAAAAGTTTCAGTTTAAAGTTGGTTAATACTACAGAACAAGAGTAGGCCCTGCCCTGCCCTGCCCTGCCCTGCCCTGCCCATCCTTAGGCTATACAAAACAGAGCCTATCGTCCAATACTGAAAGTTTAAACAAAGTGCAGGTATGATGTCACTTTGTAGGCCAAAACGCGGAAATTAGCATTTTTAGCACTTCCGATTGCATCGTCCCGAAGTCAATGGGATTTTTGGAATAGGGTTTTGGTTAAATGGCTGAAATAGCATTACCCCACTCGTGATTTTTTTTTTTTTTTTTTTTTTTTTGAAGCTGTTACGTGTCTTAAAAAAGGCGGTTGCTAGCAAGTGGGTAGTTGGGACTACAGAGGCTGTGGAGGAGATTTAACTGTCGTCACGCTGAACAGGTAAACTCAGTTCTCTCTTACAGCCTCATTATGCAATAAGTGTGCTCTAATAAACTATTCTAACTCAAAAGTTCTGGGAAAATGTTTTTAGATAGTTTAGTTGTCGGAAGCTTAGTGATGGTGACGTTAAATTCGTGGGACTGTGGTGTAGTTCGTTTATAGCCTACCTTTAGATTTTTACCTCTGGTGACTGCATTTAGGCTTCAAAATTCATAAAACTTGTGTTCTTCTGTGATAATTATCTTAAGGACAAAACGTGTCAAAACCACAAATTTTTGTTGATCACAGAGCTTGTTTTTAACGATAATCCAAAAGCCTATGGGAAAATCCTATTGGGTTTTTGTCGAAGGAACCAATGTGATGCTAACTGTCATTAAAGAATAAACTGTTCAATAATGAAATTAAACAAACGCATTGACAGACAGTACGATTCTTACTGGAATTGTTTGAGGTACCATTTAAAGACATTCCGGCCACTACGGCAGGCTCCACAAGCAGTGCCATTGTACAGGTAAACATGTAGCCCCGCCCCAAATACCCGTCATAGTCAGAAAGTCGACATCAAGCCCTTTGATTGGCTAACACGCGCGGGCCGCAGTAAGAGCCTGACAGAGACAAATGTGATTTCTTAGGGCAGTTTTTTAGTTATAACTTAAGAGGGATATTTTATGCATATTATTTACATCTGCTTTAAACTACTAGTAATTATAGTCGCCATGTTAATTTATTTAAAGGTAACGGATTGTTAACATGTTCAAATTATCTGTGCCTGAATTCCTGTTCTTTCATATTATTTGCTGGTTGCACACTCCATAGCTAATATTGGGTATTGTTGTTGTTCTGTTTAAATGAATAGTACTCATTTGACATATTGTTTACTATGTGGTTGGGAAGCATGCATATTCAGACACTGGGTCTGTCTATTTAATATAGCTAATAACCTCCAATATTTATTAAATATGCACTCTTAATGAGCATTCGTTATTTATTTCCAAAGCTTAGGCTATATAATTTCAAACTGTGCAAAGGTATGCAGCTCTCTTTCATTTTGTGTATATATTCTTTATCTCTTCCATGTACCACCTGGGGCACTTTTAGAAAACCTTATTTCCAATCTCCATTGAAAGCTAATTATTCTGATTACAGTGCTTAAGTTTATTTACATTTAATGAGCTGTGTGTGTGCAGGTCTGGAGGTCTTTAATCTTACCACATTAAACTGACCCTGTTTGCTTCAGAAGCTTAATACTTTAATCAATAAATATCCAAGATAAATTATTCCACACAAGGCAAACACACACTCAGTAAACAGTTCTGCTCAATATTCTTTTCATTTTGAGTCATGACTGAAAAGAATCGCACATTAGTCACATATTTAGGTCTGTCGAACACTATCAGCCAGATGATCTTTCAGCACAGTCTGTGTGTATGTGTGTGTCTCGCCGTGAAAGTACAGGTAAAGTGTTTTCTAATCAACATCCACAAGAACCTTTTTGTTGTAAAAGATGATGGTTTTGTCTATGGCCATGATGAGAACGCTGGGTTTTTCAATATCTGTTTTCAGGAATTCATTACTGCAGCTTCAGTGACTAAAAGTGATCGAAATGATCCACTACTGGCACTAACAAATACAGTTCTGGGAGAAAATATTGATAATGTATGAAACATTATGAAATTAAATATGACTTGAGTGGTCAATGTGATTTGTTAGATTTGGAATGTGTTCTACGCTCTATGTTTTTGTACTGTATGTTTTGATTACGTGTGTGTATGTGTGTGTGTGTGTGGGGGGGGGGGGGTGGCTTCAGGGTTAAAGAGCCATTCTATCAGCAGCTCCTGCAGCAGTGGCTGCATTGTCTAGTTGAATGCCTGAATTAAAGGACTTTGTCTCTTTTGTGAGGCTAATGGCCTCCTTCACACAGACAGCACAACAATGCGGAGCGAACAGAGGAACCCCATACCTCACTCTCCATCCCCTCCCACCTTTTTCCTCTTCCATCATTTATCTCCCACACCTCTCCTTGTCTGCCTCTTTTTCACCCTTCAGGAGAACATGACATCATCCAACACTTGTTTATCTCTCTCTCTCTCTCTCTCTCTTTCTCTCTCTCTCTCTCTCTCTCTCTCTCTCTCTCTCTCTCTCTCTCTGTCCTCCTCTGTCTTTATTCACTTAAGCTTTGTATTATGTTCAAATTCTGGGTACACCATGAAAATCAACAGCAACCAAATCAAGTAAAGCACTTGTTCTGCGCAGTAGAAGCATGGTGCTAGCAACAACAAGATCATGGTTGAAATTAACTAAATTAACATGCTTGAACTGACAAAAATGTACACCATCAATGATGTTTAAATTTATTTTAATATAAGCGTCTGTCAAACGCATAAATGTTAATAAAATACCAGAACAAAATACATTAAATAAAAACAAATATTTTTTGGTTCTATGCAGCCTTTAACTATAGGGTGAATTGACCTGCAAACATCAGAATAATAATAGAATTTTATACGCACAGTCCACAACTTCACATGCATCTTCATGATCCTAAATGCATTTTTATTTATATATATATATATATATAAGACATATTTTAATGTATATTTTGTGACTTTTTCTCATTTTACCACGTCCACCATAGTCCTCAGTTGTATATGTTTGTGAATTCATTAATTCATGGCCACCATGATTTTGCCAAGTAAAACATGTTTTGATGATCCTGGATCAACATTTCTGTCTGGAAATTTAGTCCTAACCTATCTCTACTCCTGAACCTAACCCTACCCATAACTTCTCCCTAAAATCAGAGGGAAGTGACAGGTGAATAACACTGGTGTAGAAGCATCTAACCCTGATTGTAAACCTAAACTTGACAAACACTAAACTTGTCCCTCAAATCTGATTGGTTGATTAGAATATTTTTCCAGGATCCACAAAGATGTTGATCTAGGTACATGTTGCCCATGGTGAAATCAAGTTCACCTTAATTCGTTGGTTTGTTCATTCATTCATTAATTTGGCTCATTGTTGTCAATGATTTTTTTGTTTGTTCTTTCGATAATAGGTTTGTTCTGTCACGGTCACCAGCTATCTCCTCCTCCTCACTACTTGTCCCATCATCCTCCCTGGCCCTCACCTGCATGCACTTCCCAATCACCCTCACCTGCACATCATCAGATCATCAGCACATAAGCAATCTCCACACAGAGTCACTTTGTCTATTCTCGTTTTACCGATGGGTGTGAAACCTCCAAGACCTTTATCGCCTGTATGTCTCCAGCGTTATCCACAACCTTGTGTTTACCAGTTAACTGTTAGTCTGCTTAATGCTGCCATTAAACACTTTCACCTGCCTTTCTGTCTCCGGGTCCCTGTACCATAACATGTTCCTTCAGTCATTGGTTCTTTCATTAATGTCATGTGTTGGTTCTTTTATTTATTCATTCTCCATGTTCTGTATTTCCACAGCTGTGTCCAAATTATTTGTTCAGTCAGACAGTTCATAATTAATTAATTGACTTGTTCAATTGTTCATTAACTCCTTCATTGGCTCATTTTAGATTTCGTTTCAAATGTTGGATATCAACAGATTCTGTTTTCCCTATTTTTTTATCTGTGTGTGGTTGGTTTAGTGTCCCAGTGAAGATGTTCACCTCTATTACCCTCTTCAGCCTTTTTGCTGGATCCCATAATCCTGTCTAGGTCAAGCACAGCAGCGCCTCACATCACTTTTCAAGCATAGAGGAAGATAATGATGATAAGTCTGAGGAGAAAGAATATCTGATGATCGCATCCGTGCCCCGTTAGATAAAGTCATGAGGTACGTTCAGCCTGATCTCTATCTGTTCCCATTATGCTTTTCAGCATCAACCCCAACAATCACAATCATCTTCAGACAGATCCAGGATAAGCCTCTTGTTGGTCTTTTATTTGCTTTTTACTGAGATCAAATACGTGTGTGTGTGTGCGTGTGTGTGTGTGCGTGTGTGTGTGTGTGTGTGTGTGTGTGTGTGTGTGTGTGTGTGTGTGTGTGTGTGTGTGTGTGTGTGTCTCCTCTCTGTGTCTCTGTGTGTCTTTGTCAGTTCAGGTATTTATATATAAAAATGTTTTGAGATCTTATCAATTGTGTTCAAGTTTTAGCGTGTGTGTGTGTGTGTGTGTGTGTGTGTGTGAGTGAATTTATACTGTATTGTGTCAGAGAGGTGTTCCACTGGCTATGTCAATAATTATTTCCAAGAGAGGATATTACTGCAAAGTCATTATTTCAGTAAAACCCAGAAAAAATCATCTACATGTTTATCGATTAAGCACACACCAAAAGCCATTCCTCTTTTCTCTTTATCAGTTAAACACATACTGTGCAGAAATGAAGATCTCCAGCCTGGCGCTGCTGCTGTCTATTACCCACAATGCTTATCAAGTCAGCTGTGATAATGGATATGCAAATGATATGTAAATACAGCTAATGGACATGCTTCATTTGAACCAAGTTTTGATGTGCAGAGGAAATACCGGACAGACCAGAGATACTGTAGAGAGCAGATATGAAAGAAAAGCAGATTTATGTCATTATAATAGCATCAATCACAATGCTTTTAGCAGATATTACGGAGTTATGATGATATTCAACATCATAGAAGCCTATTTTAACCAGTTTCCAAACAAATCCAAAATGATCCCAAGTGAGGATGTTTTGAATAGGCTATAATGCAAGAAAAAGATTTTATATCGCACAATTATTCCAAGAAGCATCATTCTATAGAGTTGTCCTCGCGGGCTGCACACTGAAACAAATATAGGCTGCAAGTCGTCCTGATTCAACAAATACAAATTTCTTTCATAAAACTCTAGATAGGCTGATGGGTCCTTTACTCAGTCTGCTTGCAATCACATCATTCCCTATAGGGCACAGCTGATTGGTTCTTGCTGTATCAGAAGCCAATGAGCTCGGCGCTCAGTCTTCAAATACTTGGTCAGCATTTGCTGTAGCAGTTGCACTGCGCTTTCAGAAACCCTTCTCCCTCCCCAGCTCCACCTGTATAGATCTGCTACGGGTGATTCATATACGGTAGATTGTGCAGCAGCAGTCTTACTTGATCACAGCAGCGTGTCGTTTTGAGATACTTTTTAAAAGTGCATAGTGAGCCGATTGCTCGTAGGTTGTCAGGAAGAGAGTTCCATTGCTTGGGGCCGAAATGAAAGAAGGCTGACTCGCCAATTTTTAGCCGTGTTTTTGGCACAACCAACAAATGACTATTTGATGTTCGGAGTGATCTTGTATCAGTAGCAAGTACCGCACTTGCTCTGCAGCAGCAGCAATAACAGCAGAGTAGCAGATCTATTCCACCAAAGACCAAACATACCAAAATAATCTCCATTACCATGGCAAACACTACGAGAGCTGTCATGACAGAGCTAACTTTTATAAACCAGTTCTTTTTTGTGAATCCAAAGCACACAGCGCGACCAGTGTAGTCTGATACCCAAACAAATCAATCTTATGAGCTGGTTCTTTTTAGTGAATCAAATATATACAGCGTGACTAATGCAGTCTGATCCCTGAATTAATAACTCTCATGAGTCGATTCCTTTAATCAATTAATCAAAACAGTGCGACCAATGTATCCTGATTACCGAATGAATAACTCTTATGATCTGATTATTTTAGTGAATCAAAACACACAGCTCCACCAGTGTATCCTGATTCCTGAATGAATTACTGTAACGCAGTTAGATGTTGTGGGAAGGAGGAGAAGGGAACCGGCGAACATTCAAAGACTTAAAATTCTTAGGCTAATAAAATAAACAAATACAAAATGAAAGTAAAAGTAAGCAGCCCCTCACGGACAACTGCTGTCACATATAATAAAACAAACACAACACAAGTCCAGGCCTGTCCTCTCTCGATCTCCACTGTCGTCGCTCCTCCTTTTAAGCTTCCACTCCTCCGTGAGAGATACGAGACCGGTGCGTCGCACAGGTGTCGCTCATCAGTAATCACGCCACCGGCCTCGCTCCGTCCTCCCATGGCCCTCTGCCTCTTCCTGCTCGCCACAATACCCAATACGCCACAATGCCCCTCGCAGGCCGGGGGGTACACCCGAGACTCTTCCCCGGACACGGCGGCTGCGGCACCTGGGGGTATGGACAGACGAGACAAGAGAAAAGGAGACAGAAGCACGAGGAGCGACAGGGACAAAAGAGGGGAGAAAAACAAAGGGCAAAAAAGCAAAATCTTCCCGGACACACTGCCGCTCGGTCCTCAACCAGCTGAGAGACTCACTCACGGTGCCATGCAATGGTACTGGACATCCATTGGGGGACGGCTCAACGCTCCTCCGTCTCCTGGTGGACGGCGATGGCTCCTCCGGTTGAGGGCAGCCGGCAGCGAGTCCCCCGTTCCCTGGGGGCTACTGATTTCTCTGAGTGGAGATTATGATTGTATGAAATGAAGGTTGACAATTCTTATTTTGTTAATATTGTAGTATTTATTAAAAAATATTTATCTGTGCACATCATTATTTAAAAAAAAATATTTATGTGTACTTAATCAAAACTTCCCCTCCCTCTCTCAGTGACTGTTCTCTGATGATGCGTTTTCCAGTGCAAGGGCGGGACCGGGATGACCTGTCACTCACATGATCACAGCAGTAGCAAACCACAACCATCCTATCAATTCCTAATGGACAAAATCAAGTCCTGCGCTACATGTTTTCTTGTTCTAAAAGCTGTTTCACATGATTATGCATCACAATAGAACAGAAAAGACTATTGAAACTTCCACTTCACGCCGACCTTAATGAACGATTATAGAGATTTCAAAGGCTAGGTTACAGAAACACATTCACACTCCCTTTACAGAGAAGGAGAGGGATTTAATGAGTTATGAGGAAAGTATGCCATTAGGAGTAAGCGCAAGGGGTGCTATGTCATCAGCCCATACACCCCGCAGGCCATTGCCCCCCTGAGAGTTGCTAATGATGGAGAAAAACGCAGGCAGACAGACCTGGTCACATTTGCTAAGATTATGCATGCAAATATGCACACACACGCACATGCTGAGGCTCTTATTGAGTTTTTAGCTCTCTGTAGACATCATTACTAACCCATCATAGATTTAGATTCTCCTGATTGCACTTTGTGAATTTGTGTGTGGCGTGTCAGAGAGAAACAATGCTTCGCATTATTAAAGCAAGGAGAAAGACCAGTTAAGCACTCTGTCAAGTACATATTTCTCCACAAGAACTCGCACAGCCAGGGCCGCCTCATTCACACAGCGATATGTCTCATTTCTCAGAGTTCTGATGTTTTCCTCTTGTGGTGTCTCATCCACTGGTGCCTCCCTTGCATTATATCTTCACACCTGCATCCAATTACTCTGATACTGCTAGTTTGGGGTCTCAAGAGAGGGATCCAATGAATTTAAATCCCCAAAAGAGACATTGAACTGCTCTGGGATCTGTGCACGTGAGCAGATCAGGAGAATGCTTTTGAGTTTGAGGAGTAACTAAAGTAACCTCCCCATGTTTCAGGGAACAAACCTCCCATAAAAAACAGCATTAGATTCAAAATATGTGTTGGCATGCATGTGTGAAAAAAAAAGTTGTTTATAAGGTGAGGAAATAATGGATTTGACCAAATTTGCTATGTTAAAAGGTATATGCATATTTGTGTGTTATTCTCAGCTAAAATAACAATAAATATCAACCTTTTTTTGCATTCATTTTTGCAGTTATTGGAAATTATAATCGGCACTTTGCAGAGATCTTGTTTTTATGGCAACTCAATCAAAGTTAAGTTAGCAAAACAAGGAATTGGTTTAGTGTGCGAAAGAGTTAGGGAAAACAGTAAATTGGATGAGTGAACATGCTAATGTTTTTGTTTACTCAAAATAATCATCGTCATCATCGCTCAAGAATGAAATCTTAACACACACATATCACAGACATTACACAGTGTGATTTGAAGTCAAAATATAGGCAATTACAGCTAAACAAACTGCATAATGAAGACACATTGTTTACACACCAGAGAATCTAAAGCTCTCGGAGAACTGCTTCAACCGCTGGGGGTTAATGGAACCAGGGCCGTATTACGTCATTAAACGAATATTGACTCTTGTTTAATTATATGAAGCTCCAGCAGTGTGAAGAATTTCAGATGTGAATCAGTTCCACGTCTTTTTGCAGTCTTGTGATTACTGCAATTGCACATACGAGGTACTAAACGAAGTGAAGACAAAACGGTTTCTCTTCTTCTCTTCTCCAAATTGTCTTCATCTTCTTCATGGTTCATCATGGTGTCTTTCATTTCTATCTCTCTTCCACCTCATGTCTAAGATGATACCCTGAAACTCACATACAAACACAGTCTTAAACGACAGAAGAATGTTACACACTCACTTACAGCAACATCTACCCCCCTCGCTCCTTCCGGAAAGTCAAAGTGTGGTGTCATTAAGCAGAGAGATGAGGCTGGGCTGTTTAAACTCTTTGTCTATTAATGCCACCACAGGAAATATCAAACACGCAGAAAGAAGAACCCGACACCACCCGTTGCCCCCGGAAATCTGCCTACCTTTTTACACAACCGCCTCCCTAAAATGAATTAGCCACTTTAGGATGCAGTATTGGCACTTGTAGATTGAATTAAATGCGACAGACTCTTAAGACTTCTTTTAAAGTCTTTAATTAACTCTAATAAATGGAGATGCTGCAGAGTGTCATATTGAAGTGCATTGAAGGCTTTCTAATCACTTTAAAAGCTCAGAGGCAGATGTCAAGATTGTGTGACGTGTGGCATGAAAGTGTGAACCATTTAAAAGGATTTTTTTTTTGTCTGTGTGTGTATTTGTATGAGCGGTACAGGTATTGACGTCTTATGAACCAGAGACGTGTGGGGGGGTGGTTCTATCTATCTATCTATCTATCTATCTATCTATGTATATATCTATCTATCTATCTATCTCTATCTATCTATCAACAAATGGCTAATTCATAGGTTTCCTTGGTGGCATGATTTACACTAATATACAAGGAAAAACAAATTTACAAAAGGGAAAGAACACAAAACATCAAAACTCCACTGCTAAATATGAACACATAGTTTCATTGTTGTACTTGTGTGTGTATATATATATATATATATATATATATATATTAGTGTAAATCAAGCCACCACTCAGTTAAGTTATTTTGCAGCACAATGTTCATTTTTGCAATCAGGGGGACCAGGAGAGGAACACGCAGTATATCAACCAGAGTGAACCACACCAGCTGTCTTCCTGTCCTTTTTTTTGTAAATGTCAGAGATAATGATGTGTTTTAAATGTAACTGCACATACCCAGAATGAGGGCAGTAAGAGCAGAGGCCATATGTGTCAAATGAAAAAAACACTGAGCATGACACATTTATAATATAGAACGGTGGTCCCCGTTTCTGATGGCCGGTCAGCCTGATGAGCTCCCTGGCTGTCAATCTCACATTCTCACATTCAGACCAGGCTGCACAGGGAGATAACACACACACAAACACACAGTGGGCAAAGGACCTGTCAACTGGCAGAGAGGGACACACACACAACCATAATTGTTTGAGAGCTTTCTTAACTGAATCTCTTAATGCTGCAAACGAAAGGTTATTAAGAGCCTAGCCAAGTCTCTCTCTCCTTCTTCCACGTTCACTTTGGCTCTCTCCAGCTCTTAAATGGCTCTGAAAGATTTCACACAGTGCAGGTCACCAGTAAACTATAGCTTACTGATAAACTGCCAGCCTCACACCTGCCACCACTTTTCATATTTACCATTGCATAACTGTTCAGTGAAATAATTCCAGAGAATTATTGATTACGTCTATATAAAACATCTTCTTCTTCCTGGAAAGAGGTCTTAAAAGGTATTTCTTTGGACATGTGTCCATGTCTTTGGCTTTTATACAATATATGTCTATCCTATGATGAAGCACAAAAAAATATTGTTGGTTTAACTTAAAAAAGAAGTCACCTGGTCGCCATAATTTTTAGTTCAGTGAAATGAAGAATTTGAGTTATTACAATGGAGATTGGTTAAATAAATAGAAACTCAAAATATTTTGTTATCTGAACCAGTTAGTTATATTTGTTGATTTGACAAAAGATAAAAAAATGTGATAAATCATGAAAATATTTTTTTACAATACAGTGTTATATGGTCTGTATGTTAAAGTTGATGGAAAAAAGTTGCATTATGCATTGGCTCTGAAACATAGATTTTATTCAAACAAACAATTAAAAATAGTGATATCTGCTGAAGTACAATTAAAAGCAGATTTGCGCACATCCGTAAAACATTCTTTCCGATGACACATTATAGCCTCGAAAAACATAGTCAATGAGAGCTATCATCGTTGTTAAACGACAAATATAACCGCTTTTAGTTTCTTATTTACAGTTTGGATAGGATGGAGAGTATATGAAAGACGGGAAAAGGAAAATATGAAGGAATAATAATAAAAAGTCAAAAGGAAATGCTTCGCGGTGAGAAATTAACACGACGTGAAAGTTTTCCAGAAGAAGTTCTTGCATCCGGCTTTGCGCTCGCGAGGTGCCAGCATGGGTCCGGCGGCGCGCTCGAGCTCCAAACGCACGTCATCTTTCTCCACAGCTCGAGACAAATCCTCAGGCTCCAGCGCCTCGTTTTCTGCTTGCACGAGGTCTGAGAGCAAGTCTGCAAGTGTGTATCTGGCGAGTTCCTGAAATTAAAAGGGGGGGGGGGGGGGGGCATTAGGATATTTATATCACTTGTTGCCACGGTGCGTCCGATAAAGCGAGACAATTTTTGAAATTGACGTTTGTTAAATAAACTAAAGGTTTGCAACTCGAATTTTGCTCTTTTAACTTCATTCAGACTGTCTGACATCCGCCTTTCACTGACCATCCGTGTTTTATATGTAGATTAATCTTTACCTGACTGTTAATCGCTTGTTATTATAGGCCTACATATAATATCTTGCATACATATAATATTCTCTTGTTTCTGCCATGGGACATTGACATTTCTAGCTTTTTTCTGATTTCTAACGTTCTGGACCATGAAAAACATGAGCTTGAGTTTATGTGCGCATGAGATTATATTAATCATAATCAACATTATGTAAGTTCAAACGATACATTTCTATACATTCTCTGTATATAAATTGCAGAACTTTGCTACTTTCCAAGTGCAGACGCGTCCGTCAATTTCAGCACCATGGACAGTGCTTTTGTTTGTTTGCGGTCGTATCAGAGAGAATATGAGCATTTAGACTAAATCTAAAGTCATTTATAATGTCTATAAATTTGGCCAAACATTTCAAGTAATGTACCTGTTTTCCAGCCGGGTTGAGGAGAGATCTCTGCAGAAGTTGGCGGAGTTTGGCGTCTGACGGTGCTGCTGAGACGCTGCTGACGGCGAGCGCGAGGAACAGGAGCGCCAGTGCGCACTGGATACGCGTTGAGAGCATCTTTGAAAGTATTGATTTGGTGAGTAAAAGTAAAAGGAGAGAGATGCGTCGGGTAGCGCTGCGCAAGCTGTAAGTTGCCTCTTCTCAATGCTCCTTGTTGCAAATCATTCCTCCAAGGTTGCCTTTTAAACGATCCGTCTGACGTCAGGGGGCAAGGGGGGTTTCCTCCGCGTGCGTTTGAATGATGCTGAGTGACAAAGATGGGCGTGAATCCTACAGGAGGTGAAAGGGATTAATGAGCGATTTAACCTGCAATCGTTGATCAACCCTGAACACAAACTATATCACATACTGTATTTTGTCTACCAACAAGGAAAAACCTGAAATCAGTTACAAAAACACAATAATCATACCGAAAGTGTGAATGTACGTTTAAAAAAGTTCTGTGGTTGGAGAAAATATAATTAGCACAGTTTTAAACAACATTGAAAAGTCCTATGTGGATCAAATTGTGGAAAATGCTCTCACAGTCAGTTATAGTAAAACATGCCCTAATCTGACCTGTGACATTGCAAGCGCTCCATTTGAAAGCCTCATAAATCAGACAAAATAAAGTTTTATTTTAAATCTACTGATATTCATTTCATTTCATTTCATTTATTTATGTATTCTCTTTTCATGGTAACGCAACACAAAATGCCATTACAGCAATTTAACAAATCCAACAAACACAACATAAGTACATTCCATGACAAATCAAAAGGTTTATGAGAGGGTTGAGTTTAGGGATAGAGTTTCGAGCATCTGCAAAAACCACTGCATCTATGCTAGTATAGGCGAAAAAAAGTGTCTGAATTCATAGTTGAGTAAAAAAGTACACGGATGACCTATTCCCTCCAGCAAGATTCTTAAGTGTGCATACGATTGACACGTTTACAATACCATGAGGCAACGGGAGAAGATTTGTTAATGTCCGTGAAGCGACGCAACTGATGCTGGTAGGTCACATGATAATGACAACATGGTGAATGTAGTCTGGTCCGGAATACATTTACACATTTACACATTCACATACATTTACAAATACTTACTCAACATACCTAAACTCGAGCGAATGTGATTTCGAACGCAGCCATATTAATGAATGAGTGTTTCATTGAATCATTTATTCAACTGATTCAAAAACATTGAATCATGCAGGAACAAAACGTCAATATTCATATTGTTGAACGGTTCTGCTGTGGGTTTGTTTAGAAATATTTTGACAGCAAAAACAGAAAAAATTCAGAAAAATCACTGTCAAAACTGTCTCTAGAACTAAACTAATTACTAAATATTACATTTCTTTTTGCTGAACTTTAAAATCAATATCACACAATTGTGCTACTTTGTTATAGGCCTACCAATAATTATGCTGCCATAACACATACTGTGTATTATCATTCATATTTATCAAGCAAACCTGCCAGACCTTTAGGTTGCTTTTTATAATTATTTTTCATAGTCTATGCACTGACAAGGCAAGTTTATTTAGGCACATTTCATACACAAGGAGCTTTACATAAAATGGATTAAAATATATAAAAGAGGCATAGGAAATAAAAAAGTAAGAAATAAAAACTGATTTAAAATTGCAATGAAAACAGTCAGATTCCAGAGCTCCAGAGCTTCTAGTTGGTTTTCTGGTAACCTATTCGCCCATGCAGGTCGCGTGAAAATGAATTGAAGTTGGTTTGATTTACACTGGCTCATGCGTGTGCGCATTGACGTCAATGTTTCCGAGAAGAGCCCCGTGTCCTACTCCTCTCTCCCGGCCGCTCGGGTCCTGGATATGTTTGCTTCTTCCCTCCATGGGGGTTCTCAGTCGCCTGCGTACTTCTAATCAAGACCCAGGATCAGATTAAGTGACGGTAATGGCCAGTCATGATCCACTCCGCGCGCGCCTTCTGGTTCGTGATGTGTTGGAGGAGAACTCGCACTGATTCCGTTGAACCCGTGAGGATGGCGTAACGGCCGTGCCCGCACTTAGGCTGCGAACCCGGTGACTTGGGACGCATCCAAAGCAGTATTATTTACGTAGTTACTATTTTTCGCACACCAGCACGCTGCGCACGCGGTTAAGTGCAAATTAATCTCAGACTAACACTTACCGACAGTATTTTTCACAGCCTGTATTTTTCAATGCTAATTGCAGTCTTGTGTGCTTGGAACGCACGCAGAAGCCTTTGGCGGTTTGAGAATACAAACATATTTAGACACATGGGTAGTGGCAATGATTTCTATTAGCACTATAGAGTTTGGCAGAGGCCACCGCACTGCACGAGATCTTCTAAACTTTCATGAGAATAACTAATGAGATTTAGATTCACAACTTCATACGCATTATATTACGCAGATACACAAATACATCTTTGTCAGTAAACAAGCAAAAACTCATGGACACACACATTTAAATGTCCTAAAAATGTTTTGTATAGTGAAGACACTCAGTAGATGACAAAATATCAAATCAAGTGGCATTTATGTTAAATAAATAATTTCACAAATAAGTTAAAAGTACAAGTAAAACAATATACTGTTCAAAAGTAAGACAAAATAAATTAAGGACACTTTTTGTGAAAATTTTTACTTTCATCTTAAAGACCGATTCATTAGAAGTCATTGCAAAACAGCAAAAAATTGTGAAGCTTTGCTATTAATTCAATGAAAATCATACATTAAGTGTGCATTTTAAGTGTTCAAATAAGTTAAAGTACTTTAACACTTACAGGCCAAGCTCTCTTCATTGGGTTAACAAAACTGCAATGTTTCTATAATTAAAGCTTCAGTTTATTGAAGGCGGTTAACAATCTTATTTTCTCTTTCTCTCTGTTAAATGAATGTTGGCCTTTTCTTATTATAATGAATGTGCTGATTGAAGTTAAAATGGAGTGGCTGAAATCCTACACTGCAGCAAGAAAGTCTGAGGAACTACACAAAACCAACGCATTTTTAATTTGAAGCTTAATAAAACCAATCTTTAATCAGAACTGGGCTTCAAACACAGTCAACTATAGTCACTTTTGCTCGATTGTGAGTCAGCCTTCAGGTTTGGCAATTGCTTGCTAAGGGGGATTGCTCATACTTAGGCAATAGTTGGCATATTTAATGCGTTTATAACCTATACATTAAGTATTAAACTTTGGAGCTTGTCCTGAGACATGGGTGATAAGTTGATAACACAAAATAAAAGCACTTTCTCTATGTGATAAACAGTGATAAACTAGCTACTAATTAACAGTTTAATTAGATTACTGTACTTATAACTCTCTCTAAAAATTGTCATATTGCTTATTACTAATTTCTTTCTTAATCCCATATAAACATTGACCATTTGAACAATAGAGGGATATACATGAAACTGCTCTTTTAATACTTTCAAATCAATATTAAAATTGCATGTATTATTCCTGAACTGACCAAAGTTTAAAGGGAGAAATGTACATAAAAAACATACAGTTACACACTGGTGGCTGTACAGCGCATGACAAAGGAGAGAAATACAAATTCTTTAATCAAATAGTAAACACAAACAATAACCGACAAAGGACTGAACAGAACAGGGAGTATATCTACCCATAGTAAATGAGGGAACTAAACAGGAACAGCTGGACAAGCTGTTTGACTGATCACAATGGAACTACAGAAAAACAAGACGCTAAAAACTACTCAGAAACGACTCATTTTTGCAACTGCATAGCAACACCCTGGCAACCATTCAAAACACCAAGCAACATAGTTGTTCAATTAAATTGTAGTTTTAATTGGAATTTACAGAGAGAGACTTTCAAGAAAAACAGGATTTAAAAAAAATGGAGATGTTTGACTGATGAGGTGCTACAAAGGCTCATCTGTTTTACTGAAAGGTCATTAACCTGTCAAATACACACACACTGTAATACAAAATGGGGGCAGATGCCCAGTGTGACTCCAGGTGGCCTTAGCAATCTGGACACATCTGTCCATCATCCCAAAGAGACAAACAGGCCTGTCCATGATGAACACCTTCCCATTCGTTTGTCCAGCAGTGTTTCAATCATATTTTAAACCGTGTCATGTCACCTGTGCACACAAACAGATATATATATATATATATATATATATATATATATATATATATATATATATATATATATATATATATATATATAGCCTATAGCACATGCACTATAACACACATATTCACACATATTGGATGTGATGATGAAGACTTTGATGGCCATCTGGCTAAGGAAATGGGATATGTCAAGGTGGATGCGTGGGGTTTGGGGGAGCGGCGGATTGTATGCACCATTAATCACATCTCCTTTCCTCTCTCTTTACCTCCCTCCCATAAACTTTGTTTTCTTCACTTCCATCCTGTCACGTCCCTCAACTGTTTCTCCACCTTCTCCCTTCCTTCCATAAATAGATTTACCAGTGCATCATTCATCTTTTTAATTCATTCACAAAGCAGGAATTAAAAGTAAATGAGAGAGGGGGGAGGGGAGAAATATTGTACAATAAATTATATATCTCATTTATTATATTCTTTATCTTAATATAGATAAATGGATAAGTGCATATATATATATATATATATATATATATATATATAGAGAGAGAGAGAGAGAGAGAGAGAGAGAGAGAGAGAGAGAATAGATTTAAAAAAAACTTATTTTATTTAAAAATTATTATTATTTTAAAAAAACTATTATTTACAATTTAGATATTTACAATAGATAAAGAGGGGGAGAGAGATAAAAAGACGGCAATAGATGCAAATCTGATAAATAAGCACTTTGATTTGAATTGCATGCTCTTAAATTCATCTGTCAGGTTTCAGGGTCGTCAGAGACTCCGAGGAATTACTCACATGCCCTTCGTCCACCTCGCAGGCTTATCCTCTTCCGCTGGCATTTTTTCTTTCCTCACTTTTACACACACACACATAAAGCGTGGAAATTTGTGTATGAAGGTGTGAAATGACTTGCAGCCACACACACACACACACACACACACACACACACACACACACACAACACACACACACACACACACACACACACACACACACACACACACACACACACAAATGAGCCTACCATTACATCAACCTTTATTCAATCATATTTCATACTTAATGATAATTAAATTAATTTAAACAAAGAGTGCAAATGATTTTACTTATGTTAGATTGGATTTCATTTGTTAATAAAACTGTCATTAAAAAGGTCATTCTCAGATAAAGATTTTCCATCACTGATAAATGAGTGTCCCAATATTGGGTGTCTGAAAATTGAACCGGCTCACCTGTGACGTTACCCTCGCAAAGTTTCAAGTTATCAAAGGATTCATAAAGATATTTTGTATGTATTTACATAAAATGGTTGAAGAGGCTGTCATTATGTATGAATTTTACATTTCATGTTTGCTCTAACACACAACAATGCATGTGCTAGAACCTCAGGTACTTCAGTGTTAATACAGAATATGCACAAATAACTACGAGAGAAAAAAGAGAACGAGATGAAGACCTAAAACGGCAATTTGACCTTTAACGTAATTATAAGACTTACGTGGTTGTTTCCAGTTTGAAAAATGTATGAACCACTCACATTTCTCATGCTTAATTCATTCAAACTTTGCTCATCTTGGTGTGAAATGTCTTGCTATTAGCCTGGAGCTTATTAAAAATATGTTGATGGTGACAGAGATGATAAGAATAGATGACAGAAGTATCACAAAAATCAAACAAGAACAAGCGCAAAAAGAACACATCAACACAATGGAACAGACTGGCCCCAATTTTACTCCAAGACCAGAATCTTATATGTTTGTTGTTGTGCATAAAATACTTTTATGTCAGCTATAGAATGTAATTCTATAATGCATTCTATTATGGGCGTTTAAACCGCGAAAACTTAACACAGATATTGAAGAAGGGAACCGGGTCCCAAAGACCAAGATAAGATATTTAGCATGGATTCTTTTAATATGGGCCTAAAAACTCCTTAGCAACAGCATAGCAATGCCCTGGCAACCACCCACAACCCTGCTGCGTCCCAATTCGCATACTATCCATCCTAAATAGTATAGAATTAAAGTAGAATTAGAATTAGTATGTCCCAAATCGTAGTATGTTGAAATGAGTGTTCCAAAGATACCCGGATGATCTACTATTTCCGGTCAGAATCCGAAGTACAGATCGATGCGCACTCTAACGCTGATATTGCCCACAACCCATCGCGCGCTGGACGAGGGTTCGATTAGAACTACAAACAGAGTGAAACGTGTTAAAAAACTGCAGACATGGAGGGCACGCGAGTCCGGCTGTCATGTAGAGAGGTTTTGATAAAGGGGTTTGAGTGATTAATTACCAGTATCTAACCTGACGAAAATGTATTTATTCAATCTTGTCTACATTATATTGCATCTGTAGCAGCATTGGGAACTTTTGTAAAGATACATTTAGCCATTAACTTTTAAATGCATCATTACATTCAAATTGCAAACACACAAGGAGAGTCTCCTCATGAAAGACTCGCGACTGGCAGATGAACGTGCTTCTACAGTTCTCTTCGAAACGGTAGGATATTAAATTAGATTGAATGGAGGATTTTAACTGTGACAAGATGATTGACAGTTTACGGTAACAGGATGCACGCGACAGATCTGTCCGTTAATGATGACGAAGTAGTATGTCCCAAAGCTTGCCTACTCACTTGCTACACACTCAAAAGTATGTACTTTTTCTTCACAAAAAGAGTACATGCTTATAGGGCGTAGTACAAGTAGGCGAATCGGGACGCAGCCTCTATCATCATCAAAAATGTGATATTGGTCTAATTGCAGGGGTGAATGAAATGCATCTTTGTATGCTTGTGGTGTGGTGAATCTCCATGTGTTTGCTGGTAGAATGACAGGTTCTCTGTTCACTTATGTGTGTGTGCGTGCGTACGGTTCAGGTATATGCTTCGCCATGGGTACAACCCCACGAAGATGGCATTGTGTGAAATTTTTGATAATCTAAAATAGCAGAATAGTTTCTCTGTGATAGGTAGGTTTAGCCTTAACACGTGGTGCTAAATTAAAAAAATATATAATAATTGAATGGCTGTTGGTTGAATTTGTTCCCCACCCAGATTTTAAAACTTTCTCTAAATAGTAAATTGCTATTAAACTATGCATTTTAATGATTAGGTCAATGAAAGCTTATACAACTTTTTTTTTCTTTTTTTTTTTTGCAAAAACTGTCGTTATCATAAGACACTATATCAAAATCACAAATCATTTAATTCACACTATATCAAAAATCTACAGCAGCACATATGATATCAAAATCCACTAGGCGTGATAAAGGCCATGAGTTTTTCACCCATGAGATCACATTGTATACTACTGAATATATGCACGTCTTTTTTTGCTCGCTCTCATTCATTAAGTTAATGCTTCCTGTAAAATATACTGTACCACTTCAGCATCCATGTGAAGAGCATGATTCAACATTTTAGCAGTTTTATGCATTGAAATCATGTGCTTCAGGCACCTACCCAATGATATAACATTACTCACTGTATTTCTCATCAGGCACACGCAAACAAATTCACATAGTCCCAAACAAATGGTACTTCTGTGAAGCGTTACACCCCGTATGTGCAATAGCAGAATCAATGGTATTTAGTGGTGGAGCAGTCAGCCAGAGACGAGAGAAAAGAGCACCTGGCAGCAGAATCATTCAGCATTGATATTTAAACATAGCCCCGCAGAGCCCTGTCTACCCACCCTCACACTGCTAATCAGCTCTTCAACTTAGACAGAGAACATACTTTCTCTCAAGTGTGTGCGTGCGTATGAATGTCTTTGAACAGGTCAAAATGATCTCCTGAGCTGCTCGAAAAATAAATTGCTTTCAAAACTTTTCATCTCCGTTTTTGCAACAAAGAATCGGCTGCAATTTAACCGCTGTGATTCATTTATGCAGCTTAAATAAAATCAAATCTCTTTTTTCTGTTCCAGGAATATGAAAATGTAACCAGTTTCTATTCATGCATATGCAGAATTCATGCTAAGCAGACGACAGCTCCAAAACTAGTTTGCTTGCCTAACAAATTATGTCGCTACAATCAGACACAGTTTGCCATGATGTCACTTCCTACTGTCACATTTTTGATTTACATATTCATTGAGTGTGATTCATATTTATTTACATATTCTGTTGTCAGGGTTTTATAACAATTCGTAGCAAATGCATTCTGAAATCTCATTGTGACATCATTCCAGATTCCATTTTGTGTTCTTAACAGACATGTTAAACTAGTGTACAATTAAAATGCAGACAAATCTAGGGGTCTCTATCCAACACTTAATGTCTAAGGTCCCATGGTTCCCTGAGAAGGGGAACGAGACACTTGGATTGATGCTATGGGGAACGTCATCATTGTGACCGATGTGGTGTGTACAGAAGACCAGGAAACAGAGAGTTATTTTTAGCTACTCCTTGCTTATTCGTTTACTCAAGATCAGTGCACTTCACTTTCATAACAGAACAGACTCGCTCACAGAACCAGGCTTAATCAAGGCTTCTCTCTAGACATGCATAGTGATAAAGTCTCGTTTACGTATGGTAACCGACTTGAATGCGATCTTCGCAGAGAGACCAATCTACTTTGAGAGAAACTAAACGAGCCAATGCTCATTGGCATGCGATAATTGCGCCAGCTGCTTCTATCACGCAGCGCGGGAATATAATGAGCAGCAGGTGCAACGCATCTTTGGTTTTCACTGAGGAGCTGAGCCAGGGACCCGGCCGTCTGCAGCTGTGGTACAACAACATGGCGAAAACAACATGGCTAAGGGACAAACCTCTTTCAGGGAGCGTGGGTTACCGTACTTAACCGACACCTTCCCTTCATGTCAGTCACTCCTACGTTCGTAAGAGGGATCCGACTTGAATGGGATCCCTACCAATACGCCATGTTGTTGGCCCTTCCTGTGCCCTGCATAAGCCTCACTTCTCTCCCTTAGTTAGGGGCAGAAGCTTATGCGGGGAGTCCAGGTCACTGATGTTCTGCAAGACCCACTCAGTGAGAACATTAGATAACACTGAGAAAGCGTGCCCTTCCCAGGGGAAGGAGAAATCTGCGGAAACCATGACCTGCCCGGAGGGAGGTAACCTGTGGAGACTACACATATGGACTAGCCAAGGAGGGTAGTACGACATATGGAAGTCTCTGGGGTGGTTCCAGCCTAATCCTAGGGCGGAAAGCACAACGGCAAGGAAAGACAATGGCTAGCCGATAGGGTAGCCGTACCGTGGAAAAAACACATATGGGGTCACCGCAGGGGCCGCTACGTATGGACACCCAGCCAAGCACAGGTTCCTCAATGCATACAAGTGTTAGGCCTGGCGTCAGATGCTCTGCAACGTCTGACTGCCATATGGGTGACAGAGGAACTCAACAGGGTTAGCAGTCTCAGGGGAACACACTGGAGGAAATAGACGCATGTATCTGGCCATTCAGGCGAGAATGACGTTGCTTCCCAACACTTGAGCTGGTTCCCCACGCTACTGGCCACGTGGGGCGAGTATACGGGAGGATACCGGCTCTACACGAAGGCTATGGGATCTAGCGAACGTGTTGGGTGTCGCCCAGCCCGCAGCTCTACATATATCTGTCAGCGAGGCACTTTGAGCTAACGCCCAGGAAGAATTAACACTTCTTGTTGAGTGTGCTCACAAACTGAACAGGCAAGCCACGTCTTGGGATTGATATACCAAAACAATAGCATCCACTATCCAGTGGGGTAACCCCTGCTTGGAGACAGCCTTTCCCTTCTGCTGGCCTCCGTAACATACGAAGAGCTGGTCTGAGGTCCTAAAGCATTGCGTTCTGTCCAAGTATAACCGCAAGGAGCGGGCGGGACAGAGAAAAGCCAGGGCTGGGTCTGCCTCCTCTGAGGGCAGCGCTTGCAGGTTCACTACCTGGTCTCTAAGGGTGTGGTAGGATCTTGGGCACATATCCGGGCCGGGGTCTCAGGACAACGTGAGAGTTGGCTGGCCCAAATTCTAGGCACGATTTATTGACCGAAAACGCTTGCAGGTCCCCTACCCTCTTGATTGAAGCAAACGCAGTCAGGAGCACTGTCTTTAGTGACAGGATCTTTAGCTCAGCTGACTGCAGCGGTTCGAAGGGAGGTCTCTGCAGTGCGCTGAGCACCAGAGACAGGTCCCAAGAGAGTATAGAGGGGGGGCGAGGTGGATATAATCTCCTCAGGAACCTGACGATCAGATCATGCTTTCCCAATGACTTACCTTCAACTGCATCGTAATGCGAGGTAATAGCAGTGACATATATTTTGTGGGTGGAGGGAGGAAAGCACAACTCTGACCGGCTTCTTCGGGGGTCTTCCCTACAGACCAGTACAAGTACAAGACGTACTGCTAGCAACTCAAGGCAATTGGTATGCCAAATCCGGCTGAGGCCCCCGTCCACAGACCCGAAGCTGCATGCCCTTTGTCTGTGGCCCCCAGCCGGTGGCAGAGGCATCCGTGAAGACCACAGCATGCCTGGACACAGGTCTTGTGTCGAGGAAGAATTGAGATGTGAAAGTACACGCCCTTCAGGTCGATTGCTGCAAACCAATCTTGGGGACGGATGCATTTGAAATATGTTTCTGTGTGAGCATTTTGAACGGGAGCTTGTGCATGGCCCGATTCAAGGTCCAAGATTGGCCGTAAGTAACCGCCTTTCTTGGGTACAATGAAGTAGGGGCTGTAGAACCCTGACTTCATATCGGCTGGAGGGACTGGCTCAATCGCGTCCTTCGCCAGTAGGACTTCGATCTCTGCCCGTAAGACAGGAGCACCAGTGGCCAAGTCTAATTGTGCGGATAGGGGAGCACTAGCCAGGCCCCGAGAGACCGTACCAGTTGGACCAACGGAATCACAGACATACCCGCTGGCTGAGCTGCCAGATGCGGAAAGAATTTGTTAAATTCTTATAAATAAAGAATTTGCCCCCGTCGCAGCTCGGGAAAGCTTGGCAGTCGAACTTAGGTGTGACCGACATGAAAGGAAACCAAACAATCAACCACCATAGAAAACACTACAACCAGTGTCTGAAGCAGGTATGTAAACTCAACAATTTTATTGGCTGATGACAGTGACGTCACTAACGGAGTGCCATGTGAGTATAAGAGGGCATCTGCAATGTATGTCATCAACTTATTTGTCTGAAGGATCCAGAGACTCTCAGCACTCCCAAAGGTGCCCAATAACAACAATGGATGCTATAAGGCGGATTTTTATTTAAGGTGAATACTTGTTAGGTTCTACATGATTCAGTAAAGGCTCCGACGGGGAGCCGAGGACCCTACTTTAAAACCCCAGGGTTTCACTTTGCACTCAACCCTGAAGACTGTGATGGGCCATGACCAGGAGTTTTTTTTTACTCCAGTGCTAACTATAGTATTGAACATGGATCATACTAGACCTACTAAGCAACCAATTCACAGGGAAGCATAATTATACTTTAGAGCGTAAGATAGGGGAGAATATGGCTCAACACTGGAAAACGAAACTTTCAGTATATCAAAGTGGAGCAAGAGAGATGTCTTCCACAATACAACCTTTTTTCTCAACACCCTCTTCAGAGGGAGGAGAACATCAGAGATTGTGCAGATTCTATGTTGTGCAGAAGAGGCAGACTTAATCGCTAATACCTGCCTCTACTCTGTCCACCTACGAGCCCACAATGGAGACTGCCGTTTTGTTACTTCAGCAGACACAGGGCCTGAACCGCGAAGGGGAGCTCTCTCACAGCGGCTCATAACAGCGAGTGCATTCAGCACCCTCTATTAGCAAGGTTAGAGCCTTCACAGAGGATGCAACACCATGAGAGAGATAGCTCTTAAGCAGCTCTTCAACTGTGACATCCTTGCATTTTGCTATTACAAATTCCTCCATTACCTCAACCTCAATGTGGAAATCTAGGAGGAATAAGGCTCATACACTTACAGTATATGCAGGGCAGCAGAGGAAGTGGATTATTATTATTATTATTAGTAGTAGTAGTAGTATAACACCAAATCCAGTCAAATCCATATTCTTATCCCTCGGGAGACAATAAAGAAAGAACAGGGCTTACTGCGAATGCAACGCAATGAGTGCATCCAGCATTTATCTGACATGCACATACAAACAAGCGGCTCCAGAAGACAAAAAAGCTGATGATGCAGGCGCCCTCTTATTATCACGGGTGCTTCGGTATGACGTAATAGAGTGTCGTAGGCCAATAAAATTGTTGTGTTTAAACACATGGTTCAGACAGTTTATGCTGATGACGTTCTCCAGGGTCAATCCAAGACGCAGTGTTGAGTATCACTTCGAAAGGGAACAGAATGACCACCAAAGGGACAGGGATTCGATTTCATGTCCTGTTACCCTCACACCTTACCCCTAAAATCCACTGGATCCATCTATGGCGCGGAAGGTCAGCGCCACGTTTTTGATGCGTCCCTAGCTCGGCGTCAAAGTCCACTGGAAGCGTCTCAGACGCGTTTCAGCAGCGGAGCGTTGGTGACTTCTTCAGTCTCCACAGGGTGTTTTATTTTTAAAATCTACTGGATCCTCTATGCCGTTCTGTGTCTGACTTCCTGCCCGGTACGATGTGCTCTGTGCTGCTTGACGCGGCAAGCGGCGAAAATAGACCTGCTACCTATTCTCTGCGGAGCGGAGCGGAGAGACGCTTCTGGGACGCTTCTGAGTCGCGCTGCGTCCGCAGCTGGTGGACTTAAGAGCATTGACTATAATGGCCGCGATTAGCTCCGGCATCCGCGACGTTCCGCGCGTCGTAGACGGATCCAGTGGACTTTAGGGGTTAGCCTTTCTTTGGCTCTCAGTGAGCCACCCACTGACAGAACAGGCTATTTGCTAATGTATTTGTCTGCCTGTATACGTCTGATCTTCATGGAAATGAGAGATGTGACACACTTCAAACTGTATTTAGAATGGTTTGAAGGCGTATCACAAAAAATACAGTATCTATGTAGTATCTTCTCAATGCCTTCCGTCTCTCGCTCTTTCTATATTTACTTTTCCAAATAGTCAAACTAGCTTTCCCGTATGACAGTATGATGGGTTTAACAACAGAATATTTTAACATGGATGTAGTCATCAAGTCTGCTTCAAGCATCTTTGATTTAATGAGTCTAATCTTTTGGTGTGAAGATGAAGAAAATAACACAGACACTTTATTCCACAGCCTCAGAGCACCCAAATAAAAACATAAGAAGTATGTAAAATATAATAGCCTTCAGTGAGTAATTCAAAATTTAAACAATGACACACTGCAGCATTAAATATTGAAAATTGTATTTAAAATGGTCCAATTTGATGTATCAAAAAATAGGTTAGTGAGGACTGGTGAATCAAAAACGAAGCATTCATTGATAATGGTAAACTTCATGTATACTTGCAACAGCATAATGAAAGGTTTATAAAAATGTATCATAGAAATTTCACGGCCAATGTGTGAGAAAGTAACATGTTAAACAACATTAAAAATGTGAGCTCATCACTTGGCAACACGACACAAAGTATCTCTGAGAAAGACATTTGACAAAAAAAACATGTGAATGCACCAACTAATTAGAACTAGAAAAAACAATATTATGAAATATGAAATATTGTTTAATGTTGACATTTTAAACTACATTTGACAATATTCCTGAATATTGTATCTGGTTAATTTATTTTATTTTATTTATGATTTAAATAAATATTTTAGGTTTTGGATTATGGGTTGGATTATCATGTCATGACAGAAGCACTGAGCCAAATAATCTTTCTGAACCTCAATGACTAAAAATTTTCCAAACAGAAACGTCACAACACAATAGAGGAGTCCCTCCAAAGGGTTTTAATGATGGCGGTAAACATATTGCAGTTTTACAGCAGAAACAGTTGACTGTACAGTCTGGCTTCGGTTTGTCCTACAGTAATTTTCTGAAGCCTATGAGTCACAGAGGAGGTAGAACTTGCTGTGTGATCACTTTAACCAAGTTTAAATGGGGATTTGGAGGCAGAAGTGGACATATTTGTGCTGGCTCATTTCTCTAATGTTGTTTCCCTGTTGATGGTGCAGTGTGCTGGTAATGAAGTTAATTTAATGTCAGTGTAAAATGACTGGGAGGCGACTCTTTTCACTGCCTTGCGCTGAACACATTCTTAGTAGATACAGGACCTCATTAGAACTTTGCATGTGGTAGAAAACTTTCAAATAAGATGCAGAATTGAAGGTCTCTTGTGTAATGCAGATAAAACACAACAATTATGATAGAAACCAGTTACCAGTGTGCTCCGCTGTCTGCTGTGTTTCTGCACCTGTGATGAATATTCAGCCTCACGCCAAAATAAATCATATTTTATCTGAGTTGAGAATGGGAGTTTGCAGTCTATATTGGATGTGATTTCATAAAAACTACTGAGGAATAGACCTCATTCACAGCAGTGCCATCACTGAGCGAGGCTGTGAGGGATAGACATACACTAGCCTATACTGCCAAAAGTATTGGGACACCCTCCAAATCATTGAATTCAGGTGTTCCAATGACTTCCATGGCCACAGTTGTATAAAATCAAGCACCTAGGCATGCAGACTGCTTCTACAAACATTTGTGTGTCGCTCTCAGGAGCTCAGTGAATTCAAGCGTGGTATACCGTGATAGGTTGCCACCTCTGCAAAAAGTCCATTCGTGAAATATCCTCACTGCTAAATATTCCACGTCAACTGTTAGTGGTATTACTGTATAATAAAGTGGAAGCAATTGGGAACAACAGCATCTCAGCCACGTAGGCCACATAAAGCGGGGTCAGAGCATGTTGAGGCTCACAGTGCTCAGAAGTCGGCAAATTTCTGCAGTGTCAATAGCTACAGACCTCCAAACTTTGTGCGGCCTTAGAGAGAGTAGAGAGCTTCATGGAATGGGTTTCCATTGCCGAGCAGCTGCATCCAAGCCTTATATCACCAAGTGCAATGCAACGCGTCGGATGCAGTGGTGTTAAGCATGCCGCCACTGGACTGTAGAGCAGTGGAGACTGGTTCTCTGGAGTGACGAATCGCGCTTCTCTGTCTGGCAATCCGATGGATGAGTCTGGTTTTGGCGGTTGCCGGGAAAACGGTATTTGCCTGACTATATTGTGCCAAGTGTAAAGTTTGGTGGATGGGGGTATTATGGTGTGGGGTTGTTTTTCAGGGATTGGGCTTGGCCCCTTAGTTCCAGTGAAAAGAAAGAATTTGTGGGAACAGTTTGGGGATGGCCCCTTCCTGTTCCAAAATGACTGCTCACCAGTGCACAAAGCAAGGTCAATCAAGACATGGATGAGCGAGGTGTGGAGGAACTTGACTGGCCTGCATAGAGTCCTGACCTCAACCTGATAGAACAACTTTGTGATGAATTAGAGCGGAGACTGCGAGCCAGACCTTCTCGTCCAACATCAGTGCCTGACCTCACAAATGCGCTTCTAGAAGAATGATCAAACATTTCCATAAACACACTCCTGAACCTTGTGGAAAGCCTTCTCAGAAGAGTTGGAGCTGTTATAGATACAAAGGGTGGGCCAACTCCATATTAAACCCTACAGATTAGTAAGAATGTGATGTCATTAAAATTCATGTGCATGTAAAGGCAGACGTCCCAAAACTTTTGGCAATATAGTGTACATCTCTGTGGGTTGTACCACTGTTGTTTGATGTATTTTTGGATTGTTCTGCTGAGGAAACACTATACAAATATCTTTCCATGAAACCTAATAATCCAGATGCATGAGTTGTCTTATCTATCTATCTATCTATCTAGTCGGTCTGTCTTTAAAAAAAATGTACATACAATATCATTCATACTTTATTTATCAAATCAGTTGCCAGAAAATGATACCAGAATGTTTGGAATTTTCGACCTCACCCTTTAAATATTTAGACCTTTGAGATTGTGATTGTGTGTGTGTGTGTGTGTGTGTGTGTGTGTGTGTGTGTGTGTGTGTGTGTGTGTGTGTGTGTGTGTGTGTGTGTGTGTGTGTGTGTGTGTGTGTGTGTGTGTGTGTGTGTGTGTGGCCTGGTAAACCCTACGTTATGGGGACAAAATGTCCCCACAAGGATGGCAATATCCGAAATCCTTGTTCGTGTGGGGACATTTTTGGTCCCCATGAGGAAATCAGCTTATAAATCATACTAAGTGATGTTGTTTGAAAATGTAGAAATGTAGAATGTTTCCTGTGATGGGTAGGTTTAGGGATAGGGTTAGTGTAAGGGAATAGAATATACAGTCTGTACAGTATAAAAATCATTATGTCTATGGAAAGTCCCCATAAAACATGAAAACACAACGTGTGTGTGTGTGTGTGTGTGTGTGTGTGTGTGTGTGTGTGTGTGTGTGTGTGTGTGTGTGTGTGTGTGTGTGTGTGTGTGTGTGTGTGTGTGTGTGTGTGTGTGTGTGTGTGTGTGTGTGTGTGTGTGTGTGTGTGATCTCAGTATTAGCTGTGTGATCATGTAATAGACCATTTGACAAAGCCATGGTCTGTCATCAGTTCAGTCAGCTTCCATCAGCATCAGTGCATGAAAACATACACAACACACACACACACATGCTAAAGAGATCTTTACAGGTGGCCTAGCAGTGGGGAGAATTTTAAATGGAGTTTATGAGATGAATGGTAGGGAGTGTTTAAGGCCTCAAAGGCTAATGGACCAGCTCAGTGTGTGCAGACAGCATGCTGGTTTTCTCAAAGCACACATAAAAACTTAAACGCACACATCACTGTGTTTAAGAGGCCGTGCTTTTTTCCTCTAAAACGGATGAGTGATTGTGATTTGTGTTGTTTGAATAATTATTTGATGATTGCCTGCATCGTTCACTGACCAATGTCCTCATGTAGACCTACATATTCACACTCACTTATACACACACATTTATCTATATATTTAGGACATACTATAAACTTCTGTAATGTTTTGAACAGTTATTATTATTGTTGTTAATTATAAAATAAAATTATTTTATGAATTATATATATATATATATATATATATATATATATATATATATATATATATATATATAGGGGGGGAAAATGGTTTCTTTGTCTCTCAAAAGCAGATTTAAAATTGTTGTTTACTTTTGCTTTTTATTGTAGCTCTACAGCAGTTTGGCACCATCACATTGCTCAACATTTGCGTCAACATTTGCAAATATTTGAGCTCAACACAAAGCAAATGAAATGTCTCCATGAGAAATAACAGTATGTTGTGGGCAGGCAGTGAGTGCTGAAAAAGATAAATGAACCAGCTGACATGATGACTCATCACGTTCAATGTAGCACAAATCATTTTTGTTGTTTAACTGGCATTTGTTTGACATTTGTCGTTGTATAAATTGTTTGATTGACAGCTGTGGCTATAGTGTATCTCCATCTGACCAGATTGAAATTAAAGAATAGTTAAGTAACAAAATGAATGAAGCACTGCAATGAATTGGAATGACTTTGGCTGTTTGCCTATTTCTCATCATTTACTTTTACATGCAGAAGGTCGTGAATGACAGTGATGAGTCTTTTGTTTGGAGAGTGTGACAGGTCACTGGCTTTGCTAGAGCTGTGTGGACTGCGAAGATACACTCGATTCATGCTTTGGTCCTATTGTTTTCCTCATAACAGAAGGATTGTCTGATATTTGTGTTTTGTTTTAGCTGGATGAGGGGAATTATGAGGGAATAACATGGAAAATAAGCAGTGTGGGTGCATGAGAGAGATATTATTGTATTATTGCTAATCTTTCCTTCCTACAGTATACAGAGGAAAATATTATTGCTCTTTTATAGTTTTGGAGACTTTTTTCATAAAAATCATAAAAACTATTAAAATTATATATATATATATATATATATATATATATATATATATATATATATATATATATATATATATATATATATATATATATATATATATATATATATATATATATATATAGTAAAAACTAGTAATTATGGATATAATATAGGCTATAAGTTTACACTGGCAGAATTTGATGAGAAATATTTGAGTTCATATTCCAGAACTTTGATTGCAGATTATGGCATCTGAGCAGAGTTTGAGACATTATTGTGATTACAGGGGTCATTTACTCAGGAGAAACGTCTGAGAAGCAGAAGACTTAAAAGTCTCATTTGCTTTCCATTTGATCTAGTTTCTCACTAGGAGGAATTAAATATATATTTCCGTGAGATTTTTTCTTATGAGAAAAACTTTTGTTTTTGCACTTATTTTCTCATAATTGGCTCAAACAACAAGTAACTATAGAAAATGTCGCATAAACACACATACGCACATACCATATGGTTATTCTAATGCAAGTAAAATGAGCATGACGTCACGTCATTGACGTGTATAACACACGTGCAGAGACACACACTTGAGAAAATGTGTTTTGGCTACTCGGTTAATAGCAGCAAAGAGCCGTTTATGCATGACGGAAGTCTCTTCTCGTGTTTGCTAATTAAACAGTCCAGATGTGTTGAAATATTTGCGGTCCTTTCAGTACCATAATTAAATAACAATTACAACTGCCTAACAGCTTTTTCCACCCTGTCTGTGCGTTCGTGCGCGAGCCTGAAGGACAGAGCTCGAGTCATGGAGAAGTGTGTGTTTTCACAGACAATAACACGCTAATGAAGAACACATCAAACTGGAGTGCGCGCGAGAGAGAACCAACTGCAAATGATCCGTGTGAATTTGTTCTCTTCAAAGATGTGCCATCAGTCATGCGTGCTCGTCCGGCTCCTACTGAATGGAAAGGTAGAGCCCAGTAACACATTTATGTTCTAAAAAAAAGTTTTGGGAACAGTGATTTTTAATGTTTAACGTTAAAATGTCCGGTTATCTTGTCGTGGTAAGAACATATAATATGTTAGTAGCCTATTACGTATAACGTTCTTTTTTAATCACAATAACATTCTTTGAACGTTTATTTGTAATATCCAAAGAAGTTAAACATTAACAACCATCAAGTACAAATAACATAAGGATGTTCTGAAAATGTTCTAAGAACATTTCTCGCAACATCACAATCGCATTGCTATCAAATTTTTCTAAGAACACATAGGCTAAATGTTTTTTAATGAACATTTCATCTTAACATTTACATAACCTTTACAAAACATCAGTGAAAGTTGTGGAAACATTCCCTGCTAGCCAGTGTCACAAGCATTCAGAAGAGAATGTTTCTCGTTGTTTTCTCTCCTTTGTCATTCTTTGGTGTGTCGTGCCTCTCACCTTGATAAACAGAAATGATTGAAATAATCCTTAATGCCGGTTAATTACCACTAATCACCACCGTGACCTCTCTCTCTCACACACACACACACACACACACATCATTAATGCTAATGTTCCCTAAACGAGTAGTTCAAATACAGCATATAATGTATACCTCATCATCATATTCACATCATGCACCACAAATAAGCCCCTTTATTTTTATTCTTTATTTTATTCTTTATTAACTTCCTATCAGTCGATTGACTGACAGAACCAGGTGATTTGACCACAGGTTAGGTTATCAAGAGATTTGAGAGGGTGTTAATTGGCAACTTCAAGTGAGGGCCTCAGCAGGAAGTAAAGCCCTTCCAGTAGAAGTTTTTGCATCCCGCTTTACGTTCCCGAGCGGGAATGTGGTTCGAGCTTTCTACCGAACGTTCTAGCTCCACACGCAGGTCCTCGTTTTCGTCCTCCGTTGAAATATCATTCTCACGCATCTCCATTTCAGGCATGGAGAGCAGGGAAAGGAGTTCTTCAACGTCTTTCTTGGTCCAGTCCTGGGAAAACATATGATGGGATCAACATTTAAGTTAATTCCCCCCTCTCACTTTCCCTTTTATTTGGATAATAAACACTGTCTAGTAAAGCTAATGGTGTGCATTAATTTAGATTAACGTATGAGAAAAAGCAGAAAAGCCATTTTGTATTTATTGGGGAATGTGCTTTTTGACTAGAGCTAAATGTATTCCATTAACTCAAAGTTCCTGTATAGTAAAAGACAATGCATTTTCTTGCCAAGATGTAAATGAGAAAAACAGAGGGTAATTTAGAAATGTGTGAGTGAAGGAAATGGAGAGAGAGGGACTGGAAGTAAGTAATGATGTCTTCCTATAGAATTAGAACGGGTAATAGTAATTTCCCATTTAAACATCTATTAAAAGTCGAATGAACTAGAACATTAAACAACCTGAAACTGGAATAGACCTGAAAAGGATCAAAATTAAACTAAACTGTCATTATTTACTGTTATATGTATATAAGAGCTGAAATATTCTTCTTCTTTAGTGTTCTGCAGAAGAAAGCCAATTCAGTACATGTTTGGAATGACATGAGTGAGTAAACAAAAATGTTGGGGGGTAAACTATCCATTTATGTCTATTTAGAAAAAAAAGTCTAAATTGATATTGAAATGTAACGCATGTAAAATATTTGAGTGTGCAGAATTGAACATGCAGATAATGTAAAAATAGAACTCATTTGAACAGATGGTAAAAATAGGCGGTCCCGTGCAGCTAACAAAATATGTCCTAACGTTTTGCTAATGGTCCCATTAAGTTCTCAGAACGTAAAAAAAAACATAAAAAAATCAAAATTTTTTGGTTGTTTGAACAAGATTATTTGATCATTTTGCAAGTATTATGGAACATAAGATTTGAAAGTTCTCTGCACCATCTGAAAAAAGTAACAAGTAGTATCGTTTAAAAACAGACTGATGTCCAAACGAAACGTCTCAGAAAAACATTCCATGATTAATATGTAAGTAATATTTGTGAGCTGTTTTAATGTTATTAAAGACCAGATAACTTCGAATGAACATTCCGGAAGATTTTGAGAGAAATTTGGCAGAAAGTTCTGATAACGTTCCGTTAGTTGGGCCACTCAATGTCAATGCGCTTTCGAGACTCACCTGTGTAGCCTGACCAATCGCTTTTGCTCTCTGCAGAAGTCTTCGATGGCGGAAGTCCAGGTCCTGTTCTGGATGGGAGTTTGCACTGCGACCACACAGCACAAGAGACAGACCCAACAGGGCCAAATAACACTGCGACTCACACAGTCTCATCTTAAACCTCTGTTTTCCGCTCACGGAGTGTCTCTTCAGAGCTGTGGTTCTGGTTCTGGACCCTCGGAAATCCCAAGCGTTCTTTTTAAACTCTCTCTCCGCTCGTATTATTGACTGACAGCTGCCCAGGTTGCTGGGTGAGGGTGGATTGTGAAGTCATAAAGCATTAAAATTCTTCTGGTCCCACACTAATGGGAGACACTCTCATTAAGATAAGGCAAATGAACGAATTGCGACTTGACAATGGGAGCTACAATAAAAGCATTAGAGACTGAATGGATTTGGGTTTGTTCAGCTAATCTAAAACAAATACAACAGAGAAATGCCCGGTTTTGCGTCTCCCTCGCTCTGAAGCGCACGCCACGGAAGAAGTGAACGATAAAAGGTTTATTAACTTAATTGATTCTGAGTGAAGAGTTTAATGTGTCTTTTCTTGAAGTGTTAACACAAGAAGTAAGTGCGTTTGTGCTGTTGAGGGCATATTCCATTCCCTTTGAAAAGATAAATTAATGAATTGAATGATTTGTGAATTCTGAATTTTAGATTCAAAGTATTGATGAAAGATAAAGTGACAGGTGTGATATATAAATCAAATCCCAAACGTAATACAGTAGAAGACACAAAGAAAACGTCGCTTTTGCTTATATGAAGCCATTTTGTGTTATATGAAGCCAATGTTCTTTTCTCTTACAGATTACCTTAAAAATGGGAATTTATTTGGATTTCTGACAATTTACGTTTCACATTGTAGCATTTAGTTAGAAATGGTGGCACTGGGGATTTTGGGTGTGCGGTGACATTCCATGACTGCTTTACTACTTTCCTTAAGATATCACCGTGACCACCTACTACAAAAACGAGTGCATTTTGATTACAAATGTTTATAGATGCTTTTCAAAGCCAAAATCAAAATCATATAGTGAAATCTAACTCAAAAACATTCGCATTAGGCATTCAAAAAGCGATTCTGCCCTGACATCTTGTGGTCAGCCTTATAGTAGTAATGACTTGCTGAAAAGACAAACAAATCTCAAAACCAGGTTACATAAAACAGAGGATGGATGGATGGATGGATGAATGGATAGATAGATAGATCTACATCTTCGTCCAAAAAGATTATTTATTCAATTAGTGCAATGTTACTACACATCCAAACACAATAATCATTAAGGGACTGAATTAAGGGGACAAAAATGTGTCATAGGCCAATTAAAACTTGAAACTGAGATTGTGATCCTATACATTTTGTACATAAATATGCAATATATACACATCGTTTTGGACCAAAAACCATTACAGCATTTTCAATTTTCAATTTCGATACAGTTCTCGAGCTATTAAACACTGCAGTCAAAAAAGAGACCATTAACTTCTAAACTAAATGTGTGCAATCATGTTTTTAGTTGCAATTATGAAACTGCAAAACACAGTGTTTGTGATTCATATGGACAGACAAATCACGTTCAGACAATTTTGCTTTCTATCATTCAGTACAGAAAAAGACAAGAAATATACACTCGACTGAGTGCGACAGACCTGCAACAAAGCAGATTATACAATGAAGGCAGTTTTCATATTTTCTGTATATTAAGATTACACTCATAATTTGTCAATGGAGTTGGCATTGATAAGCTTTTACATGTAATAATTCATTACAAAATATGTTTAAATTGAATATGAGTCATCAGGAAATGCCTTAATGCAATGCTATGATGTGCATCTAGTGAATTCACATACTGTAATGACTACACATGTACACACTTTTTCTCTCAACGTTTCTCAAGTTTCTTTTGCTAATAGCACCATTAACTCTGAGTCATTCAGAGTTAAGTATGAACAAGCTTAAATATGTTTTGCAAAACTTCAGCACAAAAAGCTATTTCAAATAAGCGTTGCACAAATAATTCAGAGAAAAAAAAACAGACTTTGTTTTTCTTGAATAAAGTTCCAAAAGCAAAGTAGATATAGCAATGTATTTGTATACTAAAGCGGTCAGAAAATCATAGTCAAATTATAAGCTGCATTGCTTACACTGAAAATTGCACACAATGCTTCAGACACATCCAAAATACTTGAGCAGCGATTTACTGAATTTTAATTCATGATATTTAGGCAATTCCTTAAAGGATGTATATAAAATAAATTTGGAGCTTGGAAGACGGACATTTATTAACTATGCATTATTGTTTATTAAATTAGTAACACATTAATATAATATGTGTTTATAGGGTGTTAGTCAGGAAGACATTAATGTGTAATAGTTAATATGGTAATAGGTATTTAAACTTTAATTACAAACTATTTCTCTGTAGCATTGCTAAAGTGTAGATTACCTATTCTGTTGCTATTCATTTTAAATGCTGAATTAAATATACAGTTTATGCTCAATATGAGCAACCTGAGCTCAAACTATTATTCATTGAGTGCATCAATGGGGGGGAGGAATATTTTCGAATGGCTTACAACTGCTATTCCCACACACAAAAGTCATTCATAATCAACTCAATTGAAAAATAGTTACACTTTAGAGCATGAAAGCTGTATAGTAATGAGAATTAGCGTAACTGAAGTCACCCAAAATCCTGATTTGCACTCTCAGTTCAAAGTAAATTTGAGAGAAAAACATTTATAAGTGCTGGATAGGACACAGAGGACAGAACGCTGAAGAATCCTTAGCTGGCTGGTACCTTGGATTTAGAATAGAGCTAATCCAGTACAAATAACTTCCATTGTTTTGTTTGGTTTTTGTTCCTAAGAAAAAAGTTAGAATCAACTAAAGGTTGGAATACACTACACAACTTTTAAAATCTGAACAGATTTTAAAACATTAGGCATGATGATACACTTGACGACTTTGTAAATGGTTACAGAGACTTAATTCTCTAAACGGCTGAGGATCATGCACTACCAGACTTCCAAGTCATTCGAACACAACAAACTCGCACAGAAACACACGCCTCGTTGCTAGAAGACGTATGATAGTTTAAACAACTCAGGGTTGCCAATTCTCACGCATCCGGCGTGACACTCACGCTTTCAGCATCAATCTCATGCTCTCACGCACACGCAAGAAATGTCACGCCAAAATCCATTTTTCTCCCTTCTCAATCGAATCCGTTAATATTCTGTTGATGACTAGACTACCACAGCGTATTAGGGGCGGAGTGGCAATCGGGACTTTTCCCGGTGAGCCCGGTAATGTTTCGAGGTGTTCCTGGTGTGCTCAAACTGTGCAGCCTCTCTGCTCAACCCGTAAATAAATGCATCGATCCGCAAATTTTGTCTGGGTTCTTAAATGGTCTAGTGATAGACCTTTCAGTGTGTCAGAGGTTACGGGTTCTAATCCGCACTTGTATAGTTTTTTTCTCCAATTTTAGTTGTATTCATTTATTTTGTCATAAAAACTGAATATGTTCATTATCAGTGGTTACAGTCTATATCAAGCAGGGACACTTTGTGTGCATTTTATTTTGTGATTTCACTGGAACGAATAGGGGGAATGCATTGACGTCACTTTCCCGCCGGAACACGCCCCCTCAGCTGGACTGAGTGAGTAGGTCTCTGCGGAACAAAAGTGGGTGTTTCTAAATTTGTGGGTGTTTTCACACTGGTGGGTGTTTATAAATCATGTAATGAAAATGATGCCCTTCTCCCGACCCCATCCCTAAGACCTACCCACACTGTGACGTGGGCAAATCAGGTAACGCGGTTGAAAACGCCCCTCTGTTTATGGCCTCGCCCCCTGATCTGGTAACTCCTATTACCGTCTGCAGAGACCTCTATTTGGACTGAGTGGCAAAACAGCTGCTGTGTGACTGGATTTAATAGGGGAAACTGTGAAAATTCAAGTAAAATGAACGATTATCAATTTAAACTAAAGTTTGGACTCAATATAGTGTTCCTTACAACTTTCTAAAGATCCAGTGATCCATGGATATTGACATGCAGCCAGGAATCGGGTTGCCTGACATTCATCTGTGCCTGATTTCGACGCCGGGGAAATACATAATGTTAGGCCTAAAGCAAATTTTCCTGTGAACGCTTTATATAAATACAAAATAGGTAGGTCTAAATCTGGGTGATCACTTATATCAGTGTTATATATATATATATATATATATATATATATATATATATATATATATATATATATATATATATATATATATATTTATACATCATCGTCATATCGTCCAGCCCTAGAACTTGTATCGTTTTTTGTCAGTGTTTATTTAAAAACATCCAATAGCCTAATACAGAATATACAATGATAAATATTTAATTGATAAGTTGTTAATACAATATATACCAATACAATATACAACATACCCTCTATAGAGTCTCCGCAACTGTGAGATTGAAGCGCAAGCGCGCGTCTGAGTGAAGACTGCGCGCCCGCCACAAGAGAACAACTGTATCCATGACACTGAAAGCAGCAGCAACAAGCGCTCAGCTTGATTTAAAAAACATATATTTTAGCGCTAGATCTCTTATTTAATAGCGAACTAAATTAATGCTCTGCTAGTAAACTGGAGATGTTTTATTTATTTGTATTATGTACATCCATGCCTCAATGTTTCAAAAAGTGGTGGGGGACAATATCGATCCTGAGATAGGTGGTGGGACATGACTTCACTGGATCTAAACAAATCAATCTAACAAGATGTGACCAGCGGTGGCTTTCTTAATCTATTTTTTTTATCTTTATTTCTTTATAGTGCAATCAATAAATTAATTGTACATTTTGAAAAAGAGTTTACATTCTATTAGTTTGTTTGTGTGTGTGTGTGTGTGTGTGCGCGTGTGTGTGTGTGTGTGTGTGTGTGTGTGTGTGTGTGTGTGTGTGTGTGTGTGTGTGTGTGTGTGTGTGTGTGTGTGTGTGTGTGTGTGTGTGTGTGTGTGTATATCAGAGTTTATACTAAGTAAACATGGACTGACATTTCTAAAATTAGGATTAGGGTTACCAAAAATGTTCTCCGCGCACGCACTGACATTTTACAGAGTCTCACTCCAGCCAAAGTCCCAAAGTTGGCAACCCTGACAACTGTTGTAGCAAGAAAAAGCCTTGGGTGGGTAGATGCGGTCAGTATGGACTAAGCGGGAGTTAGAGGTGATTCTTGTTTTATTTGTGTTGATGAGTCACATATTGAGGCTAATGTGTTACGTATGGTCTGTTAATTCATTTTTGTATTGCTATTGTATTTGTATTGCAACACTGGTAGATAGAGGACAGCTTCGACGCATCATTCGCTACAATATGTGTTCTAAAATCGGCTTGTGTTTTGATATCCTCCGACTAAATGGAATCATAGTCTGAAGCTAAAAAATCAGAGTCTGTGCCTATCATAAACTACGCGAATTTATCATCTCCAATCTGCAGACTGGCGCAGACTTTCGGCAACTATTGTCGACTCATCTAAACTGCAAATCTGAGCAAAAATTGTGCAGTGTATTCCAGCCTTAAAAGTTCCGATTGGGTGAAATGTGTTTAAAAATGACCTGTTGCTCCACCCATAACTGTATCATTCCACTCGTTGACTGGTTCACAAGGAACAGCAAACACAATGACAATTCACTCATAACCGGTTGTTTCTGGCTGAAACACTTGAGGGCTGACTTCACGGATCCTACCTACGTTACACAAGTCATGGAAAACTGACAAGTTTTCAAAAGTTTATAGTTCAAGTCTCATACCAAGGTCACCTCTGACCTTAAGGCTACTGCTTCATACAGACCCGACAGCGGCTGATGATTTCTTTCTGTCTTGCTGTCTGTTGGACAGGCATACTGAAGAACAAGAAATAAGGTAAAGGTTCATTAATGTTGTTTACTTAATATAATAGTATTTTTAAAACTATGCTTTAAATTTCAGAATCGCCAATTTTATCTAAAGCGGATTCAATAAAAAATGTTAATCTTCTAAATTTGTGTACCTGAACATTCTGCTAGGGTCAAGTGATGCAAGCCAGTAGCTGTAGGAATCAGGATAGAAGTTACATGAGCCACGACCATGACACTCTATGAATGGAATCTTACGGAATTCTTCCAGGCAGGATCCAGGTGAGACCAGGGGTTGTCCGGAACCTTCTGCACCTGCCCCCGTTTGCTAGGATGGATGGATGGATGAATGGATGGATGGATAGATAGATGGATAGATAATAAACATGAACTTAATCTTTGATTTTGATCTCATGTCCTTACTGGCATACTAAGTAAAAAATTGCCTGCCTCTTACCATTGCAAAGGAGTAACCTTGCCATAGTGGAAGCCATCCTGTTGGACATTTTGGGATATCAATGGTCTGGCTGTGAATTGCTATTACATTAGCTGGTGCCTCACACACAGCACACCTTTGAGGAGGAGGAGGAGAGAGAGAGAGAGAGAGAGAGAGAGAGAGAGAGAGAGAGAGAGAGAGAGAGAGAGAGAGAGAGAGAGAGAGAGAGAGAGAGAGAGAGAGAGAGAGCCTGAACTATTATCGTATTATCTATCCACGGATGTCTTATAATTGAACACAAACTGACTGCAAGTACTACTGAGGAAACACAGGCTGTGTGTTTACCTGCTGATATACCGTGCCAATGGATCTCCAAAAATCAACTCCTCGTTTGCAGACTTCGGCGTGTCTGTAGACAGCCAATAGGAGTAATCATTTCGAGAGGCGTAGCGACAAGTGTCGTTTTGATTACAGACCAGGAAAGGCATGGTGGAGAACCTTGGCAAACAGCTTCCCAGAGTTCCTACAAACACACAAGTAACCAGATTGTGAAAATCTGAATTTCTGTTGTGTGTGTAAATGTGTCCATTTGCATTATGTGTATTTGTTTGAGAGTTGTCGTATGAATGCTCTGTCTGTGTTTCATGCCTAAGTCTTGTCCGTGCCCGTCGTTATTGCCGTTGATGAAGAGAAGCGAATATCCAAAGTACAGATGTTTCGAACCATCAGGACAGACTGGTACATCTATTGTCTGGCTATGCCTGGTAAAAAGAAATCCGTCTCTTTTCCCATTTCTTAGTTTTCGCCCTGGTGGACCCTGTGAGCCCTTGGCACCCACTTCGCCTGGCAAACCACAAGGACCTTGGAAGGCAAACAAGTGTTTTTTTCTTTTTCTTTTTTACATGATGGCATTTTACTTTTTAACTGGGAATTTTGGAGAGATGTCACCTAAAACAAGTTTTTAATGGATACTTTCATTCAGCAAGAATGCATTAAACGGATGGAAAGTAACAGTAAAGACATATATATTGTAAAAACAAATTATATTGCAAATAAATGGTGTTCTTTTGAACCTTCTATTCATAAAAGAATCCTGATCATAAAATGATACATGACAATATTACCCTAGTGAAAAATAAATATACCAAAATACATTTGAAATCCATTTATTTTATGCTAAGTATGCTACAAATTTGCATATTTATGTACTTATAAATACCCTGCAATTGTACTGTTGGTATACTGAACTTATATACTTGAAGTCTGCTAAATTGGAACAACTAATTTTGTACTTAATGCACTTTAGTTATCCAGGAATAGTGCCGAGGTTTCAACTAAAGATGTATATTTGATTGTGCTAAAATGGAACAATTGCAGGTAGACGAGGTACACTTTAAATATCTTGCATTTAAAGACTTATATTATACAATGATCATACTATCCTTACTAATAGTGATAATAAAACACATTTTAGGCTTAATATTAAGAAATGTGCATTGTGCAATTAAGAAGTACTCCAAATAAATTTTAATTATGATATTTATATCAGTAATCGTCAAGCGATATGTCAGTTAATATGTTCATGGATTTGTAGTATACTTAGTATGAAATAAATGTATTTCAAATACATTTTGGTATAGATATTTCCACAAAAATATTAAGCAGCACAACCGGTTTCAACTTTTGTAATAAGAAGAAATGTATCTGGAGCCTGAAATCAGCATATCATAATGATTTCTGAAGGATCATGTGACACTGAAGACTAGAGAAATGATGCTGAAAATACAGCTTTGATCACATGAATTAATTATATTTGAAAATGTACTTAAATAGAAAACAGTTATTTGTAATAGCAATAATATGTAACAATAATACTAAATAAATAAATTCAGCCTAAATAAGCATAAGAGACTTTTTTTCCAAAACATTAAAAACCTTACTAACCAAATATTTTTTTTTATGGTAGTGTACAATTAGCTATATTTCAAAAAGAAAAATCCAAACTTCTAGGCATACCATTTTTAAGACTTACCTTGTTGTCCTGGTGGACCTGTGTCGCCCTTCGGTCCAGGGCTCCCCTTTGGTCCAACATCTCCGTCTGCACCTGTATATCCCTTCGGACCATGCACTCCTAAAAGGTGGGGAATTATGCAAATACAACATGAATTCATTAAACATTAGAGAATATTAGATCATTCTGTTTGTGGTGTTGTACCTTTTGGACCTCGTAATCCTTTAGGTCCAAGTTCTCCTGGTTCTCCTTTCTGCCCGACTTTTCCAGGCAAACCAGGGTCACCGGATATAGAGATGACCTCACTCACAGCATCATAACCTTTTGCCCCTAAATGATCATTACACAAAAAAAGGGGAAACATTTTCAGATTTGCTCGTAAAATAATATATATTAATATATGACACAACAAACTGCAATGGCTTCTTTTTTAATATGTTTAATATGCCAGTATATAAAAGATCACCTTTAAGTCCAGGAGGTCCTTTACAACCTTTTAATCCAGGAAGCCCAATTGGACCACAATATCCTTTTTGGCCTATAATGCAAGTATAGCCAAACTTGGTAACACTTTATAATAACTGCATGCTATTAATCATTAATTAAGCATTAGTAAACAGTTAATTAATAATTTATTAATCATTTAAAGCATTAATATACAGTTATAAATACAGTTATAACTGCTTTATTCTATATTCTATTTTATAACTATAATGTGTTTAATAATTGTATTGTCATACTTTATTAATGATCCATTTATAATTTCTAAATTAAGTATAGCAATATTTACAAACCGGTTATTTAGGAGTTGTCAGTGATTCATAAGATCACCTAGAAATTGTAAGTAAATGTAGTAAATTCCAGTAGTTATAAAGCATTTAGTAGTGGTCAGTTAACTATTTTTGTGAGCTCATCTAAAGTGAGGACTATGTATGCCTTGTAAAGCACTTACAAAGGAGATTTAAAGGCTCATTTATTTTCTACACAGAAAAAAAGAAACAAACAAAACACAGTGATACAGAACATAGAACTATTAACTGCCTTTAGATCTCCTGTGTAAATGCTTTAAATAGTCCTAGCTTTAGATGAGCTCACAAAATAGTTAACTGACCACTACTAAATGCTTTATAACTACCTGAATTACAGTAGAAATACATGTTAATAAAGCATTTACTTACACACTAACTATTACTGTCTGAATAATAAGATGTATTAAAAGCATATCTATAATGTGTTTAATAATTGTATTTTCATACTTTACTAATGATCAATTTATCATTTCTAAATGAAGTATTGCATTATTTACAAACCAGTTATTTAGACGTTGTCAGTGGTTCATAAGATCACTTAGAAAGTGTAAGTAAATGATTAATAAACTATTTAAATGTACATTAAATCAAGAATAAAGCATTTGTAGCTGTATTTATAAACTGCTTATTAATGTATATTAATGCTTGATAAATTATGAATTAACTGTTTACTAATGCTTAACTAATGATTAATAGTGCAGTTATTATAAAGTGTTATCAAAAACGGTAAATAAAATGAACATTTTTCTACCAGTCAATCTATTTAACTAATTGAAGATTTATTTACATTTCATTAAATTCCTATTTAATTAAGATTTCTTACCAACTGGTCCAACACAACCAAATGACCCCATATTTCCTTTCAGACCCTTGAAACCAGGATATCCATCTCTCCCCTGAAAACAGTACAGTTTATCCCAGGTCTGGATCTAACAAACAAACTCCACAATTTATTCAACAACAAATTATATGCTTTAAAGGCCCACTGAAGTGCCTTGGAACGTGCAGCTTTGTATAATGCGTTGACGTAATTTCCACTGAAACAGGAAGCTAAGGCGAGACATATTGAATGGCTCCTCCCCCTTTTCAAATAGGCAATAGCATTTACCTCACAGACTACAAATCGTACTTGACAGCACCATGGAAGCGAATCCGAGCACTGATGATACGTTAGATTCTAGAGAGCGTTTGATTGGATAGAAGATGTGATAAGAAGCTTAAGTCTGCGGTGGTGTCATAAAAATCCGATCCATTTTAGCGGAAGTGAGAGACTGTAAGTTTTGAATGCTTATATCTCCTAAATGCGAATTTTGCCATTGTTTTGAAACACATAACCTTAAGGCTAACATATTCATACTAAAAGCTACAAAATTTAATTTTGGTTTTAGGGGGCCTTTATTAAAATAAATCTCAAACTATTAAAAATTATTATTATCGGTAATTGAACTAAATCTGAAATAAAATATAAATATTAGATGAAGAACTTGAACTTAAAATTGTCTTGGCAACTAACTGAAACAAATAATGAAAATATAAAAATAAAATCTAATTCAAAATATTAACAATATTAACAATATTAAAACAACTATAATACTAAATAAATAATTAAAGCGCTTTCACAGACCCAATGGCCACCAAAGCACTTGACATTTTTGCCTCACATTCACCCATTCACTCACTCATTCATACACCAACGGCGGTGTCAGCCACGCAAGGCACCATCCTGCTCATCGGGAGCAGCTGGGGTTAGGTGTCTTGCTCATGGACACCTCAAACACTTGGTCTGGTGGAACCGGAGATTGAACCACCAACCTTCCGGTTTGTAGACAACCTACATGAACCACTGAGCCACTGCCGCCCCAATACTAAATAAATAATACTGAAGAACTGCCATTTTCAAAAGCATTTATAGTTAACAGTAATTATTATGGAATACTTCTACCTGGTTCTGCAGACTTAAATCTAAAAATCCAAATATAAACAACTTCAAAAAGCCCAATTGATAGAGATCTAGTTGACCACTTACTGGTTCACCAAGAACACCTCGATCACCAGCACAACCGGGTGGCCCCACAAGTCCCTGGGGCCCGTTGCTGCCTTTATCTCCCTTTGGGCCTGGACCGGGGTCACCAGGAGGACCATATGGTCCTCTGAGACCTGTATTTAAAAATACACAGAAACAACAGAAGAAGTGATCAGTAATTAATAGCAGGTTGAGAATAAACAATAGCAGGCTCTAAGCACTATAGATGTTGCGAGAACCATAAATATGAATTTTTTCATGAAGAATCTACATGTAGTCTATTTATTTACATGCATTGTCAGGACACATTTCCAATTAGATTAATATCAAACCTAAAGAGTGGTGTCTGCACACACAAAAACTCACTACCACGATAACAGGGTTTTGCTGGTGGTAGCCAGTGTCTTGAGTGGCTTTTAGTATGTTATTGTGGTATCTAGGGTCTTTAGTTGGTTATGGCTATGTCATTGCTTTAGACCAGGGGTGTCAAACTCAGTTCCTGGAGGGTCACAGCCCTGCAGAGTTTAGCTTCAACTGTAATTAAACACACCTGATCCAGCTAATCAAGTCCTTAGGTTTATTTAAAAACTACAAGTATGTGTGTTGGAGCTGGTTGGAACTAAACTTTAGTTCCAAGAATGGAGCTAATTTTGACACCCCTGCTTTAGACCTATAAAATAATCCACCCCCAAGTTTCTATGTTTTTCTCTATGTTTTCCTATCATTCACCAGGTAAAAATCAGGGTAAGTCTCCAACAGGTAAGTCTGACCACTTAGAAAAGCAATAACACACCTCTCTCCGACACGCTTGATAATTTGAGGTTTCTTTCATGTCCGTTGCAAGTATAGTGGGGTAAAGGGTTCAAAAGAAACATTAACCCTTGGTACTATCAATAGTAAGAAAGCATATTACTAATTATAAAAGACGACTAATCACCTGGTGGGCCAGGTAGTCCATTAGGTCCTCGCTCCCCTTTTGGACCACTAATACAGACACCAGGTGGACCTGGGCACCCTTGTCGCCCCATATCTCCTGGTTTGCCTGGAGGACCAATAACTCCAGCTGGACCGTAGGGACCTGGTGGCCCACATGGCCCTGGGGGTCCAGAAAAGCCTTTAGTACCTGAAATTAAACATACACATAAAGTGTTAGCATGGATAAGTGATTAAGATCTGCATGTTAGAAGGGTAGGCTTTCTAATCGTGGACTTACCTTTCTCACCCTTGATGCCAGGTGGGCCAGGATCCCCATTCTTAGTGCCTAAAAGAACAAAATCAAGAATGATTAATTAGAATACTCCTTCATGTGAACGAGTGTGTGTGTGACATCTTACACCCTCTATCTCCTTTATCTCCAGCAGATCCTGGAATGCCATCTCTGCCTTGAACTCCTCGATATCCTGAAGACCCAGGATCTCCAGCTGAACCAGGAACACCTTAATAAACATAGAGATGTATGACTGGAAAAAAAACAACAAACCAGTGGTGTGATTTCATCATGTTTTACAGAATATGTATTCTTGGTGTTAGATGTACGTAAGTTACCGTTAACACATTTAATACATTTAACAGAAGGGGATAATTTAATGCTAGAATAGGATCGTACCCGGTGGACCACAGGGCCCTTCACATCCAGATGGACCTGGAAGCCCATCTAAACCCTCATCACCAGTAGCTCCTGGAGGTCCTAACAAAGTGACATTGGATAACAGGATAATACTTCATGTGTCTTTGTGATGGGATGAATATATATATATATATATATATATATATATATATATATATATATATATACACACATACATACATACATACATATATATATATATATATATATATATATATATATATATTGGAAATTATATAATCAAAAATATTTACATGAGTATTGAATTAAAATGATTCAATTTTACTGTATAAATGAATACCTGGATCTCCTGGTACTCCAGTTTCGCCTCTTTCCCCAGGAACCCCTGAGAAACCTGGGAGACCATTTGTCCCATGTATACCCTTGTCACCCTTTTCCCCTCTACCCCCTGGACAGCCTGGCTCACCCTTACAGAATAAGAAAAAGAAAGCAAGGGAGTGGGTACTGGGTTAGGGTCCTGCCTTAAAAGGCAAATGCAACTTTTTTCAACAATCAGAATTGAACTATGGAAATTGATACCTTCTCACCAGGTATTCCTGGAAGCCCTGGCCCAGGTGGGCTGGGTTCACCTTTGATCCCCTTTGGTCCATTTGGCCCTAGGGCACCAGGAGTCCCAGTCCCCCCACGAACACCAGGTAAACCTTTGAGGCCTTTTACTCCTGTGGGACAAACACACACATTTGCATATGTGAAACAGCTTATGGAAAATACATCTGAAGCATCATGGCGTTGAAACAAGGGTTAGATTGATGAGCGTTTATGAACTTGCCTGGAAACCCCATAACTCCTGGATCCCCGAAGTTTCCATCAAGACCCCGATTTCCTGGAAGCCCATTCTGGCCAGGGTCACCAGGAGGGCCTGGCAAAAAAGAAGGTTTGTACATATGGACTATGTTCTAATGTGGACAGCAAGGTTTTGGATTTAAGCATCTATACCTGGTGGACCAGGAAATCCTGGAACTCCATTCTTCCCACATTGTCCATAATAGCCTTGGAATCCTAATTCCCCTTTAGAGCCAGGTAGACCAAGAAGACCTAAAACACATGGAGGATGTTTAATATAATGTCTGAGAAGTGTTGCAGTTCCATCAACAGGGTTGAGCTTACAGAAAACTAATTGAGGAACAGACAAACTGAATGTATAGACATAAAGGCTTGCGTATTTAACAGAAGTGGAAACCAGATGTTGAAAGGCTCACCTGGTAGGCCAGGGTCACCAGGACTCCCTGGACACATAATATTTGATGGCAGTCCCTTTGGACCAAAGCTCCCAGGGTCTCCTGGTTCCCCGGGTTTTCCTGTGTCACCAGGCACTCCATTCCTACCCATTAAACCTGATGACATACCATAACCATCATTATAATATTACTAATTTTACCAATATAAAAGAAAAAAAGCACCTTGAACAAAAAAACTTTGCTAGATTTGTATGTGTGTATGTTTGAACCTTTAGGTCCCGGGAGCCCTGGTGGTCCAGGATTTCCATCTACTCCAGGTGGACCAAACATTCCAGGACTCCCCTGACCTCCCTGTGTACCTGAAACAAAACAAAGCACTTAGAAAAAGCTTAAATTGGTTGATGTATTTTGGAAAATAGTATCTGGTCATTAATTGTTTGATCAATCTCCATGTTCCAAAAACTTGGAAGTTGAGTACCTGGAAAGCCTGGAGAACCATCCCGACCGTGGAAACCGTTTGGTCCCCGGATACCAACCAAACCAGCCTCTCCAATTTTCCCAGGTATCCCAAACACACCTTGTATACCAGGTAAACTCATTCCAGGTAATCCAGTTTCACCTTTTGGTCCCTTTAGCCCTTGCAGCCCTAAAGACAATATATGACACAGTGGACACCATTGTGGGGATTTGCACAAACTGGTATCTTGATAGTGACCTTTGCCATCAATTCATTCACTTTAATATCTAATCATAAATGTTAATATCTACAAATATTGGATTTTCTAACCAGTGGGTCCATATAGTCCTCTGATGCCTGAGGGCCCTTCGTCACCTTTAGCTCCTGGCATACAACATCCTGGAACACCAGCTTCTCCTGGCAAACCATCCAGACCCCTTGCACCTGTGTGAACAGTCTGCAGGTGAGAGATTGACTGATATACTGTATACTGTAGATGAACAGAGATTGTGTGCATATATAGCTGTGTGAATTGCATATTCCTTAGGGAAGAATTATGCTTGTGTAATTAAATGCATTGGCATTGAATCCACCAACCACGGTCTCCTGGTGGTCCATCCCTTCCTCTTTGACCTCGACATCCTGATAATCCAGGAGGGCCAGAGATTCCTGGTAGCCCAAGACACCCTTCATCTCCTGGCAGGCCTTGCCGACCCTTGGGCCCTGGGGACCCGAAAGTTATTTCACCCTGTGGATGGAATTTAAATTTATTCTGATTTTTTTTTAAACACAACTGTACTCATGTCATCTCAATTAAATTAGTTTTTGCTAATTTTACTTCAGAATGATGAAAACCTCATGACAAACACTTTGATGTAAAGTTCTGTCCTCATTTAATCACCCTCATGTTGTTCTAAACCTATCATTTCGAGGACTGTTTTTTACTTTTCAGTACGACAAAAGCATACAGTGACCACTGTCAAGCTTTAAAAAATTACAAAAACACACTTTAAAACATGATTAAACTGGTCCATACAAATGGACACTATATAACAAGTATCTTACCTTCATGCCTGGCATTCCTGGTGGTCCTGGAGGGCCAGGACGGCCTACACTTCCATTACCAGGTTGACCTGGCTTCCCTTTCACACCCTTATCACCTGCAAAAATGAAAAGAAATTGAGATCAGAGAGGAGTGGCACCATTAGAAGTCACCCATCCACAACATTAAACAGCCAAGAGAAAATTGGATGCAAAACCATAATTTTTAATCTAATTTGAAACTAATGAATGCTGTTTGTAGATTTATCAGAAACAAACTTTGTTGGTTATGTTGACTTATTTTATTTATTTATGTTTCTTCCCACCTTTGGGACCAGTAAGTCCAGGAACTCCTGGTATTGACAGTCCTTCCTCTCCTTTTAAACCGCACAATCCCGGAAATCCCTGAACCCCAGCACAACCATCATTACCTAAAACATGCATCCATTCATGGTTATCCATTGTACATCCTGTTCTCAGTCTACTTGTCCATCTGCCAAGTCTTTTTTCCCCTCTGCTTACCTGGAGGTCCTGGTTGACCAGGTGGACCAGGCAGTCCAGGCTCACCTGGGTCTCCAGGTGTTGTTTGTACTGGTCCTGGAGATCCTTTCTCACCTGTGGGATGCAACTGTAATATTCAAGCCTATAATTTCTCCAAGTGGTCACCTGCTTCTGCTTTACTACTGTTTGAAGGCCTGTGTCTGCTTTGGAACTCACTGGTGATGTGCTTTAAAGACCCTCTGTGGTGAAAATCAAGTTTTTAAATGTTGTTTATATGTGTTGTTTTTCATATGCTTTAAGACAAACCATCTGCAAATTCATCAGTCAACATCATTGCTGACTATTTTCTCTTTAAAACTACAGTTTACCAAAAACAATTTAAAAAACGCGGGACCTCTGAAGCTTGGTGTGAGTGTGAACTTTTCTACTCAACACCATCTACATTGTTCCTGGGGTTAAACTATTAAGTAACATTTTATCATACATTGCATCAGTTCATACCTGGTTCTCCAGGATTTCCTTGCCGGCCCACTACTCCCAAACTTCCTTTCTCTCCAGGTGCCCCTGGTTGACCGACACCCATTGACCCTTGGCTGCCCATTGGACCTGTGCAGCCAGGGTCCCCAGAAATCCCTGGATCTCCTTGGTTGCCCTTAGGCCCTGGAGGACTCTGGAAAAAGTCAGTTTCAAGTTCTGTCTACATCCAAACTTGTGGCTTTAAAATTGGTTACACAAATTTAGACCAACATAATAGCAGATATCTCAAAGTTTATGGTTACAACAAGTTCCAAGAACTAACTGGGTTTCCTTTTGCTCCTGGTGGTCCTTTGAAGCCTGGGGTTCCCGGCATACCATCTTGCCCCTCCTTCCCCAATGGTCCTACTCCACCAGAGTTTCCTTTCTGTCCTTTCTCCCCAATCTCAGATCTCATCCCTAGATCTCCTTTGGGCCCTGGAGGCCCTGGAAATCCTGGAGGACCTAAGAAACCCTGTGAAAACATTTTAATTCACATCATAAATAATTGTCCTTGAGAATATGAAACCTTTATTTGCAATTCCAACTGTATAATGGGAATGGACAAATTATAGTTTTTGCTAAGTTATGAGGATTAATAGTATACAGATAAACTGACCGGAGGACCCGGTGGACCCTCCGGACCTTTGATTCCTTGGAATCCTTTATTGCCTTGAACTCCTCTAAGACCTGCACAAAGAAATTTAATTTGAGGTCTGTTACTGAAACCAAACCAAATCAATTAAATAAAAAAATTCTTATAAAGCAGAGATGCACCAATATGGATGCACCATAGGAGGTTTCCTCATAGAGTGTTATAGATGTTGTAAAGATGTTACATAATGATTTTACCTGGATCTCCAAGTTCACCTGCAACTCCAGGTTGTCCTGGAGGTCCAGGGTCAGCAGCAAAAGCAGCACACAGTCTGCAAAGTTCTCCTTGCTCTCCTGTATTAAAATGAAGCATTGTGAACAGGGGACTAGCATGTTTACTGATTGTACTGTATGCATTAATGTAACACTTTATTTAAAGGAATGTTTTAGGTTCAACTACATGGGCAACATTTGTGGCATTCTGCCATTTACCTTAGAAAATAATTATTATGGGGAAAGACATTGCAAATGATTAATCAAAGTTGTTTTCAGTAGTAATGAGCTTAATTTAACCATTGAACCTGAAATATTTATTTTAACATACACCCTGAAAAGGGTGAATCTCACCTGGTTTTCCAGGATCTCCATGCAGACCCTCAGGGCCTGTTAGGCCTTTGCCACCCTTGAGCCCTTTAGGTCCCAAGCGACCTTTGACTTCTGGGAATGCAGGAGAGGAGCACACAAACAGTGTCATGTCAAGCAGTCATGCACAAGAGTCAAAGCTTGGTTAATCAAATAAACTGAAGACGGCAGTCTTTGATAAAAGACAGTTACGTGGAGTTCCAGGAGGTCCAGGGTCACCAGGGGGTCCGCGTTCCCCTGGTTGACCATCATGTCCTTTGGGTCCTCTCATGTCAGGTGCAGGTTCTCCTTTGTCCCCTTTCACACCTCTAAACCCTGGGGGACCTAGTTTTCCTTTAGGTCCTGGTTTGGCGGTCCCTGACATATTTGAGCAAAGAGAAAGTTAGCGTTTGTGTATGTGTATATTTTTGTGCTTGTAAAAAAGAGAGAGAGATACGTCAATTACCTGGAGGACCTGGAGGTCCAGGAAAACCATTGAAACCTTTAAAAAAGATACCAGAGATAACAACATTTGGTTTTATACTTTGGCTCAATAAAGTAAGAATCATTAATGTTAATTATTACATACAATGTCATTCGAAAGTTCAGAGTTGATTTAGTTTTTTTTTTTTTTTTACATGAATTATGCTAAACAAGACTGCATTCATTTGATCAAAAATACAGTAAAACCGCAATATTGTGAAATATTCTTATTATTTCAAATACCAGTTTTCTTTTTTAATATATTTTAAAATGTATTTTATTCCTGTGATGTCAAAGCTGAGTTTTCAGCATCATTACTCCAGTCTTCAGTGTTGCATGATCCTTCAGAAATCATTCTAATATGCCGTTTTGTTGGTTGTCTTTGAATGAAAGTAGTTTTAATTAATTTGATTACTAACCTTCACTACCTTGTAGACCAGGAGGTCCTGGTGGCCCAGGAATACCTTTTTGACCTCTGATCTCCGTATCAGTTATAACGAACTAAAATACAAATTTAAATAACACTTCATCAATAAGTTACAAAAATATGAATTCCTTTTAAATTTAAGATATTATTATTACTTCATCAGCTAATGAAGTAGAATAAAGAGTTGCATTGCCACTAGCAATGATTAAAGTGAGATTAAACATCTGGAGATTGCCATAAGTGAAAGTTTCACTACCTCCCCAGGGGCACCAGGGGCACCGGGGTCACCCTTCAGACCCTAAAGACACACACAAATAAACTTAATGAATTAAAGTATAAATAATTGAAAGAAAGATTGAGATTCTGTTTAAAAAGTTCACTCATTAGAGGGCACTGTTCAACTGCACTTAAAATGGCCAACTATATATTTTTTGTCAGTTTGGCTTCCCAACCAAAGTAAGACCGAACTCTACATGGTATGTAGCACATGGCTGCACAACAGACAGACAGATATATACCATTTCCCCTGCTATCCCAGTAGCTCCTTGATATCCTACATCTCCAGGCACTCCCTAGGAAGAAAATCAAAACTCTTGGTCAAATAAATATCTATTAATTGACATAAGGTACTGTAACAATGCAACAATAATAAACCAATGCAATGACATGTACTTTTTACTTTTGATACTCAAGTATGTTTAAAATCAAGTACTTCTGTACTTTTACTTCGATAAAAATCGGGCGGGACTTAATTTTGTCCATCTAAAATTGAATTGTGGTTTGCTATTGCTGTGATCTCATGTGTGAGACAGGTTGTCGCTGGAAAGAAGGAGGGGATGTTATTTTGATTAAAGAATATGATTATTAATTTTTTTAAAGAATTGATGTGCATGGATACAACATTTATAATAAAAGCTGCAAAACTCCATACATTTAATAAAATAAAATAAAAAAATAACAAGAATTGTCAATTTTGATTTCATGGTGACTTTAACGGATAACATCTGTCTATACAAAAGCAAATAGAACCCGTTATAATCACTGTCACTCTTTACACTGGATACAGTATACAGATACCCATTCAATTTCTGACATACTCCAAAAACTTCACACGACAACAGGACAAAGAGTAAAAAGAACGTTAGCTTTGACACGTCCTGTTTAAACAGTTAGCCAATCATAACAGGGGCCATTTACTGATAAGCCTTACAGGAGCTTGTCCTTTAAAAACTGGTCATTTGAGACAGGGGGTCAGAATGAAGGTTGAAAATAATAATTCTCCTGCATATTAATTTTTTTAGTTAGCAAAAAAACTCAAACTCAAATACCTAAACCTAAAAACCTAAAACTGAACCTCAAGGAACATATTAAGATAACAATTAACATCCATGTCATGACCCATTTAAAAAACAAAAACTGCCTGGATTTTTTCTAATGGGCCACTGTAAAATATTTCATGCTTACCTTAGGGCCTAACTCTCCTTGCAGCCCCTCCTTTCCAGGTTTCCCCTAAAAAAATCAATACAGACTTACAAATTGTTATATTATTATATTGCAGTGTGATATTTTAAATATATATATTTAAATCTTGTTTGATGGCAAACATTTGAACTTGACGAGAATAAATTTAAGGACAAATCTCTCTCTCTCTCTCTCTCTCTCTCTCTTTAGTTATTTACCGGAGCCCCAGGCTCTCCGCTTTCCCCTTTCTTCCCTTTAGGACCAGGACGACCACGAAGACCCTGCAGATTACAGCAGTTGGTCTTTATGAATGATGAAGTTACTTACAGCAATCCCAATGAAATAAACGATTTAAACAGCAGAAGAAAAAAATAACTTTAAAAAAGTTGTTTACTCACAATTGACCCAGGGCATCCAATGTCTCCAAAATCCCCACTGTCACCCTGAAACCACAAAGAGAGTGATTTTTCACAAAATTCAAATCATTCGTTTGTATTACATTGTAAAACTGGATTTTGAAATACATAAATAAATTTAAAAAAAAATAAAATAAACAAACAAACAAACAAATAAATAAATAAATAAAAACTACAATAAATTACTTTTATGGGAAATGTTACCTTAGGCTCCTTTGGTCCTGATACAAATAACTTGACACCTTTTTGTCCTGGTACACCAGGTGGTCCTCTCTCCCCCTACAAATGAGAGCATTATTCAATTTAAATCAGATTATTCATCTGGCTTACCCTACACATTCACATATTGTAAGTGTCGGACATGATTGTTTTTAAGAGTAAGCAAAAGCTGAAGTAAAGATGAAAATACTGACCTTTTGACCTATAGGTCCAGGTATTCTCATGATTCGACCCTCTAGACCCTATATTTAACACAAAAATGTTACACGTACAAACATACATACTAAAGCCCAAAGTATGGGCTTCGGTCATCCACGTTCCGCAGCGGACCGGCGGTTTCATTATCAGGAGGGTTCGTGGACGTTTGCACACACGGTCCGAGCGGATGGTGCGCATTCAACAGAGCATGTGCGAGTAAATTGAGTGCTTGAAAACAAAGTCAACTAGACATTGTGCACGCGCTCACGGCCAAAGAAGTATACTTCGAAAGGCTTGCACACTCAACTGTAAGCAGAGCAGAATGAGGAAAATTAAGTATACCCGGTTCTTGACATTGGTCTGACATTTTATCATGAGCTAATCAGAACTAACCTTCTCTCCTTGTAATCCAGGAAAGCCTTCTATTCCCTAAAAATAATTAAAGAGTTAAATCAATACGACAATAATGTAATCATGATATTAATCATAACGAGAGGATATAAAAGCACTGAACAACTTACTGGTGGACCTCTAGGCCCCTCTGGTCCCACTGGTCCTGGTAATCCTGGCAATCCTTGTGGACCCTGTAGATCCACAACCAATCAGAATCTCAGTCAAAAAACTGATACAGAATACAACAATATGGAATTACATTAAAGATACATAAAGTAATAAACAAAGTGCCTGCCCAAATGTTGAATCTGAATTTTTCTGATCAATTTTCTTACTTTTTCTCCATTTCTGCCTTGATGACCACAAATTCCTCTCACTTGTTTGGGGGGTGGGAAGACATAGCTATCTCCCTAAAAATAATTTAAAGTCATCATAATATTATAATATACATGTGAGCATTTTATATTAAATGAGCAATTAAGCTAGCTAACAATTCTTCAAGGACTGAAGTTAATTGAATACAACACACCTGAGGTCCTTGTATTCCTGGATCTCCCTAAATACAACAACAACAACAAATTTGTGGTTTAAAATAGCAGCCTTAATCAGAGTAACGCCCGTTTCTCTTCGCCCGTTGCAGTGCGTATGCGGTGCGTGTTGCGGTGCGTATGCGGCGCAGGAGCAGCAAGTGCTCTTGTGCTTTCACATATGTTCCGTTTGCAGTGCGCAACTGATCCACGGCTGTACCACAACATTTATTCACAATTTTTGTTATTTTAATCACTATATCTATCAGCATCTTTTATAAAATAATATTAAAAATTGTTTCAGCATTTCGATTCTATTTGTACACAGTTAGTTATGTCTACACTCTTTCACGGACATGTTCAAGTTTAAACTAAATAGATTTAAAACACGTAGGCTATCCATATTCAATGCATTAATTTTAGGCAGGATATATTAAGTTGCTCAAGCAAGTGATAAAACATTTAAACATGTAGGCTACTTATGTTAACATCGCAAACATTTTAAATTAAAACTTAACATTGACAAAAACATACATTTTCTTTTACATAATTTAAATATTTATACAATAAATCTTGCATGTCACAAAGAACTTGTTTTTCCACCTCCTCGAATGAGTCGAGTGTCGTTCATTATGTCCTTGTTGAAATAGGTTTCCTTACTTTACCCCGGTAAAAAAAAAAAATGTTTAAAAAAATTAAATGATTTAATTAAATGCATTTATGGTGAGATTACTACCGTCTATTTAATTAATTGCATTTATGATTAAATTAAAGAAATAGACTCGGTGCGTAAACGATCTCTGCACTGCTGTATACGCAACGCAACTGGAACTGATCGACGGACCGCATCCGTGTGCAGTGTGAAAGCTCTAACCTGTTAACATGGGTACGGAAAAACATACGCACAGCATACGCACTGCACACTGAGTATGTGTGAAACTTTTTTCATTTCCCGCAGCACCTACATTTTAATCTTTAATGAATGAAAATATAAACACAGAAAACATCTATATAGCATGTAAGTAATCATTCCATGCCATTTTATGAGAGGTTCATACCGACATCTGTCTTTCTGTGTGCCACTTAGGTGGAGGTTTCAGAATTTTCTAATACATTGTGAATTATATGTTGTGCATTGAATGTTATGATTAAAACAAATATAACACGAAAATGTACATGTATATATATATATATATATATATATATATATATATATATATATATATATATATATATATATATATATATATATATATATATATATATATATATATATATATGATTGCATCTTCTTATTTTCATGTTGATTACACTCTGTAGTTCTGTTTGGTGCAGCTTAGCATTTTCTGTTAAGGTACTTTTATTATGAAATTGCCATTTTTTCTGTTCCTTTTTCCTGCATATGCAAATTTATTTCATATAAAATAAATTAATACAAATAAATATATTATTTGGTTTACTTTTCCTGCTATAATAATAAAATAACAAATTATTATTATTATTTTGGTAAAAATAGTAATAGAGCCTTTGTACACCTGTTCCTCTTTTAGTTTAAGCCACATTGTTTAGTTATTTATAAGGTATTACGCTGCCTCCGAAATCGTTTACATTCCTACTATATTGGATATTACATCTGTCAGCTGCAATACCCTTATGTACCAACAGATGGCAGCCTCACTGTCACCATGAACTGTTATTCCCGGACTTCATTTCCCAGAGCTCTCTGCTCCTTTTTCAGCTGTGTCTCGTTTTCTTAGTTCATTACCCTGTCTATTTAAATGCCTTTTCCCCTGCATTCATTATAAAATCTTGTTTGTTTGTTTGTTTTACTCTCTCAGTCAGCATTTTCTTTATGTTTACTGCTTCCTCAGTCTTGGATTCCTCGTTCCTGTTTGCCCTTCATGGATTGTATGTGTGTTCAGACTGATTGCATGTGCTGTGCTTGACCCTCTGCCTGGTATGGACTATGACCTTGGATTATGATTGTCTATAAACTGCTTTTGGATTCTCACTCACTCTGCTGAATGCTGTCACTCCACCAACACCAAATCATGACCATATGAAGAACAGTACGCCAAAAGATTAGTATGTCAGAATACATGGTATTTGAAAAACGGTAGGCAAAAACTCCCCAGATGATCTGCTATTTCTGCTTAGATTCTGAACTGTGCATTCAAAGACTTTTTTTTTTAACGGTCGCGAAGTAGGCTATAAGTTCAATTCAAATGTAGTACCTACTCAGAGAGATGATGTGGGATGCAGCAATATTTAAGTTAAACATGTATGTGTTTTGTATCCTCATTCCCACCTCAAAGAACTTTTTGTTTTTTATTTCCCAAAATAAAGCACTGCAACTGGGTTCACGTTGCTATTTCAGCCAACTGTTATATTAATATTATATGATATTTTACTCATTTTCAGAACTCACCTGCCAACCAGGACGTCCCATCTGGCCTGGAAAGCCTGGGAGACCAGGCTCACCCTGGAAGAAAAACACTTTTTTGACAGTGACCTTTAATACGGTGAAAGTTGGTGGGCTTTAGTGTGGTTAAAGGAATAACAATTTATTCAGAAATACTGATCCATTCTTCTGGATTACCTTTGTTCCATTGCATCCTGGGAAACCAGGAGGCCCCCTCGGCCCCTCTTTCCCAGGGATCCCCTAAAAGAGGAAAACATGATATTCACAATTTTATTATCTGTAAATGTTAGCAAAGCAGCAATGATGGAGTCATAAAGTAACATTTATGAAATGAGTAGCATCTGGTTTCCTCTTTTAAGCATTTTGGCCAGAAATGGATAAATGCAAGTTATTAAGCAATACGCTCTCAAAACTCACCGGTAGTCCCGGTGGGCCAAAGAATCCTGGCATCCCTGAAGTTCCCTTATTGAGAGAATTAGAACAAGAGAGAGATTGGCTAGTGTTCAATTATACTGCTAGTGTCACCGGAAATATATTAACACACTCACACACTCCGTACCCGAGAACCTTTATGTCCGCGCATGCCTGTACTTCCCATGTTTCCCTGTATGATAAAAAATAAAAATTATACATTTTTTCAACATTAATCAGTGCTCTAATACAGAAGCTGTGTCTGAAACCACTCCCAATCCACTATATAGTCCACTATATCGGGTGTCAGCCATTTTGTATGGTGTCCGAATTCTTAGTGAACGACATCCTTCCCTACATTCGTTCACTACTTTTACCCACAATCCTCTCTGAATTAGAGTGTACATTCGATGTAAACTTGCTGAAGCACTATTTCCCACAATCCAATGCGGAGCAAGCAAGTTTAAACCCTTTCAAAAAAAAATTTTTATTAATCATTACTTGAATAAAACATATTAAAATATTGAGACAATATTATATAGGAAATAAATATATTATTTTAAAATTAAACGAAATTATATTAATAAGGTAAATTATATAGGTAGCCTATATCTTTTTTTTTTATTAAAATATATTATTTAGGTGTGTTTAATGTGTTTTACTAACAGCCAGGTCTTTTAATAATTTGTGGCATTGTTGTTAATTCTTTAAACTGTAAGGAAGAGATGATAATTTGGTAGATGATTTGAAAAATATCCGTTAATCATCTGTAGGTAACGCATTCATTCAAATGTAATAACGGTCGCCTGAGGGCGATCAACGACCACGTCATCTGTGAGCATGAGAGTTACAATTTCAATCGATGAACTACAAAGCTGGCACGCACGGGGGTATATATAAATACAAAATAAAGTCATTATGATTGTTATTGTTATATTATTACTTTAATAATATTATTTTATAAAGTAACATGTACGATAAAGGAGTTTAATCACTAATGTGACGAAGCCTTTTCTGCGACAGCTCCAGCTCTCCGACGCACAGTGTAAACGTCAGCGTCTGAATTCACTCACTTCATTTTGTTCACTCTTTGCATATGTAGTGCACTCAAATGCCATACACTATATAGGGATTAGTGAATGAGTGAACGAGTGAGCGGCTTCGGACCCAGCCAGAGTCTATACAACAATCAATTTGTTTATATGTTGTTGAATGTCGAAATTATACTTTCAATCTCAGTATAAGAATATAGCAACATGTTATAATGAAAAGTCAAGCTAATTTGAGTTATAAAAGCAAATTTCACAATGGACTTACACAACAATATTGCAGCAATAATGTCTCAAATCCTATTAGGTCATCATTTAACAGTTATGCCTTAATATATTTGTCTGTAGGTGAATGGCAAAGGACGAAAAACTCCATAAGCAGCGTATTATATAATCCTATATTGTTCCTCTAAAAGCATGTGTGAGATTTAGAACATTATATTTTATACATTTGATATTTTTTGAAACTGTGTGCTTGTAAAGCAACTGTGTGTTACATACAATTGGACCAGGAAGTCCAGGAGGGCCTTCCTTTCCCCGATGCCCCTGAACTCCCATTACACCATTCATACCAGGAAGCCCCGTCTGACCCTGAGGGGAAGACAGATAAAGCAGCAGTAGCTTTAAACACAAATCATTGAGAGATTGGCATTTTGACAAATTATTTTATTCATATAAAAAAAGTAAGTAACTGTCAGTGAGGGGTAAGCAGATCATACAAAAATGTACAAATGAGATCATATGAATTCATAGCCACTAATTCTGCAAAACAAAATAGATACAAATTGGCATGAGAGTGTGTTGGTTTATCAGATACTTTAAACTAAAATATTTGTAACTTTGATGATCGTGTTGCATGATTGAATTAACACTGTTAGTTTCAGCCTATGATTCTATCAAGTCTGAGGGTATCAAACATGCTTGATACTTTTATCCGATTTTCAGAAAACATATTGTTTTCATTTGTCATGCGTAAAGGGGGCACGTTTATGCGAGTTTGTTGTTTTCAGAACATCTCAGACCCCTGGTAGTGTGTGATCTTCAGTCGTTCACTCTATGACGTCCAGTTTTTTCTGTAACTATAAAAACAGCAAGTGTATGCCTATTTTAAAGGGTTCCTGACATGAGAAATCAAATTTTCCTTGATGTTTTGAAATATAAGAGGTAGCTTACCATTAAAACACCCTGGGCCTGCAAGTTTTATAGCTTAAAACGACCTCCTTAATGCGTCAAAAAAACCTTTATTTAATCAAGCTCCAAAAAACTGCTCATTTTGATATTGCGGGATCTGTGACGTCACAGACACGGGCAAAGTTATTTGCATATGCCTGCCTCCAGAGCAAGACATCGATGAACGACATCCCATGTATCGTTCCATACATCATCGCACCACAGGCCCCGCCCACTGGCATTCAGTTGCTTAACAGCTGACATTTACCTACACTGGATGTGAGCGTCTGGATACTAAACTGGATACTCATGCAATAGCTAATGGGCGTTGATACTGTTTCCTATGCAGTGACATTAGCCAATCATAACAGTGGCCGTTTACTGACAGGCCTTAAAGGAGCCGCCCCTTAAAAACGTATCATTTCAGACAGATGGTCAGAATGAAGGTCGAAAATAATAGTTTTTTCGCTTATATATTTGTTTGTTTTTTTGTGAAAAATCCATGTCATGACCCCTTTAAAATCTGTTTCACTCCAGTGTTGAATTTTCTGTGGAAGACACAAGGGTTTATTATCAAATTGTCAAAGATGCCAGTAAACACGCAGAGAAGAGATGACGAGGGGAGGAGAAATTAATTTAACTGAATTTTACCAGGGCATGTGATTTAAAAATAAAAATGATGATGTGCACAGATAAATTATTTATAATAATTAATGCAATATTATATTACAAAAATATTAGAATAGTCGAGTTAAACGTGAGTGTTTCACATATTCAGTTACCTTTGTTCTTAGTTTCGTTTTCATGGACTTCTAGTTTGTATTCGGTAGTTCCTGTGTTCCTTTGTTTCAGTTTCCCGCTTCTCATCATGAACATTAATTTATCATCACATGTGTTAATCATTAATTCCCTCATTTGCCCTGTATTTAAGTTGCTCAGTCTCACTCTTCAGTTATGGTTGTTGTTCATGTATGTGATACTTGTGTTACTGCCTTCCTGTTTAATAAACCTTGTTGCTATTTTTATATCCAATCTTCTTCAGTCTACATGACAGTGACTTAAAAATAGGTGCATGATTCCCTACACAAATGGGACCGAGCAGAGGGAACTTCATCAAAGCTCAACTGGGTGAATTTGCACATGAATTTGGGTGAACTTTTTGAAGCAGATTTTCAAGATTATTTGCAAATATTCATCAACAATGCAGAGACAAGAAGAAAAGGAGAACGTCTGCAAAGTAGCTCCATGGACATAGCTTTTATAGGAATGAACATACCATGACAGGTATGCCAAACTCAGGTGTATAGAGAGAAGTGGAACAGACTCTTACACACAGGTGGACACATACAGAGGAGCAGATGCGTGACTTATAAAGCTGATTAAGTGTTCTGTAGCTTTGGGCATCAATAGTGTAGCACAGCTGATCTGATACGGACACCTGGGTGGCCAAAATATCTGTCAAGTCACCTCGAAATAGTCATGAGGCCACCCACCACCACCAGACATGTTTTTCTTCTTTCTCTTTTGAACCTGGTGACTCTATCTTCAGAATTCCCGATGTCATGACAAACAATGATTGCTCTTTGTGTTATGCAACAAGAAATTATGTTTTAATTAACAAGGTTCGGGAGGAACACGTTCTAATGATCAAACAGCCAAGTCATTCCAACCAGCTGTCAGCAATCAGTAATCAACAGGTCCACTCAATCAGCATGAGTAAAGCCTATAAATATACTCAGTCGACTCACCCATATTCCTCGACAGTTTTTAGCATCCCTCCACCACCCCATCTCCTCACACTTGCCTGGTTATCTTCCTGACCAGAGATACGGGGGGAGTACTCTGGGTTCGGGCCCAATTTCCAAGCTCGGAGCCCTCCCCCCAGACAGCACGCCAAATACGCATAACCATTAACTCTCTGATCATTCGTAAGTGTGAACTCGTGAAAACAGACAAAAGTGTAGAATGCTACAATCAAGATACAGAAATGGTGGAAGTTGTTTATTTTAAATCTAAACTGAAATCCTGGATCAGGAAATGTTGCATGCCAGATTCAATCTCAAATTTCCTAGATGAGCACCTCAATGTGCCATTTGAAGTGTAGGGATCAAACAAAAGTTGCGATAGTCTTTTCTTCCTGCTCTGACATATCTGAGCAAAACAGCTTCTTGAACAAGAAGATATGTAGGATGGAACTCATTGGATGGTTGTGGTTTGATATTGCTGTGATCTCATGTGAGAGACAGATTGTCCTGTCCTGGCGCCAAAAACACGTCGTCAGAGAAGAGATGTCATTACAGGAGGGCACATGAATAAAAAAAAAATGATGTGCACGGAAAGTTCATTTATAATATACTGAAATATTCCATAAAAACAGGGGTCACACTTTATAGTAGGTGTCTTTGACTACTATGTTCTAACATTTAAATTAATAATTTGATACAATGCACTACATGATTTTACATTGTACTTATGTACTTAAAAAATACCTGCATGTAATTACAGCAGTGATTAATTTTGGTAATTAAATCTATAATTACAATTTTGAGCCTTCCATTACACCTTAACCCAAACTTAAACCTAACCATACCACCAAACATGTGCCTAACCTTACCCGGACTGTATCCCACCTCAATAGCAGCAAATGTTTTGCAATACATTATGAACACAATGAGTACGTTGTACTTGTTTTTTATATACGCACATAGTAGTTAAAGGCACCTAATATAAAGTGTTTAAAGTGTGACAAAAACGAGAATTGTCCATTTTGATTTCATGGTAACTTTAACTGTGTTTAGGACATCCTTAATCCTAGGACATTACTTAAAATGTCAACTATATTATCGCCCAGCTCTAATCACATTGACATGATTATCTGTCAAATTTGGCATGATTCACTATTAAAGGGATAGTTCACCCAAAAATGAAAATTCCATCATCATTTACTCCTCCTCAAGTTGTTCCAAACCTGTATGAGTTTCTATCTTCTGTTGAACACAAAAGAAGATATTTTGAAGAATGTTGGTAAAAGACAGTTGATGGTAGCCATTGACTTCCATGGTATTTTTTTTCCTATAAAGTCAGTGTGCCATCAACAGTTGAGCAATAAACAATCTTCAAAATATTTTATTTTGTGTTCAACAAAAGATAGAAACTCATTCAGGTTTGGAACAACTTAAGGGTGATAAAGTAATAACACATTTTTTTCATTTTTGGGTGAACTATCCCTTTAAGTGGGAAATATGGAAGCTTCAGCCAGTAAGGAGAGGAGTAAATAAGAAACCAGAAGGGGGCAGCATTTACTTTCAGTATAAATATGAACATCCTTGGTTGTTAAAGTTGAGGAACTCTAGATAATTTCTCACTTGCTCTGCTGATGTTTTGAACACTATAAGAATAATGGCGATCACTTAGAAATATGTTTTGTGACATAATATTACATTGTCATCTGTTGTGTGGATATACCTTTTGTCCTTTAATTCCTTGACAGTCGCATGATTTCCCACTGCAATCACACCCCTGAGAGGAAAACACAAGCAAAACAACACCATGACTGCATGAAATCATTTACAATAACAATAAGGAGGGACTCTCATTATTGCTCACTGAGAATAGAAGGCCAGGAAAAAAAAAAAAAGAAAAAAAAATAATAAAAAAAAAATTAATAAATAAATAAACGAATCTAGTCTAAATCTAGTGGTGTTGTAGCATCTTAATATTACGATTTCTGAGTTAATTGACAGAAGGCACGGATGTGCCCAAACAGACACCCATAATTGAAATGGAATCACATAATCAAGAAATGCACAAAATCCGTGGCTTAAAGGAATGCCGGGAGTTTAACCGGCTCTCTGCATGAACTTGCATTTTTACAGATGAACAAAATTAAAAGACATGACAGAGACAAGCATGGGTTCATGGCCTCACATCTTACCGTTTAAGATCATAGACTCTTACATTATCTCTTTGAAAGGTATATTTTGAATGAAAGCATATAGTAATGCTTCCTTTGAAAACAACAGAAGTTGATAATTGGGTGTTTCTTAATTGAGGAGTATAATTTATCGTTGTCCCAGACTTTCAATCTTAAATGATGATAATCCTTTGTAAAAATTGTAATTAGTACATTTTATGATCATTTACATACTGTACTTACATATTGCTTGAAAATAATTTTAAGACATGGACTAGTTATACCATAATTTCCGGAACAACCAACAATTTTGCCTCTAATAAAGATTTATCTAAAGTTAGTGTACTTGTTTACCAATGAGACAACAGTGTATGAGATGAGCATGAGATAAAATATCAGATGTGAAAACATAAAAATAAAACAAAATATCTGTTTCAAATTATGCAAAAAGGGTTCATCCTTCCCTCGCATCCTGTAACAAATTCTTCCCTCGCTGGTCAAAATGACGTAAAAACCCTACAATTATAATAATTTGTCCAGAAAGCTTATATCATTTCATTTTTATAATATTATTTCTATTTTTTACAGCAATTTCTTTGGAGATTTTTTAATCTTTAAATTTCTAGATTTGATCAAAAAAGAATATAATCTAAGCACATTCTTCCTATTCTTTCAAATTAAATTCAAAATAACTCTCCAATATATGCAATAACCAGCTCAAAGTATGCTACATATCTCACATTGGGTCAGTTTGGGTGTTGCCGCCGACCATATCATGAGTCATGACTCTTGCCACTAGATGGTCTTATAGCTCTATGTGGAACAAATGAGCTGTTCCGCTGGGTCCTAAAGTCAATTATTAAAATTTTCTCTTTAGTATACATTCAGATATACGTAGACATTATAAAATATTTATTTGGTAAAGTTTTATAAAAAAAAAATTTCCATGTACTGTATTCCTCGCATTGCATTCATTCCTAAGGGGGTCAATTTGACGCTCAAGGGAAGGATTTGTTACTTTTTGTATTACAACCACATAAACTCCTCGTATCCAGTCAAATTTGTGTGTGTGTGTTTGTGTGTATATGTGTGGTTCAAGTGATACTAAAGTCCGAAAGTCTTCACCACTCTGATGAACTTTTTTTTTTAAGGAATTTTGCATGAAGCCTTAACAAGACAAAAGGGTTTTTTTTATCACTGTTAAAAATGTACGTTCCACCACATAATGCTATTAAGCACAGTACACCTTTTGAAAGATGTGGTGGAAAGGACTTTCAGAATGATAAGAAGTGTCTAAGCATAGTTTATAAAAAAGGCAAAAACATCTGATTTTAGATTTGATCTCAAAGTTCAAATACACAGGGTGGACCTGTCTGTCTCATGTACCCTTGAGCTCACTAAGACACAACATGTGTCCTGATGATCTCAGATCAGCAAAACCATTGTTGCTGGGCAGCCTGTTTTTCTCACTGTAACCGAATCTGTCTGGCATTGTGTGCATTGTCTATGTGTGGTTCTGAAGAATGGGAAAGTCTGTATACGGACACCGCGATCAGAAGGGTTGTGTAGACAATCTGCACACACAGGTTTTTTAGTGTTTTACCGTGCATGTAACACTAACAGAAAATAGAGGCATACACCCACTCATACATTAATGCTCTCACGTGACATGCCTGAAGGAGGAAAATACTGTAAACAGGGATGACGAGAGGCTTAAATGGAGCAGTGCAGGAATGTTTAACAATTTGGAATCCATTTAATTTTAATTGTACACGTGATGTGCAGTTATATGTGATTTATATGCATTTGGTGTGTATGGGTTCAAGCATAGGCCCGTATGAACCCCTGGGAACGGTTGTGCATGTGTGCATGTTCATCTTATCAGTCGAGAATGGATCTAGTCACTGTGCTGTGGAACACCTGAACCAGATGCCATAGCACAGATACCATCAGAACAGACTAGCATCAGATACAGACCTGCATTTTCCTGCAGACAGAGAGAGAGAGAGAGAGAGAGAGTCTTCCCCCTGGTTTCACAGACAAGGCTTAAGCTAGTCTAAGTCCAGACCAAAATCCATGTTTGAGCGGTTTTAACTGAAAGCCACTTGCACTGATGTATCTTCAAATATGTCAGTGCCATTGTTTTATCTCAAGATATTAACCAGTGATGTGTCTTTCTAAGGCACAACTGAACTAAGGCCTAATCCTGGCTTAACCTAAGCCCTGTATGTGACACCGGGCCTTCATCTCTATGTGTTTCTGGTCTTAGGAAAAGTGCCATTACTAACAATGACATTTTCAAAGCAGTTTCTGTCATTTGCGTTGCTATCAGTCTTTTTTTTTTTTTCTGTGAGAGAAAGTGTGCAATAACAGGCAACTAACAAAGGCACATCTGACTAGAGCACTTCCCATAATGTTTATGTATTTAGTATGCAGAGAGTAGGCGGCCTTTTGTGGCTGTTCCAGCGCTTTCGACCACATGATTCTATATTAGAATGATTTCTGGAGGATCATGTGACACTGAAGACTGGAGTAATGACGCTGAAAATATAGCTTGTCATCACAGGAATAAATTACATTTTTAAATATTTTACGACAGAAAACTGTTCTTTTAAATTATAATCATATTTCACAATGTAATGTTACTGTTTTTATTGTATTTTTAATCAAATAAACGCAGGTGAGCATAAGAGACTTCTACATGGTACGTCAAAGATTACCATGGTACCTAAATCTAAATTATTAACTACTATCAATTTGAACAAAGTTTCTTGCCTCTCTGGATCGAAAAAATCATAAGCTCTGTGGAGTGCAGTGCAGATAAGATATGACACAACACAGACTTCTTACACACAAAGACACGTGCAAAGAAACATGCAGCCTACTGAGACATCTAAAGATGATTGAGAACGGCCCTGAGTCCTGATGCACTAGTGCTAGGGGCTTCAAGATGCTTCAAAAGGTTCTGCAGAATGAGTTTATTTGTGTGCGCTCACATGCACTGCCTCTATGCAGGTGTGCTCAGGTTCAGTCACGTTCCGACAGGTAAACGCAGAGCACACACACCAACATACTCAAAATATTTGTACAAAACACGTCTCGCATTAAAAATACATCCATCAATCATTTGCAAAATCATTTTATGCGGCAAAAAGCAAGGCCAAAATGATTTCATAGAAGTAAGAGACGAGACTGGACAAGACTAAAAGGGAAAAAAAGAGAAAAAAGAGACAAGAAACGAAAAGAGAACAAAGGTAAAGTGATGAGACAAGAAGAGACTAAATGAAAAAGGAGGAGAAAACAAGAACATAAATGATGAAAATATGAATTTGTTGGATGAGAACAGATAAAAAGTAACAAAAAGAGAGTGTTTTGAAAAAAAGGAAGAATGAAATGAACATTAGACTGAAAAAAGTGTGAAATGTGAGCACAGCAAAGCACTGGTGTTGGTTTTAAATAGTTGAACCATTCCCAGACTTAAGAGCAGTGTAGCGAAGAATAAGAAATATTCATAAACACCCTCCTAGTCTCTGTGAGAGTGTTGTGTGTTAGCATGCATATGATCTGGCACCAATATGATATATGTCTAAAATAATCAAGCTAATGTTTGTCTGCTCGTGAAGAGCCTGTAGTCATCATCCAAATGTCTTCTCGTATCATCAGAAAATTAGTCAAATTCAAAGGCAGACTGTCAGTAACACTATTGTTGTCAAATTCTGTTCTCCTGTGTTTGCACCTGTTCTTATTATCCTTAATTAGTTTATTTTTTTCCTCCTGTGTTATCATCACCTGTTTTCAGTTCATCAGTGTTAGTATTTAGTTATTTCAGTTCAGTCAGTCTTTGTCCGTTCACGTCGTTTATTGGTGTGTGTTACTCTCCTGCCCGTCTGTACCTTTTGGGTGACATTGTGAGTAAAAGTTTATATTGGAGCTCTTTGACTCACTAGTCTTCAACCTACACCACACCATGACAGATGAACGTACCTCTCTACTCGAGATAAAGATTATGGACTCCCCTGTGCTGCAACTTCTGCTTCACTCGGAGAGCAGGCCCTACCTGAACTACCTTGCCTGGTTAATCCAGAACGGGAGCCTCTCCCTCATTGCCATCTTCATCCTCTGCACCTTGGGGTCTCCCTCCACCAGCGTGGCGTGAGGCCGAGTCCCCGGCTACACCTCGGGCCTTCAGGCCCACATCTCCAACCTCGTCCTGTCAGCCTGTCACCCACACCTCAACCCACCACTTCTTCACCACCTCCGTGGTCCGTCTGCCTGGAAGTTCCGCTGGGCTCGATCGCTACTCCAGGTCGGCCTTCAGCGGTCGACGCCCAGTTTCAGCCACGGAGTTCCGGAATCGAGCTGCACCCTCACCCTGCACCCCTTCCTCTGACCTCCCCGTCGGCCTCCCTCACCACATCGTCACCCCGGTCATCCATCCTCACGTCATCGCCTCAGTCCTGCTGGTCATCGGCTCACCTTCCATCTTCCGGGTCTACAGGTCCGCCATTGTCCGTCAGCCGCTCGGTTTCACCGGTTCTGCATCCGCCGATCGGCCCCAGTGTTCCATCCGACCCCTCTGTCTGGACTCCACCCTGGTTCCTCCCACCGTCAGCTCCACCATGGTCTACAAGTCCATCGACTCCTCCTCTACACCTTCCGCCACCAGCTCCTCCGCCTAAACCTCCGCCTTATTCTATTTTATTTTTGTCTTCATCACGACGCGAGGACGGGCCTTTCCGAGGGGGACGTAATGTCACATTCTGTTCTGTTGTGTTTGCACCTGTTCTCATTATCCTTAATTAGTTTACCTTCCTCCTGTGTTCAGATAATTATCATCACCTGTTTTCAGTTCAGTGTTAGTATTTATGGTGTGTTCACGTGCTATGGTAATTATGATAAATACCAAAAGCCGACGTGGAAAATGCACATGATCACCCCCTCATGTGGTATTTTCCACTGGGCAACTCGTAGAATATTTTGATGCACGAGTTGCCGAGATGAGATAACATTTGCTTTTCAAAATGGCGGAGAGCAACGCGAGAGTATTGAATGGTAAGCATTGTACACAACTAAATGTTTTTTGCTACTGTTAGCTAGGAGTGGAATGGTACATTCATATTGAACCGAAACGGTACGGTATTAGCTCTATTAACTCCCTATATATATACAGCATATTATTTACCGTTTGAGTTTTGATACATCATCTTCTTGCTATAGCAGATGACTTAAGCAATCTAAAATAGTTTTAGCTAAATAACAGGTCTGGATCTCCATCTTTTTACCACATTACGACAACACAAGCAATTGAACGCAACACACTGGTAAATATACCAGTTCACAAGTGGAAAATATCATATTTTCCATAGCACATGAACGCACCATTAGTTCCTTGAGTTCAGTCAGTCTTTGTCCGTTCACGTCGTTTATTGGTGTGTGTTACTTTCCTGCCCGTCTGTAACTTTTGTGTGACATTGTGAGTAAAAGTTTATATCGGAGCACTTTGACTCACTAGTCTTCAACCTACACCACACCGTGACAAATGTGTATTAACATGGCCTTGGAAGCTGACTTCTATACTTTATATTCATCAAAGAATCCTGAAAAACAAAAGCATCATGGTTTCTACAAAAATATTAAGCAGCAAGGCATAAGCAATTTTTCTTGATCATCATTTTAAGGTGTGATCACATTTACAACAGCTCTGCAGAATTTCGCAAGCAAAATCTAGTCATTCCATTAGGAATCTGCATAAGCGGGGAAAAGTTCCCCATGCAGATTTATTCGCTGGTCTGTAAGAACTGCTGAAAGAAACAGAAAGCAGCTTGGTTTGAAATTGACTTCTGTGTGAGCGGTGCTTCATCTCTATAATGGACAATATAAAAATAAAATTTGGATGCAAAATTTTGCTGATGTGAAAAATCAGCTTTGCCATCACAGGAATGAATTACATATTAAAATGTATTAAAATAGAAAACTGTTTTTTTTAAATTGTAATAATATTTTACAATATTACTTTTTTTGTTGATAAAATAAAATCAATCTGGGTGAGCATAAGAGCATCCTTTCAAAAACATTAAAAAAATCATACCGAAAACAAACTTTTGAATGGTTGTGTAGGCCTATATTTGGTTGATATCCATAGTATCAATATAAACACTTATGATTGGTGGTTGTTCGGTGATTTCTTCCTCTCTAAAACGGTCTTCAGTTTTATTCAGGTATAGCTAAATACAGCTTCCTGCTTAGTCTATAGAATGTCATCCGTTTTATTCTCCATCTCAACCAGCAAAAATTGTTTGTAAAAGTGAAAGACTCCAATTCCTGATCAACAGCATCATCCCAACATCCATCCAACATACACATCACACACTAGTACTCTGACTTCCTGCAGCATGGAATGGCTGAGCTCAGTCAGGCCTTCTGATTGGTCAAACATGCAGAAAGATAAACGTGGCGGGGTCCGTCCTGCATCTATAAATCCCCCGGTGGGCCACAATGGGTCCTGCAGGCTTTATATGAATAGAGGGACTCTGAATCAACAGGCAGGCTGGACAATGAGCTGAATCCAGGGCCTAAAAACACACGGGTCACAGTCGGGATATGGGATTAAGTTCTAGCAGTTGAGAGGAGAGAAGAGAGAAGCTTCTTCTTTTCGCTCTGCTCTTCTTTCTCTCCTCCATGATATCTTCTTCACCCTCAGGGCTGATGCTGAGGTTATTGACTTCATAACATTCCTGGCATTTCCTGGTTTATTCCCGCATTTCCACCCAGCCACAAAAAAATATCTCGGACTTTCTCCGTATTACTTTGAACACAAACATGTTGTCCTCTGTACCTTGCTGGAATCATGTTTTGACAAACTCTCTCCTGCGAGACAACGTAATTGACACAACATGGAAATCCCAAAGCATGTGACCTAAATCTCTAACTGCACAAACAGTACAAATAACAGACTCAACCGAAACCTCTGACTTTTTTTAAATAAATGAATATAATGGAATGCAAAGTTTAGCCTCTTCAAATGTTCCGTTTAGTTGTGTTGATAAGTGTTTGTGTGTACGTCAGAGAGACAGGCAGAGGGCGTGAGAGAGAGAGAGAGAGAGAGAGAGAGAGAGAGAGAGAGAGAGAGAGAGAGAGAGAGAGAGAGAGAGAGAGAGACAAGACAGAGCCTGCATAAACAGATGTCTGTCTCTGATAACGAAAGAGAGATGGTTCACATAGAATCATACTGACCCCACACTCGCAATACACAAAAACACAGACAAATCTGCATATCTAACTGCATATGACACATGCTCTAGGACAGGGGTTTTGTAAACTGGGATCCGGGATCTAGGAGGTCTGTGGAAAAGTCTAAAGAAATTGTATGCATATTTATAATATTATTTTTTTTTAGTCTTGATTTAGTCTTTAGCTATACGTGAAAATATATAGCCGCCTTTTAAATTTTAGGACTGGGGGCCATCGCACTAAGATGATCATATTTGGGGGTCCATGGCATCTAAAAGATTTAAAACCACTGCTCTAGGACCAGAATAGAAATGTTCAAACTGAAAGAAAGAAAGAAAGAAAGAAAGAAAGAAAGAAAGAAAGAAAGAAAGAAAGAAAGAAAGAAAGAAAGAAAGAAAGAAAGAAAGAAAGAAAGAAAGAAAGAAAGAAAGATTAAAGTAGGAGATTAATAAATGTGATAAATTCTTCTAGTGGTCAAAGTCTGTAAAAAAAAAGCAGAAGGAAACTTGGAAATGCATTTAGACTAAATAAAAAAAAGTTACAAAAATATTTTTGCACATTTAAACTATATAAATGCATATGACTAAAATAATATGATGCTGGAAAATAAATACTGTGAAATGTTGACTCAGGAACCTAATTAGGCTACATTATTTATTTGCAGTAGCCTACAATGCTGAGAAATACCCTTACAAAAAAAAGCAGTGCCAGTACCACGGTACAATAATGGTATCAAATTGCAACCTTGGAGAAAACATTCAAGCTCATACTGTCAGATAATACAGTACAGCTCTATGATCTAAGATCTATGAAGCTTGATTGATTGGAGCTTTGACGTCACAATTGAGCGCCCCTACTGGAGTCAAAAGGTAGTAACCTAGTATGATTTCAAGTAAGGTTAGGCTAGTCAAGTCTAAGGAAATTTCTGACCAAGCCACAATCTTCGTCTCGCGTCCCCGAATAGTTGTACTCCAGCTCATCTAAAAGGCATTCCTAAACAAAGCGTTGTAAATGCAATAAATGTGTAATACAACGATAAACAATGTTCTACCGTCCGATATGAGCAAGCAAAGGAAAGCGCTCGAGCAGCCTACTGTTGCTATGGTTACCGTCCCAGGTAAACGCAATTTCTTTGCGCGAGTGTCTATTTGGTGAGAAAATGCTAGTCTGTGTAAATACTCCCACATAATTCACACCATTGATAAAATAACATTTGTTTTCGATACGTGTTTGATATTAGTTCATTTCAGTGCTCTGAACTATCTGCTATATAATCAATAACATCAGCAGCTAAGTTGCCTAGAGATATGAATAAAATAATTCAGCCACCTCTCCCCGTACTACTTCTTCGTTAAAATGATTCGTACTTAAAAAATATATGTTGGAAAAAAAAATAAGAGTAAAACGTTTTAGAAGACACCAAACATTTAATATTAAACTCACCCCTTTAGTTCGTGCCGGTGTAAGAAGTCCCAGCAACATCATTCCGAAAAGCGTCGCTCGCAATATTAAGCAAGAATCCATTTTCTCACAGACAACGAACGAACCCCCACACAATTCCCACCGGTCCAGCCCGCAACAATCTCAGAATCACACGTTATTCAGGAGTCCAGAGTAGAACAGCAGGAGGATCTCTAAATCTACCTGCCAAACCACCTGCAGCACTGCGACCCTCTCAGAAATAAAGCTTAAACTTGTACTTAAGAAACTTGTCAGTGTGAAGAAATTACTATTTTTGGACTGGCAGTGAATCCTCAAGAATATCAGCGTGAGTTCAACAGGGAAGTGTGTTTGGCGTATTATCCCACAGTTGTAACGTTAGTTGGGATAGGGAAACCGACTCAAATGACGTCACAGCAAACTCTGAGCCGCCGCAGCGCGCACCCATGTTCACTTTACCGACTCTTTTTGCACGTTTCTGATAAAGTTTTCGGCGTGCACCTCTCTGTATGGTATTGTATTTTACGCCTTTATGTAAAGCCGCGGTGCTACAGGAAACTACGGGAGCAGGTGAGCATGTTTATGATGTAGCCTAGTTGGTTGTTTTGTGAAGGTCTTGCACTTGTGAATGTCGTGTATTTGTTTCCAAATACTGGAGACTTGTTTTGTTTAATGCGAGTCTTTAGAGAGGAGACCAATAGCTTATGGTCAAATGTAATGCAATGAATTTTATCAATTAGATAACAGGTTCAAATCACTGTATAGTCTACATGACCACCACCTTCCTGAGGTGACAGAAGTTGTAGGCTATGTCTCTGGGTGAAAATATTATGTTGGATTTATTGGGCAACACAGTTTTAAAGTAATAAAGCATCACATTATGCCTGCTTTTATTTGATTTGTGATGGTACTGAATGTTAAATGGCAGAACTGATCAGCAGATTATGTTTTATTTTAAATACCTCCACACAAGTTTGTCATCTCCATTAAAAAAAAAAAAAAATTGGCTGTGCAGATGGGGAAGGTTGGCTAACTCTCCTCTTCAATGTACCACCGGTCCCACAAAGATTGTACAAAATGGGTCATTGTGCATAGGCCATATTTGCTACAATCGTGACAAACACAAATATTATGGTTTTAGAATCGTTTTAGCCTTTTTTATCTACTATATTTGATTCCTAGTTTATTTCCAAGAATGCATTAAGTTCCATTTCCTATAGCCTATGCTTACCATTTTGAATTGAAATGTCTGAGTGACCTTGAATGGCATAATATGAACAAGTAAATTTAAGGACCACAGTAAATCTAGGCAGAAAATTTAAAATATTCCCCAACCCATCGGTATGATTCAATAGGTAGTAATGAAGGTTGGTAACTGCAGCGCTTTTTGTACTTGACATTGACTTATACAATTTTGTGACCAGCTGCAGTTTTCTTAACAAATTAAATTTATTCGCCAACAAAAATGAAAATTTTATATCGGCAATTATAATAAATGTTTGTTAGCAATACTAACATTTATTATCAAATCAGGTCAGAAAGTGGTATGATAAATATTATGGCTTTGACATAAAAATGATGACTAGTAAATTCAGCCATGATGGTTAAAGCCCTCATAATTATGTATAATTATTATATATTTTAATGTCATAGTATGGCCTGGATATGCGTCTGTCTGCAATTCTGTCTAGTTTGATTTGGCCATTGTCGGTGTCAGTGAGTTCGCTTTACAATCTTTGTCAGTCTTGACTTGTGTGTCATGGAAAAGAAGCCATCCGGAAAGATCAACTTTGCCCAAGTTCCATCTATTTTATTGATTCAGCCTGTCTCTTTCTTTCTCACCCCCATCTCTCACATCACCACCTCTGCCATATTGTCACCCATCGGGAATGTTATTGAAGGAGAGAGAATCTGCCTTTACCCAACTGTCAATTCCAGACCTTATTTTTTGTTTATCCGTATATTCCTACAGTGATTTACCATTCATCCATCTCTTAATTTTTTCCTCAGGTGGGTGAGTTGTCCGACGGGACGTCAGGAGTCATAGCTACATCACTGACCACATCATTCTGAGGCAGTGGAGAAAGGTCAACAGGTAGCACATGCCCTGAGTGGCGGATGAGATGACACACCCCCGCCGGATCGCCTCGACCAGCCTCCTTTTCTGGTAAGAGTCCCCATTGTCCTAGTATTCCCATCATCATTGTTTGCATGTCTTATGATATTTATGATTAATTCTAGATCAAACAAATCCTAATTAGACGATTAGATTCCTACACAAATCTTTCTGACTCCAAACTGTTGAATGATTGTATGTGTTATTTATAATTGTCTTATTTGTTTGTTTGTTTTTCCAGCACTAGGCTTTTATTGGCACTTATGGCGATACACACAGCTTTTGGGGTGAGTTGTTTATGTATTTTCTTCATAAATTTGCATTAAAGGCACACTATGCAGGATCTCCGTTTTTGTCAAACAGCAACCCCTAGAGTCGCTGTGGAGTACTTGTATTTAACGTTACTGTCGTAAATACCACTCACGCAGAGCCGTCTCTTCACTCACGGCCTGAAATCCCTCCTCCCCCCGTATACGTTTGAAATGCTGAAATGAGGGTGCTTCATATGTTGTTGATGTGTGTGACGTCGTGCCGTAAAGCAAGTTGTGATTCCCGCGAGATTTGCCGGGGCGCCACCTCTCAAACTTGCATTGCTGTTTTTTCCAGGGGCGTCCCCTCCGAGCTTTGCTATCGAGATGATTCGCCCTACTATGAGTTTGTTTACCATCAAAATGACTTTGAAGCTGTTATATTAACATACAAATCTTGCATAGTGTGCCCTAATGGTTTCACAATGGCCCAATGATGCTGGCTGAGACAAATGGCAATAAATGTCTCTTTGCTTGTGAAATTCAGGTGGACATTGTAAAAGCTCTGTTTGTAAGTGCAGCTTATTTTATGCATATTATGGCGCTTTTCCACTGCATGATACGGTACGGTTCGGAACGGCTCACTTGTGGCACTTTTCCACTGCATGGTACGGTACAGTACGGTTCGGAACGGCTCACTTGTGGCGCTTTTCCACTGCATGGTACGGTACAGTACGGCTCGCTTCGGCTCGCTTTAAATGGTACCACCTCTGTTGAGGTTCCAAGCGTACCGCACCGATACTAAAATGTGACGTGGAAGCACTGTAGATCACTGATTGGTCAGACAGACAGAATCGTCACTACCAGCGATATTGTATTTGCGAGACATCAAACCCGCTGGCTTTAAATAGCCAGTAACGGCCTCCGCTGTAGCACCTGTTTTAAATCTACTTGCTTGACTTGCTTGAAGAAAAAAAACTTCCAAAAAAGAAATGGCTGAATCGTGGTCAGTGGACGAGAAGCGCAGACGTTCCTCTTGTTGGTTGACGAGGAGCGGATAAACCATAACGATCAGTCATAATCCCACCCACTTTGAAGCGGTATTAACTGCAGTGGAAAAGCAACCGAGCTAAAGCGAACTGAGCCGTGCCGCGCCGAGTCGAGTCGTACCACGCAGTGGAAAAGCAAAGCGAGCCGAACCGTGCCGCGCCAAGCCGAACCGTACTGAGCCGCACCGAGCCGTACTATGCAGTGGAAAAGCGCCATTAGAGTATTGCACCATTAGCTTAGCAATTATGTTTAAGGGATAGTTCATTCAAAAATGAAAGGTCTGTTCACTCTGTTGTCATTAACACCCTCATGTCGTTACAAACCAGTATTACTTTCTTCTGCAGAAAATTAAAAAAAGGTATTTTGAGAAATTGAAAATAAATGATCAGTAGATTTTTCAAGTGTTCTAACCTGTAAACCTGTATGAATTTCCTTCTACTGAACACAAAAAAGTTTTTTGAAGAATGTCAGTTACCAAACAGTTGATAGACCCCATTGACTTCCATAGTATTTTTTTCCTCCATAAATCAACAACATAAAGATCAGTAAATGATGATGAAATTCCTTTTTGGGATAGCTAACCCTTTAATGTTAAAGCTACAATATGTAATTTTTTTCACCACTAGGGGTCGCTAACCTCTTACAATAACAAAGACGTAGGTTGATGATGCATAAGTGGAATTATGGAACTTGTCCTCACTCGTCAGACTGATGGATCTAATATTGTTTATGGATAAGTGAATACATTGATGTTTTTAACATGACTGCTAATGAGAGACAGATATTAGCGCCACACGCGAGTCCTGCGGATATAAAGAAATAAGGACATTTCATTCTACTGAACTACCCTTAAGTGCTGAATTAATACTCACACAGGTCAGTTTATTAGACAAATGAAACTTGTGAGGTAACACAGCGCTGTTCACTTTGTCTACACTATCACACTAAACTGCACTTGAGTGTGTTGAAAGTTATAATGTTAATGTTATGTGTTAGATTGTCTGTATGAGACTAGCAGTAAGCTAGATCAACATTATATAACATACTGATCATATTCTAACATTTCATCATGTTGAGCTATCATTGATTAGTTTTATGTATATGTGCTCACCTGTCGAATAAAGTACATGCAAGAGTGGCGTTTCTGTCAAGTCGAAGTTTGTCACGGACATGGGGCTCTCGGCATCTTGAAAACTCCACACTGATATTGATCCTCGTTTTAGTTCTCCTTTTGTCCCAAAGTCTGCTTGCCATGGTACATAATGTTTGAATGAAACAAAAAAAGCGTGAGCGTGCCGCGCGACGTAACGCAGTCTGTTGCCATGGTTACTATGGCAGTACGAGCAGAAACCAGGGATAACGCATTGGTGCTGCATACAACATAATGAAGCAAGAAGTGCTGGTGCATACAACATCAGACCAGCTGATGTACCTACAATCACAGTGTCCGGAATAAATCCGCGGGACGAGCGAAGTGTACTGCAAAATAATTGGGCAGACAGCTGAAACCACCGCTACTGAAAAGACATAGAACACAGAATTTTGTGTTCAGAAGTACGAGGTACGAACGCAGTGCTTTCCATCTTGAGACTCTGTGCCAGAGTCTCAAGATGGAAAGCACTGCGTTCGTACCTCGTACTTTTCGTTAACGTACGAGGAGCATGACACCTTCGAACACGAATATACTATAAACCAGTCCCCGGGTCGAATGCGCGCGAGGACCTGTTTTATCGTGATCATTTTCAACGCGCGTTTATCAAGTCTTATGCCACTCGGTACCAATTGAAGATACTCTTTACCGCTATGGAGGTATTTTGTCATGTCTAATGTATTAATAAGAATGCAACCAAAGCACATGATAGCAATAAGTAGATGTCTATAAGTAATTGTAAATCATACAAAATAAATGCCATGATCACTAGATTTTATATAGGTGTTACTATAATGATTTTGTTAATGGTGATCAGCAACCAAATATTGATAATGTGGAAGTTACTGCCTTTTGCCTTGACATGACTTCTCACTTTTTGCTGACCTTACAAAGGCAGAGTACAGTAACTTTAAAATAGTGGTCAAAAGTCAAGTTTGAGGTCAAGATTTTTTTATGTGGATAATTTTCATTACTAAAACATCTAATTGCCAGATTTCCAGTGTCCTACCTATAATTAATTTGGAGGAACAACTAAAAATCTTTAAAGTCATTTTTCTCAGTTCCACACTCTAGCGAGTCAAGGTCTTTTGCCTTCGTAGGGCAGTATATCACACTGTGCAAGTGGTTTTTGGATATTTTATTACAAAAATCTTACATATTATAGCTTTAACCTCTATTGAAATCAAAAGTGCATTTGAGTTGCTGATGTATGTAGAAAATGATGTTATTTGATAGGTAGGACGCTGACTGATTAAAGACGCTGATTAAAATGACAAGATTTCTCCTGCAAAAGTTCATCATGGTAAATGAGACCACACATAAAGAAAGGGAAGGCAAGGCATTTTTATTTGTAGACCACATTTAAAACAGCAAGTGCTGTACAATCACTTCAGACAATAAAATGCATAAATACATAAACAAACAGGAAACACACAAATTCATAAAATTACATTGAACCAAAAGTCAGAGAGAAAAAAAATAAGTCTTTAGTGAGGATTTAAAGCTATGGAAGACAGCCTTAAGTGTTCCGGCAAATCATTCCACAGACGTGGAGCAGCAACAGAAAAGGCACGATCACCCTTTAATTTCAATCTAGATCGTGGCACAGTCAGCATCAACTTGTTTGAAGACTTTAAGGGCCTAGAACATTTCCGGTGGAGAAGAAGATCTGTATTGTAGTGAGGAGCCTGGCCATTTAAACCCTTACACACACAACAAAACCTTGAACTTAACACGGTATTCGGCCAGCGACCAGTGAAGCGAAGCAAGATCAGGCGAAATATGTTCCCTCTTTCTAGTTCCAGTAAGAAGCCTGGCGGCTGCGTTTTGTGCCATTTGTAGGCAGGATAAGGAGGACTTAGCCACGCCAATGTACAGTGAGTTACTATAATCCAGCCTGGAGGAAATAAATGCATAAATCACTGTCTCCAAATCGTTTGCTGCTAAACACACTTTTAATTTTGCAACGGATCTGAGATAATAAAAGCTAATCTTCACTACTGAATTGATTTGTTTGTCGAATTTAAGGCCGTTATCAAAATCACTCCCAAATTTTTGGTATAAGCATGAGATTTCCCAGTTAAAGGACCCGGATGGTTATTTGTCTGTTTAATAGAATCTGGTGGTCCAAAAACTACAATTTCGGTTTTAGAGTCATTCAGTGTTTGAAAATTAGCTGCCAGCCAGGATCGTACCTCCTCAAGACAGTTCAACAGAGAGTGTATGCCATAATTATCCCCATTTTTCAAAGGGAGGTACACCTGGGTGTCATATATTTCGCTAGCAGCCTTAACAGAGTGCTGGTAGCTCACCATGCAATCTTTCATGATTTCATAGGATACTTGGAGCTTATCTTTCTTCCACTTTCTTTCAGCTTTCCTCCATTCCTGTCTGGAGGCACGAGTGTCCTTTTTAAGCCAAGGTTGCATCCTTAACTTAGGTTTCTTAATTTTAAATGGAGCAACTGAGTCCAAAACATTGCCACACAGAGTGTTAAAATAATAAAGTTGATAATCAACAGACATCTCTGAGAATGAAGACACAGTTGGGCAAACATCCCTGCTTGGATGTAGCAGAATTAACAGACCGGATTGGACGATCACAAGACTTGACATTAACCTTTGAAGTATTTAGTATAGTGTTAAACAATACTGGCTTATGATCTGATTGACAGATTTCATAAATCTCTATATAACTGACAGAGAGACCTACTGAAATCACCAAATCAAGAGTACGGCCTTGTGTATGTGTAGACTCTGTGACAGACAAAGTGAGATTAAAAGAGTCAATCATTTGAAGGAATTCATTAACCAAAGGATGAGAAGGACAATACACATGTATATTAAAATCACCTAGAATTAATAGTTTGTCATAATACGGTACCAGAGAAGATAAAAAAAATTCCTGCATAAACATCTTATTATAATAGGGAAGTCAATAAATCAAGGTATAGAGAAGGGCATTCTCTGTACTTATCTTAAGTACTTGAACTTCAAAACTGCTGAAATTGACCACTGATAATAAACAACACTTAAATCTGTTCTTAAAAATTGTAGCTACCCCCCCCCCCCCCCCCCAACTAAGGATGGGTACCGAAACCCGGTATTAAACGGGCCCCGGTGCTGAATTTTGCAGTAGGGGTTCAATCTTCAGCTGGCTGGCAGGAGCCACCACTGGCATGTCACGTGACCTGTCAGTGCTGTCTGGCAGCTATATTCTGGCATGTCACGTGACCTGTCAGTGGCTGGCTGGCAGCTGCCAGTCTGATTCTGGCAAGTTTCACAAACCATTGATTTTTAGCAGTTTTTGTGTTTTGTGTTTCTCCCTTTCTAGCTCATTTATTATGCATATGTTGATATGATTATGTTATTTAGTATGATTTATGTTTTGGGGACGATTATCTCTAATAAAGCAGTCAAATGGCCGTGATCAGACTGGCTGGTTACTGACGCTTTGGCGGACACTCATGCAGTCAGCTGCGGCTGATCTGCGAGTATAACGCGTTGCCTGACACTCTCGCTGCAAATAAATAAATTGTTTTCTTATTATTAAAATAATCTCATGCATCTATTCTTTAGTATAACTGATTGTAGCAATGTTCAGGGAAGAAGGAGGCGGGAACCGACGAACCATCAAAATATAATTTATTTAAAATAAAACAAACAACCAAAATACCACCAGCAGCCCCTCGCGGACGACTGCTGGCTACCGAAAATAAACATAAGGAACTGCCAGCAGCCCCTCGCGGACGACTGCTGGCTAAAATAAAATACAAAAACAAAACACAACTAAAATACAGGCCTGTTCCTCTCTCGATCATCAACGTCGTCGCTCCTCCTTTATGCTTCCGCTCCTCCGTGAGAGATGCGAGACCGGTGTGCTTCACAGGTGTTGCTCATTAGCAATCGCACCACCGGCCTCGCGCCGTTCTCTCACGTCCCTCGGCCGTCCTGTTCGCCACACTGATGTTTTGGGGATGGTAAACCCAATTAAACCAGTCAAATGGCCATGATCAGACTGGCAGCTTATTGACACTTTTGGCGGACGCTCAGAAAGTCAAGCTTTCGCTTGAAAGCTGCGTGTACATGGTGACCGAGTCGATTTCCATACATAGAAAAGAGATCCTCTGCATGGGACAAAGTTTGCTCTTCTCCCACTTGACCTGAAGGCCCAGACAAAGGTCCCTGTGTTCGCAAACCTGGTATCGAGAGTGAGCTAGGATCAGCCAGTCGTCAAGATATTTCAGGATGCGAAACCCGTGTAGCCTTAGCGGTATAAGGGCTGCCTCGACGACCTTCGTAAAGACGCGAGGAGACAGAGCTAGCTCGAATGGGAGAACCGCATACTGGTATGCCTGCCCCCCGAACAAACGGTCTGTGTCAAGGAAGAATGGAGACATGAAAGTAGGCGTCCTTCAGGTCGATCGTTCCAGACCAATTCTGTGGTTGAATACATGTCGTTTGGCCGTGAGCATCTTGAATGGAAGACTTTGAAGGGATAGGTTCAAAACGTTCAGATCCATGATTGGCCATAAACCACCGTTCTTCTTCGTTACAATGAAGTAGCGGCTGTAGAACCCGGACTTTATTTCGGCTGGAGGGACAATCTCGATCGCACGTTTCGCCAGTAAGGTAGCGACTTCTGCACACATGACAGGGGCATTGCCACCGACCATAGTGTAGCGGACTCCCCGGAAGCGGGGAGGAGTATGTGCGAACTGAATCGCATAGCCGAGCCTGATGGTCCTGGCAAACCAGCGGGACAGGTTGGGAAGCTGAAGCCAGGCTCCCAGAAACTCTGCCCTCGGCAGCGAGGTAGTATGACTGGCCCAGACTGGGGAGGCGGAGTGTCCCGGTGTGTGGGCACAGCCATAGACCGCGTCCTGACAGAGGAAACCAGGATAGGACATGCGTTCCACTGGGCTCTGCTCTGACAGGGTTCTGGCGACAGAGGGGGACGAGAGTGGCGAGGCTCGTAAGCGGCTGGGAGCTCAGAGATGGGGGTGTTAGTTCTGTTTAGGGGGCCGGCCAGCAGCGGGAGAACAAGAACTCCACCGGGGGAAGGAGTGGCCCTGCTACCACCTCCTCGACAGAACTGTTGCTCATCTCTGCGGCATCCCGCATATCAGCCAGGTTGAGCCACAGATGTCGTTCCTGGACCACAGCTGTGGACATCACCTAACCAAGGGAGTGTGCGGTCACCTTCGTCGCTCGGAGAGTGAGGTCGGTGGCGGCACGCAGCTCATTAAAGAGCCCCTGGTCAGCTCTGCCCTCGTGCATGTCCTTGAGCATCCTGGCCTGATAGACCTGGACGTATCCATGGCATACAGCGAGGTGTCTACTTCACCACCAAAGTAGACGAGAACCTACAGGCTTCAGAGGGGTGCTTTAGGTCGCCACGCCACGTCGAAGCACTCTGCGGACACAGTTGCATCGCAACAGAGCGTTCAACGGGGTGAACCCCAGTGTACCCTTTGACCGCAGCCTCATCAAGGGCAGAGAAGGTGGAGGAGGCCGCCGAACAATCACCGGAAGACAACGGGGACTTCCAGGATCTCGTGACCTCCTCATGCACCTCCGGGAAGAAGGGAACTGGGGGGGGTGCGCTGACGGGTGTCAGTGCGTGCAGCCCCCAAGAACCAATCCTCCAACCGGGAGCATTCGGGACAGGGTGGAGGGTTCCACGCTCTAGCCCGATGCTTGCGGCGGCCCGGGAGAGCATAGCTGTCAGTTCCGGGTCGGACTCGGACAATGCTGGGACCCCAGAGGGCGGCAGCACAGCCGAATCTTCATCCCCAGAAGATTCCAGCTAACCTTGCGATACGGCGATTGACATCGACTCATCATCCGAAGCCCCGAATGAGACACTGCGCATCCGCCTGCACTCGAGATACTCGTGGGTTGCTGAGCTTAAGAGGGGGGTGTGGCCCGAGGAAGCATCGTAACCCTCAGATCACCCTGGCCACCAGCCGAAGTGTCGCCTCTCGTGGAGGGGACAGATCGGGGTGTGGCAGAGGGGACTCTACCTCTAGTGAGGTCACGGAGTCTCGATCTCAGCTCAGTGAGGGTCATGTTCCCGCAGTGAGAACATGACTCATCCATGAAAGCTGCCTTTGCGTGTTCTAAGCCCAAACATGCAAGACAACGATCATGCCCATCAGACAATGGGACGGAACGACCGCACCCAGAAACACACGGGCGAGGCATCTTGAAAAAGACGTACCTGTGCAATCTCTTTTGTGAGGGGATGCTCAGCAACCCGTGCTGAAGCGGCCAGGGAGAGACACACACACTGGATGCAGACCACTGCACAGTTCAGCTGGCAGGAATGTGTAACTCGCTGGAAATCGCCTTTGCACCAACACAGACTGGAGAGCTGCTCATCTCGATAAATATTCGATGACACTCAGAGAGAATTCAGGCTGCAGGAGTGAAGAGGACCTCTAGGCCCCGAAGCAAAAAAATGTCTGCATGTTGCCAGCGTATTTCCTTAAATACCCACAAGGTAGGGCGGAGTTACGCTATTCAAATTCCACAGACCCATGGCATTTCCTTGCCATTGACTCATTTTGTAATACTCAAAGGTGAAAGGCTTCTAAGCAAAACCCCATTCGCCATCACAACGTAACTCTTTGTGACTATGAAAGGGAACAGCAAGACACACTGCACACACATAGAGCGACGGGCTGCCGATGAACACACTGGCGCCATCTTGCCTTAGGTTGCCTTAGGAAAGCATCTGTCTGTGTATAGGTGGTGAAGCAGTTCATAAGGTTTGGTCTAACGTCTGGTGTGACCACATCTTTAGCTTGATGGTAAGATTGTTGTATTGATGAAGTGATCCTTTGTGGTTGTTTCATTGAGCTATGTTGAAACAGAGATCTTAACTAGAGAACCAATATTTTGTTTTACATGAACTAATTTTTTTTATGTTTCTAAATTAAACTTGTCTAGAAGACAGCTGCAGTGCAACAGTCCTCAATGAAACATCACCTCCTAACTTTACTTTTATTTAGTGTCTGCAGAGCGGGTAAGAGAGGCAGAGGCTTAGCTGCTCTTTTTTAAAGATGTATATCAATGTAAGCAAATATCATTTGGGAATTACCCGTCTTTCGAATTTCTGGGTATTGTGTTAAAAGGTGCTCCACGGATTTTACTTATCATTATTTGCAGGCTTCCAAAATACTCTAATATTATATACAGCAACTTAAACAACACACGCAGTCTTTTTGCTACTGTAGAGAGACTGACAACCCCCCCCCCCCCCCCCCCAGCCAGATTCCCATTGAAATGCTCTTTCTTCTCTGAGAAAATCAATAATATCCGAAAGGTGATCAGCACATCCTTGAGCTGCAGCTGGATCGCTGATCAGCAGAACGGAGTGGTAACGCCCACTCACACACACCCACACAAATAACAACAGAAACACGAGACAAGAAGGAATCAATGAATTTATGAGCCGTGACAGTACCCCTTCTCCTAAGAACGCCTCCTGACGTTCCCAGACTCCCTTACCTGTCGATTGTAATCATCAATAAGGGAATGATCCAGGATGTCTCTAGCCGGTACCCAACTTCTCTCCTCCTGACTGTAACCTTCCCAGTCCACCAAATACTGGAATCCGCGTCCCCTCCGCCTCGAGTCCAGAATGGGATTTACTGAATAAATCCCCTTCTACGAGTCGCGGCGGGGGAGGAAACGGGACTGGCGGATTAATACGAGAATAAAACACGGGCTTGATCTTGGATACATGGAAGGCGGGATGAATCCTCCTGTACACTGGAGGCAATTTGAGGCGGACTGTCACCGGACTAATGATCTTGGTGACAGTAAACGGGCCAATGAATTTGGGAGCAAGTTTATTAGAGACGGAGCGGAGAGGAATGTTCTTAGTAGAAAGCCACACCTTTTGACCAACGACGTATACGGGAGGCTTTGACCGGTGGCGATTGGCCTTGGCCTTGGTGCGCTCCCCCACCCGGAGTAGAGTCTCACGGGCTCTAGTCCAGGTGCGGTGACACCTCTGGACAAAAGCGTGGGCGGAGGGAACCGCGACCTCGGATTCCAGACTGGGAAAAATAGGTGGCTGGTATCCTAAACCACACTCAAACGGAGATAGGCCTGTAGCTGACACTGGTAACGTATTGTGGGCGTACTCCACCATGGACAGTTGCTGGCTGCAAGAGGAAGGATTCTTGGAGACCAAACATCGTAACACCCTTTCCAGATCTTGGTTGGCTCTCTCGGTGTGACCATTGCTCTGGGGATGAAACCCTGAGGACAGACTAACAGTCGCTCCCAGTAATCTACAAAACTCTTGCCAAAATTTGGACACAAACTGTGGTCCTCTGTCGGAGACCACGTCTGTCGGGAGGCCATGAATACGAAAGACGTGATCTACGACTATCAACGCTGTCTCCTTAGCTGAGGGGAATTTGGGTAAGGGAATAAAGTGAGTCGCCTTCGAGAATCAGTCCATCACGGTTAAAACCACTGTGAGGGTTACCCTGAGAGGGTTGGAGGGCGGTGATAAAATCTAGAGCGATATGGGAACAGGGTCTCGAAGGGACAGGCAGCGGTTGAAGAAACCCATCTGGGGGTCGATTGGAAGTCTTACCAGTGACACACACAATGCAAGCCAAAACAAAACTGTGGATGTCACGAGCCATACGTGGCCACCAGAATCGTTGCTTGACTAAAAAACTAGTATGGTTAACTCCCGGATGGCAAGCCACGTTGGAACAATGAGCCCACTGGATAACATCAGACCTTAATTCCTCTGGCACAAATAAACGGTTCGGAGGGCAGGCGGGCGGAGGCATTACCCCTTCTAAGGCCGTCTTGACCTTCGATTCGACCTCCCATACGAGTGTGGAGTGTTGCCTTGCCTTGCCTTGCATGGGGCAGCCTTTGAAGTAGTGTCATATGATCCAAAGGGGTTATGAAGGCATAAGGGATCCAGAAATCTCTGGAAAAGGGTTACGGTGTCTTTCATCATCAACCGCTCATGAGAAAAAGAGTGTTTCGGGTGAACAGTGTTTCACTGAGAGTGGGTTAACAGGAATGGATTCTTCTATTGTATGTATGTATGTGCATTCCTACCAGGTAATTGACAAATTGTAATGTTGTCTGACTCGCCTGCCCATAAGGCCTCCTTTCAGGCATCATCTATGTGGCTAGAATCCACAGATTCTACTGAACAGATGGCAGAAGGCACAGATGGATACAGAACATTACTTATGAGGGCAGAGGAATGGAGATTGCCATCATACCTTCACTAGCATTGAACAGAGAAGAATGAAGAGGGATGAAGATAAGAAAGCATCGTCTACATTGATGCCCATCCCTGCTTTTACGTAAGAAGAGAGGAATGCAGACATATTTCTAATGTAAACAATCCAACTAAATGGGGTTGTTCAATCAGAAAATTCTATCATTTATTCACCTTTATTTTGTTCCAAACATATGTGATTGTCTTTCCTCCATGAAAGACAATAAGAGATGCTTTAATTAGTTGCTTGCAATTGCAATGGATACTGAAGTGTTCTAACTTCAAAACGGATACCATAAACGAAAGTCATACGATAGCTGTTTTTGTGATAAACTTTCCAAATTTAAGTCACTATTTACTAATAATATTTTCCTCTAGACCTGAACATTGAGTGAGCTTGAGAACCAGATCAGTCAGATTTGTAAACGAATCATTCAGGGCTGTTTTCTCAACAAATAATGACCTGAACAAATAATTTAGTCTTTTTTTCACAGAAAGCTAACAAATGTATTTATTTCCATGGTCCTGGAAAAATTGACTGAAAATAGCCCCCAGACTATTCACCTTTTTGTGTTCCATTGAAAAGAGAAAGCCATACAGATTTAGAACAACACAGGATGAATAAATAATGACAGAATTAGATTTTTTAAGTTCTAAGAATAGGGGAAAGTGAGAGTTTTGTATTGATGGCACGTTGTGGTTCCTGCACATATATAAATCATTTTGCCTAAGAAGTTCTGTCTTATTCTGTGTGAAGGGGGTCAGGGGTAAGGTTGTAAACCTGACAAAAATGACCAGGTGTCACAAAGCAGGTGCTGCCTCACACGCACACACACACACACACACACACACACACACACACACACACACACACACACACACACACACACAAAAACTAGGGAAAATGTAACAGAAATGCTTACCAGCACATTCGCATGTACACATCCTGTCGCTCATTAAGATGAATGATGTGTACATTTTCTGTCTCATTCCATGAATGAGCAACTTCCAACCTGACGATTTACAGTACCAGCTAGACAAACTTGATTTGGTTGTTTCAGATGATCTTTCAAACCTAAAGGCTTAGAATGCTTTAAAATTTTAAATTGGTTGACAGATTTTGATGTTTGATTACACGTTTGATTACATTTTTTGGCCTCTAAACCAAGGGTTCTCATTCTCTGGCCTTAGAGGTCCATTTAGTTTGGTTCGAAAATTGATCAAACTCGCCTGCCAGTAACTGTATAGTTTAATAATGTTGAACTTGCTTAGCCCTTTCAGGTGTGTTTGATTATTGTTGGAGCTAATCTCTGCGGGAAAGTGGACCTCGGGGCCAGAGTTGAGAACCCCTGCTGGAAAGAGAGAGGGAGATCTGGATAGAGTTTAAGTAGATTTATCTGTTGCTCTCTGATTGGCTGTCTGGTTAACGTCCTGTCGGAGGTGCAGAGTGAAGCGGGCCTACAGGTATGGAGAAGAGCAGATAAATGGGGGAAAGATAAAGATAGAGCAAGATTTTAACACATCCAGATGTACCAATACATAAGTTATTACCTCAGTGACATACCGTAACTGAACTCATGTTCAAATAAAGCAATAAAGAAAGAAATGGGAAGGAGCCCAAGAACTTTTGGGATTTGGGATATCCAGACCTTGAAAAGTCATGCACTTAAGAAATGAAAAGGAAAAAGGAAATGAGTATTTTTGCAGTGTGTATTTTCATTTTTGTAGCTTTGCTTTGGTCTAAAATACACTACTGTTCAGAATGTTTAATGTTTTTGAAAGAACCCTCTTAAGCTCACCAAGGCTGCATGTATTTGATAAAAACACAGTAAAAAAAAATCTTAATTATTAGATATTATTAGAATTTGTATATAAATAAAAGTAACTGTTTTATAATAATTTAATAATTGTAATATATTTTAAAATGTAATTTATTCCTGTGATCAAATCTGTATTTTCAGCATCATTACTCCAGTCATGATCCTTCAGAAATAATTTATATAATGGATTTTATGCTCAAAAAACATTTCTGATTATAATCAATGGTGAAAGCAGTTGTGCTGCTTAATATTTTAGTTTAAACCAAGTTCAAAAGAAAGTGTTCATTTTTTTTTTAAATGAATTTGAATTTGTTTGAAAAATCTTACTGATTTACTGACCTTTCAAACTGTATTTTTATTTTATATATTTTTTTGCTGATAATGCTTTTTGTAAATGGTTGTGTAGCCAAAAGTGGTTTTGGAATGCGGCTTTTACTTAATTTTAATATTGTTGATTTGCTGTTTTTTAAAAAAAAAAACTAGCATTACTATTACATTAAGGAGCAAATATGACGAAGAGTTATCTTAAGTCTTGATGTCATAACCCAGCACTTAGAACCATTAACTATTGTTCAATTCACTACACCCCCCCCCCCCACACACACACACACATACACACTCACTCACACACACTCACACATACATGATACACATAGTTGAGATCAGAAAAATATGAGCAAATAAGGCTGTGAAAATAAATCTGCATTGTTATTAGTACCCTTAGAAAATCTTATGAGGAAAATAACTCATTTAGGAGTGTAAATGAGGTACAATCACTGTCTCTCTCCTTTATTCTCAGTGTGCTGATTTTTGCACAGTATAAAAATTTGATTACTTTGTAAAATATTGTACGTACTTGGAGGAGTTTGCGGCTCGTTGAATGCATAATCACTGTGTGCCCTTCAGACTTCCACTTGTTTATGTTGTGATAGATTGGCCTTTTGGTAAATTTTAACACGCTATGTGTCCACTTGCCAAAATGTGGAAACGTTTTTTTGTTGTTGTTAAGCCTGGTTGCTGTGTGCTGGGGGAAAAAAAGTGTTCTGAGTACTTTAAATGGACAGACTTCTAGAGGCAAATGTTTTAATGTGATTTAAAATGTATTTTATATTTACTCATTTTTTTACATACTTTTTTTCAAAGCAGCTTACAAATTAGAAATCTGGCAAATATTCATCTTAAGAAGGCAATAACTTCAGAAGTGCTTATCGTTCAATGTGCGAATGATGGTATATAATGGAATCAACATCTGCAGCAAACAGATCAGTTCTTATGGTTAGATGTGTTTTTATCTGTTTTTTAATATTGCTATCAAGGGATTCAGCTGTTGCAGGGTTGGGAAGACAATTCCACCAGAGGAACGGAAATGTCAATGTTCGAAAAAGTGATTTTGTGCCTCTCTGTGGATTGTGTGCCCATTTTAGATGTGTGTTGCAGAGTCAGACATTGTGCACAATAAGTGTGCGTGTGTGAAAGAATGCTTTCTGATTGCAAGTACAGTTTATCACTCTACCTTTTTTTAATTACATGGCTGACTACCTCCAAAAAGACATAACATGCATGACCTGAACATCCTCTCCCTCTTGTAATGTACTCAGATTGTACAGTCTGACACTCCTATCTCTTTTTCATGTTTTTGTCTCTCTCTCTCTTTCTTTCTCTCTCTCTCTGTTGTGGTCTTTCGTTATCTCTGTGTTTACATTCCTGCAATTTTGCTGGTTATATACGTATTTCTGTGGGTCTCCCGTGACCTCAATATCAAACTTACGTTTAGCATTTTAGGAAACTGTTGGTTGTTCATTATTAGCCTGACTATGTCAGACTTCCTACTTCCGCTAATTTCATTTCGCTCCTGTAGTCAGTCTGAGATAGCAGCTTATCTTCCAGTTTTCCTCCAGCCTGAAAACAGCCGGCCAATCAACGAACAGAGGGCGGGCTGAGAGCCGTGACGTAGACGCTAAGTGCAGAGTTTTACATTTGTAGGTTAGAGAAATCGAAAACCGAAACGACCGCGGAAATGGGAAACGAGACACGGGATGCAATTCGCTCTGTTATGGAGAACATTCCGGGGTTTTTCAAACTGAAGCCAGAACAAGAAGAGTGTTTGATAAACCTTTTAAATGGAGGTGATGTTGTGGCCCTACTCCCGACTGGTTTTGGGAAATTAAATTAATTTCTGTAATCTTGAAATTAAGTTGCAGCATTTCCGACAGACTCGTGAGGAACAAAGAGCTGTGTTTAAAAGATCTAATCCTAAATTTGAGAGTTGGCTACAAATATTTTCTTGTTTCACTCTGTCAAAAATAAGTTTTTATTGTAAGCGATTGTACCGTGGATGCGTAGATTAACTTTGCATAATCTGCAAAAGTCGTTTACAGCCATGTTCACTCCGGTATTTTGCTCGCATCAAGTGTTTACAGCAGGCTTACAGTGGAAGTTCAATCATAGATTTGAGTTCGATGCATGATGTCTGTGGTTCGATGCGGCTGTGTCGGCGCATAGTATTCGTCATAAATAAACTTATCTGATTGGCTTACGGGTAACCAATGATTTTAAACTTCAGACAAGCGCCCCCTAGCGAGAGAAAACACTTCTCTATTATGCCATGCCAGACTCTGTGTACGAAGCAAAGTGAAGTAGCAGAGTCTGGTATTACCAGGCTAGTTCATTATAGCACCTCAGGTTA